>JAJTUV010000579.1:0-600000 GCA_021653895.1 Mastomys natalensis | reverse complement strand
CAAAGTGTTTTCTGGGTTTTTGTTTTAAATCAACAAAATGAATGCGTTTGTAAATGGAAGATTACTGAATTCTCCAAAGATACCAAAAAAGTACAATCCTTGCCTTGGGAGAGAATGTCACCTCAGACCTAATGATGACTAAGAAAGCAGTCTGTGTTTGTGATGCAGAGAGGGTAAAGTCCTGCATCTTAAAGTGATGTTATGGCCTAAGGCATCTTTAGTGATCATCACAGCATAGCCCAAAAATGACTAGAATGTAAGCCATGACGCTCTCAGAATCAGAGAATTTCCGGTTCTGAGACAGGAGGCATGGCCCTGCAGGGATGAGGGACAGGCAGCATGAAGCAGTGCCTAGATTTGAAAGTCTGGAAAATTCCACCTCTCTTCTGAGGATTGGCTGTGATGAGCAAGCACTCCTCATGGATAGGGCTTTGCCCCTACTGAGCATGTCTTTGACATGGGATTTAACCCCATGCTCTGAGCAACCAGAAAAGGTGCAACTGAACACAACTGTCACACTCCCATGGACAGACAGGCAAGCCTACTCGAACTCTAAGGAGCCTGCAGAACGTATAGGGACAGCGACAGCGCCTCTTCCACATGGGGTGGAAGAAGCTAGTGTCCATGGTCTTAGACTTGGGTCCTGACTACATATTTGATAAGGCCATATTTGCTACCACAACAAGCCAAGGAGGTACCAAGCCCAACCAGAGCTATGAATGTCCTCAAAGGTGACCTGGGTGCAAGAGTTTCCTGTGGGAATTCTCACTGAGAGGGAGGTGCAGCTCTGCATCTCTTGATATACCCCTAAACGGATCCCCTTGATAGAAGGAACAAGCCTTTCCTGAGATTGACTAAATGCTATTTCTCTGGGTAGGATTCTCACAGCCTGTCTCAAGGGGGAGGAACTGCAACCCAGGGTCCACCTGCTCGCCTCCCTGTCACAGCATGATTCCATGTGGTCCGCTTGCCTAACAGTCTGACAACCTCATTGACTCTGAAAACAAGACCTGGAAGGGCTGCCCACAACCTGAAGGGAACAGGCTGAGTTCTTGGGGATCCTCCCGACACGGTTCCAACCACTGTTGGTTTAGAGGGCAGCACAGATCTTGTAGATGTTCAACAACCTAACATTATGAATGAAACCAAGCAGGGCTGCAACTAGCAGCTGCTGAGAGTGGGTGAACCCAGTGGTTCTCCATTCTCTACTCCAGCGCATATTTAGCTACATCTAGGGACATCTCTCTTCATCACAGTAGAGCATCGTGCTTCCCAAACTGACTGTGTAGAGAACAGGGAGGCTGCAGGACATTCCTCAATGCACAAGAACCTCCACAGGAGGAAGAAGAAGAAAAAAAAAACCATCACACTCAAAATGTAGAGACCAAGTATAGAATCTGCATTAACTGTCTGCTTCCACGGTAAGGTAAGCGCCATGGTAGCATGTTTTAAAAAGTGCTCATCACGATATGTGAGCTGGTGTAGACATGGAAAACCAAGCTCCCACCTTTTCTGTCACACTCTGACACACCTAAGCCTAGCTGTAGTGTCTGTGAGCAACGGCTGTTGTCTGTATGAAGATGTCTGATAAGTCAAACAGGGGATCTGGGTAACTGTTAAACATCTATGGGGGCTCAACATCTGGCCAAGCCACAAGCCAGTCATCTACCCCCAAGGGAAAAGCTCTCCTGTGTATGCTCGCTTCTAACATTACTACACCAAATGCTTCCCAGATTTTCAAGCTAGAAACAGAACAATCACTTCCAGACTGGCCCTATCTCCAACCCTTTCAGATCTGATACCACATCCTTGTTAGACAGAGAGACAGCAGCGTGAGGGAGCACTCTCTGTGATGACGTTATCTCTGTGGTACAGAGCATGCATGTGGAGGGGGGTCATGAATCACAGGCAGTGTAATGAGTAGTGACAGGGAAATGTGTTTCCTCCCACAGCTTTGGCAAGGGTCTGGGTAACCACTGGGTTAAAGTGTTCTATTGAAGATTCGAGATACCCACATGGCTTAGTTAATACTCTGAGCACCCAGGACTGCAGGAAGGCCCTTTGCATGAATCACTAAGGCAGAAAGACTAAGCTTGGCTAGTATAGTGTTCATCAACAGGGCATGGGCAGTTTCCAGTGATGAATGAACATAAATTATCACGTTTTCCCACATACGTGTGGACATCAGATTTTAACCTATATCCAAATAGATCTGGTGTAAGACCACGGGGTGGCCCTGATCCTACTTCACCCAGGAAGCTGTCCTATCATATGCTCCAGACCAGTTGCAGTTTTATATAAATGAGGACTCCCATGGTCACATGATTAGAAAGACTTCTTAAACAAGCCCTATTCCAGCAATGCACAAACGCTTAACTTCCAAGTTTAAGCATCTGCATAAAGCAGATGTCAGGGACTGGATGCCTTTACCATCCCTTGGGGAATCCTTATCAAGCAAAAAAATCCAGGCCCTAATCAAGCATGCAAGCTGTATGTATCAGTTTAAGATAGCATTCCCACAGATCCACCGGGAAGACACAAAGCCATTATATGCAAGGCCAAACCAGGTACCTAATTTGAATATAGAGGGGTCTCCTAGGCAGTAGGGACAATAGCAACTCAGGGTGATCACTGAAAGTCAAAGGACATGTGTCTGGCATTGTATGTATTTCTTGGTGACTGTGGTCAGATCTACCTGCAACTCGAGAGCCTGTCACAGCACCAAGCCATGTGGCAATTCACCTCAGATCCTCCAATGTCCACAGAAGGGACTGGGCACTGTAACATTGTCCAGCGTCCCTTGGAGACTTCAGAAGCATACATAAAAAACTGATCACAACCCTTCTCTGGCTTTGACAGTCTCTCCCGCTTAAGTAGCTGTTACTCTCCCTGAGCTATGTGCTTCTCACATCCTATTTCTAAGAACAGCAAACCCAAATGAATTTAATGTGTGGACATTTTAAAATATCAGGGGAAAAAAAGGGTCCTTGGGAATTGAAGACATTTGTGTGTGTCATTTATGACTTCTGACTTCAAATACCAGACTTCATAATTTGATCTGGGTGATGATGGGAAAGAATGGTTGGAGTAGATATAATTAAGCTACATTATATACATGTATAAAATTGTCAAATAATAAAATTATATTTTAAAAAAAGGAGAGTTTGGCCCACCAAAAAGCAAGAAAATATCTTTTCCTGGATTCACGATTCTTAAATAAGAGGGAAGAGAGCTTGTTCGGAGAGTTGTCATTTTTAAATTTTAGAAACAAGTGCTCATTTATATATATATATATATATATAAATCTAGACAAGTATGTAAATGATGAAAATTTGTTTTAAAAATATTAATTCGAACAGAAAGCCTTCAAAGCATATGGGAACTTTTTTTCTTTCAAAAATACACTGAATTTGGGGCTTATCCATCAATTCCAAAAAGTACCATTGAGTCAAAAGATAGTACACAAGCTCACTTGCTCCAGCACAGACAACACGAGGAGACTATCCAGACTTTCCACGCTGCGAGTCAGTGATTAAGGCAATCCCTGGAGAACTCCTGGTACAGTGACAGCGTTGCTCAGAACATTGTTAAACACTTTGCTTCCCTTGGGCTGCTCTGGGGAAATGGTTAAAGCAGGAAGGAAGTTGACCCCGAGCTGCTGATTACACAGTTAGGTTCATGATCTAAGGAGAGGGGCAGCCTTCAGACAGGATCATGAAGTGTGTGCTCTTACCTTTTGTCCCTTCACGCCATGGCAGTCACATTTTCCACAGCCAGAGCCGCCACAATCACCCTGAAGGAAAGAAAGAAATCAAGTTTAAACAGGAGATCACTTTCAAAGTACTGTCAAGATTTGAATGGAGAACCAGTGAGATGAACCTGTGGATAAAGGCACTGGCCACCAACCCCAAGGACCCACGTGATGGAGGGAGAGAACCAACTGTCCTCTGACTGACACGTGTGACAAGGCACAGGTACACACCTTCACCCATAATAAATAAATGAATGTAATGTCTAAAAAAGATTTGAATTGTGACATCAGCATCTTCATCCATTTATGAGACAAGTCCCCCTAGCACCCGCCACTTGACCTGGGGGAGAATAACATGGAGTCGCACACTTCATAGAGAAATCCCTGGGTCCTAGAGCTCACAGCCTTGGACTCAGTGATACAATGATACATGCTGCAAAACTGGCTGTGCTTTGTTAGAGACAAACTCACCTAGGGATTGTGTGAACAGTGTTGCAAGGCAAACTAAAGGCTCAGCCTTTTGTTTCACACCTAAGATTAGGATAGAACCAGGGCTCCTTGAGGTGGGCCCTTAGTGTTTCCAGAGACTTAGAGCTCTGCAAAAGACTAGAGAAATATCCAAGTGTTTAAATTAAATGAAAGCTCAGATATTCATCCAAAGAAAGCTATTACAAACCGCAATTGTTGTTGACTGCTAACAGACATCAGCAAGAGCTGGAGGGAAACCTCTTCAAACACCCAGTGAGAACCTAGCAACCATCACATGTAAAAAAGCATCCCAGCCACACAGGTATGGACACAAAATAGAGAGGTTTAACATAACATGCTAAGACAAGATTGACATCTGGACCCAACCCAGCTTCCAGTATGTAAAGTGGCCAAGAAGAGAAAAAACAAACTCAGAATGAGACATAGACGCTGCACTTCGCAAAGCACTTGGCAGAATCCAAGTTTTAAACCGTTATAGACAGCGATGTGGTGTTAAAAGGGAGGAGAGGACACAGGGTGAACTATTTAGCTAGCTTTATTAGAGGTGCCGTGACAGCTTGGAAATAAAATTTAGATCCATATTCTGCTTCAGGTGGTAACGGTTCCTTCAAAATAAACGTGTGCTAATAATGGACCCTGGCTCACGAGAAGCCTGTATTTTTAACAGCATCCTTGAAGCTGCATCACCATGGAGATCCTCTGCCCAAAACAATCCCATCTGGAGATATTTATTTTATGTTAGAGCCCAGCAAGTACCTCCAGGTCGGTGAGCTGTTCTTAATTTTATATTTTGTAGATGGGGACACTTGACAGCTATCCAAGTAAAAGCCCAGTGGTCAGAGCTGTTCCTCTCTCTGACTCACAATCCAGACATTTCAGCCTGTGTTCTCGTAGTCCTCCTGACATTTCAAATGTCAGGAGCCTCCCTCTGTGTTCTGCCTGCTTCTGAATTTGAGTTCCAGTCACCACCAGGGCCAAAGTCTTTAGCTGAAGAAGAACCTTCTAGAACACACAGAGAAAAACTCTGAGAGACTTCAGCAGACTTAAGCTGACTTAACTGTCCCCATCTTTGACTACCTCTCCCCCCACATACACACACCATGAAATGTTGATTTAGGGTATCATGGAGTACCCTGTTCCTTTAACCACAACCTGAGCTTGCTGTGGAGCTGTTTTGGGCTGTTTTATCAAAAGTACCTGGGTAGGAAAGCCCACACGAAGAAAGGAGGTTACTAATTAATCAACCAGAGGCATGTCACTCACTGCTGGGTCTGTCTAGGCTTTGGGATCATGGACAACAGAAGGCATGCAATTGCAAGTCTCCCGAGGGTGGCAGGCATTCCTCCTTGTTGGTGTCTGCCATTCCCTATAGAGATTGCTTTGAAGCAAGGGCAGTTTAGCCCACTCATTAGCTTCTGTAGGGCTTCACCTTTTCCCATTGATTTCACTCAGAGAAACGAGCCTGACAAGACACTCCAGGAGCTGCAGGGTCTGTGTGAGAAATGGCTCCCAGTCACCCACATTTAGCAGACTCAACAACAGCCTCGGGTTGCCAGATTTCCTCTGTGAAAGCCAAGGGCAGTTCCTTTGAAATATCACATTTGAAGAGAAGCTAAAGACAGCTGTGTGGTGAGGCTGGAATTTTCTGTCTGAAGATCCTGCCATTTAGGAAGCTCAATTCCATTCACCCTGAAGGAAGCCTTCTAATCAGTTTCCCAGAGTTGTTCCAATGTCCATCAGTGGATCCCATAAGCACAGGAGACGTCCTAACCCCTGCCCTGGGCAAAGACAGTGAAGGACAAGCTTACAACACAGAAGCCAGGAGGGGTGGGTAACTAGTAGGCATCTTGGCTGCAACCTACTCCAGGTCTTAAGGAACTCTTGACAGAATCTAGAACCAAATCAAAGACATAGAGCTCCTCCTCCTCCCACACTTAGACACAAAAATATCTAATTATAGACTCAACCCATACATCTTTATGGACATAGGAAATCTTTCTCATTTTTAGGCATACAAGAAATCTTATTACCAAGTGCTAGTCCCCAGAAAGCAATTCAGAAGAGTTGATTGTTCTAATAACATCTAAATTACGATCTGCTTTTCAGAAAGTTAAAAAAAAAAAAAAAAAAAAAAAAAAAACAGAAAAATGTTTGGAGGTGGGAGGTGGAGACAGGGTCTCATTATATAAGTGAGGCTGGCCTAGAACCCTAAATCCTCTTGCTTAGCCTTCTTGTGTGCTGGCTGCATTACAGGCAAAAGACCACCAACCTGACCAAGAGAAGAATTGGAGACCACACTTTCTATGGGTGTCATATTCTGGTTGACCTTACATCTTATGGAAATGACTTGATTGGAAACAAACATTCGGTTTTAGAAAAACAACCAGAAATCGTGTGATTTCTTTTTACTTGTTTTTACTTTTTGCTTGTTTACTTTGTTAAGTAGGATTAAGGCTGAAATGTCTCTATTCACATCCTTAATGATTTCCATTTTTATAAAGTGGCCCTTGCTGGATTTCTCCCCAACACGGGGGTGGGGGCAGTTGTTTCCGTGCATGGCAACCTGTCATGACTTTATGACTTGCATAGGTTTGAGGTGGTTGGGGACTTCACATGAGAATGGTTGTGTCACAGACTTCATGACTTCCTGAGGCCCTTCAGCAAAATGGAAAGATGTATGCAGTTTGTAAGCCCAGCGGTGCCCCTTTGGCTCCAGATCTGAAGGCCTTTCCAAGGCCTGCTCATTCTTCTCCTTGTCTGGAGCACACTGGGTCACATCTACCAGCTCTCAGCCCCATCTGTTTCAGATTCTAGAACGGGAGGAACTGGAACATTCTGTGAATTGCACAGTCCCTTCCCCTCCTAGGGTCAATTGGATTAGCTAAGTCCTGTTCTTTCTTCCCATGAGATACAGGCAGGAGGAAGTGGGTCAGGAATGCTGCCCACTTGGGGCCCTGGAATGCGGCCGCGTAACCTCAAAGGACAAACCATATGAGACTTAGTCTCTCTCACAGAAGTTGACCATCCACAGACGAGAGAGTGGAGAACCCAACTACACAGAGGAAAGCACCACAGAGGGCTTTCGAACTCACAACAACAACAAAAACAGTAAGTTTTCAGAACTGGGGGAACTGAATGAAAACCACGTCACTTCTGAAAGTCCTGTTCCCCACTCCCCACCAGACCCACCATGTCGCCAGAAATGGGAGCATGAAAAGATCTGTACATGGAAGCAGGCAGGAAAGCAAAATGTGTTTCCCAAGTCCTGTGTTGTGGTTTGAATGACATCTTCCTTGGGCTCAGGTATTTGAATATGTGCTCTCCAGTTGGTGGCGCCATGTTGGTAGGGCATGCAGCCTTTAAGAGTCGGGGTCATAAGGAAGGAAATGGGTCACTAGGGGTGGGCTATGATGAGACTTGAGAGCTCAGCTAAACTTCTTTCTCTGTATTTCTTGTTCCACCAAAATGTGAAGCAAAGTGTCTCACATGCACGCCTCCGGCACCACGGAGTCACCTGCTACCATGTTTTCTCCATGGTGGACTCAAAATATGAGCCAGGGTACACCCTTCCTCTCTTTAAGCTGCTGTTGTGTATTTGGTCACAATAATAAGAGTGTAACCAGTACTACCTCCAGTCCCCTTCAGACTTGGGTACATACAAGGTTTCAATGGCAGAGGCAACATTAAACAGAAACAGAAGGCACAATATTGAAGGAATGCTGAAGGTTCTAGGGAGTAATCCCCAGACCAAATACCTTTTACATTCTCTATCTCTGCAAACCTCTCTTGGACAGGTTAAAACCCCTTGTGCTAGTGAAACTCTCTCACACACTCCATCAAGGTTTTGGGAAAGTAGACCCGTCAGCCATGATGGCATAAACTATGGTAGGCTGACAGCTTCACAGTGCACAGTGCTCCTGCCAAAGAAGGTAGGGGAGAGAGATGGAGGCCAATGGCCTTCAGTAAAATGAAGACCCTTCTAGGTTGTCCCTGAACTGAAGACATCACTGCAGACTCCACGTGACAGACCAGTGACAAGACACTCGCTGTGTGAGAGCACCATGTGAGCGAGGCAGAGCATGTGCGCTATCAAGAGTCAGGCTTGGAAGGAGCACACAGGATGTCCTCGCATTTCTGACGTTCCCTTGCTGCTGATGGTGATGGACACTAAACATCCGCTAGAACAATTTTTATGTGTTTCCCATCCCTCCAAATAGGGACATGTGGAGCTCTGTAAAGGCTCAACAGCTTATCTCTCAGATTTGTTTTCACATTCCCTATCCTGTGCAAAATGTAAAAATACGTTCCTAGGGGATGTCACTAGCCTGCTGCACTTCCTGTCATGGCGCTTCCTCAGGGGTCTTTGGAATAATTACTTACCCAACCAAAGAAATATGTGAAGAGGAAAAAACTGCATTTCAGGGCTACTGGAGCAGAATTAAAAGCATACACCAATAAAGGAAGCATGGTGAGCCACCCCTTCATGTGCTAGGGGTGCGATGGTCAGGGGATGCAACCCTGTACAAAACTGGAAATGTCCATAGAATGTCTCAACTGTATAGAACTAGAAAATTAATATGACTAAATAGAGATCATAATATAGGGTCAAATATCACAGCCTAAATAATAACTGCTTAAAAGATTAGATTTGAGTCATATTTGATGGCACAGGCTTGTAGTACCAGTTAACTGAGAAGCTGAGGCAGATGGATTCCACCTTTAGAGTCTGCCTGGGTCAACAGTGAGCTCAAGGTCAACCTGAACAATTTAGGGAGATCCTGTCTCAAAATAAAAGTAAGGGAGGGGCAGGAGTACAAATCACTGGTGTGTGCTAAGCTCATGCGAAGCCCAGAGCTCTCCACCCCCCAAAACAAACCAAAAGCTGATTTTTGCAGAGCATTTTTGAACTTCTAAAAATAAGCCTGGTTGATTGAAAGGTAAAAGATTGTCCCTGCAGTCTAAGGGGCTCACACCCGCCAGCACCTGCAATTGTATCATTATTTTATAACTTTGTTTTGCTTTTTAAAGACAGAAAACACTTCCAGGAGATGCAAAAACTGTTCTTTATCTTCATTCAACTGAAAGGAGAATTTATCTCAGTAAAATATCATTTCTGTCTCTTTTGATAATGGGATACAGACACAGAGCGACCATTACTCTCCTGTATACAGACACAGAGCGACCATTACTCTCCTGTAAACTTACAAAGTAACTCAGCTCCAGATTGAGAACAACCACAAGCGTTGATACATTCTTGGCAAAACATAAAATTAAAAATTAGCAAACCAGTTGAATTTCTAATGTTCAGCGCTCCTCTCCTCCTTCCCTGCACCCCCAATAATACGACTAAGGCTTAGCCTGTGCCATCTATGACCCATCTGCTTCTCATTTGAAACGGAGTTGCAGAACCCATGCGGGTTCCCACCAACACCACAGGCTGCGGAGGCGAGGGTGTCGACTTGGCTTCGAGTCCTACCGACATGTGACCACACTTCTTGTCCTATTTTGCTCCCATCATGCAACTCTGTGACTCATTTTCATTGCTTTTTCTTCCTCCCACTGGATGGGGGCGGGCATCAGATGTTCTTGCTGGGGAAGAGGACACCCCAGAGGGAACACATAATGAAGCCCAGCACCTCATCTCCAGCATAGTCTTTCTCCAGCTGCAGACAGATGGGGCTATAATTAGATGTCATGTGACAGTGGACATTGGATAGCCACATACATGATGAGTTGGTGAGTGGGTATGCCCATGGGGACCCAAGGTGGACATGACCTAGAGAAATGCGTCCCATGACTCTGAGTCACCAGCCAGGGGCAGTGAGATGGGCTCAGCAAGTCCCTACTTTCAGACAGAACTCATCCTTCACTATACTCCTCCCGGTGGCCTACCTCCCACGTCCCTGCATGCTCTTCTCACTGGTCCATGAGGTCAGGACACTTCCTCTTCCCCTCCCAACCCTGTAGCCATTGACCTCACAAAGACCATCAACACATGTCTGGCTGTGAAGATTTCCAGTTGTCCTTGAAGAGAGAGCAAATTTACACAGCCAGGCATGAAGACATAGAGGACAGCTATTTCCTCCATCTTGGAGATGACGACCAAGTTTGTTCCTGTCCTTCTCTTTCTCTCCTCCTCCTCTTGGTTTCCTTTCCCTTCTCCCCCTCCCTATCTCTTCCTTGCTCCATCCACACCTCTAGCTTCCTGTCTTGCCTCAGCCTCTGAATTCAGACTTCTACCACCACTTCTCACATCTGACCCTCAGGTCAAATCCCACCATCTTTCTGGGGATGTACTTCAGAGAGGTCCCTAATGGGTCATGTGTGGAATCTGGGAGCTCTTGGGGAATTCCTGATGCCTTTCCCTATCTCTGTGACCCAGGGCACTCTCTGTGCATTATTACACTACAGGAACCATTCCAAGTCCAAGGTCTGGTTTAACTCTACACCAAGTCTATCATATACACCCTACAGCTCTGTTCAGAGTAACGATTTCCCATCATCAGGGCCATCTTTCAACACCTTTCTCTGGGAGACCACAGAGAGCGGCAACAGAGCAAAAGGTTTCTCTTCCCGCACAATGTGAATTCGCAGAAACAATGTATCATTTATCCTTCCGCATTCCACTGGCTGAGCCTTTAAGGAGCCCTAGTTTGTAGCAAACTGAAAAGAGGGAAGAAAGAAGCCTAAGTGACTAGGGAGATATTTCAGGAATGATTGACTCGCGGCTCAAAAAGAAGGATTCATGAAGCCAGTGACTGGAGTAACCCACTGTCATTCACTGAACGATTAAATATTTTAAATCACTGCTGATAATGTGCCGTTCTCTACTCTGGTGTAGAGAGAGCAGAAGGGAAGCAAGAAAGAGAAACCAACACAAGCCTCCGTACATCCTATTTCACAACAGATGATAAAGGGTTTCATCCTCTTATTCAGTAATTCTATTGTCAATTACTGTTTACACTGTCATCAAATCCATGTGACAATTTTTCATTCTGCTTGCCGTATAGAGTGGCTCATACTCTCCTCATTATTAAGGCTTATTTAATTCGTGATTATGTTTACCTACATGAGGAAAATCATAGACTTTCATGCCTGGAGTAATACTGATTCGTTCTAATTCCCAAGCTTCATCCCAGTCCATCCTGCCAACCTGAAATCCAACAAGAATCAGGGCTACCAATGAGGATAGAGAGAGGAAAACCACAAACTGTTCCCTGTTCTGTGGAAGACTGAGGACAGCAGTCCTCTCCCTCCTATCAAAAGGGAGGAAAAGAAGGATGTGTATGAAACTGATACTTCTGGGGGCGACCACTGCCTCGTAACACGGGATCTTTGAAAAGCAGGCAGAAGCGAATGCCCTTTGTGGATGACACCGTGTGTGGCTACAGGATACCTGTATATGGTTCATGGAGATAGCAGTGTCACAGAGCTATGAGTCAGAGTCTAGGGTAACAAATGAGGACATTCCAACAGGAAGAAGTGTTATAAACCAAATGTGAGGAAAAGAAAACTCCGGGAGCTCTTGGGTAATTCCTGATGCCTTTCTCTATCTCTGTGACCCAATGAGAGGCTGAGAACCTCAGAAAGAAATGGCCAGGAACACATAGTACTGGTCATCTGGGCACGTGGGGAGTGTGGCTGCCATTTTGATGTGAGTGTCTTGCTCCAAGATGGAAAATCCTGAGGACACAAGAGGGCTGCTCAAATCTTTTATATACAAGCAGGTCTTGGTTCAGGATCTGTTACTTCCCAATCCCACCCAGTGAGACTACAAAACATCGTCGTATGTAGCCAGGGAGGCCTTTCACCTTGCTTGTCTGGCATGGGGCATGTTTTAGAGAATGAATCTAGACTAATCCCACCCGGCAAGGAGGGAGCCCGAACGTAAGAGAACTCCTGTCCAGCCTCACTTTTAATCAGTTTTTCAATTTAGAAATGGAAAAAAATTGCACCTTTTCTATGTGACAGTTGCTAAAATGGAACGCAGTCCTTGGAAACATCATCTGAGTTGTATCCTTAAAATCGTGCTTGAAAACTCAGACAAAATGTAAACATGCATGTAATAAGTGCAGCCAGATCACAAACACACACAAAGACGGTGGAGCATTTGATAAGCGACAGGCATTCCATCTGGAAGACATGCTTCTCGGGCACACGTCAGTGTGAGCGGTATGAAAACAAAAACCCTCCTAAGTATATGGACGGTAATGGTCGGTACACCCCAACTGCTACTGTGTAGACCATAAATGGCACTTTCAAAAGAGCTACCTAAAACATTGCACATTTATGGTCAGAAGAGAAAAAATGAGAGAAACCACAGCAGTAAAGCAACAGCCGTCGGTCAAAGCTGTGGTTTCTCAGTTGTGCCCACGGTGACAGTGGTGCTGTGGTGGATGGTGCCGTGTGGTACCTGTGGGGTTTCCTCAGTCAGCTGCACAGTGAGGTCCTTGCCAGACCACACATCCCTGGGGACCCCAGGATGGACTGATCCTCCCAAGACACGAGAAACCCACACTGACCCTCAGTAGCTCCCACCAGACAAGTTCATTCATCAGCAGAAGGCTATGTAACTATAGAACCGTGTCGTTGCATCTGAAAGCCTGTCATTTCCAAGAGAAGTTAAGAAAAAATATTTACCAGAGTTAAATCATTCATAATTTATTATGAAAGTAAATATGGAGTAGAATAGCTTTTCAGTCAGTGGCTCTGACTCCCACTAGAGTTTACCTGAAAACAGAGCTAAGCCCAACTCTCTGGTCCTTAACCAGAGCCAGAGAGAGAGAGAGAGAGAGAGAGGAAGAGAGGGAGAGAGAGAGGAAGAAGGGGAGAGAGAGAGAGGGAGAGACAGAGCTCTTTTGCTCCTCTCATTTACACCTTAAATTCCCAGTTTCCACTAGGTTCATTTTAGGAGATCTATAGAAATAAAAATATGCATGATTAAAATGCAAAGCTCTTATACAGAACATATTAACATCTAGAAAGCTCTACAGAACCTTTGCTACCTCTGTGTCATTAGTAAGCTTGAATCAAACAAATACATCCTGCAAGCCAAGATGAGATGGGCAATTTTTTTTAAAATTACATTTAGATGATAAAATATACTTTGAATATTTTTTTTAAAAAAAAAAAAAATCTCTTTTCCCTTCTGTGTCTTATAGCCTGGGGTTACCAGCCGCTATGTCTCAGGTAATAACCATCTAGTTGTTCCAGCTTTTGGCATTACTCGGGTTGTCCTAGAGGGTTAGCCACAGTTTTCAGCAAAGTCCCTTCACCCTGGGTAGGGTTGCACCTGTAGACAGTATGCTGTCTACAGCCTGTCTGTAGACTCCGCGTGGACTCAGGTAGGGACACTCCTGCAGATCCCACCCAACTTCTCCAACCCTGTCATCGTATCCTGTCCACTAAGGCCACACCCAGAACTGGGCACTGAAGGCCCCACATCCTAAAGTGCGCAGAGCTCTGGAGACAGGTGGTGGGAGGGGCTGAGAAACAGTGTGAAGATGCCTAAAGCCAGTGAGCTGAGTTAAAAATGACTCAAACGGTAATGGTTTTGTAGTGTACATTTATCTGCAATAACTAAAAAATGGCAGAACATTTTTTTTTCTCTCTCTCTCTCAAATTCCCGGAACACTTCTTAAGGTCTCAGTGTTCCGCCAGCAAAGCTTACAGCTGGGGATTAGAAAAGTCAATCTCCTCCCTCCACTAAGAGATACACACACACACACACACACACACACACACACACTCACTCACACGACTGCTGGCTTGAAGCCCCTCCTACCCATCACATCCTGCTAGAGATGGGTGTCTCAGCCAGAGAGGGCAGCCAAACGCCTGGCTGTTGCATAATTTTGAATTCCCTAAAGAAAACTTTGGTTTTGCCTCCTCTTGCCCCAGACTCAAGGACTTGTTGCTCTATCTTCTGCCACAATCTTTCTAGTCCTTAGGTGTCCTTCCACTTCCCTATAGATCACGTAGGACCTCGTGTTCACAGGACAGAAGGCACAAGATGCCCAGTTTAAGTCACGTTGAAAGCAGGGGCATGTTCTGCTGGCAACAACAACAACACCACCACAACAACAGATGTCTTAAACACTCTCAACACGCAGCAAGAGCGTGAATATGAACAGTGGTTCCTGGCATGCAGAGAGCATCTTCTGAGAACCACTTCCTGTGAGCTTTCTGGGAGACTCCCCACCATGGCTGGTGGCTGGAGTCAAGGAAGCCAGCACAGAGGCATCTGGGTGCTTGCCCAGACTTTAGCCCCTAACAGATCCTGCTGCTTCTCCAGCAACTGTGCCTGTCATGTAACAGAAAGGCCCAACTTTCTAAACAAGACCTCTGGGGCTTCCATAGAGGCCAGGACCACGGAAGGAGGGTCATTTAACTCTGTACAGGGCAGACAGATGGGCCTCCGTGGCCCAGCTGTGCAAAGGCGGGAAGCCAGGAAACACAGAATTCTGTTTAAAGAAATCCAAAAGGCCAGAGCACACAAGCCCTGTCCTGCATCTAAGAGACTGTATCCAGCACTCTGAGGACACAGGAGAGGAAGGAAAGGAGTAAGGTTCTCCTCGGCACCTCATCTGTGCTTTTGACACAGGTTCTCATGGAACTGTCCAACCAACAGGAATTCCTGTGGTCGATAAGGTGCAGTTGGGGACACTGAGATCTGGGGGCATCTCCGTACAGTCCAGGAAGGGAGGCATTGAGTGCACCCTGCCTAAGCCAAGACCTCTGACTCCACTCTCAGATGCTGCCTCTGCAAAAAGCATTCCTAACCTTTCACCTTCCCAGTAACCACCAGAAGAGGCATGAGGCCGTTAAAGAAAGAGGCCATTGGAGAGAAGCAACTGGGCAAACCCATTCATGGCCAAACTGGTAAGAACAAGATCCAAAAAAAAAAAAAATCCCACAAGCCCCTTGTACACGTGTACATTAACTCAGGGTGTCCATGGTCTTCCTTGCACCTCCCCGTGTTATTTTCTTACATGGTCTTTTAAGACAGGGTCTCATTCTGTAGCCCAGCCTGTCCAGGGAAGTCTCTATGCAACCTTCAATTCACAGCCAGCCTCAGCCTCAGCCTCCCAAGTGCTGAGATTGCAGATGTGCACCCCCCACACCCAGTCTCTTCCTCTGCTCTTAATTCTTGACTTTATTTAGACAAAATTACAAAGATAACAACCTCGGAGGTGCCCTGCCTCCCACTGGCCTGCTACTGTATGGGAGGAAAATGCAAGAGAAAAAAGTCTGAGCCCAGCCCATCCCCCCCCTATCCCCGGTGCACACTGCGGAAGGAAAGTCCAGACAATGCACTAGGGAAGCGCACGCCTGCCGCCTGCTGTGCTCATTATACCCCCGCCTGGTAATTTCCAGGTCAAGGTCTATGGTTCCCACTGCCCTGATCCACTGCCCTTTCCAGATTCTCCTTTGTGATACCCTTCCTGCTGAGGCTGAGTGACCAACTCGATACTTTACTGCCAGCACGGCAGAGTCATCCAACATGTTGCCTGTGAGGCAGGATCCTGGCATAGACCCCGGTGGACCTGGAGAGTTAGAGAGATGCCGGGAGAGCTGGACTTTCCAATTGAGACGCTGAACTTTGGTCAAGTAAACCCAACTGGCCCCCAGCAGGGTAATTCTAGTTACTGGACCCAGCACACCACATGCACTCCTGGAAAACTTCCACACAACAGAAAGCATAAAGATTAAACCAAGCACATACGTGTTCTCTTCCCACCCTCCCCGGAGAGGAGAGGGTAAGCCACCCGAGACAGCAAAAAATCTTTTGTGAACATAAGGTGTTCTTGACCCCTAGGGATGATGTCATACCCTCAACCCAATATGGTAAAATTACAAATATGAATTCAGAAAGGAAACGTCACATGCGCCATGAGGGAAGGACCTCAGGTTACTGAGGAAGGACTTGGTTCCATGTCAGTCCAGGGCAAGACAATCATGGGGAAACCCCATCACTCTGTCCAGTCGCAGACACACCTGAGCACGAGCGGGCTCTGCATCTGGTCACAGGTACACGTGAACCCTGTGAGACCCAGGTGTGAACAGAGCAAGCTCCTCCTTGCCTTTATCACCAAAATGGAGTCGATGCATTTTCTCAAGGGACGGAACGGATGATAACTTTAACTCTTTGTAGGCATAACATATTTGGTTGTGTCTCCTTACAAAACCGTGCACGAATAGAAACCAGACCTCACACCTGAGTGCTGTGCTAGCTACTACTTGACCTATTAGGGTTATTTTATAAACTAAGGAAGGTCAAGTCATCCGTGTTATGGCCAAAGATAGCCAAATTATTATTATAAATTTTTAAAATTTTGAAATTAAACAGTTAAATGCTTACTACTAAAAAAATAAAATAATCATAATTTAAAAAAAAAAGTAGGTCAGGAATTCTCTTCAGAGCCAATGCTCGACAGAGTTCAGAACACCCTCATCCCTGTCACTCTTTGGCAGGCTCAGTGGCTCAGCAGTTGTATTCCCAGTTGTTTAGAATGAGAGGAGGGCTCTACAGGGTGCTAAAGTCCAGACCTCCCCAGCCCTGGCCAGGCCTTTGCAGTAGGTCTTCCAATCATTACAGGAGTGTGGGCTAGTTGGTTCTAAATTTAAACTCTACCAGTGTTGGTCCTTCGTTGTGGGATAGACAAACAGACAGAAAGTATTGAGCTTCATCCATGTTTGTCCTCGTCTCTGAAGAACAGGCTCACTCTTCCCATCCCCGAGAGAGACCTACAATTTCCACCTGCAGCCACTTCAGCAGACGCCGTTCATGGCTTACGAATGTCAGGCGTCATCCCATGCGCAAGGCTTCCAACCCTTCTACATTAGCCAAAGTTCCTTCCCTCCTCTTCCATCTCCTCCTCATTTCTTCCTTCCTTCCCCCAGCACTCAGAGGCTGGCAAGTCATCACCCTCCTGACCTAGTGAAGCAACAAGCCTGGAATCTCTGCATCCCCTGAGCCCCATGAGTCAGGGAGCACGGCCTCTTGGCCTCTGCAGCATCTTGCTACATATACTTTTACCGTCATCTCCCTTGTGTTTTAATACTTGTCTTCCCTTCCTCATCCATTGCTGGGTAACCAGTGTGTGTTCCGATGCTGACCTAAGTCTGCCCAGAGCTCAGGAAAGTGCTGAGCTTTGGGGGATGGTGTCACTGCCACTGACCAGGGCTGCTCAAGATCTTCTCGTTCCTTTCTCAGATCTCATCTATGTCCCTAATGCTTAAATTTAAATGTTACTATCTGAAGAGGAAGGAAGGATCAACTCACCTTCACTCAGCCAAGTGAGATGAGAAAGTAGAAGAAAGCCACAGAAAGAGTCTAAGAAGGAAGTCGGCTACAATTAAAAGTCAATTTATTACCCATGTTTAGATGCCACAATCCACCCCACATAAAGACAACATCAGAAAAAGGCCAAGAGTCTATTCTCGATAATTAAGAGTGAGAAGGTAAACCACGCCCTACAAAGCAGAGGAGCACAGACAACCCTGACTGAAGCTGCGTGCAGTTCTGGAACATGTTCACACTCTGGCTTCAGAGCCTCTCATGCAGCAGAACTCACCCTCGCTCCACACAGAGGTCCCGCCCTGGGGCAGGTGAGACATTAGGCACCACCACTAGTCAGGGAGCCTTGCAATAACAAGGACAACATCTTAACATAGTGACTACAGCCTTGCGTCCCTGGCTTTCAGGAAGGAAATTGCCTCCTTGCAAGTCCCATGTGCTTGAGCGGCCATCCAGGAAATGTGAGGACTCATGTAGACTGTGTGTATTCATGACTGTGTGTATTTGGACTTAGTAGGTCCAAAGCTGGGAGCTTGGGAACTGCTGACAGGAGACAGTGAATTCCTGAGGACAACAGGACAAACTTTCATTACCATCTCAGCAAAGCATGCTTTATACGATCAGAGGAATGGATATCGAAGGAGGTGAGTTCCATTAGACTCCTCTGAGGATCTTTCCCAGATACTCACATGCCTGCAAGGATGACACTGGGGGCCTAGAAAGGCTTCTGGTTCAATCATTTACAGGCATTGTCACTAATGAGCCCATGTGGCCACCTCAGGGAGACCAACATCCACAGAGATAGCTCCCAGTAATTAATGCTTCTAGCAAGGTTATACAGCCAGCAGCCAGAAGGGCTGTACATAACCCAGAGAGTGAAGTCATGCGCCAGGGAAATTCGCCACACAGCAAGATTGCTACGGTGATAAAGAGCTGAAAGCTATTCCCCACCTCAGCGATTTCAGCAGTGCAGCCCCGGAATGAGCTGACGCCCTATAGCATCCAACCAGCACCATGCCCGCAAGGCTGGGGCAGCTGCAGAACCAACTTTCTCTGCACTGTCCCAGAACAGATGTGTCACAACAGGCCAGAAGAAGCTTGTGAAAAGCAAGACATGGTGTCCAGCCCTGGTTCAGACTAGCAGAGGGTGATCCCAAGCCTTATTTGGTTGAGAAATATCAATAGTCAGCCAAAGAAGGCTGTCATTGGGCAGGCACAGATACATAGCCCCAAGGCAGCATAGTCCCAGACTAACCTCTGGCAGACAGAGGACAAAGCACATAAAGGCCAGCTGAGAAAAATAAGAAGTCGACTGTATAACAGATATGACACTCAAAAAACATATCACGGTATATAAAACATTCCACTTCAAGTCTAACGCTGACCAGCTCAGGGGCCCACAGGGACAACTTTGTAAACCTGCTCTCTCAGTGCTCAGCCAAATTCAGAACTTGTGGGGGAGGGCCATCAAGGCAGCAAAATGTGAATGATTGACAGATCAGTGGGAGAACATGATAGCGTATGCTCGCTCATAATTCCTGAAACTTTTAAAGAAGACTAGTGGTTTGTATTTAAAAGAGCTTTTTAAAGGAAGATGTAGCATTGTGCCCAGTGGATCCTAACAAACGGGATCCCAACACTCAGAAGATGGCAATCACTACAAGATTGAGGCCAGCACTGGCTACAGAGTGAGTTCAAGGTTATCCTGGGCCTGTCTCAGAAAAAAAAAAAAAAAACTATGAAAGAAATAAACAAGCAATCAAACAAAAATCAGCCAGATAGGTCTCATAAATATTAATTAATTAATGTAAAGAAATACTTGGAAATCGGGAAGGAATGTCAGGTATGAGAAGGGCACTGGGCAGTAGACTTACATCCTGCCAGGCTGCCGCAGCTGGAAGACAGGGGTGAGGCAAGCCTTTCTGAGCAGATAGAATTAGCTACAGAGGCCACTCCACTCTCAGCCAGCACAGGGGTGCTGAGCAGAGCACAAACCACACAATGTGCTGCTGCAGAGAGGATTTCCGGTCACTCAGTGTGCTCTGTGCTTCCACATCACCCGCCTAGGCCATGGGAGGACCAAGTTCCATCTAAAGTCCAGGAGCCCATGGAGTCTGGCATGATAAGGCTGTCTGGGAGTGGGCAGTCACACTCAGAGCCTTGAGGGAAGGCAGAAGGAGAACTTGGTTAGGAAGCTTCAGCCGGCCTGAGAGTCTCTGGTTAGAGCTCACAAGAAAGAATGTCTCTCTCTTTTCTTACGTGCTGTGTTCAGAGCATTGGCCCATCTTCTGCAGGGTTAGGATACTAAAAAACTGAGAAACCATTGAAGGGATTTCTCTGTCCCCCACCCTACTGTTGTTTGCTGAGTCTCTTTGGTGATTCCTACTTATCCATAAGTTCCCAAGCTCTCTCCCACCAAAACAGTCAGGACCACACTCTGCAAGTTTAAAAGCATTCAGAGAGAGCATGGTTTCCAGTAGGCTAGACCCCCACCAGTCCAACAGCAGGCATGTGGATGGGGGGAGGGGAACTGGACATACCTCATCACCTGACATTAGGTGGTCCGTGCAATGCAGATGATAGCACTGAGCTTGGAAGCACGTCTCCAGCTCACTGCAGATAACAACACAACCCTACCAACTTCATGGATGCCATAAAAATTATACACGGAGATCCCAGACATTTGACCAGAAGGAAAGGACTACCTTATGCACTTCCTGTGAAATAAAAAGCCTTAGCCCTTGCCAACACAGAAAAGCATATAGTTGTTGGATAGTCCAGGTCTGAAAGAGGCTGGAATCACCTGAGATTACTACCACACCTCCCAGCCCCCATCAGGACTAGGAGCTGCTATGACAGCTGAGTTACCATGGAAGCTGACACCATTCTGGTTCTCCAGTAAGCCCAGTGCAGAAGAAATGGCATAGAAAACTTCATTTGAGTGTGACCCGTGACCATCCTGCAGTATGCGTTAAGAAGACCATAGTCACAGCTTCTTTCCTATAATTGTTTGCATAAGAATGAAGCACATTTCCTCTTTAAGGGTTCTGATCCCAGCAAGAGGAAGAAGAAATGCAATAACCAATTCATTCAACTGGTCAGGTGGGAGAAGTCACAGGAAAACACATCAGCTACCTCACCTCAGCCTCCTTTTCAGTAGAAGGAGTCAGAACTCTTAGGAGAAAGGCTGGTGTCAAGGTTGGTGGAGGCAAGAAAGATATATAGCTTCCTCCAGTACAAGAAAGTAAGGGTATACATAAATGACCTATAATCTGTGCAACAAACTATGACACATGAGTTCACTTTAATAAATGCATAATCAATGAGTATGCAAATGAGAGATGCTAGTTCTTCCTTTTATGGAAAGTCAAATGCCAACTGACAACCAAGGAGAGAAGGTCAAATCAGGTGAGCATGTTTCAACAGGGGTCCTCAGTGAGGATTTCATCAGTAACAGTGTTTCTCCTGTGAAGAAAACAGGTCTGCTTGCGTAGCCAACAAAGTATCTGTTAGCAACTAAAGACACCATGTAACTTTTCACTGGAGATCAGGGAATTAACATAACCAGAGATTATGTACTCAACACCAGGAGCCCCCAAAGACACCCCACCTGAGTGAAGGACATTTTATAACCTACTGAGTCACTCATCAAAACTATCAAGTCACAAAAGCCCCAGAAAGGCAGAAGACCTGTACCAGATTTGAGAAGACCACCCAGACAGGCGGCAACTGACTGTGAGACCCTTCACAGATCTCAGATAGGAAGATGACATCACTGTGAGCAGTGATGCCATTTGGGAGCATTTGGGGTTATAGCACTTTGTAGAAGTTGCTTTCCTAGTTTTGATCACTGCTCTGTGGTTTATGGGGTATTACCGGTGGGTGAATTTGGATGGACAACCATGACTTCTCTGAAACTTTCTTGTAAGTCTGAGAATTATTTCATATTTTAAAACTTTAGAAATTGCTTTTAAATTTATTCTGAAAGGAGCTACATTACAAAGAAGGCCGAGCTATAAGATGTCATCTGAGTAATGAAAACAGACAAGAGAATTGTGTTTCCTTGAACGGAAGAACAAAAACAAGACCAAGGATAGGAAGAGGATGTGAAGTTGGCCAGGCCCCACCCTGAGTTCTGAGGTCAGAATGACCGATTGTTTGACATGACCCCATGTTCATCAGCCCTGCACAGATGTGGGTCTTCTCTCTAATGATGGCCACAGGACCCAGAGCTGGGTCGAGGTTCCAGAAACTCATTCCACGATGGAGCTACAATCATCAGACACACAGGATACTGTCACTGTGGCTTAAAACACTAGAAATAGAGACATTTCTCTCCATTTCTCAACAGGCTGAAGCAACTATGAGTTCAAAGACACAGGGCCCATAAGTTTGGGACCTGGCCAGCTAAAATTTTTATTTAAAAAAAAATGATCTACTATAATGGTATTAATTACCTATTTACTTCCCCTGCCCCCCACCCCCAATAAACACAAAGTGCTTCAGAGATGTTCTTTCACTCTCCATGCTTTGGGTGGAAACTACAAAGGCCCTACTGTCACTGTCATGGACAGCAGTGACAGACATTAGCAATGCCGCCATATAACCAGCTATTACATCAATGTGGCATGTTATGGATGGAAAGTCAGAATCTCTGATACATGTAACTCAGACCAAATCACAGAAAATGAAGGTGGTTTGGAAGTATGTCTCGGACTACATGTAATGCAATGATGCCATCTCGAGGAGGTTTGAAGCTCAATTCACTGAAGCAGCGATGGCTTGGGCTGGGAGATCTGACTATCCTCCACAATTTACTGTGAGCAAGTTACTGACTCCCAGTCCC
Organism: Mastomys natalensis; assembly: GCA_021653895.1. NCBI lineage: Eukaryota > Metazoa > Chordata > Mammalia > Rodentia > Muridae > Mastomys > Mastomys natalensis. The sequence continues at coordinate 577,614 of JAJTUV010000579.1, read as the reverse complement.
TTCCCAGTTAGATGGGGACAGTATCATCACACGAGTTGAGTTGCCATGCTACTTTGTGGGGACGGAAGCATGTGGCAGAGATGAGCCTGGACTTCGCTCTCTCCAAGAGTATCATCATGGTTAGACGAAGGACAGTGAAATCTCAAGAAGGAGAGTGAGAATCTCAAAAGACAAAAGTTGTACCTATGACCCAAAGATCACGCAGCATAGAGATGAACTCCTGGGAGACTACTAATTCAATCTCCTCATCACCCAGGAAATGAAAGGAATGGCCACAAAGCACTGACCAGGTCAAGGTCAGAAGAAGGCAGATGTGAGAGGTAAAGCGGATCCCAAAACAATTGCAACAGGCAGTGCTAGCATTTATGCTTTCTTTTTCAATGGAAAAGAAAAAGAAATATATACACCTATATAAAATCCAGTGCATACATTTAGAGTACATATGTGTGTGGAACATGAATAAAATTAATCAAGAAAAAAGTTAAGCACTATTTAGTTCTAAACATCTTCAAGTAGCTATGGAAACCTTTTCTTTCTGGATAACCTGAAGTCTCTAATTTACTCCAGTTGTTTCATTTTTATGCTAGAGTTGCATTAAAAACACTCAGCAGATGTCATGCCTATCTGTGTTAACAAAACAAAAAAAAATAAATAAAAAAAAAAAAAACCCTAAGAATGGGTTATAGCAGCTAGCAGAATACAAAGTTAAAAACAAGAGCCAATCACTTTCCCTGAGGGATACAAGTTAAAACACAAGAGCCAATCACTTTCCCTGGAGGGATACAAAGTTAAAACACAAGAGCCAATCACTTTCATACACCCAGCAGTGAAACAGAGCTTAGAGCTAAAAGCCAAACCCACACCATTACCTCAGAACCCTAAAAGTGAACTCCTCAGACACAGTCTAATAGAATATGTGTATAGCATGTATGAAAAAGACACCAAACTCTAAATGGGAATCCAGGAATTCCCTTTTGATGGAGACTCAAAATCTCTACAATAACATAGAGATGGATTTTTAGATGAACTGGACATTCACAAGCAAAAAAAAAAAAAAAAAAAAAACCTGCAACACATATGTATGCAAGCCTACACTTACTACTTGAGAGTCATAGTCGGAAAGATTTTCTGTTTACAGCCAGCCTGGCTACATAGCAAGACTGTGTAGCATGTGCCCATTTCAATGGGCAAATGGGCACAGTTTAGTCCATCATGAAAATAGAATATTATTCAGCATTTCAGCATTAAAAATAACTGGTCTCTTGATCCATTAAAAAAGAAAAGAAAGAAAGAAAGAAGAAGAGAGAGAGAGAGAGAGAGAGAGAGAGAGAGAGAAGAGAAAAGAAGGAACCTTAAGGCAGACAACAAAGAGAAACAGGCCAATTTGCAAAGGCTACACAGATGCTTGCTACTGACTGTGTGACATTGTAGAGAACGAAGCACTGTGGGTCCAGCCAGGTGATGGGCATGGCTAAGGATGAGTCAGGAGGGATAAAGAAGCAGAGGACAGGGAGTGCTGCAGGCAGAGAGCACTTTGGTTGGTACTGTAATGGTGTGTGCATGTCAACTTTATATTCATTCATCCAAAGCACTCAGTATGGATTCTGGGTTGAGGCTGCTGACGGACCATAGGAGGAATTTGATGTGCTATTTGTGTGCACATGTCCTGTAACAAATGGACCACCCCAGGGATGCTGGTAGTAGAGGAGATCAAACCCGAGCAGGGGCCGAGGGAGGGTGAGGACCATCCTTCGCTTCTGCTCTCTGCACCCACAAAGACTTTAAAGACAACTCTATTTAAGGAAAAAGGACCGCTATGCATGCACAGCCCTAAGCAATGAAAGTGGCACAAAGCTCCGTAGAACACCTGCTTGGCTCTTTCATGGCTGTCTCAAATGGTTTGCTATTTTCCTTCTAGCACCTGTGCTCGGTAAGTTCCTGGAGATGCTGACGGGCCTTCCCCCCAGGCTCTGAGCAGCACACCCAAATCTCAAGACAGCTGGGTGCCTCTCTCTGTCCCAGGGCTCTACCACACCCAGAGCATTTTGACCCAGGCTATTTCAACATGCAAACTGGGAAAGAACCCCAAACATACTCAGCTAATGTCTCAGTACCAAATCATCACTACCAACCAATACATTCGGGTAGGTAAATACCGCGAACACGGGCAAAACAGCGTTGGAGTATTCGATCATACACTGATATTTGATCATCCACCCCAACCAATCAGAACAGGCAAGCACCTTGAAGACCCAGTTATCATCCCGCTGGGAACATGTCCAGATTCTATGACCCTTTGTGAAACCCACACAAGCCACTAAGAACCCTGCAACATGAACACTCTGCATGCTTCCTGTTGAGGATGGACAGCCTGAGCTGGTGGCTATGGGAAGAATCCTGATGTGCTATCGGCCATACATAACATCTAACTCTTTCCTCGAAAGGTTTAACTATTGAAACCTTAGGCTTCTAATTTCTTCCCAGCCTACCAAAAAGGAAATGATGGTCTCCCTTTGCCAGAACAGGGGTTCTCTCACAAACCTCATGGCACTCACTGTGATACCTACCAGGCCACTCCAAGCATCTCTGGCTACAGAGTCCTAGGTTTAACTTACAGGAATTTGCATTCCAATAAACTCAGCACGGATGATGAGAATGTCCCTCTGGAGACACAGTCCTGGCCACTAAAGTGCTCCATTGGGTGTTTATGTCCTAACTCTGTCCTATCCATGCTAACACATCCCCTTCTACTGGCCTTGTCCGTAAAATAGCACATAACCAAACATCATTGAGAAACCAGCTACTAACATAAAACTCTGAATTCCCCATTATCTTGTCTGATCTGACTTCCCCTGAGATCTCTGTTGACATAACTCAGGTCTGTGGGGCATCTTTATGCCACAGTTTTCAATCAATTAGTATCCGTCTAGGCAAAGCACAGATAACATGGCAGATGGAGTACCAGCAAGGCTCCCAGGAAGCTCGACCAGAGCCTGGCGTCTGCACTCTGCTCTCCAGCACTGAGCTCCTTTTGACTCTGGGTATATCCAGCTTTCCATGCATGGATGACCCTGAGCGAGCACTGGCCTCCCCTCCCACACTCCTTCCCCGACCCAGATCTTGCACATTGAGTGAGTTAAAGTTCACCCTCACTCAGCCTAGCAATTTCATTTCTCTGGGATTTCTCAATATCCACTTGGCTTTGCTTTCTCCTTAATTCCCATGTTGTCTTTCTATAATTATTGGGTAACCTCCTCTAGAGTTATGGGAGTTGACGGAAACTTTTTCTCTAATACTTTGCCCGATGGTTTTTTTTTTTTTTTCCTTTTAAAACTAGCAAATGGAACTCAAGATGTTTCATGTCCAGCCTCTTTTGCTGAGAAGCACATACATCAACAGGCTCGAAAACATTATCCTCATGGGAATAGATATAGGGAGAGACAGTTAAGAGCACTGGCTGCTCTTCCAGAGGATCCAGTTCGATTCCCAGCAACCACATGACTGCTCACAACCGTCTGTAACTCCAGTTACAGGAGATCCGACACACACAGACATACATGTAGGCAAAAACACCAATGCACATAAAATAGAAATAAATAAAATCATAAAAAAATATTTTATTCATCCAAGAGATACTTCTGATTCCTGTTGGATGTATGTAAAGTTTGGTGCAACGAAAACTAAGTTTATATTATAATAAAGCTTTGTACCAATACGGCTCTGTGCTGAGAAGATTTCCTTCCAATTCCATTTTCCGCTTGGTGAGATATTAATCCCCATATCATTCTTGGTCTCTCTCTTTCTTGTCTTATTATTTGCTTTGATTTTTTTTTATGGCCCAAATTCTGAAAATAGCTGAACATCCACAATTTCATATAATGTTTTATAGTCCCTGGAGTAAGTTTTCAAAAGTCTCATTGTTGTAGCTGTGATTATAAAACAAGGTCTCACTACACAGCCCTGGATGAAACTCGCTGTGTAGATACACAGACCTGGCTGGCCTCTGCCCTTCTCAAACCAGTGGCTTTAAACCCACCTGTTCTACTACTTTAGCAGCAATAGTAAAGATTCTATTCGCTGATAGGCCACAAGCATTGCCCCAAGTCTCTGGACACAGGGCAGTCAGGGGAATGAAGTAGCCCCTGTGGGCAAAGCATGGCAACGGTCCATTTGCCAAGCCACAGTTATACCCTCTCCCTCCTCCAAAACTGCTTCTCATTTTCCCGTGTGGCCTATCAGGAAGCATTTCCACCTTAACAGCCCCCATCTCTTCTACTGTCTCCTGAAATATCCTCTCAATGTCTCCCTTCTAGGAGCTTCGGTCCACACTCCCATCTGTACTGTTTGAAATTTTCCACCGCAGTCATCTGTGGCACCACGAAGGGGAGGGGGTCAGGTCAGCTTTGGCTTCCTCTGTATGCTGTCCCCAATGGCTCCACTGTGCAGTGTCCAGTGAAGGGCTCAGGGTGCCAGCCCCATCCCAACCCCAATCGCTTAGAATCAAGCTAGACCTGCCTTCAGCATTCTCGTGTCTGTAAATGCACCTGCTATTCTGTGTATACTTTTTGGCATTTACCTAAGCCACCTTTTCTGTCATCTGCTACAAACCTCTGTCCTCAAAAAAATCTAATCTTCACTGAGCCTGACAGACATTTAGGCCAACAGCCACTGATCCCCACAGGAAGCTGGGTCTGCTGGTGCTTAATCCCACCTCACACCCTCCTCCCTCTGTGACTGACATGGTGCTCCTACTTCCCATGTGTAGCCTCATTTTTTGAACTCACACCATGACACTCTGGGCATGAAGACATCACTGAAACATGTGTTTCTACTGTGTAGATCTCAAGTCCCTCGAGGGCAGCTCATGCACCCTGAGCCTCGGCTCCGTGTTTGTCTCCTCAAAGTGCACATTCTTCCTGAGTGTGAGAACCACACGTACCTACAGGTTATGGAGGAACCCAAAATATGCAAAATTCTTCCTCTGCGTGTCTTTTCTTGCTGGGCAAGCCTCCCCAGGATCAAATGCCAGCCACCCAGAAGTGCTTAGCATGATCCCCATCCAACAGTTTTGCCAGCCCCAGAATTCATTATTTTTTATTTTAATATGATCACCCAACCTTCTAGCCAGCTCTGTGTCACACTATTCTCTTCCATTCCCAACATGCATTGCACTGTTGCTGAGTGACTCTCCTTTTGCGTGACTTTGTTTCCAGGACAGACATGAGGAGGCCCAATTGCTCTTGAGAGCCACTCCTGCCTGCCAGGTTCTCAAAAGAGAACCCCCCTACACACCCTACACACCCCCACTGTACTAAGTTTGTTTCAAAAAAAAAAAAAAAAGTCAGCATTCGCACATGTCTTGGGTCCTCGGTTCTCACTTCCTGGATTCCCTTTCCTGTCTTCTTTGTCAGTAACGCTCTCTCTGTTGGCAGTGTTTCTGCTTTGATGGACCTAACTTTTATTTCTAAATCCAATATGGAAAAACAGGGTTACAAGGGGTATAGAGAACACTGTGTTTTTACAGTTGGTTTGTAAAGGAACCGAAACACCATGTGTTAATCAGTCCAATGAACCGACAGGGCGCAAAACTGCTTCATGTGTGACATGTTTATCCTGTGCCACAGCATCCCAGAGCACTGAGATCTTAGACACAACAACAATGTCCCTCTGATGCCTACTATGTGACACTGGCCAACCAGAGGCTTTGTATAAAGGTCAAAAGTGAAACGCCGCTAGGAGTTCCCTCAAAAATCTTAAAATAAAAGTCACATTCCAAAGTCCGCGATTCTCATGAATCCATCACAAAGTCCCCATTATGCTATTGAGAATGAAAACAATTATAGGCTTGTATTGCTAGGGAAAGCATTCTAAAAATGAGCTACATAGAACCTTCAGGTTCTTGTTCACAGCACGCGTTAGCTTTGGCTTGGCTATGTTACATGGCGCAGACTTCTCCCATCACACCTCAGCCCACAGACCCACTCCAGCCTCTGCAAAACCTTCAGGAAAGAAAGTTGCCCCTGAGCCTTGGTAGTCCCCCAGTAAGCCCCTCTCAACTCAATAATCACGATGCCAGCACCCACAAGGAGATATGAATGTCAAGTTTCCTTCTTTATTGAGAACCATAGTCTTTTCCTCAAGTTTCCTTCTTTGTTGAGAACCATAGCCTTTTCTGTCTTTTTTTTTTTTTTTAATAAATTTACTTGATATTTCCAAATCTGACCTGGATCTGTCTTTATCTGGCCATCCATGTGTTAAGGCTAACATTAATTATCTGTTTCTCTCACACTATTACACTGTTTGCCACAGAGAGAACCCAATTTTCTCTAACTGGTAAAACGGAAAGAGGAGGGCTCTTCCTCACACTTCAAATTCCCCCTCTCTCTCTCTCTCCTCTCTCTCTCTCTCTCTCTCTCTCTCTTTTCTGTGTGGTGTGTGTGTGCATGTATGTGCATGTATGTACGGTAGCTTTCAAGTGTTGTTTCTTAGAAGCCATTCACCTTATTCCTGAGACAGTCTCACTGGGACTGGAGGTCACTGTTTAGGCTAAGTAACTGGCCAGCAACCCCAGAGATCTGCCTGCTCTGCCTCCCCAGTGCTGGGATTATCACCAAGCCCAGCTCCTTTATTTGAGTGTTAACCATTGAACTCAGACCCGTGGAACTGTCTCCCCAAATCCCATCCCATTTCTCGCAGTACTGAGCTGTAGTCCCCTTCTACACGTCCCAATTTTTTAAATACTCGGACCTTAAAAACAACTCAGCATTTCCCAACATTTCCCGTGAAGAGAATGTTGTTCGGTCAACAGCAGCAGCAGCATCTCTGACACCACAGCTGGCCTGTGCAGCCACCAGATACCTGAGATGCTCTCTCTTGGGAGAACAGCTGTGAGAAGCAACATTGTTGTGTGATGAGACTCGGGAAGGGTGAGCCATCCCCTACAGCTGGAAGTCTGACATCCCGAAACAAATGTGAGAAACAGAGACACTGACTGAACTTTCTCAACATTCCGAAAGGTGCTTAGCGACCCTCAATGCAAATCCATGATGGGATTCCAAGAGCTGAGTACCATGAATTAATCCAGAGCCCTCTGTGAACAACAGTGGGAAAACTCAGGTTCATGGGAGACACAGTCAGCTCCAGCTCCCAAAACCTAGGAGAAGGGTCTCTGAGAGTGGGTGCCCCTAAGATGCTCAACCACTGGTTACCCAGGAAAGACTGCCGGAGAAACGGAGAACTCTGCCACGTTCATAAAGGAGCTCATATTTTTAACCCTGAAGCTGGGTGTGATGGCTCATGCCTGGAATCCCAGTTCCTGGAAGGTTGAAGCAGGGAGACCAGGAGTTCAAGACCATGCTCAGCCACCTATCAAGTTCAAGACCAGCCTAGGCTATGCTAGGCTATGTCTCAAAACAAAACAAAAATCTGTAAATTAGATAGTCAAGAAGACTCATTAGTCAAGACTTGGGTGCCTGGGAACCAGTGAAATGGCTCAAGAGGAGTTTATTCCCTAGGTCCTCCATGGTAAAAAGAAACAACTCCTGCTAATAGCATGTGGACTTTCATGTACACACTGTAACATTCATACATGCATACACATACACACATACACACACACACACATACACACTCACACATATACACACACATATATACACACACTCACATACACACACATATACACATACACACACACACACTCATACACACATACACACACATACACACACATATACACATACACACACACACTCATACACACACACACACACACTCACACACACTCATACACACACTCACACACACATACACACTCACACACACATATACACACACTCACACACACAAATAAAAGAAAGAAAAAGAAAGAAGGAAAGAAAGAGAGAGAGAAAGAAAGAAAGAAAGAAAGAAAGCAGGAAGGAAGGAAGGAAGGAAGGAAGGAAGGAAGGAAGGAAGGAAGGAAGGAAGGAAGAAAGGAAGGAAGGAAGGAAAGAAATTGAACATTTGGGTTACTTGACTTAATTGGGCATATTGATGTTCTCGATCCAAGTGAAGCTTCCACCTTCTGGAACAAATAGCAACTCACACAGCCACAGAACTTGTACAAAATCAGGAGCACTTCTTCCTCCTGCTACATAGCCTGCCAACCTGTCAGGAATGTCACTTCCTCTCCTGCACCTTCAAACATCTGCAGCTGCCTGCATTGACCTTCACCTCCTCAACACTCTGTGGGCACTTCCTTCCTCCCAAGGTCTCTGCTATCTACACTGCGCTTCCAACCCCCAAGCCATCTGCTCTGTCCTGACCTTGATCCATGTGCACCTGAAAGCTATAGCCCTTGCCTGGCCATGCAGCTCTAGATAACAGTGCCCTGTAGCATGGATGGTTTCTGGCTGGCATCCTTCACTGGACCGCAGAGAAGATGAGCCCCACCTGGAGAACCCCCAGCCCACGAGGTCTTATCTGATGGAGTTGGGAATTCTTCCCCAATTCCTACAAAGCCCTTTGGGGTAGAGCAGAGCTCTGTGTATGTACATCCTACCCCCAATTCCCTTCTCACAGAAGCACCAAGGCTTTCCCCAGCCAAGGAAGATGCTTACAGAAGAAAGACCAAAGGTTGTGGCCTCCCAGGCTCCTTAGCTGTCCACAACTGTCCTTCATGCTGCTGCAACCTGGTAAACACACCAAACTCTGCAATGTCTCCACCTGTTAGCCACATCTGAAAAGATAGTACTTAGGTCTCCTTCTAGTCCCCTTGGAGGTTGGTTCTTCCAGTCACAAAGAAAGCCAAAATGGAAACAAAGACAACATTCTGGAAGTCAGAAACCCATAATCCACAGCATGCCTCTAAAATCTGTAAGCAGAGTCCATCCCTTCCAAATTATCCTCATTGGCTTCAGAGCTGGCAGAGAAAACCCAAAGGAATACCATCTTAGGGAAGTTGCAAAGGTCTCTGTCCTCAGATGTCAACATGATGCAATGTGGTAGTCTTCAGTCTCCAGAAGAATAGATATCTATGAGACCCTTCGGTCATTTTCTTCATCCATTTTGTTTAAGAAACATGGAAGTGGCATGCTATCAACGAACATACATTTCTCAGCACACATGGATCTAGATTTTTTTGACCACATTTATCAAAGAGGCTTAAAGGCCTCCCATCAGAAGTCACTCTGATTTAGGATTTCCAGGTTCAGAAATACTTGTGAGTACCAAACAACTGTGTTGGGGACAGAACCAAAGTCTAAATGAATAATTAAGTCTTGTTCATACAAAATCGAGGCCATTTTATACAATACTGTCATAATTTTGTACATGAAACAGAAATCCCATGGTGTGACATTTCCCAGGAGATGTTGGATTTTTTGTATTGGGCATGTCCAACCTGGAGTAATATATAAGAGCCACTGAGCTAACCTGTTGTAACAGCTAGTTATATGAGCCACAGTTTGCCCAGTTATTCTGCTGTGTTAGCCTCTGGGTCAGCAGGAAGCACACACAGTCCTCATTCATTGCCTTTATCTAAGCCCTCAAAGGTCTATACAGAACAGAAAGGTAGAGAAAATTGGAATTATACCTTCCTCTATGACCGTGGGCTTGAGACCTTCAAGTACAGGCTAGACTCTACCCTACTATCACGCCAGGGACTCAGCCAACAGCAACCCCTGGGAGTCTTGAAGCCCACAGAGTTTTAATCCCTTCACCTCCTACTGACTCTCTCTGATTATCTCAGCTGACAGTCACCCAGTCTCTTCCCAAGACTGCACCAGACCCTCTGTGAACAGAACTCAGCTTGGCTTTTGCCCTGGACTGTCATAGTGGGAGACAAAGGGTTAACACCCAACCTCAGTGTGTACAAGAGAAAAAAGTCTGGATGAGTGTGGAAGGAAAGAGCAGCCTGTTCATGAGGACACTCTGTGGCTCAGGAGGATGGATAAGATCTCAGCAAGGATGACTCTAAACTGGAGGTAACAAATCCACAGCAGAAGAAGACTGGTGTGACAAGGACAAGAGAGTAATGGGAACTTAAGGAGAGACCAGGAAGCTCTCTCTGAATTATTCTTATGGGGGGACATGGCTGCCTAAAGTTCTGGGGCAGGAGGCTGGCTGGAGGCCAGGAAATGAGCTGGAGGTGAGACAGAGGCTCCACCTGGAAGGGCTAGCTCCTGTCAGTAGTCAGAGTCTCTGCAGGGAGGGCTGCTGCCTGGGGATGGAATAAAAGACAAGGAAGGTCAGGGTGAGACAGCTGGGATAGGAGAGAACTAGGCTTGAGTCATCCTAGGACATCCATCCTGGGAGTGGGAGGGGCAAGCCCAGGGCAGGGGAGGGGGGACTAGACTGGAAGACAGTAGACAAGCAAGCCAGCAAGGCAGCCACCACAGGAAGCCCACAGGGGCAGGAGCTTTCAGGTATCTAAGAATGAGCCCTGGTACTGAAGATGGCTCTCTAAGCTCAAGGTAAATTGGCCTCCCTGTGTGCTGCAGAGCATTCGGTGAGGCACCCAAGCACACAGAACATAGAGCATCTGTCTGCTGCCATGTCCTAGGCTGTGGACCAACACAGGAGACTTAGGCAGACCCTGCATCTGGACAGAGCCCCCACTCTATTGTCTAACATGAGTTCTGAGATCCTCTAAAGGAGTTTGGAACTAGCACAAAACTCTAGAAAATTCAGGAGTGGCAGACGGAAAAATGAAGGCTAGGGGTGGAGAAAGGAGAGCTGAGATTCGCCTTGTGTATTTCTCACTCAGAGGCCACCCACCTAGGGGAGAGCCAGGGAGAGCCAGGGAGAGCCAGGGAGAGCCAGGACAAGCCAGGCAATGCGCAGGATAGGACCTTCCTTCCCTTCCCAATGACTGGAAAATAGATGCTCTTGCTGGTGTCTGCTGGAACTTCCAGTAATAGCAGCAGCATTCTTATAAGCTCCAGTAACACCTCAGCATTTCAAAAGCCAGACGGCAGTCGGTCTCTGCCCCTGGATTCAAGGTCCCCACCCAGAGCCCAAGGCCAGCCTAGTGGGATATAGAACCTCTAAACTGTTAGACACAGTTGCAAATCTAAATATTCTCCAGCCCTTTCATCTGCTACACTTCCAGTACTATTAATACACTATCTCTCAAGTTCCTGCTTTGCTCTAAGAGAAAACCAGGCCCAAGCCTGAACCAGAGTCTAACTTCCCACCTGCATTTCCACGCAGTTGAAGCATGTGACAATGGGAGCCGGTGGCTGGGTCTCGTGACAGGTAATTGAGTTGTGAAGCAGTGTGTCCCATTGGTGAGGGCCACGTGCCAGAGTGGCCTTGCCCAGGACCGCCCTGCTAAGGCTCAAGGACAGGAGGGGAAACATGGCTTCCTCAAATCCCACACGGCTCCCAAGCTATTTATGGGTAGGAAGTGCACAGGGAAGGAACAAGGCTTCCTTTAAGGAACTAAGCAGGAGCTGCAACCCCAGAGTTACAGGAAATGCGAAGTTTCCACTTAGAAGGGGCAGCAGGGGCTGGAGAGACCCATGCACGGCTGGGTTCACACGTGGGGATCCACTGCGAAAGCAAAACACATAGGAGATTACTCCATCGCCACCTTGGGAAAGGAAAAGGGGCTCAAGAGATGCAGAGAATTTCATCTCTGGCAACCGAAAGCTAAGCCTTTCCCAGTCACAGAAAACTGCTGGCAGGCTGCTCCTCACTGCACCCACTCTTTTGGATTTTATACCAAATGTGTTTTCCTTGGACAAATACAAAATAGAATCACAAGAATGTGGAAGTCAACCCAGGCATGGTGGTGGTCTTCCCAGCATTTAGGAGGTAGAGGAAGGATAATCTGGTTATTCGGGCCAATCCGGGATATATGAGACCCTCATCTCAAAAGAACTAGAGAGAATGTCTTACCCTGGTTTCTCTCTCTTCCTCCCCCAGTGTGTGTCTCTCTCTCTGTGTGTGTAGGGGTATACTGACTGGGGAGGAGTTTCTGGCCTCAAATATGGTGTCTGAATGACCCCATCTTGGCCCAGGAGTATAGGGCTGGAGTCATTAGCAACGAATCAGGGAAGTGCCAGAGGCTGCTCACAGGAGAGGCCCCCACAAGGTGAGAGGCTCAGGACCACTGCATCATGACCTCCGTGGTCTGGGCTCATTCACCTCTCAGTACCCCCACCTGAGAAGACACGGCCCTGTAAGTCTACCTGCTGCTGCCTTGTCCACTCTCAGGAACCACCTATAGGCCTTGTATCCACCAATTTCTCAGTTTCCCATCAAAGAAGACTGACTAGCTAGCTACCCCCAAGTGCTAATTGTTCCCTGACTGTGGGCACTTCCTGCCTCCTCATATGCTGGGCTGCTGCACATCTGTGTTCCAGACCTAAGACATAATTGCAGTCATCCTCAGAAGGCTGTCTGCTGAAAAACTAGAACAATCCAGAGACACCAGATACCCATGATGCCACGGACTGCCCCTTTAGGGGTCACTGCCAGCTACCACTGCATCTTCCACAGAAAATGGCCCCCCTGCACCCCACATGACCAGATGCCAGATGCCAGAGTAGCAGACATGGGCTCTTAGTATCAATGAAGATAAACAGGTTGTTTCAAGGCCCCCAGGAAGGGGTTAAAGAGTTCTGACCTTGAAGAGAGGATGACAGAAAGGGGCTGGCCTGGAAGCAGTCATGGCTAGGGACAAAGCTATTCTCAGCTTCCTCAGCCCCTACCCCTTCCCTCTAAACTCCGGCTAGCTGCACTGCAAGCATTTGGCTCCCTTCGAAAGCAATTTGATGTTTCTCTAAACAGGGCGGTCCTGTTTCACACTCAATAATTTTTACACGCTGCTGCATTCTGTTATTTTCCTCCCCCTTTACAGCCTGGTTAAAGGCCTCTTAAAGTTGACTTTCTTCAGTCATGCAACGTGTGGAGACATTTACCCCGACATGTACACAGGGACCACACGGCAAGCCTGGGAACCGAACTGTGAGCCTGGAGCCTCAAACTCCTTGGGGACAACCTTCAGGCTTTGATTCCCATGTTTCCTCCCACCCCCGGGGAAATACTCTGTGCAGCTTCAGTTTTATCATCAAAATGCCGTTGCACTGTTTAAAGTTTATGTCCAAGACATAATTTCTTTTATGATTTACCCTCTTAATCAGCACATCTAATGATCAACAACATGTTTACATTATCCAAGAGTTTCCCTTAAAAGGCAGCCGCTTCGGGAGCATTCTTTCTCGTCTCCTCAGCTCACTTGCCCCATTCCCTTTGGACTCCAACTCCACTCCCAAAGTACAACATGAACATTTTCAGAAGCATCTGGGGCAGCTAGAACTGCCCAAGGGAAGGTACCTGTCCAACATTCAATCCTGGATCACCCCAGTTCATGAGCTGTGCACCTTCAAATCCTTCATCTACCCTATATCCCGCCAGATCCAGCCAGTTTCTCTTGTGAGACAGTTTGGTTTGGGTTTGCATCTATTTTACTTTTGTCCTGCCCATGGTTCTGGGTGTATTGTCAGTCTCCTCAGTGACAGGTGGTAGTGGAACCATGAACACGTCATTGGGTGACACAGAGGAATGGGTACCAACACTTAGATAAGCCCAGAATTGGACAGGTCAGGGAGGGGAGTGGCTATCTCTACCCAGAGCATAAACAGAGGCAAAGCCCCTTCCTGAGACATGGATCACCCCCAACTTTTACCTGTCTAGGTGTCCCCAAGCATCCATCCCCATGTAACACCCTGCCTGTGTCTCTACACTTTTCTCTGAGGAACCTCACCAATGCCAAGGGACCACTCTAGATAAACACCACCTGGCTTTTTTTTTTTTTAACCTACTTTATGTTCTAAAACAAAAAATTTCCTTTCTTACTCCTTTAGCAAGTCTCAGCCTTTACCAAGTCTGAGCTTGGGGAGAAAGCAGGCAGAAGGCTTTAGCAAGGGTCCCTTCATGGCCAGCTGCCCATGTCACAGTACAGGAGACAACCAGGACCTCACTGGGGGTGCACAGATGGATATACCCATCAGTAGAGCAGGCCATGGGAAAGCTGGACTTGGGGGACACCTTCTCTGCCTGTGTGATTCCACACCTTCTAGACACCTCTGTGATCGCACAGACCATGGTGTACAGGGCCACACTGGGTAGTTAGTCCATGATGCCCCACACAACCACTGCTCACATGCAGTGATCCCAACTTAGGGTCACGGTTCTGAAGAATCTGGACAGGTTAGAAACACTAGCCCATCTTACTCTTCCTTAACTCTCTGATATTTTTTATTTCAGATGAGAAAAGCCAGTTAAGGAATCACATGAAGGGTCATCATTTCCCACCGTAACAAACGTAACACATCCGATGCAGCAGCACAGCAGATGTTTATTTACATCCTGTCTTCTCCTCTTAGTAAGGACTCCTCCCACCTGCAGGATGACAGTGTGTGTGTGTGTGTGTGTGTGTGTGTGTGTGTGTGTGTGTGTATTGACACACACACACAAGCATTCACTGGCCACTGTCTAGGACAAGCAGCAGTGCCTTCCCCCAAAAGCCAGCCTGGCTGGCTATTCTCATGGAGTCAGTGATGATTTTCATAGCAACAACTTTCCCCCCCTCCCCTCCAATGTATCATTCCTAAGCTACTTAGTAGCTTCTTCCTCTTGCCCAGGATCTGGTACGACTCCCAGGAAAGGCTGCCATGTTAACTGTGGCCAGGGCTCTAAGGGATGTGGATCAGAGTGGGACTGGGAACAGGCTCCAGTTTTACAGTAGGGCCACCGTGCATTTTGTAGCCACAAAATTTAGGTCCCCAGTTCGTGTGCCTGGGAATTATGAAAGCACCCTCATTTCTCATCATCTGTAAACCCCACCCGCCTACAGGCACCCCCACCCACCTGCTAATTTGTCTGTGGAACACTGTAACTTTAAGGCTTAGGATGACATTCTTATGTCATTATTGTGTGACACATACAGTCCTCAAAGCATGCTACTATCCGAAGACTCCCTGTCATGTTTACATCTGGTATTTCTGCATCTGACGGATGCTTCATTTACCCTACACCCAAGTAGTTCCCGTGACTAGCTCTGTGTAGAACAGCGAGTTAAGCTAGCCCATTTCCTACTCTTCTGACATTTTAAATTTTCTTTTTAAAATGGAGCAACTCTGACTGTCTGTGGGTCTCAAGCGTACTTCAGGTACATACCGTATGAGGACAAGACTTCTGGGAAAGTCTCGGGTTCTCCTCCTACATTTATAGATCTTTAGCAAAAAGAGTTTCTGAGTCTGGGACACTCCTGAATCAATAAAGAGGGACACCTTTTTAAAATTGTGTCTAATTGAACCTGGTAAAGGTACAAACGGTTTGCTTGTATTAATTTCATAAAGACACCAAGGGCAGCTGCTCTCTATGCTCCTCCCCAGTCTGATACATGGTGTATATAGAGAGACAACTCTCTACGTGTGTGCATGGACACCATTTAGTATATAGAGTACACACATGCACGTATGAACACAAAGTACCCAATATACGTACGTATGTATTTGCAATCACTAAAAAGCCTCTCTTTAGGAAGTCTGGTTGCCAGCACACTTCACACACATGAGCCAGCACTCTGGGAAAACAGTGTACAGGCAGCTGGAGAGACGGCTCGGTGCTGAAGAGCACTTTCTGCTCTTGCAGAAGACTGAGGTTCAGTTCCCAGCACCCATACCACAGCTCACAACCTCCTGTTGCAGGAGGTCCTACACCTCTACCTGAGCTCTAGAAGGACTCCTGCACACACGGGGCACACATATCACACATAAACACAATCTTCAGGACACACACATACATATAAAATTAAATAAAGGAAGAAAAGATAAATCAGACCTGTGCGGAGGGCTTTTCACAGGGCTACCTGGGGCTTTCCCACTTCTAGGGTTTTTAGCAGATGACTATTCTCAGTGTTAGATTTCATGTTTGTGTTCTCCCACTGAGTGACTTTCTGACCTGAAATCCACCACAGTCAAAGACGGCTTCCGCAGTGCAGATGGAGAAAGCAACCTGAGTATAACCAATTTCTTTTTAAAATGTATTGTTTTGATCGTGTGTGTGTGTGTGTGTGTGTGTGTGTGTGTGCACGTGTATGTGTGCACATACATGTGGAGACCAGAGATCAACTTTGAGTGACATTTCCAGGTGTCACCTACTTTTCTTTTGACCTGGGACTCACAAGTCAGCTTCACTGTCCAGCCAGAGAGCCTCAGGAAGCCCCACCCATTGTCTCCCCAGTGCTGGGATTATAAAGTACACGCTAGCGTGCCCAGATTTTTACATGAGTTCTGAGGCATGAGTCAGGTCCTTGTACACTTTAGCAGCTGAGCGATCCCGCTGGCCCCATTATCAACACTGTATTACATGCTAACTACTGAGCTGCACTACCAAATCTTCAGAGCTGAGTCGTCTTACTGACGACCCCTACCTATAAAGCCCTACCCTGATCTTTCTAGATGCTCCCTTACTTCCCCTCCCCAGCACGGGGTTCCTTTTCTATGTTCAAGTCTCTTAAATGGTTTGTTATGATTTGTTTATGGTTTGTTTTTTTTAAATCTTGATTCCATTTTAAAAGAAAATATATTTATCTTCTTCTTCTTCTCAACATCTTCTTCTCCCTCCCTTCCTTGAGTTCCTTTCCCTACAAAGTGGTCCTCACTCTACCTTCATGTCACACAAATACACACACACACACACACACACACACACACACCCACACCACACCACACCACACACACCACAACACACACATAGATTTAGCAGAGAAAATGTTTATCTTTCTGAGTCTGGCTCGTCTCATGTGAAACAGTCTTCAGTTCCATCCAGTTTCTTACAAGTGACATAATTTCATTTTTTTTTAGGCTAAGTGAAACTCCACTGTCTGCATCTGCCCTGTTTTCCTTAAATGCATCTGCTAAGAGACTGTTTACATAACTTGACTGCTTTGGGCTGGGCACAATAGTATTTACTGTCGTGGAACATGCTAGGATGTGGGAGCCGAACTCGAAGCTCCAGTCCCTCCATTTAACACAGTGCTTGCTGTTGTCTATCCGTACACAGCTCACACCAGTCTGAGTTCACACTGGGACAGACCAAAGTCAAGGTGCACCTTTCTGCTCCTCTAAGGTGAGGGAGAAGGATCTCAAAGCAACTCCCAAAATGTGTGAGCACCACTTGGTGGGATGTCGATGGAAGATGGAGCCTCTGGAACAGCTACAAACACCCAAGCACTGGAGGCTCCAGACATGGAGAGCATATGCTCACACTGCCACTGTGCCCACAGGAGCCCAGAAGGCCTCCTCCCCATCACGTCTCCATCTGGGAATGCCTTAAGCACCACACTGAACAGCTACGCCATAATGACATTTGATTATGTATATGAATATTAATTGCAATTAATTGTGTATGTGTGATACAAATGGCAGTGTTTTATCAGCTGTCCAGTAAGCTGCTCATTTTTTAAAGAATGCAGCAGAGATTTGAAAAGGGGGACATTGCTCCAACATTCCAGCTTTATCTACACATAAAGATCAAAAGGTCCAGCCAAGAAGTCACCAAGGAGGCAAAGCAACAAGCAAAACAGCAGTCACTCACCTGTCCACCTCTCAAACAACCAAACAGATGCAGGCCTCACGGCAACCCTAAAGGAATGTGTCCCTCTTCTTGTATACACTCGAAACACAAGCATAGAGAGGTCAGAACACTTGTCCAACCTCACAGTTGCTTTCTGGTAAGTCAGGAATCGAACTATGTCCCCTCTGCCTCTTAGTTTGCAGCTGCATACGGTACTCGTCCTGGAGTTTCAGGACCTACATGGACCACTTCTGAGGCTCAAAGGGAAGAGATCAAATGTTCATTGTTCAGCACCACATGTTATCATGTCATTATGAAAGTTACTCTGACTTGTGGAAGAGGGAAAGCCATGTCAGAACGTATTAGCAGAGCACAGCCCCATGAAAGATGAGAAAAGACCAAAGTCAACAAGAAAACATTAAACAATTATTTTAAAAATGGGTTTTTTTTTCTCAATTTCAAAAGCCCAAATTCCAGAATAAAGAAATATAATCATTCTTTTTTTTTTCAATTTTCAAGTATTTAGGAAAACAAAATCTAATTATGAAGAAGGCGCCCAATGGCGGATGGGTCAGACTTGGGTAATGAACTGATAAGAAGCATGTGGTCTGGCCCCAGCCTTGCATGCTAAAGTGTCAGCCTGTGATCAGACCTAGACAAGGGGTATGTCAGAAGAACTCACCCACTGCATAAACAATGTCATGAAATCCGGTGTACCCACCAGTCAGGAAGCATCATCGATCCTGAGCTAAGTTTGTATATATATCCAAAGTAAACCTATCTAATCCAGAGACTAAACGACTATCTGATAACTAGAATTTTTTCCCAACACTGACCCATTTTCCTGCCTGCTTTGGCAACCTCATCTTAATTTTTATAGGCCATTTCCTGACCAAAATTTAGGAGTTATTTTAAACCACTAACCCCAAATGGTCTTTAATCTCCAGGAAATGGGTTTGGTTGTAATGGGACACAAATCAGATCTTCCCAGTCAGGGAACCAGGTGGCTGAGGCCAGGGAAGGGTACTGTGGTATGCTGTGGGCCTGTATGCAGGTCATCACATGCCCCAGATGGGATCCACCCTGGCTGACCTCCGCACAAATATTCACTGACCCCTCAGCAGGTGAGTGACCTAAATGCCACCACCAAGGCTGGCAAGACTCAGACAAGCCCCGTGAAACGGCTCCTTCTTTTCCTGATGAAGAGAAGGGTTTGCAGGGAACCAGGGCAAATTAATTCACCAGCATCCACTTCTTCACACACCATAAGTATGTTGCTGGGACCTTCTAAGGAGCATGCTAGTCACCAACAATAATGGCCCCAATAAGAATCAAGATAACAAGAGTAAGAAGGGGGCATTTCACATGCAACGCTGTGGCTTCAATCTAACAGAGTCCACAGAGATCCCCTAGATGCTGGCTGCTGGATACCATCCCTAGATATCATTGGGCTGCTGGACAGAACCTAATCATACACAAAGCTACTGCCTAGAAAAGTCAAAGAGAACAGCTAGAACCTAGTTCTCTAGACCAGTAAAATCTCCCGCTAGAAAGTTGGAACCTCCAGGGCACCCCACACTGCTGATCCAGAAACTGAATGTATCCTCTATCCCTTGGTGGTCCTGATGTTGATATGAGCTTCACGGTGCTGATGTAATGATCCAATCCATCTCCTCCAACCCCACCTGCCTAGTGACATCATTACTTGGCTATTTACTCCTCTGAGTTTGCTTTTCATTGAACCAGGTATTGCTTGGCATTAAGCAAGCACTTTGTAAATGCTTTGCAAACAATAGATCATTTTCCCCTCATCAACAGGGTCACTCACGAGGAGGCCAGAGCCTGTGTGGAAACATGTATCCCCCAGCAGGGCAAGGCAGATCCTTAGTCCCTTCCTCCCGAGACGTGTCCCATTGTCTTTCCAAAGTTACGTGCTTGCATCTGATTTTCTAATTCACTTATTAGAGAAACAGGCTTTTCTTTTGTCTAGCTAAGCTTAGGTCACTGGAATTGAGACCAACCCTCTCCTCTGGCATATATACATTAAGTTCAAGCTAACTTTCCAAGTTATAGACTTTTCCAAGTGACCATTATAATAAATGGACCGAACTCTGGGTCTGTGTTGTTTACCTACTGAAACCTCAAATACTGCCATAGTAATAACGACACCATCACCATCCATTAAGCCCTGATACAGGGGCATGCTGGTCCTAGCTTATGCAAAGCACTCACCTTGATGACAACTCTGCAAACTGAGATACTATTGTTCCATAGGAAGGCAAAGATGTATGTAGCTCAAAACTTAAGGGCTGGAGAGATGGCTGGACGGCTAACGGTGCTCGCTAACGGTGCTCGCTGTCCTTTCAGAGGACCTGAGGTTAGTTCCTAACACCGTATCAGGCAGCTTACAACTATTGTAATTCCAGCTCCTCCAACTCCAAAGGTCAAACTTCTCTAGTCCCTAGGTACAGCACTCAGGTGCATGTTCACATACAGTTTTTAAAAACAAAAAAACAATCCTTTTTTTTTTTAAATTAAGAGCTAATTAGGAAACACAATTGCCTGAACATAAAAAGATACTAGAAAGCTACACAGGAGCCCAATCCTTCACCAACTGTCTTATATATTCATGTTGATTTCTTAAAATAAACACAGGAAAAAAATGTCACAATACTTCCTGTTAGGTTCGTCAGTCACCTGCTTAAACAGGAAATGAGTACTGGTCTAGAAACTGGAGTGTTAGGTAAAGTTATCCTTCAGAAGATACACGGCTGCTAACACCCAGGAAATCTCATTGTTTTCAGAAGGAGAATGACTGGCTGTCTTAGTCAGGATGTCTATAGCTGCCAAGAAACACCATGACCAAAAAGCAAGCTGGGGAGGAAAGGGTTTGTTTGGCTTATGCTTCAACATCTGTAGTTTGTCATTGAAAGAAATCAGGGCAGGAACCTGGAGGCAGGAGCGATGCAGAGGCCATGGAGGGGTGCTGCTCACTGGCTTGCTCATCATGGCTTGCTCAGCCTGCTTTCTTATAGAACCCAGGAGCACCAGCCCAGGGATACTACACCCACAATAGGCTGGGCCCTCCCCCATCAATCACCAATTAAGAAAATTCCCTACAGCTGGGTCTTATGGAACCATTTTCTCAATTGAGGGTCTCTCCTTTCAGATAACTCTAGCTGTGTCAATTTGACATATGTCTTGGGAAGACTGAGTTTCCTGTATCTCTATAAAATATCAAATATCAAATCTATAAAATATAAATATCAAATGCAGGAGGAAGTCAGTTCCTCTAGAAATTGTGCTGAGTTGCTGGGCATGGTGCCACATGCCTTTAATCCCAGCACTCGGGGGGCAGAGACAGGCAGATCTCTGTGAGTTCATGGGTCAGCCTGGTCTACAGAGCTAGTTCTAGAACAGCCAGGGCTACACAGAGAAAGCCTGTCTCAAAAAACAATAAATGAAATAAGATTTTTAAAAAAAATTAAAAAGAAAGAAAGTGTGCTGACCAGTGTCCAATTCCAATCAGGTAAATCTCACGGGAATGAATAATCATGCAGATGGCTTCCCATCTATATGGTGTGCTGGGCAAATGGCTTCCCATCTATATGATGTGCTGGGCAAATGGCTTCCCATCTATATGGTGTGCTGGGCAAATGGCTTCCCATCTATATGGTGTGCTGGGCAAATGGCTTCCCATCTATATGGTGTGCTGGGCAAATGGCTTCCCATCTATATGGTGTGCTGGGCAAATGGCTTCCCATCTATATGGTGTGCTGAGCAAATGGCTTCCCATCTATATGGTGTGCTGGGCAAATGGCTTCCCATCTATATGGTGTGCTGGGCAAATGGCTTCCCATCTATATGGTGTGCTGGGCAAATGGCTTCCCATCTATATGGTGTGTTGGGCAAATGAAATGGAACAACTGTTCCTCAGTTCACAGCCAGTGTCTCCTGATGTGTCTTGAACGAGAAAGACCCCCAAATAAAACAAAATATGGACTTGTGAACAGCAGTCTTCCCAAAGAAGTGAATGACATGGGAACGGGGTGATGCTGCTTAGCAGGTGGTGACGTTAGCAGCACACTGGGGCCCCTATGGCAGGTGAGGTGTATGTGCTACACCCTCCTCAGGTCCACACTCACCTCTTACTACACACCAAGAGAGATCTGAAACCCAGATGACATGAAGTGTGCTTAGAGTGTGTGGTATAAAAGCCAAACCTGGTCAGGCTTCCATAACGAACATTACTAAACCACGGAATAAACTATTTACATAGGGAGGTCAGCACCGTGTGTGTTTCCATGTCATGTTTAGTCTGTGCAGGAGTATCTGCTCAGAATTCCAAATTCAGGGGAAACACCTCCCTGGGCCATTTATCTTCCTTTGTGTTCTCTAATAATGCCTGGATGGACACTGTGACATAGTTTCCAGGAGCCAGTACACAGCCCCACCAGGCCTCCCAGGGGAGGATGAGGGAACAGCCTGGAAACATCAGGACCAATTAATTACCAGTGATTAATTCATGCCTCTGCCTATGAGCCAGGCTCCCTCCCTAGCATAGTCAAGGTGCTTTAAAAAGACATGGCCTTAGGCATCTTACAATTGGCAGGGATGTCAGAACGAAGCTCCCAAAGATGACGCCATAACAAACTATGTGTTGGAAAGAGCCTGCCTTTCCTGGTGTTTGCTCACTTACCTCACACACACAGCTTCCCTGCAACACACAGGCCTCCTCCGTAAGGTGGGATTCTCCTCACCTTACATGCTGGGTGAGCGGCTTGAACAGTCATGGTTCTCGTTATGATGAACTTTAAAATCCTAGGCCACACCCTAACTCTAGGAAGCTTGGAAGAACGGAGAAAAAGCTAAGGGAAGACAGGCAGGTTGCAGGAATGCGAGCATCAGAAATAAACCGTCCCCTATGATGTCAGGTCGTGTGGCTGATCCTTATGCAGCCCGTACACCCATACCGAAAGGGTCTGCACAGCCAAGTGGGCCGTGCTCAGACACTACAACAAGAAAGAAGTGTATCATTATGATAAAACCACTAGCCCCACGCTGCAGAAGTGTTAGAGAGCAAGGAAGAAAGTCAGAGCAAGGAGGGGTGAAGGTGATCCTGCCACAAGCAGGGAACAGTGTGGGTCAGAACTGTGGAGAGGCCAGGAGAGAAAGACACGGCTCCAGAGCCATTCATCATCCCAGTTATTAGGAAATAACCAAACGGGAGGTGGGACGTCAGAAGACCAGGCAGTATGGGAAGCTGAGAAGTCCAGCTCTGCAGAAGTTTGAAATCCAATGGGGACAGCTAGGGTGAGGTGTCCTTCTCTGGTTATAAAAGATGGCCGCCATCAGGCGTGAATGCTGCAGAATGCAGGCAGCACATGCCTGGGTAGAGAGCTAAGAAGAGAAGAAAGCAGAGGCCTACACCATAGACATGCCCAGTGGGGCTGGAACAGGAAGCAAAGGGCAGCAGACAGCCTTGCACCCCAGGATGAGGTCACAAGAACAATGGCCCAGAGCGCAGGGTGGACCCAGGCCCCTGAGTGACAGACTGCCAAACATTAACCCAAAGGAATCCTAGAGTTCAAACCTCAGAAGACATCCCCAATGACCCAGTTCTGGTTTTGACCTTTCATTGTGTGCCGGACAATGGCAGACATCGTACTTGGTATTGTTCTGCAACTCACATATTTGCTGGTCATGAAGAACAATGCCCCAAGATCCTGTGTTAGGCTGTCTATTGTTGTTCTTGCTTACTTTATCCCAGGGTTCCAAATGCCAGACCCCTTGAGAGACACTTTAACGAGGTTAATCTGTTTCCAAGGTTGGGAACAATCGCTGTTCAATGCTATTCGGTTGTGAACAAACATCGTACAATTCATCCTAACAGAGTCTTGTGCTGGGGTCGATTCATGAAGCCCCGCCCTTATCTCCAAGGCTCTCCGATCCTGTGTGACTCCCAGGTTCCATTGTCTGTAAAACCTTTACCATCTCCTCACTAAATAACCCAGCTTGTTAGGCCCTCCTTCCATTCTCAGGAGTATGCCCACTGCTGTTAATGAATAATGAGGGGCTTCGTGAGGTCCCTCCTACCCTTGCCCAAATCCACATGGGCTTTCTGGGTCAGTTCCCAAAGTCACGCCTATCTTGAGTGATAGTAATCATCCTTGCTTAACTTTCCAACCTCCCCCCACTCCCAGGAGCTCTCCCACCTGGAGAAAGACGTGTCACACACTGGGCTGGGCACTCCTTATCTCTGATGGAGTAGATCTTGCCCTTTGACTCCTCCTAGGTTTTGTAAAACCAAAGGTCAGGCATACCAACTGCTATTCCCCAAAACAGCTCCAAGGAGAGATTTCAAGGTCATTGTGGGATGCAAAGACCCTTAAGATTGACAGATGCCAGGAAATGTCCTCCTGCATTCTGCTGCTGGGCAGCGTCATAACAGCCAGGGACTTCTATTCTAGCCCTCACATTTGGGGGATAACGTCCTTCTAGTAGTTTCCCCTGTCCCCACAAAAGCTAGGCTGAGTTCTCCTATGTCTTTGAGGTCCCTCGGTTGTGGTGCTGTCTGATCCCCAGTGTTTCTCTTCAGTCTGTGTCCTCAGGTTACTGTAGGTAACCCTGGGACCTGCTGCATGGCCAGCCCCCGCCTGGGACAGGACAGGGAGTAGGTGTTCCAAGCTCATTTGTGAAATAAAGGAAGAACAAAAATGTACATATAAGGAAGGGACGGGTGTGACTGCAGGGGAAACTGAGGCACGGGGTTCAAAAGCACCCTAAATATCTGCTTAATAAAAGGAAACGTGAACCCCTGATCCCTGAACACACTCACGCAGTATACACCCAGTAACTCATCAGTCAGCACCTCTGGTAGAGCCCAGTCTAGCACACACATGGCTAACGTACAGACCTCTGGCTGATTTCAGAAGCCCTTGCCCTTTCCCAGTCCTGATCCTTGTTAAAAAAAAAAAAAAAAGAGAGAGAGAGAGAGAAAGGGGGTGGGGGGGGCTGGGGACCGTCCTCACTAGCACCCCATGCCCAATGTGCCTTGTTGGGGATACATAGCAAACCAACCTTCTCATCTATATACAAACTCAAGGAGAGCTGCCAGACTGGCATGGGAAGAAAGTGTCCCCTCTTCACATAAGCTCTTTGGTCATTCAGTCCCTGGAGACGTGACTAATATTCAGGAGACAGCAAGACTGCTGGGCAGGCATGGCCACACTTAGAGGAAAGTTCGCATCCCAGACCCAGAAAAGCAATTTGATAAGCATCAATAGAGAGTGCTTGCCCAGCGTGTAGACAACCCTGGGCCCATCCCCAAGCAGACCCCGTTGCATCTTACCATCTAAATGTTATGGTTAGAGGATGTTTGACTTAGAAAATACAATGGAGGCCACTCCAGGGCTGTGATTTCCCTCTTAACAGCTAGTTTTAACAGGATCAGGACAAAATGTTATTGATACCGTGAAAAGGACACGGATTTCTAAATGAGGGGGGGTGTTGTTTTTAAAGGGGTCTTCTTGCATACCTAAAGTCATATGCACATTAGCAGGCTTGCTAATGGAGTAAATGTCTTAGGATGCCCACAGGCCAAATCGCTTAAGATAAGACAGCTTGAGGAACAGAACAGAGCAAGTATCCAGGAATGTACTTGGTCTTATAGGACAATTAATAAAAATAAATCAATGTCAAGCCTCAGCGCTAGCTGGTTTGATTTTTCAAGTAAGATCAGGAGTGTGTGTGGCTGACTCATCTGTCTAAAGTCCTGAGTGTCTGGACGTGAGATCTCCCAGTTAGCTTTGCTAACACAATCGTTCAGAAAAACCTAAGTCCAAACAGAGTCTGAGCTCTTCCATCACAATGACCTATCCTGGTTCCCTTAGAAGTCCTAGATCTTTTGGTAAATATTTTCCACCCTGGAGACTGAACCCAGGGCCATAAACCTGCTAAGTAAGCACTTCGCCATGGAGCTTCACCCATAAGCCTCTTTTTTACTTTTTTTTTTTTTTTTTTTTTTTAGGGATGGTCTCCGTAAGTTGTCTGGGCTAGCCTGGAACACATTCCGTTGCCCAGGCTAGCCTTGAACTTGAGACCCTCCTGCTTTGGGTCTCCAAGAAGCAAGAACTACAGACCTGTACCACCAGCAGGTCCAGCCCAGATAGCCTGCTCTTTTTGAGAAACTACCCTGGCAAGAGAAAGGGTGGTTAAACAGCTACCTGTGGTGAAGGTGGAGACTGAGGAGAGGAGGGAACCCTCTGAAGTTGATCGCTGATGTAATCATCCTTCTTCAGTAACCAATCAAGACGCTGCCACCGGGGAGGCAAAACTCAATTAAGAAACCCCCTAGTAACGTTACCAGTTTATTCTAGTATGTAACAGTTAATAATTTATAGTATAGTTGATCAGTATCGCTCCTGCAGGAAAGAAGTGAAATTCTTAAAAGGGAAAGAAAATGCACGATTAAGGAGTAGTTTCTTTTAAAAATCGGAAGCGCCAGTAAGCAGCAAACATCGCTTTTAAGCATTTGAAGGGGAAGGCAAACTGTGGAGAGGCCACACCTTGTGGCCTTTGGGCCTGCATGGCTGTCACAGCAGCAGCAGCTGAAGTGTATTCTCTAGAGGCGAAGGCAGAAAGTCTGGCCCGGTTCCTCCAGAGCTGGAAGTCTGGCTCTTGCAAACATCTCCCAGCGCCCTCCTGGCCAAGCACAGCACCAGAGGAAACAAAAACTAAAAAAACAATTTGCGCAGGGAACAATGCTATGGAGTTTCGCTTTGGTTTCACACTCAAGTCTAAATGTGGTTATAATTTTCAGGCACACACTCATAAAAGGCAAGAGTCGAGGCAGAGACTTTAAGGATGCGGAGAAGAGCCGCGTTCTGTTCTCAAGCGTGCCGTAGGCTACACAAAAGTCGTGGGAAAGCAAAAATACAGATGTTTCCAGGCAAACGGCCCAAAGCTGTTCGGCCTCAACCATCACGGTCTCCAAACAACCAGAAACACACCCAAAGCGATTCCCCCTGCACATGTGTGTGGGACTCTGAGTGGCGTGGGGTGTGCCTGGCCACCCTTCCAGCCCCGACCCACTCGCGCTCCCCGCCGCTGAGCGCCTTGGCGATCAGGGTTCAAATCTCACTGGCTCCTCGGTACCCTCACCCCGCGTGGTGCGCGCTAAGCTTCAGTCCCTTCCTAACTCTCCCGCACCCGGCCCATAACAAAGGAGGTTCCGTAATGGATGTGCAATCACAGCCCACAGGGACCACGAGCGGGAGACCGGGGGAACAGTGCACCTGGCTGTGCCACCCGCGACAACCTCGAGGGCCGGGCGGTTTGACCGCGCCAGGCGCTGGACAAAGAGGCCTCGCGGGGCGCCGGGGGTGCAGGGAGGGAGGCTGGGGAGCGCAACCCGCAAGGGACTCACCTTCGCAGCGGCTCGGCTGCGCTCCTCGTGGAGCAGAAGAGCGGCGAGCAGCAGCAGAAGCCAGACGCTGAGCCGGGGCCCCATGGTGGCGCGCCCGGGGCCGCAGGGGACCAACAGAGACGGCGGGGAACTGCAGCCCGGCTTCGGTGGGCCGCGGTGAGGTGCTCAGTCTCGGAGGGCCCGGGCGTGAGCCCTGCTCACCGTCCCGGGTGCGATGGCTCTGCGCAGAGACCTGAGCGCGCCGCCCGAGGAGCTCCCCAATTTGTTGGCGCTGCCCCCTCCCCTCGGCAGTGCGCGGGCGGCGTCTCCAAGGGGAGGACCCTGCGGCGCGGGTAAGAGGCGGAGGCTGCGCGCCGCTCCGGACTTGGTGTCGCAGGGAGTCGCAACGCCGGGGCGCTCCGCACTCAGCTCCTCCCGCGTCCCGATTCCACGAGCCCCTTGGCTCGCCAATCCCGGGCAAGCACCGGCAAGGCACGCCAGGGCCGGGAGTCCGGCGCCCACCGAGCAGAGCCAGGCCGGCCTGGCCGCCAGTTGCAGTGGATCAACGCTTCTGCAGGGGCCCATGCGCGCCGGCAGCAGCTCCTGACCCTGAGGTGAGAGCGACCCCCGGGAGGAGCAGAGAGCCAGGCCCCAAGTCGCGGACTGGTAGCGCTGGGGCAGGCTGAGGCCGCGCGCTCCGTTGGATCGGAGCTGGGGAAAAGGGATCGCACTGCATGGGCTGAGCAGCTCCAGGCAGGGCCTACGGAGAAGAGTCTCCCTTTTTCTGTCTCCTGATGGGATAGAACTTTGGTCACCCCTCAAGGAAACGAGGGACATTGCTGCGGAGTCAGGGTGCTGCCTGCAACCTTTGCTAACCCGCTTTGTGTCTTGCCTCCAGGTTAGGAAGGGATCGAGCCGAGCCTAGAGCTCAAAGACTGGGATCATGAACCGAGTGCGGTTCTCAGCGTCTGGCCCTCCCCTGCGAGGGTAAGTAGCCTTCTGCCTGATCTCCTAGGTGCAAGGGACCTTGCGTGCATCTTTCAGGAGTTGACAAGTTGGGGCCCGCACGTTCATGTCGCTCTCTTACTCTCCCTCCCTCTCCTGTGCAGGTGGCTGCTGCTGGCGACTGTGACAGTGGGGCTCCTGGCTCAGAGCGTCTTGGGGGTAAGTACCGCTCGAACTCCACGCGCTTGGGAGTTCCGCGCCCGTGACGGGTTGGGACGCTCGTGGAGCCTCGTGGAAGACAGGCTCGCCGAGCCCACCTGAGTGTGTGTGTGCGTGTAGGTGTGTGCTACTGTGTCTGCCAGCCGCGCGTCCCGTGCAGTGCAGGAGTCGGCCCTCTCTGGGGAGCTAATAATTAAAACGTAGCCTCAGGCACCTTTTGCTGCCAAGCTTTGGCCTTAGCAGGGAGGGAAGAATGTCTGTCACTAAGCCCGAGGCGCACGGATGAAGGGGGCTGGGAGCAAAGAGTTCTCAGAAACTCAGCGGTGGTGTCCAGGCAACTGTGATGGGCAGAGAGCATCTTGCTTAAATATGAGTCTCTGGGGAGGGGCGGAGCAAGAAGGAGACAGCCTCCTGCCTTAAGGTTGTTAGGGAACAAAGGGATAGAAACCGCGGTCTACCAAATCTTGAGTAGGCCCTGAAGAGCCACAGGCCAGAGGCAGGTCTGTGGTCCCTGGCTTCTGTGACTTGTTTACTATACCTGTTGCTCCTTCCATGGCCAAAGCAGGCCTTTGAACAGCCTTTGAATTGGACTGGAGGGATGCACTGGGGCTTCCATGCATATTAAATGTAGCCAATCCTTATAGAGCTGTCCAGTGCACACCCAGGTGGAGGGTCTCCTCATGGGGAGTACTGTTTAAAAGAGGCATGAGAATTGAGATCCCGGGACAGGTGTCCTGTGTGCCCTGTTTACCTGTCTGTGGTGTACTCAGTGCCTAGACAGAGCTTGGAGACACCAGTACACTCTATGTGTCTGGAACCAACACGCCCTGGGGGAAGGAGCTCTGCTTCAGCCTCCTCCTCTTTCCCTCACCTAGCTGAAACCATCAGTGATTCTCAGGCTTGCAGTAAGTGGGGACTGGTCCCACCACAGAGGTGGTTGCCTGCTCTGCTGGGATGCAGGGCCCAGCATGAGGAGAAAAGGGAACTCTGACCAGACTTAGGCAGGTCAGTCCTGGCCAGTCTTACAGCTTGGGTCTGTCTCCTTCCTGCCCCAGTCTTCAGTCCTGACTTAAGAGCAGAACCTAAACGTTGCAACAGCCGTTACATATGGGCCCTCATGCATGACTCCCACTTGGCCCAGATCCTAGACCACAGCGGCACTTAAACCCACGTTCCTAGAAAGTGACAGGCAGCATAGCGACTCCCACAGCCCCGAGCCGCTGCACAGCTATCGGTGACTTTAATCCTCAGAAGGAAAACCTTATTGGGCGTCATTTTTTAAACTCCCAGAAGGGTTTGCTCTGCCCTCGCCTCATGACACCAAGCCTCAGTTTCCACATCCCTCAGAATATTTGCAGCTTGTCCCAGAGGCCATACTCCCTGCATATACAATAGCTCCATGGCCTCCACAAACCTTTTCCCGATGCTACAAACCCACCTCACTGTCTCTGGCCCTTTACTCTTGGATGTGACCAGGAGCAGGTATTTCCCAGAAAAGCCATATTGCCTGGAAAGGCTTTCCAAAAACTTCAGATCCCATCTCAGACATTCCAGCAGGACTTTCTAAGGCGCTGCCTGAAACCCTGCATTCCCAAGACACAGGAAACTTTGGGAGTCCTGATCTGTTCACATGAGCTGAGAGACAGCGTCCAGATGTCTTCAGTATGCTTAGTCCATTCTCTGGGCTTTAGATTCTGAGTGTGCAAATGCATGTGAATCTGTGCGCCTGCGACAGCGTGCAATTAGTGTGGTTAACAGTTTGGTTCACTGGCTTTTTCACGCTGATGCCTGTGACATAATTTCTTGATGCAGGGAATTCTTCCTTGTAGCAGGGAGCTCTGCCCCTCCTTTCTTCGTCTGCCCGATTCTGTGATCCTGTTCCATTGTTTTTGGTATCTGGAATCTTCGTGGGGTGGATCAGTTCAGAAAATAGGACCACTGGTTGTATCTCGTGGTGCTTCACGCAGAAGCAGCTGGGAATTGTTAGTGAAAAGAATGAGCAGTTATCTAATGAGTGCTTCTTGCATACCAATTTGTGTGCATGAGTACATCAAAGCCTCCAGGAAAATACTCCAGTGGTAGATAACGCTTATGCCCATTTTACATGCTAGGAAAAAAAAAATGAGGCCAGAAGTGTAAATAACGTGCCTGGGGTCTCTCTTTTGTCAATGTGAGGGTAGACACCTCGCCACCACACCCAGCCTTCCTGGATTCCTGAAGATGTTCTCGAGGGTTATCCTTGCTCTTGTCATGACAGGGCTTTCCTTAGTCTTGACCTTGGGTAGACAGCAAAGCTCAAACACTGATTTTGGAAAGTTGGGGGTCCCTCCTCTAGTACACTCCATTGATCAGGAGCACAGAGTAAAAGAAATGAAGGAAGCAGAAGCAGGACCCAGGCCACCATCATGTCCTCAGCTCAGGGTCGTGTGTGAACCCAGATGTTCTATCTCCGCACCTCAGGAGCAGTTACTGTCATCGTGTGGTTTACCCGAAGGCCAGAAAAACTGGTGCACATACAAATGCCCACCCTGAGACCAGGGCTTGAGTCGTAAAGGGGTGCCAATCCCAGAATCCTCCATGGCAGGCTGCCTGGGTAAAGATCCCAACTGGATGAGCAGCTAAAGCCTATTGTGGGTACTTCCATGTGCATCTGAGTCATAGAGACTTGGGAAACAGAGGCCACCTCATAGGGCTGTGAAGGGAGCAGGCGGAGGATCTGGGACTAAGGAAGATTGTGTGTTCCCACTTCCCTGAGGCTTTGATCCCTTTGTGTAAAACCAGGGCCCCCAAGTAGAGGAAGTCACTGTGGGGCTCTCTGCTGATGGAGTGGGGCCATGAGCACTCTCAGCCCTCTGAAGCCTCAGAAGTCACCTTCCCTGAGTAGCTTAGATGGCTTAGTCACAGCGCAGACAGTCGGCATCCCACACACTTAGAGATGGGTAGGAATTGTGATCAGAAGAGCAGGGACAGGAGAGGGCCCCAGCCCTGTCTGTGAAGCGGTCAGAACCGGAAAGAGAGAAAATATGAGGCTCAAGGACTAAGTTGCAGAGCAGAAAAAACTAAGATTCTGCTATAAAAAAATAAAAATAAAAATAAAACTCAAAAGGCTGTAGTTGAGAAGACACGAATGTGAGTGCTGACCAGGGGAAGTCTGTGTAGAACCCTGCTGCTTTCCGAAGTCACTGAGGAGGCCACCGCTCAAAAGCTGAAACTGGGTTTGTCAAAAAGGTATCCAGGCTCTGAAGATTCTAGAAAGTACTTTCAAATTCACCTCTGGCTTTCTACTGCTGAGGCTGTTCACCAGTAGAGGCATCAGATGAGTTAGGCACCATCATGAGCCAACTCATCTCAAGAACCAAGCACTCTCCTCCTGCATGGCTACTAGTCAGCTGCTTGAGCTCAGAGGGTGTGGGCCCTGAGGGACGATGGATGGGCTGCATGCTGCTCTTGTGATGGCCCAAACAACCCAGGTCAGTCAGAGACAGACTGCAGCCCGAGCTGCCCACCTCTGCCAGACCTTGTGGTACACGTAAGCCCTGGGGATCGACCCTGGGCTCAGGAGCCCCCACCCCTGGGAGTGAGGAAAATTGTCTGGGTGAACATCAGGGCTCTCTAGAAATGTAACACAACAGAATCTTGGATGTGAGGCCCTCTGTGCCATGCGTGCTGTTGAGAAGCTTCTGGAATCCAGTAAATGAGTGCTAGTCCCCTAACCCCTAACCGTCAGTCCCTCCAGTTAATGTCCTTGGTATCTCAGGACTGTGACCTTTAACCCTACGGACTTCTCCAGGTGACAATGAGGTTTTTGTTTAAGTAATCTATCAAAGAATCAGGTGATATGGAATCTTAGGAGAACTCTGTGGGTATCTAAGTCCTTTGTGTGTGGTTAGGGTGTGAATTTCAAAAGAAGTTAAGTAGCCAGGGCTTCCCAAGTAAACTCTAATCTATTCATCTGGGAGGGTTCTCCTGTCTTTGGCTCCTGGTGGGTCCCTGCTCTCTCACCAGCTCTGCTAAGGCCTGTTCTGCTCTCACTGAGGTGGATTTTGGAGCAGGGAGCTTCCCTGTGTGTCATAGCCTCAAGTGCGGTGTGCCACCCAGAACGGACCCTGGCACAGAAAAGCCAGATAGTGAGAAACGTGTCAGAAACCTCCTGGAGTCTATAGTTGAATGTGAAATGTTCCTTTCTTCCTTTTGAAAAGTGTGCAAACTCTGTAAGGTGTTAGCTCATTGTCTTGTCTGGGTGGAGGGAGGGTGTACAGGAACCTGAGCTGTCGTTGCAATTTTTCTGCCAGTGTCAACTGAAATACAGATTAAAATTTTGGGTGGTGGTGATGATGGTGGCGGTGGTGATGGTGATGATAATGATGAAGGTGTTTGAAATCAAGTTTCACTATATAATCCTGACTAGACTTTAGCTCACAAAGATCAGCCTGTCTCTGTCTTCAGAGTGCCCAGATCTTAGGAATTTTTAGCAGCTAGTCAAACATCAGTTATGGGTCAATCATGTGTCAGTGACAAGCAGATGTGTCAAGGACAGGGAAACACTGGGCCTGCCCATCCTCCAGTAAGTCAAGGTCACTCTGTTGACTTAGGAAATAGGCAGGGGTAGCCAGATGCCTTAAAAAGGTTTGTTTCCTGGCATGGGTGAGATTTCCTCTCCCAGAAGGCCCTGCAGGGGTGCAGCAGGAGCCTTTCCTCCCTACAGGGCTGTGAGGTGAAGTGCCACGTAGCATTTACTCTGCTTATCCTGGGACTCTCATGGTATCAGTGTCCTTTGTAAGGACTGACTGACTGATAGGGAGCTGGAGGATGGGTCTGGTCTCCTGGAGGACCTACACGGCTTTAGAGTTTGGGACCTTCAACCCCCCTCCAAGAGAGGGGCCCAGAAACAGGGGTTACCCATGACCAGTGAATTGACCCATTATGTGGATGACAAAGAAGCTCCCCTGAAATCTCCCAAGGCTGGCTTGCCAGCTTCCCAACTGCAGCCTGGCTGGGGGTTTCTGGAGAACTGTGCATCTGTTGAGAGTGTGGGGCCTCTGTGCTGTCTCCAGACCTGAGATCTAGCCAATGTATAAACCCAGAGAAAGGCAAAGGAATCCCAGTGGATCAGAGACACAAAAAATCAACC
Organism: Mastomys natalensis; assembly: GCA_021653895.1. Classification (NCBI taxonomy): domain Eukaryota; kingdom Metazoa; phylum Chordata; class Mammalia; order Rodentia; family Muridae; genus Mastomys; species Mastomys natalensis. The sequence continues at coordinate 544,342 of JAJTUV010000579.1, read as the reverse complement.
TTAAACCTTTGAGTAGAACCTGAGTCAGGGCAGTTTGGTAACTGAACCATCAACCGCTCTGTCCAGGTGAACCATGCCAGGGCGAAAGAGGAGAAATCCAGCTGATGTCCATGATTTCCTCGGTTGAGACGTGGGGCACACATCTGGGTCACAAAAGGATTCTGTGTTAGTGAGAGAGGAGGAGAAGAAAAAGAAGAGAGGAAAGAGGAGGACAGAGGAGGAGAGGGGAGGAGAGGGGAGTCAGGAGTTTGAAGAAACAATTATTTACTTAGAGCCAGGAGGGGAAATGTTTCCTGGGCTTGAGGCAGAAAGGCTGAGTTGAAGAGTCATGCTGTCTTGAAGAGGGCAGAAGCCTCACACAGGGCAGCCAGACCGGAGCTCAGCCTCCTCAGCCCATGTCCTCATTGCTCTGGAGAACAGGAGAGCTCCATGCCCTGTACAACATGAGATTAGGTGCTGGGAAGCAGTGTGTACCAGGACACCCTGTGTCCCCAACCACTCCTTGACACACACACACACACAAGTTCTGGGGCAGCAGTGTGTACCAGGACACCCTGTGTCCCCAACCACCCCTTCACATAACACCACACACAACGCACACGCACACGCACACGCACACACCACCACACACATCACACACACACCATCATCTACACACCACATACACCAACCCATCTCTACAATCATCTACACACACACACATACTTACCACCCACACACCCTCTACATGGCATAGGCCTCCGAGTGGGATCCCCAGTGACCGAGGCCTGTGTTTCAGGTAGCTCCTGAGGACCAGGAGCACCAGGAACACAAGCGAGCGGCACTTGGTCTGTGGTGTGGTCTGGCACATTGATCTGTCACCTACGTGTAACCACTCTGCTGCTGATAAGCAGAGGCCAGCAGCAGAGATGGCTCAGCCTCTGTCCTGGTGCCAGATCTGCCTGTGCTCTCCTCTGTGTGCTTCTCACTCAGACCCAAAGACACCAGTGTCCCCTTCCCGCTAGAGCATGCCCAGAGCGGAGACCAAAATTTCTGTGCTCGCACAGAAACAGGACTCATTGTAGAATCTAGCTGAAGCCCCTGATCTCTAACTAATAGGGTTTCAAACCATCCTTGGAGATGCAGGATTTTGGTGTATCAGTCATAATCCTCACAGAGCGGGAACCCCAGTGCCTGGGAGACTGGAAAGGGGAAAATGAGAATCTGAGGTCAGCATGGGCCATATAAGACCCTGTCTCAAAAACCAAAGCCCAGAGGGTAGTGAAAGGTGAGGAGGGGTGTGCTTCAGCTCATCCCACACTTGTGTGAAAATGACCTCATCTGCCGTTTTTAATGAAAAAGGGGGAAACGTAGATGTTAAATGTAGTCTACACCCATCTGCTGCTTTTCTGCCCGGACACGCCTTCTTCAACTCTGGTGATCATAAACTTGCTCTCAAGTGTGGGCACCCCACTGGAGTAAGCGCTCTGATGCCTGACACATAGTGCGACCTGGAGAAGCAGTGGCTGCATGGATATTAGTGATGGGGAAATTCAGTTGCCAGGGCTGAAGTTATCATTTAGGTGAAGACCGCACTCAGAGAAAGTCAGCGAGAGACTGCATCAGAGTATGTTTGTTCTCACTGCATTCCCCATCCTCCCACCCCCAAAATTAAACATTACCTCCACTGGATGAAGCAGCTGGGGTGGGGGAGCATCTGCCCATAGAGATTTGCATTTTTTCCTAGGGATTGTTTGACCCCGCCCATAAAATTCCTATTTCTGATGTTTCTGCCCATTTCGGTGATCTCCCACGTGGGAGTTAGAGAATTTGTGTTTTTAATTCCATGGAGCCATTATCCAGTGAGTGGCAGGACTCACTGGGCACTGTGCTCTGAACTGAATGTTGGTCTTGATGACTGTGAGGTTTCAGGGTCCTTTGAGAGCAGAGGATGAGGCTCTGGCTGGGCCAAGGGTGCCATCATTTTAAAGACACATTTCCTTGTCCTCTCCAGTCCTCACCCATGGTGTCACTGGCCCCAGGAGGGGTGTGAGCCCTGAAGACACTTTGGCACCTGGGAACCCTGAGCCAGAAGAAGTTCGGCACCGCTGCTATTTCAAACAGCAGGTGCCAAGGCCCAGATCCAGCCGTTGACACTGAGGGACAGACAGACTGAGGCAGAGAAGGCAGACAGTCTGCAGTATCAGTAGGATCCAGGATGGGAGAGGACCCAGGACTGTGTTCTAAGCCTTCTGCCCATCATTTCGATGCCAGGGTGCTGAATCCCCCACTGACCTCCCAGTAAACCTGTCTCTGATCATTCATTCCATACTCCAACACCCCCATTGCAACCATCTTTTGCTTCCTTGGTTACCTTATTCATGGATGGATGTTTTACGTAGGTGTTGAAGGGGTTGAAAAGGAGGTACCCCAGCCCCCACACCCTGATTCTTTTAGTGAGTTCATTATTGCTAGGCAGTAAAGCTAGTGATTTGGTGAATGCGAATTTTGTATCCAGCTACTGATTTGCCCAAGTGCTTGTGAGAAGTAAAAGATTTCTGGTGGTCTGTGGGGTCTTCTTTCCTTGATGAGTTTTTCTTCCACAAGGCTACTTTTCTCATCTATTTGATTGACTTTTCCCTCTAGGTTCTGGGTTGAATGTGTTTGCTTGATGACTGTTCTTAGCCCATTGACCATTTTTACCAGATACTTTGGGAATCTTCACCTGGGGTTTTACTTACTTCTGTACCTTTGAGTTCAGTAGCTGAGTTATGATCTTGAAAGAGTATCTGGCTCCTCCGTATCGCTTGCCTTTCTGTGCTGTGATTTCCATGTCTGTTGGCTTGGTTATCTCTTCTTGATTGAGGAAACTTCTTCCCAAGTAGCCTGATCTTGACATCTCAGTCCTAGATAGCACTCAGCAAGGGGCCACAAACTACTGTAGCATCAGTGCAACCAAACCGTTTATTCAAGATATAGAGAGATACATGTAAGGGTTGATATATATCTGTCGGTGTCTAGCCAGTCTGCTCTGGACAGCTGCCACACCAAGCCTTTCCTCGGCCCTGGGACTTTGGAAATAGGATTTTTCTCCTCTACTGGATCTTCTATGAAAAGATCACTGTCTCATCAACACTCATAACTGGATCTGAGGTTTGTGGAGGATATGGGCTTGTCTGGAAGGTAGAACTAACTGTATTAGGTTTTCCTTTTAGAAACAATATCTATTTTCCTCCTCCAAGCCAGGGATGGGCAAGCCTGCTATTTGATCTTCACCCTCTTTTTCCAACTGTTCAGTTCTTCCACCCATCTCTGTCTTTAGGATGAAACCTGTTTTTGCTTACTGTCCTTTTTACCTGCTTACAGAGAAGCAGCCCCTAGTCTACCATCTTAACCAGGAAATCTATAAAGGGGTGAGGATTCCTACCCATATTCTTAGTGTCTAGAGCATGAAAAACATACTGTATCTACATAGCTCTTGTTAAATCATTGCTGTGGTGACCAGGAGCCTGAGCCCATGGACAAAGCCACCCTATGCCGCCTCACATGGTAGGAGCTGGTCTAGATACATTGCTGATGCCTCAAGACAGCTAGATCCATTTCCTCTCAGTCTGAGAAATATCAGCAAAGGGGAAATTCTTATTTTCAAAGTTAAGTCAAGGTGTAACTAAATTACTTCCAGAGAAAAGGCTTATAACAATTGCATTTAAATAATTTAGACGTCTAAGTATAACGTGATAGAGACAGAAAGCTCGAGGAGTCTGATTGAGCAGAGTGTGATATGAAGAAGCAACTAAAAATCTTGAATAAAGAACAGAAATGTCCCTCCACACCATATCCTAGTAGCACTTGCATCTAGGGTGAAGTGCCTTCACTTTCTCTATAGCCATTTGAGAACCAGTTGGCCCTCTGGTAAAAGAGGGCGGTCATGAGCATCTATCTCACAGAGAAATGTCTCCTTCCTCCTTTCTTATTTGGTGACTTTCTTCTTTGTCAAGTAGCTTAGTCATAACTGAGAAAGAACCAGGATGCACACCTTTCCTGTCTGCAAACCTCCCCTGCCACTTCCCACCAGAGCCGGGTGCCCCACCCCACCCTCCAGAGAGGACCTCAGCCTGGACAGGATTTCCCACCATCGTACTGTCTGGCCTCCTCCCTCTTCCTGCAATACAGGAATGCCGAGGCCAAGGTCTGGCTCTTTCTGGTATCTATGACAGTATCTATTGCTGTCAAACTTAGTTGGCTGTGTTTCACCACATCTGGACACCAGGACATGAGGAGAGCATTTCTAGCCATTACCAGACAGACCTGCTCCAGTCCTGGCTTCTGTTGGTTTTCTTCTGTTCACCTGGAGCTTCTGCTGATCCATCACAGTGTCCTTCTGCCACAGTGGCCATGAGCCAGCACAAACCCTACCTATCCCACCATACAAGGTGGTCAGTCCCATCAGACCTGGTCACTTCCGCCCTGGGCCCAGAGAGACCCCAGCGCCCGGTGGCCTTTGCCCTCCCCGTTTGTGGGTCCTGAGTTCTCCGACAACAGCACTTTGTTATCTGCATCTCACCTGACTGGAATCTAACAGTCTAGAAATGAACAAGCTATTTCTCTCTGGGAGGGGAAGGAAGCAGAATTACTCATGCTGGCTCTTGACGTTGGGTTTTTTGTTTTTTTGCTGGGTGTTTTTTTTTTTTTTTTTTTCCTTTTCTTTTTGAATCCAAAAATTCCTGACTTAGGAAGTATAGTAATTAAGGATAGAGTTGTGTCTCGCTTGGTTCCGAGGGCCTGTTGTTTTAATTACTTGAGAGGCTGAGGCAGGAGGATCACATGTGGAAGGCTTATCTGAGCGGCAGTGAATTCAGTGCCCGCCTGGATGATATGATAGGTCCTGTCTCAAAATACAAAAGTGAAAAGCAGACTAGAGTTGTCACTCAATGGTGGAGCACTTGCCTAGCAGGCAGGAGGCCCTGGGTTCCATGCCAGGCACTGGAAACAAACAAACCCGTAAGAATAAGGTGCAGTCTTGCCAGAAAGTTCTGGAATAAGGGACAACTGGACTACAGCGATATTTGAAGCAGCTGTGGCTCGATTCTCTTGAGCGAAGTTTGACCTTTGGGCTACCCATTCCCTATGAAAACAAGGGAGCAAATCAGTTTAAAGTTGTTTCCTTAACAGAGGAGACAGACAGACAGACAGACAGACAGACAGACAGACAGATAGACAGACCAGTTTTGAAAATTGCCTTTTTGAGCTTGGTGGTAGTGTACAACTTTAATCCCAGCACCCAGGAAGCAGAGGCAGGCAGATCTTTATGAGTTCAAGGCCAGCCTGGTCTACAGATCCAGTTCCAGGACAGCCTGGGCTACACATAGGAAGAAAAACCCTGTTTAAAAAAAAATGCCTTTTTATCTTTTTCATGGGCACTTCAAGGAGGACTGATGTCTAAGGTTATCCCTCCTCTGGTTCTCCTCAGGCCAGACAATATCCCTGCCTTCTAGTCAAGGCTGTATCATTAGGTTTACCTTGAGTCTCTAAGGATAAAGACAGAAGGGAGGTGTCTGATCTCTCACCTTTTTAGAGCCTTGTTCCTGTACACATTTGATGAGTTAAAAGACATGGAACTCTTAAGACGTCATTTACACATCTCAGACAGACAGACAGACATGATGTTCAGCTGAAAGCGACCTCATCCAATCTGTTGCATCAGGACTCTGTTCTGTCTCTCTCTCTCTCTCTCTCTCTCTCTCTCTCTCTCTCTCTCTCTCTTTCTCTCTCTCTCTCTCGGGGGAAGGGATAGGTTTTTCTTTCTAAAACTGTGGTACAACATACAACATAAAATTACCATCTTGGTCTCTGCAGTGATAAGCCTGGGGCCTTAATGAAAAGCAATCATGACCCTTTGAGGAGAAATGTCTCCTGCACAGAGAAGGCAGTTCAGAGATACTTCTCTCAGTCCATGCTACCTATGATGGGGGCCCAGTAGACAGGAGTAGGAAGAATCAGTCCAAGGAATAGAGGCTTCTGGCCACCAGGGCTTAGGCATGGGGCTCGGGCACTGTGTAAAAGGAGCAGGCAGGGAAGCACAGGGCCCTGCACCCCATGTCTGGGGCAGTTGTGAGGGCCTGACTCAGAAAGAACCAGAGGGAAAGAAAGGGCAAAGATGTGTCCTGTCCTCGGCAGAACTCAAGTGGCTGGGGCTTTTTGTTCAGAATCACAGTGCTAATCTTCGTGCTGAGTGCCAAAGGCATGTCCATCAAAAATGTGTGCTGAAGTCAGCCAGGGACATTCTTCTCCACTGGTTCTACTTGGTTTGAATTGCTGTATTTAAAACTACTGGGGTAGGCAGACATTGGCTTATCTGCAGAGTCAAGCTAATGCAAAATATGCTTCCACTGCAAGACAGCGTGCCAAAGTATTTCTGTTTCATGCCCTGCATTTTTTTTCCTTGAGCTGCAGACCCAGGGGGGATTGGGCACTTGGCCAGTGAGCACATTGGGCTGAGGGAGCTCTGTCCTCAGGGTCGCAGAGGCCCAATGGTCACCTTGATGCTTCTGGAAACTCGGCTTTATGTTCATCGGGGTTGGGGTGGGGTGAGGATGTAGAAAGTGGAGGCAGGCGGATGGCTAAGCTGTGAAGCTCTTGCCATACACGCATGAGGCCCTGAGTTCAAACCCCAGAACCCACATGAAAAAGTCGACCAAGGCATTTGCATCCCTGCACTCCCAGTGCATGGGAAGTGGAGACAGGCAGACTTCTGGGGCTCACTGGCTAGCCAGTCAGGCTGAATCTGTGAACTGCGAAATCAGGGAAATTCCTCGTTTCAGAAAATATGGTGAAAACAATTGAGAAAGGCACCTAAGGTCTACATCTGTCCTACACACAGGAGACACACACAGACACACATGTACACAGACACATACACACACAAACACACACTCACATACATACACACAGCCACACACATACACACACATATACACAAACACATACACACAAACACATACACACAAACTCACACACATACATATACACTCACACAAACACACTCACACAAACATGCACTCACAGTGGAAAGCTGACCAGTGTCCCAACTGCACCTAATGGGGACCACCAGACGCGCTCCTTCTGAGACCCATCCACCAAGTGGTGTGGGCAAAGGAGCTCACCCAAAAGGGCACTTTAGCCCACTCAGTGTGGTCTCTAACAAGAAAGAAAATCAGACTTCGTGTGCCCAGAGGAGCCATGATCCATTCCCTGAATGCACAAAATACCAAACTAGAAACAGTCCTCACCCCGAGCTAGGGGTCAGAAACGAGGACAGGAGCGAGCATGCTGTTCCGGTGCCCCCTCCACATCCCAGTCACAGGTCAGCCTGCACCCCTGGACTTGGCATTTCCAACTCTAATGGGGACCCTGCAAGGGGGCCCTTGCTACCGTGGGACTTAGGTCTGCTTGTGGCTGCTCTGTCTGGGCACCAGTAGCACATAAATGTTAAACCTGGCGGCTTGCACACCTCCAGATAAGCATTAGGAAATGGCTGTGAGGAAGGTTGCTTTCGTTTCCTCACCTGTGTGAGAAGGCATTCTTGTTCTGCAAAACTCTTATCTTTGCACGTGAGGGCCTAAACTCTGAGGGTTTGGGTCACAGGGGTGACCCTGAGCTCCGGTAAAGACTATAAAAGGGGACAATACAGTCTATGGCTTATAACCCCTCTAAAAGTGAGCTTCCCTTCACAGCCAGCCTTAGCTCTCACTTTAAGAAAGTTGAAGCTGAGAATATTAAGATGAACCTGAGATCATCCATCCTTGAATGACCATGTAGAGTGGATTATGGGAAACAGAAAGCTACAGCAGACTTCAGGGCTGTTCCTGGAAGTTCAGAGTTGCTGGAAGCTCCTTTGAAGTCAGCTCGGCAGCCAGTCCCTGCCCCCCAGACCTCCTCCGTCACTCTCTTCAGGCTTTTGCTGATTATTTCCGGTCCCAGTGGTCAGTCCTGTGTATTGGTCTCTAGTTGAACATCTGTCCAGTGTCAGCAAAATCTCATGTAATTCCCTGCAAAATTCCAGCCATGTCTTATAGGCTGAAATGCCATGTAATTACAGACGAAATGGTGTGATGGTTCACATAAGCATCTCCTGGTGAAATCGCACTGGAAGTCACCTAGTGAAGGCAGAGTGGGTGATAGAAACATAGTAAGACCTCAGTACTTCCTCACAAAGACATCTCACTGGCTGTGTACCCATAGTGCTCTGGACCCTCCACTCCTGTGGTCTCTGCCCTTCTGTCAGACTTCAGGATTTACACATTGTCTTTCTCCAAGAAGGGAGAGCCAGTTGTTCCATAGCACAGAAACATCCTGTCTTGGAACTTCTTTCTTCAAGATGCACCTGCCCCCTTCAGTGTCCCCCTCTGCATCCAGGTCGCATGGGTCAAATCAAGCTCCATCTGTCACAGCTGAAACCTTCCATGTCTTAAGCCTTTGTCCTCCTCTGTGAGAGGACTTTAGAGTCCTCCCAGTGCATGTGGCCAAAAGGATTCCATTCAGTAATGTAGGGGAAGCCCTTAACAGAGCCTGGCGTAGAATAACCACCTCCCCAAAGGCTCTGGTTACCACACTTCCTGTCCGTCCCCTTGCCTTTGGACCTCAGCGTGCCTCCTACAGGGGACAGTAATTCCAAGAGCTTTTCAGTCTAGAAGCAGCTTGTTCCATCTCTTACCCCAGCCCTGTAAAGCTCAGGCAACTAGCTCACATCTCCATTCTAATCTGCTCGGCAGCAGAGGAAAACGCTTAGCTTGGCTGCTGAGCTGCTGTCAGAAGATTGGGTAAAACCTCACCATCTCCTGTGACTGTGAGTGACTCTGTTTAAAGTATCTGCCTAAGGTTCAGAAATGCCTTTCGAACATACCACAAAGCTGGGGGTGGGTGCACTAGCCCTCCACCGACTCGACTCATCCCCTGGCCTCAGTTCTCACGCACCCCCAGAGAGCAAACATCACAGTTGCCCTGGCCTTCTGTCACTGATCATGCAGAACCAGGCCACCTTCCGGCCTGCCCTCCTGGTATCAAGCCTCAACATTGTCCACCTCCTTGAGACAGATTCCCATCTAAGCCTTGTCTCTCAAAGGCTAGGGAGGGTGCCTCTCTCCCACACTCCCAGCTGGCTTTTCTGAGTTTGTCTCCCCACAGTGAAGAGGTCAAGGGGTGTTGGAATGAAAAACAAAGAAATCCAGTTTGAAGTCATTGGTTTGTGTTGTTTTAAGACAGGAATTTATACTGTGGTGTCAGTGAAGCGTTAAAATCCCCCAGCTCCCTACAGAGGCCTCCTGCTGTGACCCACACCCCAAGAATTCTGTTTCTGTGATCAGTTACAGCCCAGCCCTGAGTGGAGTCTCAGCTCTTGCCTGTTGCCTTTCAAACCGAGTTGTTAACATAAACATCTTCATAGTTTCTCAGCCACATGTACAACATGATTAGAAAGATTAGAAAAGTCAGACTAGGAATTTCTATTTTCCTGAGGTTTTGCTTTAGAAGCAATGGAAGACGTCCAGAAAGGCTGTTGAGTGATGACCAGAGCGATATTGGCTAGAACCGAGTTCTGAAGACCTCACTAGCACACACTTGACCAAAGTGACCCGGGTTCAGGCAACCTTAGACAAGATGGGTCTTGAGCTGATCCTTGCTCAGCAAAGCTCAACAAAATATGTTTGTTTACTTGTTCTGTTTGTTTTTTGAGACAGAATGTTATGATGTAGCCCTGGCTATCCTAGAACTCACTCTGTAGACCAGGTTGACCTTGAACTCAGAGATCGGTCTGCCTCTGCCTCTGCTGGGTTTAACGGCATGTATCACCATGCTCAGGTCATCTGAGTACTCTTAGCCTGCTTAGGAAAGCCTCTCCTCAGAGTCCTGCAAAGCAGGGAAACAGCCACTGTTAATAACTAGTATGATTCATTTGATTGGCGCATCCCCAAGAGTCTGACTGAACACCATGATGTCTTAGCTGGTGATAAGTTGTTGAAAATCAGTGGTAGAGTCTAGAGTGCCTGGAATCTACCAGGGGAGTTGGGGAAGCTGTGTCTCAGTGCGTAAAATCTCAGTGAAGAGCTGGAGGTCTTGGATGAGTAGTAGAAAACCTGCTTACTGTACATAGGGCACAGGGTTCCATACTTTCAGTACAGCAAGACAACAACGCCTTCTCCTAACACACATGCACACACATGCACACACGCACACATGCGAACACACATGCACACATATGCACACACGCACACTCATACACATGCACACACTTAAGCACACATACATGTACACACACACACACACACACACACACATGCATGCACATTAAAATTTTGTTCTTCCTTCCAGAGTTCTTCAGGCCATATTTTTCATTGTTGTTGTTGTTTTCCTATTCCTTGCATAGATAAGTCAGGGACTGATTTCAGCCTAGCTTCATGTTGAAGAGGCACGAGTCCATGCAGGTCTTGTCTGCTTCCCTATGGTACATGGAGATCTGTCTCTGTAAGCCTCTTGCTATTATTTTCTGCCTTGCTTTTATGAAATATGAGAATAAAACCCTGGGATTTCACAAGTATCAATGCCATTGTCCTGGTTATCTCAGTAGCTCATCTGTGTGTTTGCTTTGACGAGTTCCCAATACCTAGGACACAAAGAAGTTCCCTGTGAAGGGTCCTTTACAGGTATAACATGTTAGAGCCAGATCAGCAAGCCCATCGTTTCTTAAAGTTGGGGACTAGTATGCTAGAGCACACACCAGAGCCTGGAAGAGCAGAGACTCTGTGCCCCTGATGCCTGTTAGCTTGATAAATGAATGTTCTCGTGTAATCCCTCCAATTAAATAATTTTCTATGTTAGATCATCTGGAGGATAAATTACATGATTCACTGTCTCTAAAGGCTTGTTTTGGAACCAATGAGCAGGACACTCCCTAGCCAAAACCCATACACTTGGGTAGAACCAATCTATGTCATGAGCTTCATGAGGTCCCCATATTATGGCTATAAATAAATAAATAATAAATAAATAGTTTTATTTCAGTGCAATGTCCTCACTGTTCATAACCAGCTTAAAAAAATAGGAAATATCCAGTCACTACAAAGGCAGAGGTACATTGAATGGAGACATTTAGACTGTTGGACAAATTGCTTACTTCTTTAATCCCTGGAGTATTACACATTTTAAATGCAAGTGTTTTCAAAGATAGACTAGTTTCCATTGAGGTCAGACAGGACCACAGCTCCTCTTGTAGTCTAAATATGAAAATACTCCCTACATCCACCATTACCATGAATCAGCACTGGTATACTACATATATACTAATGTATATTGGTATACTACGTATATACTAATGTATATTGGTATACTACGTATATACTAATGTATATTGGTATACTATGAGCCAGGAGGCTGGAGTAACATCCTTTTTACAGGAAGACGAGACAGGAACATCGGCCGTGCCACGTGCCTCTTGCTTCCAAAGAGCGGGTGCTGAGATGTGTCCTCTTTTGCTTGAAGTGTTTATCCCAAGCAGATTATCTGTGGGTCACTTATCTCTGTATGGAGTGCTTTTGTGTGTCCCATTGGATGGTTTCAGTCATAGCCATGAAGAAACAGAGGAATGTCTGTCCTATGGTCCTAATAGGAAGGGAAAGATGGCCACTCCATAGCCAGTGGAGAAAAATATAGAACTATGAAGCCAGCTTGTCATCTTTTTGATTGTGTGTGTGTGTGCGTGCATGTGTGTGTACATGAATATATTTCTGCATGTATGTGTACGTGTGTGCTTGTGTGTGTCCACGTGTGCTTATGTGTATGCGTGCATACATGTTCATGTGTGTGAGTGCATGTGTATATGTCTGCATATGCATGTGTGTGTGCACCTGTGTGTGTATGCTGTGTGCCTGTGTGTGCATGTGTGTGTGCCTGTGTGTTCATGTTTGTGTGCCTGTATGTACATGTGTGTGAATATGTGCATGAATATGTGTGTACATGTGTGCTTGTATGTATGTGTCCATGCATGTATTTGTGTGTGTGCATGCATATATGTTCATGTGTATGTTTGCATGTATATGTGCCTATGTGTGCATGTGTACATGTGCATGCATGTGTGTGTGCACATGTGTCTGTGTGTGTTTGTGCCTGTGTGTGTGCCCATAGATCATTGTTGAATGTCTTCTTTTATTGTTCTCCACCTTGTTTTTTGATCAGGGTCTCTCACTAGACTGGCTGTCGAGTGAGCTACAAAAACCCATCTATCTTTGCCCCCACTCCTCAGCAGATGAATTTCTGATATAAACCACAGTGGCCTGAGGATCTGAACTGGGGTCCTGATGCTTGTATGACAGACACTTGGCTGACTGAACATCTATTCCCTCAGCCCCTTGCCATAAAATCAGGTGTGGGAGATGCGATATACACAAGGCTCTGAGTTGAACAAACTCTGGGTACTGGTTTTTCACTCTTTCTGAAGTTTAGATGTGCTGGACAGTTTTCTAATAAAATGTGCAGGGTACAGAACTTAACTTGTTGAAGATTTTAAGGCTTCCTGCTGCCCCTTGAACCAAGAAGAGAATTTGATTTTATTTTGAAAGTCACTCTATAGCTGCATGACTTCACCCCAAGCAGGCTAAATAAATGAATTTTCAACATCATTAATGGACACTAGGCAGACAGCCGATGTGTCAGCGATTTGAAGCGGGTGAAGCGGCAGGGCAAGGGTGGAAAGATACTGCGCTCCCCGGGCACTTTCCTTGGATGGCTTCACTGTGTAGGTGTGTGGTGGGTCGGAATGAGCTGGGAGGTGGGGGTGGGAGTGGGACACTGTCCAGAGTCCGAGTTCTTCCCAGCCAGAGTGTCAGTCTGATCGGAGAAAATCCCCCTGAAGTCTATTGAACCACCCAGCTGCTTGTCCCAGTCATGGGGCGGCTCAGGGAAGAGGCAAAACCTCCTCGGGCCACTGTTTCTGAGAGCCACTGTGGTTCAAAGCCAAGTGGATGGCTTTGTTTGCCCATCCACTTTGCCTTTCAAAATCACTGCTGCCCTCATCTCCTGTCACCTGGACTAGAGGCCTAGGTGACCTAGGAATTCCTAGGTGATTCCTCCTCCGTTTAAGAGGACATGGCCTTCCCTATACTCACAGGCTTCACTGGGCAGCGTCCTCCCCAGCGGTTCCCTGCCGGCTTCCTACCAGTTCCATCGGGGCTGCAGGTTTTGACCTAGTTTGGCTGACTGACTCTTCTCTAAATAGCTTGGTAATCAAGCGACAGGCCTGGTTAGGAACCTTCCCCGCCGCATTCCTCTGGGTGTGTCTAACATCCTTCTGACCCCTGCCTGAAATCACTCCTGGAGAAATGCTGTTTAAATAAATCCTGCATGTCTGGATTCTCCTGGGGTCAGCTACGTCATTGTCTTTTCTTTCAGTTTTTCTCTTTCTTCTTTCTTCTTTCTTTCTTTCTTCTTTCTTTTTTTCTTTCTTCTTTTTAAATAAGGGAAATTTACTGAGGTTGTTTTCTTCTAGAATGATCTCTGCCATTTCCAACTAGGAGATGAGTTAGTTTATACTGAGCCTTGAGTAAACACAGGACAATGCCAGGCCACAGCAAAGAGGAAGCTGTTAGCATCGGAAGCCAGGCATAACTGTTCACTTTTGTAACATCCCAACTCCAAAAGATGTATCTCCATTTTGGAGGCAAAGGAGCACTATGCATGGAAGCGGGGGTAGATCAGAGTACCCAAGCCTACAATGCTCTTCTGCACCCATTTTTCCATTTTTCTCATCTCAGAGATTTCCATGTTGGAAAATGTTGGAAGACATGAAGAGTCCTTTGTTTTCCTGTTGATCACGTTGACCGTGTAGTGATCAAATCTACCACAGGAGATTGGCAGGGATCACATGCATGGCCACCTTGGTTCCCCCTTCCTCTTAGACTGCTGTAGTGACAAGAGGGAGAAGGGAGCTACCCACCCTCATAACACCATGATGGGTGGCCTACTTTGCCTGTCCGTTGCTGTGATAAACACCATGACCAAAGTCAACACACATCCATGTCTGTAGGAGAGTGTACATATTGAGGTCAAAGGACAACGTTCAAGAGCTGATTCACCCTTTCCATCAGGTAGAGCCAAGGATTCAAACCCAAGTCATTAATGCGGTTACTGTTGAGCCATCTTGCTGGCCCTAAGGCCTCCATTTTAATGTAGTTTAATAAGGCTCTCTTTATGTAGTTACTGCTTTTCCCAAATCACCCTATTGGGTTTTTAAGACAGATTCTGTTATGTTTTGTCTATATAAATTTATGTGTCAAAACATGATGACGGCTTTAGTTCACGAACTTTTCTTTTTCTCGTCTTATTTCACTGGGCTACAATATCTTAGCCACATTAAGTCAAGAAGTACTTACCAATGGCTGAGGTTGGGTCTGTTGCAATGTATTGTGGATGCTAAATTCCTTAATTAAAAACTACTGGTTACGTAGAAAAATGGTACAGCCAGTTCCTGGAGGGAAGAGAGTTAGGCAGATTTTGAGTTACCTGGTTAGGGTGGGGTGAGAGAGAAAGAGAGAGAGAGAGAGAGAGAGAGAGAGAGAGAGAGAGAGAGAGAGAGAGAAGGAGGAGGGAGAGAGGGAGGAGAGAAGGATAAGGAGGATGCAGAGAAGAGGAGGAGGCCACCATGAAAGAAGATGACCATGAGCACATGGCCAGGAGAAACAGCAAGTATTTGGGGTACACCGCTGAGGAAGCAGTCAGACCTGCATTAGAAAAGTAGATTAGCGGTTACCCCCCAATAATTGTCAAAGCCAAATAAAATAACCAGAGTCTGAGTTTCATTCATTGATAAGCTAGACGTGGTTAAGATTAAATCGACCCAACTACACCAGCCACTGGCGTGTTACATGAGCTTTGTTAGAAGACTGGAAGGTGCACATTAGAAATATTTTCTGAACAGGGGTTTTCTGGACTGTTTTCAACTAGAAAGTGACATGGAAAACCGTTTTCTAAGTCTTCCTGTCTCTATCTAGATTACACAGAGATTCAAAAACAGAGACACACACTAGGGACGTATTGACACCAACACAACCCAATGTTTCATTCCTTCTATGAAGCATGTGGCAGCTCCCTCCTCAGAATACTGTCTCACAGAGCATATTCTCCCTCCTCTTCTTGTTCTCAACTTGAATGTCGATTGTGGCTCATGGTCTCCTCTGAAGCAAGCATGATTCACAGGCGCAAGAAGTGTCTCATAAGACACAGATTTATAGAGTTTTTAATGTTTATTTCTCACAGGATGATCACTGTCTTTATCCTGCTACAACTTTGCTGACCTTGAAAGTTTAACTTGGAAAGGTCACCAGGGAATCCTTCCAGTGTTAGCTGAGTGATTGACTTATGTCATACTTCTGATGTCAGCAGTAGTCTCAAGAGTGTTGTTGGCTTTTGAGAAACAGTGGTACCCACTGCCAAGCTCAGCTGGAGGTCTTCATTACCTGAACACGGGGTGATGTTTCTAGAAGGTCTATTCCGACAGTAGTTACAGAGGTCAGAGCTCCAGGTGAATAAGAACAGGGTGTGGGAGGCATTGCAGCCTGCTGAGGTCTTGTCGGGCTTGCTTGTTTCTGGAATGTGTGGGTCCCACGTGGGAAGACTGGGTCTCAAACCACCCCTACTCTGACTTGGGAGGGCTCTTAACTGTAGCTACCACTTGTGAACATGTCCCTCCCTTGCCTTGGTTTACCCTTCACTGTCCTTGCCACCTGGCAGAAATGTGTTTCACAGAACCAGTTTCCTATTAGTAAAACCAAAGATGCTTCCAATTTCCTGGAAGGCATCTTCTACTTGGCTATTCTGGGACCTCACGTCCATGCAAAATCCTGAGTCTTTCACATGTGTGCAGTGACTCTCAGCCCTGCCAAGCCTCTATACTTGACATTATACCTCCCCCACATCTTCAGTCCCTCCACAAGGGTGGCTTCATGTAGCACCTTTTCTTCTTCAAAGGCTTCTTCACGGAAGTGCCAGACTAACTAGTAAATGTCCATCTAATACCAGCAAGCCCCTGAGCCCCAAGGAGGGGTGGCCCACAGACTGGGTGCTGCCTCACTCCACTACCCCACAGTACACAGTCTCTCTAGGGTCCTGAGCACTGTACACCAGAAGCCTGGGTTGTAGCCTTCAGTAGTCACAGCTGCTTCTCTGCAGAGTTCTGGCTATAAATAATTGCATTGTTCTGTTCTAAGATAAGGTCTTATCATGACTGGGCCCTGAACTAAGGGCTTGGGGTATATGACCTTATGTTACCTTCCCTGAGGCCACAGGAAGCAGGAACACAGTCGTTGTTCAACTGACCAGGAAACCAGGCCCAGAAAGTTAAGTTAGTGGTGCCAGGTACCACTCACCAGGCAGCCTGATTCCAGAGCTTCTCTGACGGTTTCGTGTTTGATGACAGATCACAAAAGGAATTGTGTGCAGTGTGCAAAAATGCCTGAGCTCAGAGCCCTGGGTTGATATCTGTGACGTAATGCAGTTGACCTCTATGGAGCTAGGTAGCACATGCCAGGCTGAGCTGCAGATGTGAAACTCTGAAGAGGGACTGGGCTTTTGAAGCACTTGGTGTTGTTGGCTTGTCAATCACAGCAGGCCTCTCTGTGATTGGTTGTCCCTGTGTGTATTGTTGCTATGCACATATCAGAAGGCATTAGAATTATGTGACAAGGATTCTGTCCCAAATCCTTTCTTTTGGACCACACAATAGAGATCAACACAGGAGGGCAGGTTCATGGCTATGTCCACGTCCAAAGCAGCTTCCGTTCTTGAATAGAGAAGACTCCCATTTCCTCTCTAACATGTGTTTGAGATGTGTGTCACCTAAACAAACTCATTGCTTGCCAGGTAGATGTGTAATCTAGAAACCTTGGACAGAACTGTCTTTCAGAATCTTGTGAGAAACAATTGAGAAAATTCCAAAGCAGCCCTGCAACATGCCAGGCAGGCATCATATTTGCAAGTGGTTAACTTATGAAAAGTGTTGGTTGCAGGAAGATAGGCTGATGCTAGGAAGATAAGAATGACCTATTTTATAGAGTGTCATCACAACAGGAAGGCCAGAGGCCAGTAACTGTGTGTCCTCTGCTTACATCAGACCAGCCCCACAGGGAGCAGCCCTCTGCCCATTATCCAGGTGCAAGCCACTAGAGCTCTCCTTGTGGCGCTCTTGTGTTCTCTGGTGCTGCACGTTCTTGGTTCAGCCCCATAGTGTTCACTCTGATTTCCGCCTGAGCTATTACCATGACTTTGGCATGTATCCCCAAGGGGGTAACATGTACCCTTGAAAAAAAAAAAATCTAGGAAGGATTTTTTTTGTTGTTGTTTCTGTTTTGAGATATGATTTCACTGTGCGGTCTGGATTGGCTTTAAATGGTAATTCTCCTGCCTCTACCTCCCCTGTGCTGAGTGTGAGACAACATTATTATATACACCTCTCTTCTGGGAGATTTAAAGTGCTTGGTTGGTTGGGTACTATCTCGCTGTCTTTACAGCGTGTAGAGGAAATAAGGATGGGAAAAAGGTATCTTTGACAAGCGAAGTTCAAAGGTTGCCATCAAAGCCTAGCAGGCTGCCCACTGATGTTGACTCTGTGTTCTTCCGGTGCCAATGACTTGCATGCTTGCCCCAGATGGACCCCGGGCAGCTTCTCCTTCCTTTCAGCCTTACATCTGTATGTTCCCAGACAGTTTGGGATTTTATTATTATTATTATTATTATTATTATTATTTATTATTATCTTTTTCCTCCGGGCCATTCTGAATTATTTTCTCCGCTATTCTGGAACATCGATGCTGAGAATTAAGAGCTGACCATTTCCTCTTTTCCTGGAAAATACTCTAATGACCCTCTGATAATGCATTGGATTGTGTGTCTTGGGCAATGCCAGCCCTTCATGAACATGCAGGGAGCTATAACGAAGCCTTACCCAGGGTGCGAGCATAACGTGCTATTCATGCAAACAGATGAATTTTAAAAAGTGGGAAATGAATATGAAAAGGGAGTTGAACAAGCCAGTTTTTATGGGGCCTCAGAACAGATTGCAGTTTGGAGAGTAGCCTGGGAGCCTGGCACAGTGGCCGTCCTCATCAGAGCTGCTGGTGCCAGCTTGGGCTGGCTTCTCCTGCCTTTGTTTCTGACCCCAGTGACAACCAGCCAAGTCAGCTTGATTATACCGCAGAATATGATGTCACACCAACAAGGAAGTGTGCAGCCGTTACATACCCTGGAGAAGATGGATCTTCCTCTGTCTGTATCCCAGATTCGAGGGGAACACAAGCAATGGGGGGGAGTCCTGCTGAGAGCTCGGGAACCTACCTGGTTCTGGGACCTCAGCCTCTCAGCGCCAAGTGCTGTCTGCAGCCTTGAGCAGAGGAGGATTATCTGCCACTGTAAATGGATGACTACAGAATTTCCTATCCAGCAGTGGTGTTAGCCTCCGCATGTTTCCCTGGCATCCCCTGCTGGCTCCTCTTCCAGTTACAACAGAAGTTCCAACATGCACCTGTGAGCAGCGGTCATGTGTGGATGGCCCTGCAGTGTGTTCTCGGGGACACAAGATGTCCCCGTCAGTTTTCAGAGCAGCTTAGTAAAGCATCCATCTATCAAAGACACAACATTGGGTCTGGGGCTCAGTATTAGAGCACATACCAAAGACAAGCGGGTCCTAAGTCCGTTCCCAGCATCAGTACTTGATTGATGTCTTGGTAATTAAATGTGACCACCAAAGCATCATAGGAGCAAAGCCTTGGAGCTACTGTTCTTTTGAGGCTCTAGAACTACACCGAAACCTCTTCCAAATGGGCCGTCTACCACTGTGTGGGTGTCATCCTGGATTAATTTTTAAACAAAAGCTGAGCCCTTACTGAGAAAGCTTTGTATGTATTTTATATTCTCTAAACATGTCCATAGTTGGCTCAGATACTCAGACACACAAAAATCTTCCATCAAATTAAGTGAAGGAGTATTCAGCTAAACCATTCAGAGGGTCTGTCCACGACGAATCGCATAAAGAACAAAATGCCATCGATAAACCAGCGACGAGAAGATAGTGGGCAAAACAAAACTGATTCCCCAAAGCATGCTGGGACTGCGGGAGCCGCTGAGCCTGGAGGTTCTTTTAGCACCCGATGGGAGCTGGTGTGAGTCCAGCTAGCCAGCACATGCTAGAAACCCAGCTTCTGGCGGAGCTGGAGTGGGCACCTCAGAGGTCCCGTGTGTGAGACTGCGGATACGCAAGTCCCTCGTGCGGCTGAAGAAGGAATGAGTGTCTCTTGGTTCCTTTTGTGCCGCAGACCACAACACCTGGCAGCAACAGCTCAAAGGCAGAAATATAGATTTGGCCTTAGTTTCAGGCTCTCAGGGTAGGGAAGACATGGCCCAGATCAGGTCATGGCAGTCAGGGCATGGAGGGAATTTACTCACATCCTAGTGAAAAGGAAGCTGAGTGGGAGAGAAATCAGGAGCTGGTAAGACCTTCCAAGACCTGTTCTTAGTGATCTGCTTTCCCCATCAAGGGCCCTAAAGGTTTGAAAGCCTCCCAAAATGCTGCCACCAGATGAGGACCAAGTGTTCAGCAGTGTGAGCCTGTGAGGGACTCGTCATACTTAAGCCATGACACCTGGTTTTCCTGATTTGTGAGCCTCATTTTTGCAAGGGTGCCTTGTTTTGTGTGCCCTGAAGACATGAGCTCCTCTGTCTCCATCCTGTTCTGGCCTCCCCGGCCCCAGCTCCTGGCTGCTGGCCTGAAGCACATTCTGAGCAAGAAGCCAGGCTTTGTCTGGGGCTTTGTTCTGGCCTTGAAACTACAAGACAGTTTCTAGGGAGTTATGTGCCCCATAAAAGGAGAAGCGGTACACTGAGGAGAAATTGGCGGCCCGTGGTTGGCTGATCTAGACCTGCCTCTTGCTTCTGTGGGCCAGGCCATCAGCAGCCATTAATGCCATCCATGGAGACAAGGGGCTGCTTAGCAACCTCTCTTTGAGGTACCACCTGGCAGAGATGAGCCTGAGACAGAGTTTGGAGGAAGTTCAGCTATTTGTTTCTGAGTAGAGAAAAAGCAAGTGAGGGTTGTTTTGTATGCAGAAAATTACAGCTTACTTACAAGGACCAAAGCCAATCGCTGGAAAGAGCACATGGGAGGAAAAACAGGCACCTCCTCAAGGCAGTTAGTAAGTTTTCCAGATGGAGAGAGCGTCTTCTGGGCCTCAGACATGCGGAACACAGTGTCTGTAGCACTCAGCCTTTCTGCATGTCAGAAGCCCTGCCGGGCTCACACATCTTTGCTGCTGCTGCCTCCTTCCCATCTGACGATCTAGGTGGATGTTCAGTGGCCTCTGTCTTCACTGTATCATCTTCCCCTGTTGGCCTAAGACGCAGATGATGAGAAAAAGAACAACCCAAAATAGCTCTTCACTAAGAAAGAGTGATCCAATCCCAGCACTCGGAGGCTGAGGCAGGAGAATTACAATTTTGAGGGGAGTCTGGCTGGGCCATATAGTAAGATCTTGTGCTGGCATGGGACATGGGTTGTTAATCATCTCTTCTTAAACCAATCTTAAACTTGAGTGAACTGTATGGTTTAAACCAGTGGTTCTCAACCTTCCTAGTGCTGTGACCCTTTTAATACAGTTCCTCACATTGTGGTGACCCTCAACCATAAAATTATTACCAATTGCTATTTCATCACTGTAATTTTGCTACTGTTACGAATCATAATGTGAGTATCTATGTTTTCTGAAGGTCTTAGGCAACCGCTGTGAAAAAGCCATTCAAAGCCAAAGGTGTCGAGACCCACAGGTTGAGAACCATTGGTTTAGATGGCGCCTGAACCTTAATGAGTCCTTTATCAGGTTTGGTGGAATGAGAAATCAGGGAGGTACTGGGGGCCTGCAAATTCTGGCCTTCTAGCCAAACATAGGTTAAATGTAGCTTTTCAGACGTATTCCAGAGATTGAACAAGGACTAGGATGTGTTGTTGGTGTATACCAGTGATGTGTTGGGTTTTTGATGGTATGCTTCTATAGAGCAGTAATACCTGTATAGTGATTCTCTTTGTCTTGACCTATGATGACACTTGGGTCCTGGGAGGAATAGGAGAGGTTGACTGTAAGAAGGTCCCATGCCTTCTGAGTTTGCAAACCTTTGGTCCAGCAGCCACCAAATGTCACTGGCAGTCTAGGCTATAGATACAACTCAGTGTGAATGCATCTAAATCAGCAGCTGTCTGTAGGTTGGCTAGTGTTTCCAACAGGAGATACCTCATTCTGAAGACGGAAAGAGAATGAGGAGAGGCCAGGGAGTCTTGAGACCAGTAAGAGTGTGAACATCCAGGATCCCACACTGGACTCCTCTAGAGAAAGGAGGGAGTGGTCTGGCCCCTGGTCCACCCCCACATCCTTCTACAACACAATATTCTGGTTCCTTGAGTGGCATCACCCTAAGGGCTCCTTACCACCACGGCCCCAGGAACCAGTCTATTCCTTCAGGACAATTCCGCAGAAGATAGAACCCTTCTGAATCTCAAAATTCTTTGTCACAACTAGTTGGAGAGGGACAGGGAAAACTTAGGGTCTTGTGTGTGTGTGTGTGTGTGGTGCGTGTGTGTGTGTGTGTGTGTGTGTGTGGTTGTAGTGGGGGAAGGGTTTCTCCCTGTAGCCTGTACTGTTAAGTCACCTATACCCCCCACCCCACCCTCTATGTGCACGCACATCCTCTGACCTCCCTGATCCTCTGGTCTCCTGGGGCTGTCTGCTGTGCAATCTCAGGGTCTCAGGGGCACTGCTGGCACAGACTTCAAAGAGCCTTGGTCTTTCATCTGCCTAGGGTGTTTGAGGGTTGCTACTGAGCAAAGGAAGATTGTCCATTAAGGGAAAGACCTTAGCCTATGTGCCGAGGTCATGGCAGGCTCACCCAGCCTGGACATTTATGGTATGTTATGGAGCCGCTGTTCCTGGCAGTAGCTTCCTCCCTGGGTGGAGATTTGGGTGAAAGGAAGCACTGAGTCATGACGAGGTCAAGGTTAGGAAGGAGGCAGGCGGGACCTGCTCAGTGCAGGGAATGGTGATGTCAC
Organism: Mastomys natalensis; assembly: GCA_021653895.1. NCBI lineage: Eukaryota > Metazoa > Chordata > Mammalia > Rodentia > Muridae > Mastomys > Mastomys natalensis. The sequence continues at coordinate 522,237 of JAJTUV010000579.1, read as the reverse complement.
TGCCTAAAAGGCAGAGCCCAGTGCAGCCACAGACTCACGGTGCAGCCATCAGGAAAATCCCTCAGACACAGACAACTGACTCTCCCTATTCTGCACCCTCCACACCCACTCCCCTAAAAGCATTTTGTGGCATGGTATCCCCTAGTCCAGAAGTCTCTGTGTTGGGCTTCCTGTCTAGAAAGTGTCAGGACCCAAACCCAAAGAAACCCACCTTGCATAAACAAGCCATACCTGCATGTAGAAGGAATTGGACACGTGCCTGGCATCCCTTAAGTTCATCCGGACAATGCAGAGAAGCCAACACGGCTCAGTCCAAACTCAGGAATTAGGATTAGAGTCATCCTCTGCCCTGTGCTGCTGTCTGCCTGCCTTTCCAGGCCTCCCCTGTAGCTTGTCCTATGTGGTTGAGTGGCCATGCTTCAGACTGACTGAATTTAGGAATGCTATGGAGAAGACACTGGGACGAGGGGGACAATATTGGTGTCACTTTCCAGTGAGAAAGCAAGGATTCAGGTTTGAAGGGATGGTAGCCTAACAGTAGGGCACTTGGCTAGCAGACACAAGACCCTGGGTTCGAAAATTCACCAGCCCACATTGCTCTGTGAGAACCCTTCCTCCCAGTCTGGAGATGTTTAAACTTTATCAGTTTCCTCTTGTTCCCAGGTCTGCCGGCTGCCGGGGGCGACATTTCCTGACTTTTGTGGGACTGTGATATAGACTCTGTTTTGAAAGGACAGGAACATAATAAAAGCGGATCTGAAAGAAGGGCCAGATGACATCACTTAGAATATTTGAGGAAGTCCACTCTTGGGTGTTTAAAGACCCAGCACGTCGGTTGTTTGTGCTCGATAAGCGTGCTTTTGATACGTTCAGAGACTTACTCAGCATTCATGAATTTTGAACTTGGGCAAATAGCAACACCTAGAAAATAAAGGTCTTGGCTTTGATCCTGGGATCATACCAACACCTAGAAAATAGAGGTCTTGGCTTGGTTCCCTAAAGACCCTGGCTTGTAAGTGGACCTTAGTTAAGGACAAGGTTCAACAGTTAAGCCACCCGAACCATGCCTAAGCCAGATTTCTTTCCTATAGAAGAAAAAAAACCCAAGGGCTCTATTTATTAGGGATAAATCAACATGCTAAATGTTTCTCAAACTCTCAATCCAGAGACAGCAATAGTATGTGGAACTTAAGATGAAGATAGTACCTTCCTCGTGTTAATTTCATTAGCTGTTGATAGATTCATGCATGTTAGATACAAGTCATTAGATGAAGACTTAAAACATCCCCCTGTCTCCGTGCACAGCAAACTCTGTGGTTGATGAAAATCTCACCACAGTTCTGAGCTGTGGACAAGGGATGGGTCTGACCCCACCCCTCTGTGAGGACAAGGGACTACATGGCCCTGCCCCTCTGTGGGGGCAAGGGATGGCCTGGCCCCGCCCCTCTGTGGGTAGGAATAAACATGGAATGAACAGGCTTGAACAGAGAAGCCTCCAGCCTCAGCCCACCCTAACCCCACACTCTCTTGGGTTCATCTCCTTTCAGTCTCATAGCATCCCCTCAAGACATGATGACAGAGTCTCTGTGTCCTGTAAATGAAGAGACTGAAGGACAGGGGTTGTCTCTCACAGGGCTATTGGGCAGGCATACCTTCCTCCAAATATGGCCTGATTCACAGCAGACTGCATTCCTTACTGCGAGATGAACCGACCGGATACCCCAGGCAGGACAACGACACCAGGTAGCTGGAGGCACAGGAGTCCCCATCTGTATGCCCTTCTTTGAGTATACGAGGCTGGAGAAGTCACCTGTGTGCAGTAGAGTAGACAGAAATAGCTCCTGACATTTTACCGCCCTGGTGCAGAACTTCTCAACACAGGCTCGTTCCTGAAAACGTGTGCGGGTGAGCACTCTGAACAAGATCCTGAGTAGGATCAGCAGAGAAAACTTGGTCTAAGCCAACCTAGGGCCAACTTGGTACATAGGTTGATACTACAATCTAAGGGTACACCCAATGAGAATTAAAATAAGCCAAGCCTTCTGCAAGGGACGCGAGAGATAAGAGAATAGGATCCAAAGGGGACTGTTAGTGACCAGTGTCTGGAATCCCAGTGCTGTGAAAGGGAGACAGGACAATCACTGGGCCTCCCTAGACAAGTCAGCCTAGCAGAATTCATAAGGCCCAGTTTCAGAGAGAGACCCTGTCTCAAAACTTGAAGTAGCAAGCAATTGAGAAAGACATCAACCTCTCGCCTCCACAGGCACAGGCACACACATGTGCACCTGCATATACATGTACTCGCAGATGATTAGTGGGGTGTCTGGTAGACAATTCACACAGCAGCAGTAGCAGGCTGCACACGCTGAGTGTGTCTGACGGGCACTCTCCTCCCTGGACCAAGCGTCCCTCCCTGCTACAGTTCTGAGTAGGCACCACGGGCCTTCCAGCAATAATGAGCAGACTGCTAAAGAGAATATGAGGTCACAACAAAGGAATCCTAAGTCATTACTCATGTGTGAGGTCATACACATACCCTTCCAAACACCACCAGGGCTGACAACCTCGGTCAAGCATACTCAGGAGAAAAGGCAGAAATCACATCCCAGAAGCCAGGCAAGCAGGTGCTTCCAACAGCTACGGTGTTGGTGTCAGAGTTCCACCAGTGCTGGGGACCCTGTGACATGGACAGGGTTTGCAAGGTGAACTTGCGCATATCCAATGTGCAGCCTGCCCAGGCAGGGCCTCCACCATTCCTTACATACCAATACAAACCAAAGCACTCCATGCCTGGACCAGTCTTCAGTGTGCAGAACAGAAATGTTATTGTACTGCGTGAAGTGTTGCTCGGTCTCTCCCATTCTGTTTCTCTCAGATCTTTCGAAAAATGTATGGCCAGAGGCTAGTGAACCAAGCTCATAGGTTAAGCGTATTTCTCAGGGGCGGAAGACAGTCTCAAGGATGGATCCACTTCTCTTTTATGAGCTATGTTAAATATTCATTTCAGACCTATATGCCAACACCAACATACACATTTTTTATTCCTGGCCAGAGAACACCAAGAGCTAACATGCCATGAAAATAATTAGAATTTAGTGTAGGCAGACTGTGAGGTGATGCCTGGATTCAGCATTGTCTTGAGAGGCTGTGTCTCTCTGGCTGAACAGCACATGTGCAGAATAACATAAATATTTAAGAACATTTACTCCGGATATAATATGTGGTACCCCTGAGGTATCTTCCACCTGTGATTACATCCACAGCCTCTAGGGTGAAGGCTCTCAGTTCCTGGCTCATCTCAACACTGAGAACAGTATGTCTCAGGCCACAACATGACCACTGTCAAAAGCCCACATAAGGAGTCCTTAATGGTGCCAGGCTCCTTCTCGAGGGAGCGGGGATACCTACCCAGGAAAGTGTGCAGTGAATAACATCCCACGGTCTGCTTTATTAGAGTGTGCCTCTCTAACTCATTCTTGCTGAAGGACATTTGGTAGACAGCCTGATGTCAACAGAAAGCATCGATTTGCGTTGGTGTCTTCTGTCTGGCCTGGCCCACACGAAGGTCATTCACAGCAGCTGAAGGTAGAGGTGCACATGTAGGTGCACACAACACAGAGAGATGCATATGCTGCCATATCTAGATGTCTATCCCTGGCCTTGGCCAGCACAGCCACTCTTAGTGCTTGCTGCAGGCTCTTCCCAGGTGCTGGGCATGTTAGCTAACTTCTGCCCTTGGTGCCAATCACTACCTTCCATTCCTGTTTACACTAGGTCTGGGCTTTCCTTAACGAAGAACTATTTTTAACTTATTGGGAGGTTACCTTGTCTTTTAAGCTCTGTTATTACTGTAATTGGGTTGCTTTTATTAGAGCCCTAGCTACAAAGTCCGAAGGTACGGCATGATCTGCCTGACCCTTTTCTCTCTTGTGTCTTGTTAGTTTGTTAGAATGGGAATAGCCTTCAGATGCAGTCACGTGGTGTGCTGTAGCAGAAATCTCTGTGCCTAAAAAGGACGGGCAGAGATGAGAAGCAAAGCTGGTGTCGGTCTGATTTCCTTTTCGCCAGTGTTCTGAGTTTGTCTTGACTGCACAGGGTGGTGGAGGGCAAAGGACATTCCAGGCTGGGGAACAGCATGTACACGTTCCTTAGGGAAGATGCAAAGTCAGGGGTGTTCTTGCTAGGTGCCTTTAAAATCCTTGACATTCCATCATCGTGGGAAAATATTTTAGGAAACATTCGGTTGGAGCTGACAAGGCAAGGAGACGTTTGAAAGTAGAAGGATAACAGAGCCGAGGTGGTAGGTGAGGGGAGAGAAAAAGGAGAGTGGAGGGACCCAAGGGGATAGACATGCAGCAGGCTCTGTCTTGTGAGCCATATGTGAGGTGACTCCAAACTAGAGGATTACTACCAGAAGTACCCACCAGCCAGACGTGGCGATAGAGAAATGTGAAGGGTCACAGTCTAGGAGATGAAGGGGACAAAAGGGGCTGGTTTTCAAAAATTGATCCATGGACAGACTCAATAAAAAATTTCTAGAGATCTGTAGAGTGGCTTTGAGTCATGGGTATCTGACCTTAACATCCTGGCTGTGCATGCATACAGCAGTGCTCCCAAGGTGGCTGCTGTACACGGAAGATTTCAGAATGGTACCAGCTATGTGTCAAGATCAGCAAAGGGGGCTTTTAGGACCACCGGCTAGATCTATCTGCTCCCCAAGATGTACTGAGGGACAACAGAAGGAACCCTGTGCCAGCCTAGCCATGCACCTGGAATGGCAGGATTGGGGGAAGGGGTTAAAGGAGGATGCACTGAGACTTGCTTCCACCCAGATTAAAAGAAACCTTCTTGCTTGATGAGAGTTCTGAACTCAGGCCTAACCCCTGCTCAGATTGGAGTTTGCATATAGATTCACACATACACCCAAAGTACAACAAAAATAATCTTGAGTTGCCTTAGCAGATGACCATGTTGCCATAGCACTGAGAAGGGGCAGGTAGCAGGATGGATTTTAGGAAGTCAGTCCGTAGGAATGAGAAATCCAAGGATGAGCTACAGAGATGGTTCAGCAGCTAAGAGCACTTGCTCTTCCAAAGGGTCTTGGTTCCATTCCCAGCACCCACACTGTGCAGCTTACAAGCACCACGTGTAACATCAGGAGGTGTCTGACAACCCTGGCCTCTGTGGTCACTTACAGTCTCATGCACATACCCAACACACAAACACATACACACACATCATTAACAATGATAAAATAAATATTTTAAAAATGAATCAGTGAGGGGCATCTTTAATCCCTGCACTTGAGAGGCAGAGGTAGGCGAATCTCTGTGAGTTCAAGGCCAACCTGGTGTACATAATGAGTCCCTGTCTTAAAACAAAACAAAACAAGAAACAAGCAAACAAACAAAAAGAAACCAACGGACAACAGCATTCAGACTCTGGACGCCATGTGGGGCTGGAGGGACGGCTCAGCAATCAAGACTGCGTGCTGTTCTCACGGAAGACCTGAGTTTAGTTCCCAACACCTGGGACAGGCAGCTCGAAACCACCTCTAACTCCAGCTCCAGGAAGTGCTCTGGCCTCCATTGAACACTTGCACTTACATGCATGCATGCATGCATGCATACATACATACACACACACATACACACACACACACACACACGAATACACATAATCAAAGATAATAAAAATTAAATCATAACAAAAAGGTATTATATGCTAGGGAAGGAAACCCACAGAATGCAGGCATCTTGTGCTTCAGATAGAACATCCCCACACGCCGTGACAGCTGTCACTTGCATTTCCGATGTTTTCCATGGCTCCATGATGGCCCTTTGCCCTGCTCCACCCAGCTGACCACACCTGTTTGGTCATCGACTTTTGCCTCTTGACTCCTCCCCACAGCCTCTCCTCAGGGCCATCGCCTCCTCTGGATGGGATGACTCAAGATGAAGAATCTCCAAATCCCCACCCAACACTTAAGCCACACAGCAAAGGAGTCTCAATTCATCCTTGTAGTGACCCCGTTGCTCTCCGAAGCAAGGGGATGAGTGCTTCTGGACAGGAAGCTAGAGGTGACTTGTCAGACAACAAAACCTGTATGGGCTTCTCCCTACCCACAGCAGCAGGGCAGTGCACCATCCTACCTGTTAAAGGGGCGACGCACTTGGGCTGTTTTTGCCTCCATAAGGGAAGTTCGTAAACAGGAAGCAGCCAAGGCAGGGTGAGCATGCGTGACAGGAAGTGCCAAGTTCCCCTCTCCTCCATCTACCCAAGGCCCACTTGTCTCCACCTGCAGTCCAGGCCCACCCACACCTGAGATCATCCTAGCTCTGGGCCAGGTGTTTTCTGAGGCAGTGTCTGGCTCACACCTCCTTGGCTGAGGCTCAGTTCTCATTCCTATGTCTGCAGCCCCAGGCCCACGAGCTAGGCTGTCTGTCTGATGTTAATGACCCCAGACTTGGACAGCCAAGAGTCAGTCTCTAAGAAGCCGTCACTGAATCCTCCTGTGGGAGGTGAGTGACTGGCTTCAGTTTGGAGTTCAGCAGAGTTAGGGCATTCTCTACCCAGTGTCAGCAGCCCCTACCCAGAGTCTCTGTCTGCCATTCCTCATGCCCAAGCCCACCAGCCCACCTCATGCCACGTAGCCCTCGGTAGCCATCACGGAATCAATGATGTAAGTCAGGAAACATTTGGGGAGGCTCGCCATTGTTCAGGTTCCCGCTCTCAACACCCTTTCCCCAGCATGGCGACTCTTGTTGCCTTGTCAGAAGCAGACTGGGTCTGGAAAGCACCATCTTGGAGTTGCCTTGGTGGCTGTGTAGCTAAAGCTGGCCTTAAACTCCTGACCCTCCTGCCTCTGCCTTCCAGAATGGGTATCATTTCCCAAGACTCAGATGAGGCAGACAAATGTGCAACCATGGGGACAAGAAGGAAGACACATGTGCTCTGCAGGTGCACACCTGGGCCAACACAGGAGCACTCTGTGGTCATGACCATCGTCCTGGAAACGCCTTAGTGTTCCATCTTCCTGCCTCTCTTGTTCTACAGAACAGCCTGACCTCCCCCTTCCCTGTGAGACCTCCCATCCATGAATGCACAAGGTGACAGTGGCCATGCCACCCTGGAATTAATTGGTGCTTGGTGGCAAGCCCTCGGTTGCCTAGGTGAGCAGGTAGAGCACTCCTGTCCGTCATCAGCCTTTCTGCCTAGCTGGCAATGGTCTCAGGATACTCTAAAGTGGCTGAACTCGATTTGGGTGCCCTTGAGATGGTTTTAAACAAAGGCAGTGAGTTGGCTGGACCTCTGGGCCGCCCACTGTGTGTGCTGCTGTGATTTGCGTTTCCTTTCCATATACCTTGTCTTGCTAATACCATGTTGGAATTATTTCCTTAATTTCTAAAGCTGCATGTGCGGAAATGGCTTATACTTCCTGTTTTGATAAACTAATAGAACTTTACTGAGAACCTTGTTCCCAAGTTGGCTCTCTCCCCTTAGTCGGCTTGTTGCTGGATTAAAGAGATCTTTACAACGCCCAGCTTGACTGGACTTGTGACAGAACAAAGACTTGTATAGATTACGTTGCCTGCAAATAGGAAACATATTACCTTTGGCAGTAAGGCTTACCTCTCGAGTTGCTTAGAATTGGTTATTCAAGACTCCTCTGCAGAGGAAGTTGGGGCTGGATGCCGGGGGCGATGCGTGGTGGGATATCTGTAAGTTCCCTTCAAAGCTGCTCTTTTTGGCTGGAGGTGCACTGGCTTAAAAATACTTCCTTGGACAAGATGTTTCTTGGAACATGTGGAGGACAAAATATTCTTTGTTTTAGGACAGATGAGGTTTGTTCTTAGACCTCCATATAAATTTGAGTAATCGTTATTTTTTTTAATGAGCAAATCAAAAACAATAGGCTGCAATTTTTTTCCCCTTTCATGTACATATGGTGTGTCAACTTTAAAGGATACTCACATCTGCAGGGACCTGGGTGCATTTCTGTTGATTTGTGCCCTTGGTCTGCACAAGTAGCTAGAGAAATTGCCTTTAGGCCTTTACATCACTTGTGAGTTTTATTTTCTAGTATTAAGGTCATCTTCGATGCCCTGAATGTAAGCGCTGGTGTGTCTGAAAAAGGATTGGTGCTGCTGAATGGCTTGCCTGGCACTCAGGACCGAGTACACTCTTTTCACCAGGCAGGGAGGAAACTCTTCCTATCTGTCTTGTGGGACATAGTCCCTGGTGAAGGCAATATGATACTCTTGTCTTGTCACTGCCATGGACTGCTGGAGCGTCTGGGAGCCAGCACCACTCACTGTGGGACCGGATGTGCTCTTGATCTTGCAGCTGCTAGCACTGATCTCTGCCCTACCCCAACACATTCCATTTATAGATGGCAGAACCAGAGAGCCAGCAGCTTGAAGCATGAGAGGCTCCAATGGAGCCTGAGAGAAGCCTGGGTCAGGAAGCTAGAACCTGGCTTTCCTTACAAGATGTTATGGTGTCTGGTCTTCCAGAGGCAAACAGCTCAGTGACAACCCAGACCATGCATTCAGGTATAGGTGTATCCAGGATGGACATGATAAAGATACGAGGAGTCTTAGATACTACGAAAGTAATGGTGTCAAGAGAGAGAGAGAGAGAGGTGCTGCCCAGTGCCTGCCCATTGCTCCTAGAAGCTTCCGGACAAGTGCAGCGCAGTCAGGATCCGCCACAAAATGCCTTTTAGGCCTTTACTTTGCCACTTACTGCTACGTGGCCCAGGTCATTCCTGTGACTTCCAACCATACAGCAGTGCTGTCTACCAATTCAGGGTAGGCTAAAACTCAGCCCAGAGAGAAGAGTCCTAAAAGGAAGTATTTAAGAAAGAGAGGGACTGAAATTCATTTGTCACATTGAGTAGAAATCCAGCATCTGAGACCTGGGCTCTAAAACTCTCTTAATTCCCATAGGGAACAGGGTGGGGGTCAGAGGGGGACTAAGGAGACATTTCCTAGGAAGGATAGGCTCAGGGTCCATTTGGCCATGGACCCCAGTGAACCTGTAGGAGATTCATCTGCTCCAGTGACAGACTCACCTGTTGATGAGGTGGGGCATGTTTGGGGTGGTACAGCCACATCCAGGCTGCTCCCTGATTAACCAATCACAGCATTCTCTTTTCTCAGTGTCTGCATGTATGGGACTTGGAAATGAAATGGGATGAGGAGGCAGACTGTGGCCGTGTTCCTGACTGACTCTACACCCACACTCCACATTCAGGGTATTAGAACTAGCGAGAGCACAGTTGTCATTCAGGGGTGAAAATCCCTGTCTCTATTGTTTCTCCTCCTGTTTCACCTGTGAACCCCCTCCAGATCCTTCCTCCTCTACCTTACTCAGCGTCTTTGCCACCGCACTGCTTGGCTTTCAGAGGACAATGGAGTTCTGCTGTTCTCTCTGCTGCCCACATAGTTCTGCTCCTGGGAAATGTTTGCAGAACTTCTCCCTACTCCATGACTCCCAAGTGCACAGCCAGCCTCCTGCATGCCTGCTCCGGACTTAACTTTACTTCTACATTACTGGGTCTCCACAATGCAGCATATGTCCAAGCTGGTGATGAGAAGACATTAGTGTCCCCTCTCCTCCTCTGATAGCCACATCCAGTCTTCTGTCTTGTTTGCAGAGCCGATATACTAGATGGGGCTCAGGTGATTGGATGGCTAGTGTGATTTCTCCGGGAAGGAGTTGATGATTGACATTCTAGTCCTTGCTAAGTTTGGGGTGTGGCCTACAGACAGATGCCAGCAAGGCCATCTGCATAGGGACAGCATATGGGCAAGTCTGAGTGAGTCTGCCAAGGAGTACGAGTTTATCCATCACCTCCTCTTTCCTCCTTAGTTTCTAGATACTCTCTTCCTCAAAACGTTGTTCCAGAATTCAAACGATATCGATCTAGGCATTAACTTATTTACTTAAGCAATCTTCTCTACTTACATACGATGAAGCCAGGAACTACATCTAATATGTCTCCGTTTTATTCCAGAGCCTTGCACAGTATATAGTCCTCAGTAAGCAGTTAGCAAAGGGTGAAACCATGGCTGGCGTGTGTGAGTGAGGGACTTTGTAAGTGTGAGAGAGAAGTGTGTGAATGGGTCTATAATAGCATATGAGTGTGTGAATGGGGAATGAGTGTGCAAGTGTGTAAGTCCACGAGTGAGTGAGGAGTGAGTAAACTTATCAAGAGAAAGCCGATCATTGGCCCCAGCCACTCTTGCAGCATCCAGATAGTTTGATTTTGGAGTACCAGATACCCTTACAGGACAATGAGCCCACAACACAGGCTCCTTATTGGTCTCAGAATCCTGAGGGAGGAGTAACTTCAAAGCAGACATAAACACTGGTGTCTCGGGGGATGAAACTCTCGTGGCCATTTTAGGGGGTCTTCAGTGTAACTACTACCTTGGACTGAGTTCTTTTTACTCTGGGATTGAGGACGTCCCAAAAGCCGAGTCTAGCCAGCTCAGCTGAATGGACGTGAGCAGCCCACAGAGCCCCGTGAGGTTATGGGAGCCTCCCAGTCCTACGTACCCTTGGGGCCCAGATTTTAACCTGTGATTTTGTAAAATAAGAAATATAAAATCCTTGGAGAGGATTCAAAAGGGAAGGCTCATTCTTGTGAAGATAGAAATAAAGTCCAGGATGGTTTCCATCACTGAGGTGGTGAGCAGGTTCCCCAAGATGGTCAAGGAGGAAGAAACCACCATTTTTATTAAGTACTTGACAAGAAATAGGATTGTGATTTGTCCCTGAACGGTGCTGAGCAGTAGAACCAAGAATCAGACTCCAAGTGTGAACCCACGGGCTCGTGTGAGCTGACAGAGTTGCTTTCTGAGGCAGGGGGACAGTTCTCCAGACACACAGCCCACAGGAGTTCCCCTCTATCCTCACCCACAGTCTCAGGAAGGCATTCACATCTTGAGAAGTTCAAGAGTCCCACATCCTGTTAGGAGAATGCAGTAGTTCAGTCCAGAGACATATCCGGTCTCTGAAAGTCCGTCTGGAGCACATGCCCTGCCCCAGTGTGTCAATATTTCTGTTTGTCCCAGAGACCAGACACTCCACTTGACTTCCTGAGGGCTCTTGTAGATGCTAGAATCCATAAGAGAGCCCCTGCAGGACAGGTGAGATTGCTGGAAAGGCCATGGCGGAACTGGTTTGATGTCTAAGGGCCGCCTCCCAGTGCTGTGTGTTTGGCCCTCAGCTCTTGAGACAGGGTGCTCCAACTGGTATTGCTCGTTTCTACAATTAAATGCAGGGACAACTCCAAGGAAGCCTGTTGGATCAATTTGAAACCTTTAAAATCATTTCAACCATTGATTTTTAGACAGGGATTTGGCAAGTGGCTCTAAAATCAAAATTAAAATACCCTGTGAATCAGCATCTGGAGAATGTGAATGAGCATAGTTTCTTTCCCTTCTCAGCTGAAGACTTACGTGTTCCCAACAACTCCTGGGTGATCTATTCAAAAATGAGAGAAAACTACCAAGATAACTGTCCAGTTGGGTCATGGTCACATGACATGAGCGTGACCCATCCAGGCTCAACCTCGGTGCCCAGGGTCTTTGACAAAACCTATGTTTCAACTGGTACCTTATTTCTTCAAAACCTGTACTAAATGACTCAAAGTATAAATGTGGGCTGAAGACACACACACACACACACACAGGCACGTGCTCTCACACGCACACACAAACCTGATTAAAAACATAGATTCATATTTTAAAGGCATAAAAGTATTTTTATATATGTTTATTCTTACACCATGGACCTCCCCCTGTTTTTATTACCTCAACAAAGAGCTCTGGGGGAATTGTTTCTTTAAAAAAACGTTTTGAGAATGCTGGGCTCTTTGAAACTCATCCGATAGTAGATTAGGTAGAGAGTCATCTTCAGGGTTCCAACTACAGGACTGTGCGGTGAGATCGCGGTCGGAAATATCTGTACAAAAAGAGCCCCAAGGCTTGCAGATCCCCTAAGTGAACTGTGGCCAGACGGTGCTGAGTCAAACGTCTGCGGTGGCCTGCATACCTAGGGCTGCTTGTGGATGACTCCTGGGCAGGTGAAGGTCCATAAAAGTACGGTTGGCATCTCCACAGGAATACAGTGGGCACCTGTGCTGAGACTTATGTCTCCCTGTGAACTTCCACTACGTTTTTGAGGCTTAACCCAGAATGAAAACTCGACATTAGGGCTGGTGAGATGGCTCATCAGGTAACGGACTTGCTACCAAGCCTGATGACCTGAGTTGGATCCCTGGAATCTGCGTGATGGAAAGAGAGAGCCAGGTCCCACGAGCTGTCCACTGACCTCCCATGTGCACCAGCAAAACAACGCATGTGCACGAAAATATATAAGAATAAAAGATAGCTTTAATTCTATGGTTAAAACCTTTTTGACATTGGAGGGGTACCGTCATCCACTGGGTCCCACTTGCAGAAAGTTTGACTGAGTGAATGTCAGAAGCAAACAATGTCTACGTACACTGCCTTAGTTGTAACTGACAACAACCTGGGCTCTGTGGGTAGGGTGGCATCAGACTGTGGTCTCTTGTGCTTGCACTCTCTCCTGCTCCAGCACGGGGAAGGGCTGTCCTAACATACCTGTAGGGGATGGTGGGGACCACAGCTGGTGCTCGACTTAACTAAGAAGAGAAGAAAGGGAGTCAGGATACTTAATTTTCTAGGTCCTGTGGGCATTGTCTGAGTGAGAAAGTTCAGCCTCCAGCCCCGCCCCCGCCCCGCCCCTGACCACGTGATCTAGGCTCTTCAATCATCTCTCACCGGAAATGTTGGAATAGAGACTAGGAAGTGAGAAAATACTCCCTAAGGGTCCGGACACTCAAGAAGCTACCCAGCTAACCAACCCAGGACTTAGGAAAGGCTTATTCCTCAGTTTTTCCTTCTCACCGCAAAGAAAATGGGTGTTAGGGGGAGGAATGAGGGGGTGGGCTTTCCTGACGATGTGTCTACCTGAGTTGCCGTGCTGTTGCGGGTATCTTGCTGACAGGTGTATTTCCGAGGCCTGCCTCCTCACGTCTCCTTCTTTTGCCCTTCCACGGCAGGAGCCAGAGTGGTCATAGCAGCCCCTCCCGCCACGGCTCACTTTCCTTCAAATCTCCAGGCCTCTTAGAATCTACCTCCTCAGCTCTGCAATTGCGTTTCCCTGGGCAGCCTTGGGTTTGAGGAATGTTTCCTCTGGTCCTCAAGTCTAGGCTCCTGGCTCAACATCTGGAGTTAGTGCTCCTCCCAAGGCTGTCACCGGCAGAATGTATTGTGCCAGCAGCAAGCCCTTGTCTCACTCAGGGCCACAAGCATGCTACAGTAGTGTGGGGTGTGGACGGCAGTGAGAAAGCACATGCTTGGGACAGCACAGCGGTGGGGATGTTGTACCTACATCTGTGTTAAGAGTGGCCCGTGGACCATTTTGAATGAAGGCTTGATGTTAGAGTAAGGACTCACAGTGGGATATGATGACACTCTTAAGTAAACTCTGTCTTGTGTCTGGTTTCTACAGGGTGTGAAGAAGTTGGATGTGCCCTGCGGAGGGAGAGACTGCAGCGGGGGCTGCCAGTGCTTCCCAGAGAAAGGAGCACGGGTAAGTCACAGCAATGTAAAATAATGTTTCTTGACGCTGTTTGAAAGTGCCTTAAATTGACCAGTCTGATCACACTTTACTATGACACAGTATAGCTGATTCCCTTTCACCATGCAACAAGTCACAAAATGGGCTCCAATGGAACCACTGTCCTATTTCTCATGGTAATGAGTACTCACAAACACAGATGTCCCTAGGTAGCCACAGAGACTTGCCTCCAGAGACCCCTGGGTACCAAAGCCTGAAAAGGCTCAAGTTCCTTATATAGCCCAGCCTGTAAGCTGTGCTCGGCTCCTGTGTCCATTCTGCAGGTTACTTGCAACAATGTGTCTAAATGTAAGGCATTTGTGTGATACATTGTAATGTAATGTTTAGGGAAGGTTGGTAAGAGAGCACTGTGCTGTGCAGTGAAGACAAAAGGCTGTTTTGTAAGATTGAGTGTGTGTTAATACAGAGATGTTCTAGACTCATGATTTACATAAGCAAATACTTTATAAAGAAACTTCTATAAAGCAGAATATGGCTGCCCCAGGATGCAGCATGGGTGTGTGCAAACTTGAGAGCTTTGGGAATTGCTCCATGAACAAGAATCCGAGGTTGAAATCACTTGTACCCTGAGTGTGCTTGATGAGGGTCACTTCCTAGACAAGTAAAGAGAAGGTCACCTGAGAGATCACCACAGCTCCCAGTAGGAAGCGGGTTTAACATGTCTTCGGGTTTTGCTCTACTGCCCTTAAAACTGGTGTTTTGGTTTCAGGGTTACTTTTTTAAATTCTCATTTATTTTTATTGTATGTGTTTGAATGTTTACATGCATGCATGTATGCGTACTACCTGTGTGCCATGCTCACATAGACCAGAAGAGGGCATCACATCCCCCAAAACTGAGCTGACAAATAGTTGTGAACCACCACATGAGTGCTGGGACTGAACTGTGTCCTCTATGCTCTTTACTGCTGAGCCATCTTGCTAGAAAGATGGACTTTCTGGTACACACAACAATACACTAATGCTTCTTTTTAAAAAGGTGTATGTGCATCCTATCCCTCATTAAGCAATGTGTATTTTTGACAGTATCATACTTGTCCATACTGTGCTCTGACCACACCCACCCCTCCCCTCCTCTCCCCCACCCCCAACTCCACACTTTCCCTCCCCCTTCTCAATCAGTTCCCCTCCCACTCTCTTATCCTTCCTCCTCCTCCTCTCCTCCTCCTCCTCCTCCTTCTTCTTCTCCTCTCTCTCTCTCTTTCTCTCTTCCTCTTCCTGTCTGCCTTTTGCAGGCACTATATAGTCTTATTGTTGTGTGAACCATACATTTTTAAATTAGTAGCCTCAGCATTGGACATTTTATTATATTATAGACTCAAAATGAAAGTTTACTTTTGCTCTGTTTTCAGACATGTTTACCACGTGATGAATTTTTAAATAAATTTAGACTCTTTAACGATTAATGTAACCCAGACTATTAACTATTTCTTCAAGCCTTGTACAATACAATTAAACTATATTTCATTTTATAAAGGAGGTAGTCTTTTCACTGGGGTCCATGGAGCTTGGTATTGGATCATATGATTAGCATCCACAAGGTCAGGACCTAGACTTGCCCCCTAAGCCAGCTTGGGTGTGTAGGGTTGTGGAGAGTAGTGGTCCACACAAGGCCACTTGTCTGCTACATCTCTCTTTCTGGGACCACACCCTACCTGCCTCACCTTTGCCTCACCAGAACAGCTGGACAGCAGCTGCCTGTGCATGATGCTTGTCTTGAAGTTGTCGGTCACAATGCCTCTTGAGTCCCAGTGAGATCCACCCAGGTCTGTCTGTCAGCATTTAGAGTGGCTGTTCCCATTCCTTTCTGCAGCATGACAGCCCTTGTAGTTGGGGTCACACCAATCCATATAGTGTCTCCCAGCCCCTCCTCAAGGTCCTGCAGGAGATCGTGATGACAAGGCCCTTTGTTCAGATGTGAAGGTCTTTGCTGACGTGTAATGAGAGATCACAGTGCACTGAGGAGCCCCAGTTCTGAAAGCAGGATGTTAGTTTAAGTCAAGGTTTCCTGCTTGGACTGAGTCCTTTGGGACTATTAGCTGAAGATCATTGTCAACATTTAAAAGGACAGACCTATATAGTATAAACAATATTTTATTATTTATTTAATTTTTTGCACTGTTTGTTTTATTAATTTGTTTGAGATAGGATTTCACTGTGTATTCCTGGCTGGCCTGAAACTCTCTATGTAGATCAGAGTGGTCTTGAACTCATAGAGAGCCTCCTCCCTCTACTTCCTGAATACTAGGGCTAAAGGGGTGCATACCACCACTCCCACCCTCATTTCTTGATATTTAAAGTTCCCCTGGTCCCTTCTATAGATTTTTGTCAAGGATGAGATGGTTTGTGAGTGATGAGGGTGTCTGACCTCAGGCAGTGGCTTCCCAGGCCAGGCTCTCTAAGCTCTGACTGACTCAGCCTCCTTATATGGACAAAGCAGAGCCATTGGTACTGAGCAGATATCTCCAGAACCAAGCAAGGGAGATGATTAGACCCCAGGAGGACACTGCATCCTGCCTCCTGGGGTAAGCCAGCCATGAGCCCAGAAGCAGCTCCTTGCTTGGCGTTCCGCATGGGCTATGATTACCCAGAGCAGAGCCCACGATGAGAGGTTTGCATGTCTCTGCGAGGATGTTTTTCTCTCTAAAGGCCACTCATGCTGTTTGAACAGAGACTTGTCTGCATGGCGGTGTGCTCTCACTCGCCACACAATCTCTTCTTAGAGGTTCCAGGAAGGAGTTGTCAAGGGTTTCTGAATGTCTGAAACTTAGGGAGTCCACAGCACAGCTACTGAGGTCTCGTCATTTCCCAGTGTCCCTCACTAAGAAAGCACCATGGCCACATAAAATGGAGAGCTAACTCTTCCCTTCACTTGACCAGTCTGGTCATCAGAGCTTAGCCTGGTATGGCTTGCTTCTCGTCGTTATGCAGATTGTTAAGACCAAGGAAGTGACACCCACCATGGGACTTCACCTTAGTGTCACCCTCTCAATATGCCCATGCTCATTCGGTCAGTCACAAGGCAGGGCACATTCCCATGATTCTATCTCATCCTTGTACCTGTGAGAGGACAGAAAGATACCATGAGGATGCAGACTCAGTCATCACACAACATGTTAATCCAAGTGGATCACACTGGATGATGTAGGATAAGACAGAGTGGCAGGGAGACACATGATGACACTGCACTGTGTGTGTTTCTGAAGATGTCACTGGACAGTTTACCAAATGTGTGTTCATCTCAAACAAGGATGAAGATTTAGATTCTGTTTCCAGGTACATGCATGCAGAAGGGATTTATAACATAGTCACCCACACATGTTTCTGCAGAAAGCAGGGCTACTTCTGAACTGCTCTTAGTTCTATAATATTTTTCTTAAATAATGTTATTATAAAAATAGCTGTAGGGCAGAGTCTGACTCCAGGGAGCCTGTGTGTGGTGAGTTCTTTCCCACAGTTTCCCCTGGGGTCCCTACCATATATTTTCCCCACGGTGCTGCTGTAGCTGCCACACACCTCCTGCAGGCTGTGCTCGGCTAACTCAGCCTTATATGGACATGGTACCCTCGTTACTGTGTTCTCTCCATGGTGACAGCCAACAGCAGAAACTCCTGTCACTGGATAACTTTTGGACTCCAAGGAGAAATCACAAATGCACTGTGGTCCGGTTCCAAGAGAATGCTCAAGTTACAGGTGAGTGGGTCTGTGTAAAATACATAGAGCACAATTTCCGCCCTATGTGCTGAGCTACAGGGGGTGGGGTGGCCATTGCTTCCCAAAGGCAGAACCACCAGTCTCTAGAAAATTCCTGTGAGGCACAGGACTGGAATAGGAAGAGGCAGGGGACTGTGGCCGAGCCCTCCGTCCCCCTCACTCCCTGCTCAGGCCAGGAGCAGCAAAGCAGGAGGCTAACCTTCCTCTTCTGGTGAATTAGGACACACGTAGTTCTAGCAGATGGTTGAAGACCTCCTAACCTGCTCTTTTCTTTTATACACTGTGAAGCCAGTAGGCAGCTCAGTGGAAAACATGGAGTGAATTCCATCCTAGAAATGTCCAAAGCCAGGGCGTCACGATCTAACAAGTTAATAAACAGGAAACAGAGAGGGATCAGTGAAGACCACTTTGTGTGAGTTCCATAACTGTCCAAGGTTGGCCTAGAACATGGTTCCAAACTTTTCCTAATGATGTGACCCACCCTGTCTCAATCAGGATTTGTATCCCTGCACAAAACACCATGACCAAGAAGCAAGTTGGGAAGAAAAGGGTTTATTCAGCTTACACTTCCACATTGCTGACAGGAACTCACACAGGGCAGGAACTTGGAGGCAGGAGCTGATGCAGAGGCCATGGAGGATGTTACTTACTGGCTTGCTTCCCCTGGCTTGCTCAGCTTGTTTCTTATAGGACCCAGGACCACCAGCCCAGGGATGGCACCACCCACAATGGGCCCTCCCACCTCTGATCACTAACTGAGAAAATGCCTTACAGCTGTATCTCATGAAGGCATTTCCTCAAGGGAGGCTCCTTTCTCTGTGATAACTCCAGTTTGTGTCAAATTGACATGCAAAATCAGCCAGTACACCCCCAACCATAAAATTATTTTCATTGCTTCTTATTAACGATTTGCTGCTGTCATGAATCATAATATAAGTATGTTTGGAAATAGAAGTTTGCCCAAGAGGTCATGACCCACAGGTTAAGAACCAGTGAGATTGATTTCTGTTCATTTTTTCAGTTATCCATAATCTTCTATTGTGCAATGTTTGACCATGAGTTCTGGTTAAGTCCAAACGTGCACACTTAAAAAGAATTTCCTGCGGCAGTGGTGGCACACACCTTTAATCCCAGCACTTGGGAGGCAGAGGCAGGCGGATTTCTGAGTCGAGGTCAGCCTGGCCTACAGAGTGAGTTCCAGGACAGCCGGGCTATACAGAGAAACCTGTCTCGAAAAACCAAAAAAATAATAAAAAATAAAAATTTCCTTCCAACATGTTCAATCAGCAGTGCCTGGGTGCTCGAAACGTGCTATTGACAGGCAAGATGGACGTTAAATCTTAACTTAATTGATAAACTTGAGTGAAGGATGTAGGCTAGCCTAGGCACAGTATCCCTCAGGTCAGTTGTGTCCTTAAGGTCAGCTCTGGTGAGAAAAGGCTGAAAGGAGGAACAAAGGGAGAGGGAAAGAGAATGAACTCTTAGCCAATATGTAAGAATATCCTAGATAGTGTATCCCAGGGAAGAATGGAACAATAGAAAGCCAGGGTTCCCTGGACATTCGACCACGATTTGTGACCTATTCAGCTCAGATCTTTACAATAAGATCTGATCTCAAAAGTAAATGGCCGGGCCCAGCTGTGTAGACCACTGACTGATGGAGCTCTCAATCAGCCCATAAAAGGAGTTCCTAGGAGGTTGAAGATCCTTCTTGCTCTTTCCAGAGGCCCCATTGTGTGCTTCCATAGATCTCCACCTGTCTGGTAGCTTTCATATTGGGGACTTTGGGGATCTAACTCCCCCCCCTACACAGAGACTCTTCATTCGAGCAAGAAGGATTGTGAGCAGCTGAGGAGATGAGTTAATCTTTCTGCAAGGGAAGGTCCTGTTTCGAATAATCCCCTCCACTTTATGCTAATGTGACAATATTTAATGTCAGAAAACAATGGAATATTATTCAGGATTCGATACCCAAAACAGGCCAGTATGGAGATCCGTCTAGAAGGAAAAAATACAGCCAGGCATGATGGCTGTGACCTGTGACCCCAGAGACAGGAAGAGCAGGGCCTCAGAGGCAGCCTGGGCTACAGGGAGAAAAAACATTGCTAAAAGACAAGTGTTGACACAGGTTCACTGAATAGAGGCACGGAGCATCATTATAGGAAGAACGCCGTGATTGGCGGACGGCGTGCTCAGAACTGGGGTGTGGCTGAGAAGCGGCACACGCCCGGCACACTCAAGCTCCATGGTTCAATCACCAGCACCCTCCCTGTACATACACACTAAAGGGAAGATGTATTTCCACATCTTTGAAACCATCATTCCCTTTACCCGAACTTGCCTAAGCCTTATTCTAGATTTGTTCTCATCAACAAGTTAACTTAATTAATGCAATATTAAATACTGGGAAATGGGGGAAGTCTTTGGTGCAAGTTGGCTGGCCTTACTAGCAGGGGGCCTTTCACATCATTGGTGGTTTACTGTAACAGTTAAGCCAGTGCACAATAAAACCCGACTGGTGGCAACATAGGACAGAGGCGCAGCCATGCGCAGTGGCACTCTGATATGATGGGGACTGTCCCCAGAAATTGCAGTGTTTAGATATGATGTTTACCCTCGTCCCTTTGGATGAGCGCTGCACACCCGTATGCCCTGGCAAAGCACTGGCAGCCTTTGATGGATTCTTTCATAGTTAAACATCTTGACTCCTGAAGTTGCTAAGGAAAGCTGCTGCTTCAGAGCCACCTCCCAGAATCCTTCCTGAATCCCACCTCCTACAGATCAGAGAGAGCCACTGTCTCATGAGCCACAAATGCCCTCTGGACCGATGGAACTGACAACAGAACAAGCCAACCCCAGAGAAGGAATCTTCTAGCTCAGAGGAGGCAAGGAAGTACAGAGAAAAAAAAAATTAACCCTTTTATTGCCTGGTTTTTGGTGGCAGGTGTTTTCTGAAAAACAGGATAGAAAGTTGTAGTTACTGCTCTGGAAGTTCAGAGGCACAGAAACGCAGATGAGGGGTAGAGAAGGCCCACCTGAAAGTTCCAAGCACTTCCCCATACGGTGCCACATCCATAGGGCCCACCAACTAAGAAAGGCAACTTGAAGCCAGCTGGTCTCTACCGGTTCCCACAGGCTGCTGATTACCGAAGTTAAAGGAAGCTTCTTGTAAACCAGACAAGGGCTCTGGCCTCAGAAAGCTTCCCTTTCCCACCTCTTGATGGAATGTTTTGACAAGCTGGGCATTCAAGCATTTTCCCCTCTCTGTGAGAGAAGGCACGCTGCAGTCGAGGTCTTTGTTTCTTTTCTACGCTTCCAGTTCACGCTTAACAATTACGGGATCTCTAAAAAGGCCAAAGTTGTGAGAAAATGTGTGTGGTTTGCAAGAACCCTGTGTGGCTTTATCTCCCTCAGGGGGCAGCTGGGACCGTTGGGTCTCCGTATGGAAGGGGTGACGCAGTTTGTCTGACAGTCCAGCTGGTCACAAAGGCCTTTCAGAGTTAGTCTGCCCAAAGCTCTAACGAGCATCCTTGCAGGCTGGCTATGTCCAGTGACTGCAGAAGTAAAGAGACTATAGTAGAGTCTGTACAGTTACCAAGCGACTCTCCTCGTTTTATTTTAGACATATTAAAACAATAACCAGAGGACAGTATGGTAGAATAACCCACCAATAACTCTTTATGCCTTCTTCTCCCGGGGAGCCTTTTAACTGGCTCTTTCTCCGTGTGTGCACACAATGGATTCTGGGGTTATAGGACCCTGTCCTAGTTTCTCCACCTCTACCACAGCAAGAACTGCTCTCTTCAATATTCAAAGGAAAGAGACCAACCACATTCATCTTATGTTTCTGCCATTGGCATCAGGGCAAATACTAAATTAATTTATCATTGGCAGCCTTGGGAATCTCAGAACTGTCCTAAGAAGCTGGCCAGCCTGTGGCCCTGAGCAGCTCAGCCCTCCGTCGTCCCTGAGCTCTTTGTGGTGGTAAGGACAAGTGACCATTCAAGTGGTCAGATGTCTGACTCATATGGGAAGCACAAAGCAGCCTTCCAAATGCCACATGTCTCCACCGATTAGAAAGATCAAAATATCCGGAGTCCAACCCAGACACTGACGTTCTAGAAGAAGTGATGCAGGAATAGTGTCTCGAAATGCTGCTCGAGACAGGCATTAATTGGCCAGGTTCCCCTTAACACATAGACGGCAGAAAAGACACACTCACTAAAGGACAAACATTTACATTTCCCAGGTACTTTCTGGTAGGTTTGGGACCACAATAGAAAAAGAAAGAAAGAGAGAAGCAAGAGGGTGGAAGCAATTAGCACCGCGTGGGTGAGGTATGTGGCTCTCTAGTTCCCCTGACCCTCTGAGCGTCAGGTTTTACTGCACTGTTGTCTTTGGGAGGCACAGACCTGATCTTCAACCCGAAGGTCTGTTTTAAATAAAGAAACAGATGGTTTGAGGTTGGGTTCTCCATAATAAAAACTGAAGAACACTGGTGGGTCCAGGCTCCGCGTGGGAATAACTGCATTTAAAAGGATTCATGTTATGTGCGTGACATTCTTGGGGCTCCTGATAACAACTGTCTGAGAACCTTAGATCTGTGTACCACATCCTAGTTAATGTCAGTCAGCCAAACCGGCCTCTCTTGGATTTGTTGAAAGTGGCTGTGTACCCATTGGGTTGATGCAAAATCCACAGAATCTACTCAGAAAAGGCCATTCTCTTTTGAATGTGCTGTTTTAGGCTTCTCGTCACAGCCCAGCCCATAGAATCAGCAAATCTTATCAGTGAGAACAACAGTCCCAAAGGGCAACATGCATGAACCCCTGGGTGTCTACTGTGTGCCCCAAGCTGTATGTTCAATGCCAATTTACATGACAGGAGGACTGAATGTACCAGAGCACATATGTCATTAATCCCAGCCCTCAGGAGGCAGAGGCAACAGATCTCTGTGAGTTTAAGGCTGGCCTGGTCTACATAGTTACAGAACAACCGTAGCTACCTAGAGAACCCTGGAGACGAGGAGGAGGAAGAGAAGGAGGAGGAAAAGAAGAGGGAGGAGGAAGAGGAGGAGAGAGACAAGAGACAGACAGACAGAAAGACAGAGACAGACAGACAGAGACAGGGAAACAGAGAGACACAGACAGACAGTTGTGAAGCAGTTACAGAATCAAACCTTCCTGACATTTTACAGACATTCCCACTTCTCTGCACACAGTGAAGAAATTACTAGTATAGACAATTGACAGGGCACCCAACTACATTTTAAGAAAGAGAAAAAGAAAGCTTTGAGGCTAAGGGATGCCCATTTGTTCCTAGATGCTCCAGAGATGGGAATCTGACAGACATTCCTGGTAACCTAGGAGGAAAGGGAAAGGCAAGATAACTTAGTAACCTTCCAGAGTGCGATCCAGGCAGAACACGGGGGTTAAAAGTTTTGTGTATACCTGGCCTACATAGGGAGTGCCAGGATAGCCAAGGCTACATGAGATACCCTCTCACATCACCACAGAACAAGACAGCTGGTAAATGCTGGGCTCAAAAGCCTCCCAGCTGCAGGATTGAGCTCTTCTTTGGGACTGTCAATCAACATGGAGTCCCTGCATAAAAGCTCACAGCTTCAAACAAAGAAAAAACCTTCCAAGGATAAGCTAGGCTTGCCTAAGTGCAAGAATGGCTGCCAGCCGTGCATGAAGGCTTAGGGCTCATTCCCAACATCATGGCGAAAGGGAGGAAAAGAAACCCAAGGGAACCATGCATTAGGAGGGGAAGCAGGCTGTCCATCAGAGGCCGCTCTGATTCTCTTGTCAGTTTCTATTTCTCTCCAGATACTCTCTCCTCCAGCCATGGCTCTTGAGCTAGTCTGGCCTCCATTCTGAGACTCTGATCATCAGATACAGTTCTCTTCAGCACCTGCTGCCTCAGCAGTGGGTAGTAGAGTAGGCAAGCCTCTCCCTGAAGACCAGAGCCATGCTTCAGAAACTCAAATTTAATTTCCCACCATCCTGATCAAATACGCTCACACATTTCTACCAAGATAGCCAGATGTGATGGGGCACGCCTTTAATCCCAGCCTTCGAAGACAGAGGCAGATGGATCTCTGTGAATTCCAGGTCAGCCTAGCCTACATAGTGAATTCCAGGCCAACTGAGGCAACATAGTAAGACCCAGTC
This sequence comes from Mastomys natalensis, assembly GCA_021653895.1. Taxonomy (NCBI): domain Eukaryota; kingdom Metazoa; phylum Chordata; class Mammalia; order Rodentia; family Muridae; genus Mastomys; species Mastomys natalensis. The sequence continues at coordinate 498,668 of JAJTUV010000579.1, read as the reverse complement.
ACATAGATAGATGGATGGATGGATGATAGACGGATGGGTGGGTGGGTGAGTGGATGGATGGATGGATGGATGGATGGATGGATGGATGGATAGATCAGCTGAAACAGACTTTCTTATGAAATTTTCTCTTTTTGGTCTTCCACTGTGGCAAATGCCTTTGAACCTCAGTCTAGGATGATCCTGAGTCCTGTTGAATTAGTAAAAAGTGTAACTGCAGTGGCTTATATGGAAAAGTGTGGGGAGTGTTCTTCTCTCTTAGTGTGTCTTTCTGTTCTCTGTCTCTGTCTCTATCCCTGTCTCTCTCTGTCTCTCTCTGTCTCTTGTCTCTCGTCTCTCTCTTTTCTCTCTCTCTCTCTCTCTCTCTCTCTCTCTCTCTCTCTCTCTCTCTCTCTTTTCTCTCTGCCTCTGTCTCTCTCATCTAAATCTGACCCAATTCAAACACAGACATCCCATGAAGGTGGCCGTGGACCAAGAAGGATGTTTATAAATGTGAATTGCCACTGGTATTTTGGGGGCTTTATTTTGAGACAAGCATTGGTAGACAGGGTATGTGGCTGTCTGCACACCCACAAGAAGAACAAGGCAACAAAGAAATAAACAGAAAGGACTTTGTGGGTAAAAAATGGCCTCCCAAGTGCGAAAATGGAACGACTTCTTTAGTAGAAGGAAATAAAATTTAATAAAAAGGGTGCCCTTCAGAAATGTCAGTTATCTTGGAAGGAGAGATGAGTCATGGGAAAAGCCAAAGCCAATGGCAGAGCTGAATAAGTTGTCTTCTGACATTGACATTTACAGGGGACAAGACCTGTCCTTATGACCAAGCGTCCCTCCCAGCAGCCGCTGAGATAGGAAGAGACTCTGGCTGCCATCATGCTTCCTAGAACTAAGACATGTGCTGCAGCCAGCACACCCAGCACTGTGGCATCTGCATGCCATGCATGTGCACATGTAGGCGTTTACATACATCATGCATTAAAGTTTATACTCTGTCTTTCCAGATCAACAGCTTACCATCATAGAAAACCCTTTTATTGGCTAGTGTCGCACACTATGGGAATTTTGTTATTTTTAGCGCTTGTCTGAAAATTTAAAAAGAGGCACAGTGTGTGCTTTTTATTGTCCTGAGAGGTCGTTTGAATACACTGTTGCCTTTTAAAGTTCATCCCATGTCTGTATCAGACCCGGAGTAGCTTCACTGACTGCTGGTTCCCAATTCATCCAGCCTCTGCATGTGCTTTCTCTCTGGCCACAGCCATAGGCACTGAGACGGGACCTCCAGACGCACTGAGACTTCGCTGCCTGTGGTCTGAGGCTGGCTGTGTCCCAAGATCCCTCTTCCTTTGTCACCAAGTCCCTTGTTGGTCCCTGTTTGCTCTTGGCATTGAACCACAGGAAACCTAGACATATGTGGGGAGTCAGCTCACAGATGGGAAAGCAGGCCAGCAAAGCCAAGATTAAATTCTACCCTAAGGACCTGGGGAACCCCCACATACACTGCTCCTCTGTTTGGCTCTCCACTGCCCCCAAATGCTACTCCAGGGGTTCCAACTATTTTCACCTCAGTTCACAGATGCTGACACTGTAAATGAAGCGTGCACACCAGTATTCAATACACTTATTAAATTGACGGCGACCATTGACCTCACTAGACCCAACACACCCTCAGGCTCAGGGTTCCCTTTCAGAGGTGGTTCCTTTGAACGAGGGGCCTTACGATCTCCAATGAGAGTGGAATAGGCACAAAGGCCTGCCCAGAGTCCTTTGGTATACTTTTTGGTTTAATGGTAAATTTTGTCTGTGGAGATCCAGGCAGACTCCCCTCTGAGCTGGGCACAGTGGAGTGTGGGAATGAGAATGCTGGTCCTCCATAGCTTCTCTTCCTGGGTTTACTGACACCCTATTCTTTCAACCAAAGCTAGCAGTATTGTCCTGTTGTCAAAAATTTAAACTTTTATTGTCTGTTTATCTCTGTGATTATTTTTAACACATGTTGTTTGCAGAAGATAGCTTTTTTTTTCCTTGTCTACAAAAATCTTATCTCGTTTTGCCAAGAAAGATAACCTATAAAGATAAATCTTCCAGTTTAAACAGCAGCTATAATGAGAGGTTTTGTTTTCTTTTAAACAATGCTGTATTCAAATCTCATCTTGTGGCCACTACAGTAAAGCATGTATTATTTTTAACATTCATCTGAAAAAATAATTAGTGTCTTGTTCCACTTTGGGGGTGAACATGAGCAAGTGTTTCCTGTACCTTCTTGGCAGGTTTTGCTGTTTGTCTCTTGTTTGTGTCTGAGTTTCCCGTCTTCCTGTGCACAATGGGTGTTGTGGGAAGCCATTGTTCTGACTCATAGCATTTCATTTCCAAAATTCAGATGGGTTCTGACGTACTGAGCTACGGTGGAATATTTATTCCATTTTTTACTATCCATATGGCTTAGTGACTAAAAGTTAATTTTTGTCCACCTCACCTTTCTCAGGGTATGATGTTCCTTACCTGTTTCTTTTCCAATTATAAAAGAAGCATGTGGCTTAACTGTGAGTTTTCCAAGCCTAGGATATTATGCATTCAGGGTACCCCTTTCATGTTAATAACATGTTCAGGCTTCAGAATCCTCAACTGACTTGGATCTCAAAGCCGGGGTACTCCTTCTTCCTGCCTCATGAAAGATATCCAGTGTGAGGCAGAGCATCTTCGAGGTGGCGTCAGCGTCCACCTTCTTTCCCTCCATGAACCTGAGTGTTCATCAGATGCAGTGTACGTCTTCAAGACTGTACTTCACTGTCCCTGGCTAGAGCTTCTCCTCTCAAGCTCTTTGGGGATGAAGTATTGGACTACTATTCTTTGAAAAGGAAAATCAGAATACCTCAGAGAACATTGCTCTCCGTATGGTCAACGGCCCACTGCCCATCAGTCTGTGCTCAGTAGGAAACCCAGGGACACAGAATTTGAGCTGAAGGCTGCATCTCTCCACTGCATGAGGCTCAGCCACAGCATAGGGTCGCCCTGGGCTAAGCAGCCCGACCTGCAGGAAGTCATAGTTCTCAAATGTTATGACGCACATGTGCTGTAAATGCCTGTGTCTTGAGGCTTAGGAACTCTGGGAGGTGAGCATGTCCCACAGTCATACCTCTGTGAGAGTTTGTCCTGTCCTCACACCTGTCTTCAACATGTACCAGTCAATGCCTTCCTACCCCTGCACTTTCCTTCCCCTCTTATTTGGTGGCATGTGTGACAGAGTAGAGCACCATTTGACTTTATCCTTGCTTGAATTCCTGCTTGCCCAGGACCTAGCCTAACACTGCACAGCCATCTAAGCATCCCAGGGAACTCACAAAGCCTGCAGCTTGCGGTATTCGACCATGCTGAAGCTTTACCGCATCAGTCACCACCATACCGTGTTTGGCTTGAGTACTTGGTGTGAATTACGGGGAGGAGAAAGCAGCATGCCCCTGGTTACTTGGTGATGCCAGGGCTTATTGGGAGTGCTTCGTGTCGAAGAATTTCCGATACTCTTGTGAAGTGGGCCCTGTTTTCAGTTTTGAGGAAATTAAATCAAGAACAATAAAATAAGCTGCCTAGAATCACATCATTGGAGAGTCCAGGACCAAAACTTGAACAGTATCCAGTGCTGGCCCTAATGAGCATCCTTGGGTATCAGATTCAATCTTACATACTTGAAACTTAGTGGTCCAGAATCATGCCTGCTGCCTGAACCTCATTCTCCATGGGTGGTTTCTTTTCCTAAACAAAGTAGCTGAGCCAGGGAGGAGACAGTTCTGTAGATTGGTTCTCCAGTCTCCCCATCTGTGTGCACTTCTTTTGCCTCTTGGAGACACAGCTCTGTGGTAGAAATTGCAATCATCTAGCCCCCTGCTCACTCCTTCCCGTTGGTGCTCAGGGAGTCACCTGAGTGTGCACCAGGAGGCTTCTGCAAATATGGCCACTGCTCCCTCCAAGTCCTTGACACCATGATTTCCCCAACTCATTGCTTGCTACAGTCCAGCCGTGCACTGCACCCCGCCCCCGCTCCTAACCTTAGCCTGATTACACCACCACAGGCTCATGAAATCTTCCCTCTCAGAGCATTCCTGAGCTCAAGAACACCCTGACCGCCCTGGAAGGCCCTCAAGCCTCCTCCTCGAAGCCAAGGGTGGTTCTGCAGCTCTGCCAGTAGCTCTCCTGTGAGGGCTGTGGGTCTGGGAAGTCATTCTTGCAACCCCTGGTTTTTTCAGGCCTCCCCCCTACCAAGGTGGGAGGAGACATCCTATACATAGGCTAATGTGCATATGTGCTGCAGAGTTTGCCCTATAGTTGGACACCAGTTTACCATCCAGGGTGGAAAATGACACTCCATGTGAGGGACTTCAGTCGCTACACTGAGGCAAGCATCTACTTTTCCTACTCCTTCCTCTCCCTCACCCCCCCCCCATCTTATAGGAAAGCCTAGAATACACTTAAACATACTACAATGCATAGCGTGACTCCACACCCAAGGCTGAGCTGACATAAAGGACTGCTCTCCGGGCCGACCCAATCCAGATTCCTTTTCTTCCGTCTCACCAGTTTCTTTCACTCATCAGTGTCTGCTGTCAAGTACCGTGCCTCAGATGCAGAAGCCAGGGCCAGGGCAGAGCGTTGCCAGCAGCTTTCCCACCATGCGGCCTACTTCCCACTCTGTAGCTCAGAAATGGGCTTAAGAGCATCCATGATAGTGCATGCATGAGCTACTTGGTCTCTCATTCGTCCCTGAGATGGTGGTAATGAGAGAACACCAGCTCAGAAATGGGCTTAAGAGCATCCATGATAGTGCATGCATGAGCTACTTGGTCTCTCATTCGTCCCTGAGATGGTGGTAATGAGAGAACACCATCTTGGAGTCTACTACGCTGCCTTGTGTGGAACAGCCAACCTGTGGGAGCAGGGCAGAGATAGCCGTGTGGAAACAGAGCATTCTCCTCCTTCTCTTCTTCTTCCTCTTCCTCCTCCTCCTCTTCCTCCTCCTCATCCCAGAGGGTGGAAGAGCCAGCACTAACTCCACCTGCTTTCCTACTCCAGGCTGGGCCCCATCTGAGTTGTCTCCATCGACCAGGTAGCTTCCTCAGCACCCATTGGGTGACAGAGACCCCTTCACGACTTCTGCACATACCAATCCCATCTCTTCAAGAACACTCTATCCAAGACCTTAGCCCAGCTAGACCAGACCTGTGTCTGATCAGAGCTGCTCAGTCCCAGGGAGTCTCCGACCAGGCAGGTTTTCAAAGAAACCCTTTGGAATGCTTTTGTCTCGAAGGAAAAGCTGGAAGGGGCCGCAGGTCTTTTCCACTCCGCTCGCCCACACAGCACTTTACCAGGCATTTCGTATTTAATAGGGAGATTTCTTTTTTAAGAAGCCTCTCCTATGCCATTGCCTAGTCTACAGTAATGATGACCACCTGTATGCGTGATTCTAGTTTTTAAATTAAAGATTAACACCTTGAATATGCTCTGATCCATACCTCCACGAGCTAACTAACTCTTTGGAATCTCCAATTACCCTTAGAGGTAATCTAGGAACCGGTCAGCCACTATCAAAGTTGTCAGCTCCTTACCTGCAATATCAGACAACAGGAGGTGAGAAGACTCCCCAAAGACCTCATTGTCTCTTAAAATCAAGAAATCCTGGTGCACCCTCCCCTCTATACCCCACCCCAAGCCCAGTGACCCAAACCAATGACAGAACGACAGCCCAATTCATGCACACACATATGGATAACTGCGTCACCTCAGAAATGTTAAAACTTTTAAAAATTAAACAAACCCTACAGAGAAGCAATCGTTAAACTGATTGTTCAAGGGCCTCAGGTATAAGTCTGTGCTTCGTGGCTGTTGCCACAGGAAGGGATTGTCCCAGCAGTGCACAGTAATCAGTGTCACAGCCTCAGGCACAGAGATGCAAGTCGGATAAGTACCTTCTTAATGCTTCTGGGATTTGCATTGAGGAATCCTCCAGTTAGACCAGAAGTCAGGCTTGCACTCTGTCAGGGGTCATCCGCCTCACTTCCAGGCAGTGACAGATAACATGTATTTACGTTTGGTTTATAAAGCACGTTGCTAGGCTCATCCCAACATCTTATCATCGGTTATGGTAGATTTTTATACTGTCACCTCTTCGTGGGCTTTATTGTTCTTTCTAAGAGCTTGGTACTTCCTTAGTACATATTTCAAAGGGACTCTTTTGCTTTGGGACTGCTATGGTCACATTCCCTGTCTTCCCTAGGGCTGGCCTGTACCTGCCAATATCATTTGTTCCTTGCTGTTGGGACCAGTCCTCAGATGAGAAAACAGAAGCAGTGTGGTAGTCTAGGATGTACATTCACCAGCTGGTTCTCAGAGCAACGATACCTCCTTCTGTAAGGAAGCCTTTCCTGAGTCCCCAAGGTCTTTACGCAGGTGCTCTGGGACACTGGAGGGCTTTTTTCTTAAAACAGCTATAACATGGCTTTAGCATCTTGTTGTTGAGCCAAATGGAATAAATTCTTTCCACGGAACATATAAAGACTTAAGGAGGGGAAACAAGACTCGAAGTTTGCACAGAACAATGTGCACCCGTCTTCCCCCCGCTTCCCCAGAGAGAACTCTGAATCACGGCCTTGCTGATGAGTAAGAACAGAAGCAGGTGCTGTGGACACCAGGCATGAGTCATCGTCTTCCTTAGATACTTGATAAATACACCCGCTTTATTTATGGAAAGTCTTCACAGTCCCTTCACAACTTACTCAAAGTATGCATGCTAATGTGTGTGTACAAGGTACGAAAAGTACGTCACACCAAGTAAATAAATGTAAAGGCATCAGGGGATACCACTTTGACAACTGTGCTGAAGGGTTCTCTTAAATAGATACGGTAATAGCAAGGAGTTTTACCTGGAGACATTGACAGCGCACGGGCGCGTGCACACACACACATTTCTTGATTAATACTCAACTCAGTAGTAAGAGGTTGCCATTTATTATCCGAACAAAGAAGTCTCAGGAGAGGGTTGGTCAGTCCAGTGTGTGTAATAGAAAATATGTACACAAGTTCTACTCATGCTCTTAACTCACTTTAGCTTTAGGATTCCAGTCAAAACCTAGGCATGGTGGCACAACATTTAGTCATAGCACTCAGGAGGCAGAGACAGGAGGATTTTTCTTCTTCTTCTTCTTCTTCTCTTCTTCTTCTTCTTCTTCTCTTCTTTTCTTTTTTTTTTTTTTTTTTTTTTTTTTTTTTTTTTTTGTAAATTCCAGACCAGCCTGGTCTACATAGCATTTTCAGGCCGCCAAGGACAGATACATAGTAAGACCCATTTGAAATATATATATATATTGCAAAAAGAAAATCAACTTGCATTATAAAGACCACTTTAGCGGGGCCACGCTAAGAAGAATAGCCCTTGTTTATTTTTTCAAATGCTTTAAAAGAGAGGTGCCCAGATCCACAGTGGAATTCTTGTAGTGGTGTCTGGGCTGGCTGGGGTGGGGTTGGGGGGAGTGCTATTTTCCTGTTTCTTGGTTGAGTTAGTCATGTGTACTCTTGTTCACATCACCTTTGGGAGCCCAGAGGAAGAGAGAGGAAGCTGCTTTTTGTGAATCTGGAAGACGGTGTTTTGCAAACCATATTCTTTAAGAGTCTGCATTTAGAAACTTTGTATCCATTTGACAAAGGTTAATCTGCTGTAGCGCAATTGTGGCACTGAGTGTAGGCTTCATGGGTTTGTATCAAGTTAGAAAGAGATTTATTTCATTTGAATATTTAGATTGGACAAGGCTATATATACACAGGAAGCCAAGAAATTAATACTGCAAGACAATCGGTGACTTTTGTGTCACCTCATTTAAACTGATGAACTAGGGCACCAAGTGAGTCACTCAATCTAAGGACCTGCCCCACTGTGAAGAGCACAAATTCTGTCCTTCTTGCTCTATACAGAAAATACGTCCAAAGAAAGATAATGGGTCTGTGACCCATTTCCGGATCAGAAGGGAGATCAGACCCACCCATAAAGGAACAAAGACGCCAGTCTTTATACATACTAGGTAGCAATCTTAAGTAGACTACAGGAGGACCATGTAGAAGAAAGTCTGGAGAGAAAGTTCTACCAACAGCTACTGTCTTGATAGTGCAAAGAGAATTTTGAAGTCTCGTGTACAAGTGCCACACGTGTGTCAGCGCCATCACTCAGTGGTGTGAGGAACTCCCAGAGGTTCAGATAATGCTGACGTGACTCATGTTAGAGACTGGCTAACTTATTGACTTCTTAGAAGGCACGCTTGGATGTGTCTGCCGGTGTGATCAGGGTGCAACAGAAAGAGAATCAGGGATGATTTAAAAAAACAAAACAAAACAAAAAAAAACCCAATAAACAAAAACCTCACATACAACCCACTCAGCCATTCCTAACGTGTCATCAAATCCTTTAGTAGTATTGGTCTCTCCGTTATCTGCAAAAAATAAGGAAAACATGTTCCCCATAGGCTCAGCATGCAGATTAGAAATAAAGTTTCTAAGACAGCTAGTAACCCGTGAGCTGCAGGGGACAGAGAGGGCCTGTTGCTGCCCCATGTCATTAACAGCTATAAAAGATATTATCGTCATTCATTGCATCTTCCTGTCCTTATCGGTGCATATTAGCCCACAGACCTTGTGAGCGTCGCTGTGTAACCCTCTTCACAGAGAAGAAAGATCCCGGTTTGTGATGCACACGTCTAAGTCATCACAGAAGACAAGCTGGCCCTCTGGGGTGGTCTTCTGGGCCCAAGGTTTCTACAAAGGGTTTGGCTGAAGGTGCCAAAGGGAGGATGTTGAATGTTCTAAGGGGAAACTTTTGCCACAGATGGTAATTGTATGTCATGAGGAGAAGCCACTCAGACAGCCAGAGACTGAGCTGGGTGGGGTCATGTGACTGGAATCTTGCGTGGGGCTGATGAGAAACCCGCCAGCTTCAGCCGACCTGTGCTGTCAACGTGGGAGATCTTTCTCCCGTATTGGGCAGCACCCTGCATTGGCTACTGGTCCTCAGCATCCTCCACTGACCTGGGCAGTTGCCTGACTGGCTGCTGGTAGCACCAAGCTGGGAAGAATCACACGTGACCCAACCCAGACGGAGCCCTGAGCTCTTTTCTAAGTTTAGAAGGGATTTTTGGTTTGGGTTGTTCTAAATTCACGTCAGCCTGGGAGACTCAGAGGCCAGCACTAAAGCCAAATGAACAGTCTTTCCTGGCGGGGACACAAGACCCCAGCTTGAAGTCAGGCATCCGGGGCTCCTCCCTCCCAGTCTTGCTTACAGCAGCAGCTAACAGCAGCCCCCTTCCACATTCCACCCCTGCCTGGCAGCCTCAGAGGGCCCTGTGACACTAGCTCACCATCCCTAGTTCTGGCCCTGTTCTGCACAGTGCTCAAGGCCCTTTGGGTCTGTTAAGAAGTGATGTTGTCACAGCGTTAGGAATGTGAACCCTTGGCTCACCGGTCCTCCAACATGAACCTCTGGGGTTGTGTGCAAAGCCCACCAAATGCATGAACAAAACAGTCTTTCTGGTGTCCCTAAGTTATTATTATGTTTAAGAAAACTCAGTGCTACCTTTACAATAAAACACCAAAAATGCCCAAGGAGAAAACTCCGGGCCGAGGCTTGATTTGAACAGAATCCCTAAGAGTATACCTCGGTGGCCAAAGATAAACTGTTATGTTCTTATTTATATGCCCCCTGAAACCCTAGACAGCTCATAATAGCTCAGCCCTGCACTGCCTCTAGGCAGAGAGAGTCCCAGGCACTGCTTGCATCTGTCTCCTCAGGGAGGCACCGCCGGGTGTGGCTCCCGCTGCAGACACCAGTACTGGAAAAGAGAAGGTTCCTGGGCTTCTGGCATTGCCTCCTCCCCTCTGCCCGAAATCCAAGATTTATTTTTACCCATTGAATGAGAAAGAGAGCAAGTCCTGTGATCCATCACACACAGCGCTGTTGAAACATTTCTAAGCCCACGAGCAAGATGAATTGCTGCTGGGGGGATGTGTTTATAGAATAGGAGTTTTTATCCGTCAGACAGCAGTGCTTTTGGGCCTTAAACCTGGCACCCAGAGACAAAACTTCCACATGGTGATTCAGCAGAACGCCCCATGCCCCACACAGACACCAGGGTCAACTCATCGCCTCCAGTCTAGCTTGTGGTGGCACAGACTCCAAATTTTTATATAACTCAAGGGAAAACTCTGACGTCAGAGCCCATGGGTGATGGAGCGCATTGCCCAAACTTCAAAGATGTTTGCCACTGCTTCCCAGATCTCCCCGCCTCTGAGACAGACTCTTCATGTTACCCTGTCAGCCATGTGTTCTGCATTCTCTGCTCTGCACCCCATGGGTGTGCTCTGCTCTGGCTCTCCTGGGATTCCCACTTCCAGCCCCTGCTGGATGTACGAGAGCCCCTGTGCTCTCCCCTCCAGGGTGCTTGAAGCTGGGTTGCCCAGGCCGTCAGAACTTCTGCTCCAGGCCCGCCTTCTCTTGTTTGTGGCACCTGCAGTTGGGTTGATGGTGAGGAAGACACGCCCTTCAGCTCATTCAGGCATTGTTCTAAGCCAGTGTGAAGCTGTGTTGGAAACCTGTGGAGACAGTGCAGGAGCCGGCCACCTCACCTCCCAGCATTCTGAAGTAGCACGTTACTGGATACTGCATGTCTGGTGGTTAACAGGGACTGTGTTTCCCACCACACACACATATATCATATATATATACAAGCCTACATACATACAAGCATACATACACACACATACATGCACACCACACCACACACACACAAGCATACTCACACACACCCACAGAGCGAAAGAGGCAGAGCTGGAGCGAATTCGTTTGTAATTGAAATCACAGGCATGAGCTGCTGCAGTGTAGATAAATATCAGAGCCATGAGCCAGCTTCTGCTGTGTCAGCAGTGCCTCCTTGTAAGCAAACCTCGGTCCTCCTGCATCTGCCTTGTGGTCCACCAGATTCCCCCATCCAAGCAAGCTGACACACGGGGGATTCTCAGATTGCCTGCTTCCATTCAGCATGACAGCTTTTCTCAGATCTAGACGTCAGAGGAAAGTTGACCCCGGAAGCAGGCTCTCACAGAGCATTCTCTGGACTGGGTTTTTCATGACAGCCACATGTAGTTGAAGCAGCCTTCTTTGTTGAGTATACCCAATACTTTTTTTCTTTAGACATTTCTAAAGCTAAAAAAAAAAAAATATTTAAATGGGCATGGTATTGTATACCTGTAATCCCCACATTTAGGGGGTTAAGGCATGAGGTCAGGAGTTCAGGGTTATCCTCTGCTACGTAGTAAGTTCAAGGACAGTCTGTGCTACATGAGACTTACATTCCTTTGGAAATACCTATGTTTAATAAATATGTATTAGTCAAACATTTCCAATCAGCATACTATGTGCTGGCTCAAGCCAATTCAACTTTATTAATATCTGTTTTACTTGATATGGGGTAATATGGGGGATACAAACAACTAGAGGGCCTGTCCATGTTATTCGAATGCATTATGTGTGTCCTGGGTATTTGGTCCTATGCTGGCCACAAGGATGTCAACAGTCCTAAGGCACAGTACCCTGGCAGGACCCTTACTGCTAATATTCTCTAGAAAGGTACAGAGAGCAACTGCCCTTGGGACTTTCTGGGTTACATGACAGCCCCTGAAGACTAGAGTCCCTAGAACTTAAGAGCTCAGCTTCCAAGAAAGACAGCAATGCCTTCATTCCCACACACACCCAAGGACATAAGGACCCAGCCAAACAGCCTCAGAAAGTAGAGCCAGGAGGACTCCAGGAGCACCAGGTACAGGTGAGACTTAGGACCAGGTCCCCAAGGTTCTTATCGGTCCGAGGATGCCCCATTAAGTCCTGTTTCAAAACCCCAGTGGAGGTAAGCATTCCGATCTGTGATTTCTGAGTTCAGGCAGGCTATTCCACAGAGCAACGGGAACTCATCCTCCGGGGACTGGGAGCTCTTCTCATAGCCTTTGACTCCACTGACGGTGATTCTCAATGACGCGTTCCCAGCATGGTCCTCAGAGAGGAATTCTATACAGAGGACTGTGCATGCCTGACAAGCCCCCTCGGGCAGCCAAGGACCCCAGAGAGCTCCCCTCGCATCAAGCCTGGGTCACTGAGTCCTCATTCCCATGGGACTCTGAACATTTGGGATTATTACCAAACTTGAATCAAATCCTTATTTACACATCGACAACTATTTTCTAAACAGACCCGTAACCATGGAAGCCTCTTGTTTGTGTCTGGCAGTATCTTTTCCTGCTGTTTATTCAATATTTGTATCACAAGTAAATTATAAATGTGGGTAAGTGAGTGGGGTCAAAACTTACTTTTAGGGCATTTCCTCATTCATGGAAAAATGTGTCTGTGGGTCCGTTTTTGTTGTTTCCTTTTGTTTTGGGTTGAATTTGGAAAATCTTATTGGAAACTATGAGTCCAGAATCCTACACTGACTGAAGTCGTTTCCCTTGACCCCTACATGGGTCGAAGTCCTCAGGACATAGATCTGGTGACTCCCGACCATTACAGCAGGCTGGGACTTTGGGTTTGCAAAAGAGCTATCTTCCACCAAATCAGTAACCAGACAAGAGTACCCAGACTAGACCCAGCTGCCTGTTTCTGCAGAGTCTGTGGCTATCTCCCAGCTTTGGAAGTATTCAATCCTGCTAATGATTTCTTGAGTTAAAAGAATTCCTGAGCTGGAGAAATAGCTCAGCTGTTAAGAGCACTGACTGCTCTTCCAGAGGTCCTGAGTTCAATTCCTAGCAACCACGTGGTGGCTCACAACCATGTGTAATGGGATCTAATGCCTTCTTCTGGAAACAGCTACAGTGTGTATTCTTGTGCTGTTCTTTCAGTCCTCAGGGATGACTTTTGAAGAAGAAATTGAATAGAAAGGCTCAGATCCAGGGCCTGGCAGATCTTTCTTTAATAATGGGTCTACCATGACCTGTCCCATTGGCCTTGCATAAGCACCTGAGCACCGAAGGATGCAGAGTTAAAACCCTGCCCTGTAGCTAATGCCTTGCTAACCACGAGGTCATCAGGATTAGGGAGAAATGGAGGAATCTCTGGTACCGGTGTGCAGTAGTGGAGACAATGGATGGACATGGTTCCTTCAGAGACTTTCCATCCATCCCAGGAGGGGCCGCCTCACTCCTCAGTCTACACAACCTGTGAGCACTGATGAGTGGGTCTCTTCAGCTTACTAAAAAAAACCCTCTTAATCCGATATCTTAATATCATAAATATTTGAGTATCTTAGTTCTCCTTAAATGCCAATAAAACTTGAACAGTTTGTAGGTTTCTATTCTGGATTGATCTCACTCTCTCTCTCTCTCGCTCACTCTCTCTCTCTCTCTGTCTCTGTGTGTGTGTCTGTCTCTCTGTGTCTCTGTTTCTCTCTCTCTCTCTCTCTCTCTCTCACACACACACACACACACACACACACACACACACATATCCTGTTTCTTCTCATGGTGACTTATTAAGATTTTCATCAATAAATGGTGCAGATGACAAACTTCAGACTTAAGATTCTAAAAAGAAAGAAGAGATTGAAATCCTAACAGCCTGAGTTGATCAGCGAGGGGGAAAAAAAAAATCCAGAAGAAAACAAACAAACCAACAATTGTGGTCAAGCTCGCCCATTGGAGCCTGAGGCAGATTCCAAAGATTTACAGGGAGTTCAAAGAACTGATGGCTGCAGGCCATTCATCTGCAGTGGGAAAGAGAAGGGAGCCAGGCCAGGTGGGTCACCCTCAAAAGCAATGCTTCTCAACCTGTGGATCTCCATCCCTTCGGCCAACTTTTATCTCCAAAAATATTTACATTATGATTCATAACAGTAGCAAAATTATAATCAAGAAGTAACAACAGAAATAATGCTATGGTTGGGGGGTCACCACAATAGTAGGAGCTGCCTTAAAGGGTGGCGTGTTGGGAAGGTTGAGAACCGAGGCTCCAGAAGGAAAAGCGTGAACTGGAGCTGACGGGAGCAGAGGTGAGCACGGCAGAGCTGCTACAGAATTCTTCCCAGCTCTGCTTGTCTTCCTCTTTGTGACTTTTTCACCCACAGATGGTGTCCCTTCCCCAGCAGAAAGAAGCCCATATTAGTGCAAGGCTTGCCTCATTCCTGTTTTCTCAAGGGATGCCTGAGAATCCCCTCCACTTCCTCTCTCTCCTTCCCACCCCTTATCTAATTGTGGCAGGAATAATTATCGGATATTTCCTGCCCTGGAAGAGTCTGCTTTTCTGTGGGAGCCCCCATATCCTCTTCCTCCTCCAACTGCTGATTAGACCTTGCTTAAAGATGTGGAGGGAGATTTTCATCCCCAGAAAGTGAAATATAGACTATGAGATTTATCCATACGTCCAGGAAGAGTCCATAGCGGGTGACCGATTGGTTGGTTTCTGTCCTGGCTATGAGGAGACTTACAAGGGAAAGATTTACTGGAACACATAGATTAGGATCAAGAAGGAAGCCTACCATCAGATACTGAGCATCAACTGAATGAGTAAGAAACAGAGCAATCCGTGGGGCTGCTCTTCCCTCGAGGACGTTGCCCTGGGTAACCTTTCTGAGGATGGAGGAGACAGCCTAGAGCCAGGCTGGAGATAAAATGGTGGACGTTGCTGGAGGCAACTGTTGTGAAGTAAACCTGAGCCTTTGCAGTTTTCTGGCAAGCTCACTTTAAAGCTGACCAAAGCGGGAAGTGGATTGAGAATATGAAACTACGTCTCCCGCAGCTGCTCTCCTGCCTAAGGATGATAAACGGTAGCTGCGGGGTTGAAGTGACGTCAGGATGTCTTTTCTGTGCGCGACAGACCGTATGACCTAACCTGTGTAAGAGGGAACAACGGACCCTGCTGAAGTGCAATGGAGTCGTGAGGGAGTGAGGCTTTTAGTGTTGGGTTTCGGTTCTTCAGCGTTCATCTATATTTTTCTGCTGTCATTTGAGACAGGTCAAAGTAAACTCCCATTCTAAAGAAAAGACTACTCCTGCCTGACTCAAGGGCCACGCTATGCGGCTCCTGTTGGAGAATGAGTAACTTACTGGCCGCCCCTCTCCAATGTCAGTTACATGAAGGTGCTGATGGCCAACGGGGACCCGACTGGCACAGAAAGTACCAGGAAGCTGAGCATGCAGGGACATGAACAGCAGGGTGGAAACTTCTGGAAGGAAGATAGGCTAAGGAGACATTGTGCTCCTCCATTTTGGCTATCAGACTATCGAAACAAAGTTTCCAAGGAACTAGAAGTTGCTGGCTTCTCTGTATTGGAGAGTGAACGCAGAGCTTCCTGTACACTAAACATATGCTCCTGTCCATAAACATATACTCTACACCCCAGCCAGGGAGCAGTCTGAAGCGTCCCAGTCCCCCATTCAGTCTTTAGACAATATCCAGCTTCCTGCCGCTGCCTGCTTTCTCAGAAGGTGACGCTTTTCCCTATGTCTAAAACATCACCTGCTGTTGCTGGGATAGGATGAGATCCCACTAAAACATTCAACACAGAAGCCTAGGTCCCTCCACGGTTCATGGCCACACAGGCTGCTGGCCGCCACCCACCTCCCCTCTGGTCCTGCCACTTGCTCATGTAAATCTGGTTGCCAGTTGAAAGCGCATTCAAACATGAGTCAAGATGAAACCATGAAGTTTAAAGGCACATGAGGAATCGCCACAGCCTGTTAGAAATGCACGGGGCAGTGATGGCCTGGGGGATGGACCCTGCAAACTCAGTTTGCCAGAAAGCCTTGTTCCCTCCACAGAGCCAACACATGTCTCCTAGGAAATTAGACTCCAGGCAGTGGCTAAGAGCATGGCAGGTATAGCTGGCATTCTGCTTACAATGGCTCAGAAGGAGGGCTTCGGGGAGCCCCCGCAGACTCAGGATTTTCTCTGTGTAGGGACAAGCTGTTTCTCCCTTGGCTATGATGGGAAGCTGCCATGTTAAGTAAGAGACGGCTTCAGGGGATTGGTTTACTGAACGCTCATGAGCTTCAAGCCAGGGAGGTGCCACCATTTTGGGGCCTTGTCAGTCTGTTTGACTCTGCCCACTCTCCTCACCATCTGCAGTCCCATGAGGGTGTGACATCATCCTTTCATCACTTTGCTAGCTAGCCTAGAGGTTGGGAAGATACATGAAAGTTACTCCTGCAGTCAGAGGGTCAGGAGGACTCAGAAGACCACAGGTTGGAGATGGAAAGCCTTCAGCTCCTCCCTCACCCTGGTTCTCCCAAACCACTCATTTGGGGACTTTCCCTTCCTCTGAGGTAGGAGCCCCAGGCATGATGAAATCTGGCCAAGCAGAAGGTCTGTGAGCAGAGAGCATGGCCTTTGCCTTAGTGGAATATCACAGTGCCCCACCCTCTTTTCATTTTTAATTTACATACATTTTTACATTTTACATAAGTTTTTAATGTATGTACATACATAAGGACGGCCTTATGCTCTTCACAGGAGTGTACCACTGCACTCAACTCTGGGATCAAACCCAGAACTTCAAGCATGCTAGACACTCAATCTACCAGCTGGGCTCAGCCCTTCCCATCCCTTTCCTAAAGTCTGCCAATAATCCCAGAAGATAAGTCCTGAACATCTTGTAACTGAATTCCATCGGAAATCCATTCAAAGGCATGATAGGAGTGTCCCCTTCCACCCTGCTTCTCGGGAAGAGAGCACGGCAGGCGGTGCAGCCAGCAGGTGAGGATGCAGTGACATCAGCATTAGATCTGCTGTCCCGTAAGAACAGATCTGTAAACTGCACAAGTAGATTTCAGGAAAGCGACCTCGTAAATATGCGAACGTTCTGTGGGTTTATTTTGCGGTTCAAGCCAAGCCCCTGAATTCTCCAAGTCCTGAGCTTTGCCAGCCCCTGGCTGACCAACATGACTAATGCAAGTTACCCACAGTCTTACCATCCTTGGGCATAAAGCCGCTCCAGCTGGAGCAGGCCTGCCAAGCGTGCAGAGAGCCCTGCTAACGGTACATGACAGTCGGAGGGCTTTTGGAAAAGTTCCCCGAGCCAGCTGTCTATCCACCCCCACAGTTGTCTGTCTGGAGATAAGGCTCCCATACTGGTCACTCAGAGATGCGTCACAGGAGTCTTGGATGCTGCTCCCAGCAGAGCTCTGCCAGACAGGTCCACAGAGAGGTGGCCTGTGCTGACCCGGAACCAAAAATCCACCCCCACAGTGTCCTAAGCTATCCCTTTGCCTCTGTGTTCCAGATTTGTCATTCATTCAAATGGGTCCCCAGGGACGTATTTTTTGTTTGTGAAAGCTTGCTTAGTATGAGAGAGAGACAGAGAGACAGAGAGACAAAGAGAGAGACAGAGAGAGAGAGAGAGAGAGAGAGAGAGAGAGAGAGGAGAGATTAAAAATGAGTTTCTATTTCTCCTTTCCACTTAATGATGGATACATATTTTCCATTAGTAAGGCATTACACTCTTTTTACTTTTTAAGAACAGTGTAGGTGGCATATTTCACAATCTTGGCAAGGCAGACAAGACATTTGGGGAGTAAATCAAAACTGGAAGCCAGAGGTATTGGCCCAGACTGGGACTGCCACTTAGAGAAATGTAGCAGAGGGAACCGGGTGAGGGAACCGGGTGAGGGGACAGAGGGAGACTGCAGTGAGCCTCCTGATTCTTTGTGGAGACGGGAGGGAGTGGGCTGGGGTGGGACCCGTCCTGGATTTGGAGGCTGCAGAGGGCATGAAACTCCTCCAGCCTATTTTTTTCCCAGTCACAAATCAAATTTTTTTGTGACTTTGAGTTCAGTAAGAGATCCCAAAGTGAAGCTTCAATAGCTCTGTGGTGAGTTGAGAAGAGAGGCTGCTACCAGCTTACAGCAGCTGTATTCTACCTAAGAAAAGAGCCATCCACCCTGGGAAGCCTGACAGCCACCAGATCACTAGGACAGTCAGCCAGTCGGAGGCTTTGATGTTATTTTTAGAACACAAAAATCTGAATCAACAACAGATTTCTCTTCTTTTCCCTCTGTTTCCTCTTCCTAGTACTGTCCCTTCTTGGAAATTCATTTCCCTGGCCATTTTTACATGATAAGGAAGAGACTGGATTTACCTGTGGGAAACAACATTGCCAATTTAAATAACATCAATAAAGAGGTGGGGGTTTTAGAGAGGAACTTGGAGCCACCATTGCTTAGAAATGCAATGGAGGAATTCACCATCAGCTGTGCATGGAAGCAGACATATCCGGCCCAGAGAGGGTGGCAGTTGGAAGCCATCAACCAAGTTAGCACGGCATGGTTTCTTTATAGCATCCTTCTTTAGATCACACTCCTATAAAACTATTGTCTTCCTTAGTTATGTGACATAACTTTTTCCCCCTCACTTAGAGAATATTTAAAAAAAAAAAAAAAAAAAAAAAAAAAAAAGTCAATCGCTAATTCCTGCCAAATTTTGGATGTGAGATTCTTTTTTTTTTTTTAAATTGGCAAGAAAACTAAAAGAACACATGCATGGTGATGCAGCAGCTCCGCGCTTGGCATTCTGGGAACAGTTGTAAAGGGAGACTAAGAAACAGAAGAGGTGGGGGACACTAGGGAGAACTCAAAGGAAATTGGTCACCCACCTACTCCAGTTCCCTGGGTGGACAACTCCTGAGTCCCAGCTGCAAAATTAGATTAAGCTGTGTGTTTAGTGCACTCCTAGCTCTCAGGAGTGGGTCATCCTTAGCTACATAGCAATTCCAGGCCATCCTGGGCTACACTGTATTTTTTATTTTATTTTTTTTTTTGAAAACCTACTTGAGTTATTTGTCATAGGTCAACCTTAGACCCTACCAAAGATAATGACTCCGTCTGACTTGCGGACATGAAGATCAGACAATGTGGCTCACCCTAGCGGGTGTTTAATTAGCCCCCAAGCTTGGCTGACCCCAAACTATAGTTCTGCAAATCAGAACTCTGTCACTGGATTGTTTTCCCACAAATGACCCAAAACAACTGGGTTGAGCCTAGTCTTGTGAAATCCTTCCTCCTCCGAGGTGTGTAATATTCCCTGGGTGACACAGTCCAGCTTTAAGAAAGACGTGAAAAAAAATGGAACTTTTCAAAAATTGGTTATGTTTTGGGAGATTTGCCCTGAAATTGTTTAACATGTAGATTCCCACACAACTGACCTAATGCAGTTTAATCTGGTCATGTTTCCACCCCATCATCTTCCTGGCAGGAAAGCCATAAGCCACCTGCTCCTCTTGGAGGGAAACTGCCTGGATATGCTGGCAGGGTCTGTGTGGGGCTCGCTCTGATGTCTATAGCCTGGTCATTTTAGAGTTTCCCTCTGTGGTTCATGCCATTAAAATTCTCAGTGACTTGAGTAATGTCCCCAGGGCTAAAAGAATCTTATGTTCTTGAATATGGTCCATGTTAGCAACATATCCAGTAACCCTGTGAAGCAATCTGATTAGATCTCCAGAGCACCAGCCAGCTGGAGTTCTAGACTTTAACAAGGTTTTGGGTGGGATATTTGTGCAAACTCATAGTCACTGAACAGCGAGTAGCTCCCATCTCCAGCTCCTCGTGAAGTACGTTCTGTTTCTAAGTCTGAAGCTCCCATGCACCCGTCTTTATGTGGAAGAAAGTTCTCCAGCAGATGCAATATTTAGATGAAATCCTAGATGTTTCCTAAACATTAATTCACTAATCACCTGTCCAGAAACGACCTTTATCCTTCCAGGGAGATTCTAAGGTGACTAGTGGTAGTCAAGGTACCCCAAGGAAAGTTCTTTTTCATGAATATTCAAATACGAGTTTCGGATCATCTCTAGAGAGTAGGAAGCCACCTTGTATTAAGGTCACTAACCTGACCTCTGACTTCTTGAGTATGAATCCCAATTCATCAATGTTTATGTAGAAACACTCTTAACCAAGAAAAGCCATCGTGACTCTGACATTGTCTTCCGAAGGGAGGGAAGGTTTCACCACTGCCCATCCTGGGGAAACTACAGCCCAGAGGGATCCCTAAACAAGAGGGCAGTAAGCACAGCAGGTGGGATGTCTGTCTGTCCCAGATTTTCAAAGGCAGTGCTCTGAGCTCCCTGGGAAGGGTCTGGAGGTCACCACGCCAATGAGCTTTGCGTTTTTGTGAGCTTAGCCGAAAAACTACTCAAGAGAGAAATACCATTTCTTAAATCATCTTGTTTCCCAAGAAGGAGATACAACCCTCGGGGCTTCCAACGCCTCCTAACAGAAAACATCTGCTGAACTTCCGGAATTTTCCTCAGGCCTTGAGCACACACCCACACGTTTCCAGCCCTTTCCTAACCATGAACTTGGCTTCAACAGACTTTGGTTTTATGGCCAACGCTTCCACCCCAGTTGTTCCCTTCACCCTTTCCTCCAGCTCTGCTCCGTGCGTTGATTCCATGGTGGGTATTGGATTGACTCTCTGTTGTGGGACAGAAGGAGGCAGCGACTCCACAGAGCCTGTCCAGCGTGACACTCACGGTGTTAGCACCGACAGCTCAGGGGAGTCACGCCAACTTGAGATGGTCTGATCCACGTACTTTAAAATGAGTAAGAATATAATCAAGCAGCATAGAGTGTCCTGCTTCCCACAGGAACTCCAGAAAGGGGTTCGCTCTGTAGACCCAGGGAACCTGCTCTCAAGTATTTCTGGGACAGCAGAGTTTTGTCTGTACGTTTGCCTGCCCGTGGGAATGAAGTGCCTTTGTTAAGCTTCTCCGAAATTCTTCTTCAGTTCAGAAAATCCTCTTTGAGTACGGCAGTCCCAGCCAATGGCTCTGCATCCTCTCTGCGTACAGCGGTCCTTACCATTGGCTCTGGACGTTTTGCTCAGCGCTGCTTATATTCTGAAGGATTATTGGTCCTGAGCAGCAGTTCTCCAGCTGTTATTGGTGATCCCTTTATGGAGGCCACATCGCAGATATTCCTGCTTATCAGATATTTACACTATGATTCATAGCAGTAGCTTACAGTTCTGAAGTAGCAACAACATGAGGAGCTGTACTGAAGAGTCGCCGCATTAGGAAGGCTGAGAACCTCTGCTCTTGAGGGTCTTGAAAACCCTCTCTGTGACTAAATCACTGTTCTAGTCTATATGGCCACAAAACCAAACACCTCAGTCTGGAGAACTGGAGGCCATAGCTTGGACATTGGAGAGATGCAGCTAAGAGTACTTGCTAATTAGTCTAGGTTCCCAGACCTACCGCCTTCTGTAACTCCAGCTCCAGAGACTCCAATGCCCTTCTCTGGCCTCTATGGGCGGTGCACACATGGTACTCACACATGTGCAGGCGAGACAGCCCACACCCAAACACCACACATTCAGTGTTGAGGGAGGAGTCACTGCTTCACAGGCAGTGTCTAGCTCCTGTGTCTTCTCATGACGGGGTAGTCCTTCTATCAGGACACAAACCCATTTATGGGGGGGGGGGGTCCACCTGTAACCTAAGCACCTTCTGATAGCAAAACCTTCAATGCCAGTTTGAGGTGGGGAGAGAGATACTCACTTCAGCATGTGGACTTTGGGGTTCTGCATATACTCCGCCCAGAGCAGTTTCTGTCCAGATGATACAGCTTAGCAAGCAACGGAACAGTGGTGGATTTAAGTTGTTTCCTTTTGCTGTTTGGCCTTTTACGGTATCACTTCTGGGTCAGTTGAGTTCTTCTGATATAAAGTCAAATGGCAGAGTATTCAGTCAGAGGAGTGTGGGCTGAGGTCTGAGCGACAGTAGCATTTAAAGAGACCAAGGGGAAAACCCTGCATGTGAGCTGAGAGAACAGACAGGAGAGGTCCGTCAGGGCCATGGGCTACCATGCCCAGCTCACTGGGTCTTTTAAAAGGAAGGAGCTGTGGTACCACCCACCTGCTGTGCTTACACTGAGGGAAACTGGCAGAGTCCACTGGGCACTGCCTTTTGTCTGTTGCTCTGTGGGGAGGTACACTGACAGACCGACAGCAGCCAGGGCTCTTCGCAGCAGGAGATGGTACTGTGGTTCATCACTGTGCTGGGAAGACGACAGCCAGCCCACAGTGGTCACAGTTCCGCCTCCCAGATTCTTGCCTGGCGTGTCAGATCCAGAGCAGTGCTACTGTTTTGCATTTAAAAAAAATTAATATTTGGATCACAGGAATTGTTGCCGAACTGAGCGGCTGAGTGGCTAGTACATTCTCTGACCGCACGAGCCATAATTCCCCAGTGTAGACCAGATAGTGGGTTATTATTCATAACCTTACATCTCTGAGTTGAAGAGGCCTGAGCACACCAGGGTGCTCCCCCTGGATATGTTGAAGGCTTTCTAGGGTGTCATGGCCAAGTGTGGCCCCCCAGCATTCACAGATGAAGAGCCCCAGAAGGCTGGAGCTGTACTTCAAGATTAGCATACCGCCTGGTCTTAAAGAGGTTACAGGCTGAGAATGCACCAGCAAGCAAATTAGGAGTCATAGTTAGAAACCGTTCCATGTCTAGACAGCTCCCTCAAACCCAGGCAAAATCCAGACCACCCAGTTGCTCTCTAAAGAGAGTGTGTACAACTGGGAATGGGTTTCTGTGATAACAGTACTTTTAATAAGAAACTTAAATTGGGTTATTTGTGATTTACAAATAAATCAGCTGCTCTCCCTCTGGCACTGTTGCCAATCAACCTTTTAAACTTATTACTGTTCGTATTAAGATGGCGGAACGGGTTGGAGGGGGTGGGGCCACAGCATGTCATGGAAGTCATAGATAACTTTGTAGAGTAAGTTTTGTCCTTCCATTCTTATGGTCCGAGAGGTTGAACTCAGTCTATTAGGCTTGCCTGTCACACACCAGGCTTGCCTGTCACACACCAGGCTTGCCTGTCACACATCAGCTTGCTATCACACGTCATCATCGGCCTCGCTTATTACAAACCGTGTCACCATCTCACCGGCCCAAAGTCCAGTTCCACTAGAATGCCCATACTGTTTTTTTCTCTCGTGCTTTTTTTCTCATGCTTAGATATTTTTTACACCTTCTAAATGTAAGACACGTATAACAGTCCACCTGTGTGCGTGCACATGTGTACTTAGATAAGTAGGCGTGTGGATCAATGATAAAGATAAATAGAGATGATAGATACACAGCAGAGGTTGACAGGATGGGGAGAGGCATGGATACAATGGAGGACGGACAGGTGTTGGATAGACATTTCTCCAGACTCCCTTTAGGAGCAGCCGGCTGCTCGGTTGTCTTGCTTGCTAAATGAAGACTGGTCTTCCATGCTTGCCTAGCCTCCAGGAGGCTGGCGGGGTTTTCTGCATGTATGTCAGGGAAGGGAAACTCTCAGACTAATCCTGCAAAACGCCTCTGGTGTCCCAGAAGCACACCCCAGTGGTGATTCTGGGAGTGAGAACAGAGCAGTTACAAGGGATGCCTCCTGGGTGATACAGGCAGCTAACAGAACATCCAGATGAATGGAAATAGACAGGATTCGTGTGACATGTCTAGCCAAGTTGCCTTTGCAACCACACCAGCTCCGTCCCCACGCGTCCTGTGACCTGAGCACTGCACTGGACCCCTCAAGATGCAAAACAGGTGCAGAAGGATTTCACAGAGAGGTATACAGAGCAGCTAAGAAACTAGGTGCAGATCAAAGAAATCCTAATATTCCCTCAGAGAAGAAGCAAGGGGCAGCCCTAGGAAGAAAGAAGTGTTCACAACATCAGGGCATCATTAGAAACCATCAGAATACTCAAGGAACATCATGAGTTCTGTAGTGGCCAGAAGGGTGGCACAGGTTTAAGCTAAATGTAACACAACAGTCCCCTTGACGAAGGTTGCAAAGAGGACAGACACCAGGGAGTTGTCAGGGAGAGGAGACACAGAAGCTAGCTAATGGGTTATTACAAGGACTGAAGCAAAACAGGAGGTGATGGGACCCAGAGGAAGGACAAGCAAGAAGGACGGACTGGGGAAACACAGGACAGCAGCTACAGTGAACCATGTTGGGTCCTTGGATTTAAGCCAAACACTAGCCGTGTCTCTACTTGTCCAGAATTGGACTCCAGGGATTGTCTTGGGAGAAAGAAAGGGGTTATTGGAGGACATGGTGCCGGAGGGAATTTAAACATTCTGCGGTTAGGGATCTGCGGATGCTTGGGCAGAGTCCAGGAGAGAGGGGGAATATGGAGAGTGGGGTGAGGTGTCCTACCAGGGCTTCTGACAAGAGCTGAGTTTGGCTAACTCCAGAGTTTCCCCTGATGCCCCCGATCCAGCACACAGACGAAAAGCCCGTTTAAGGAGGAAGCTGTGGAGCCGGGTAAGAGCCCTCAGCTTGAGGTGCCTTCGATCCAAGGAGCAGCAGGAGCCAGCTCTCCCTGGCTCAAGTTATGGATGGGAGAGAGGAAGTGGCTTCGCAAGGTGTCTGGGTCATATCTGAATGAGGAACCTGTGAGCTCCACAGAGCGAGGACCTGCAGTCACAGCTGGCCATGGGACATTTGGGGACTCATGGGTCCACTGCTCTCTACACTTAGCTACCCTGTGGGCATGACTAGTGTCCCCAGCGTGCCAGCCTAGCCAAGCTGACCTCGCTGGACCATCCTTGGGAATCGGATGGGGCTGCCTAGGTAGGAATAGCTGTTCTCATGCAGACAGGCTCCTGCCCCATTGCACAGCAAGTTAAGACACAGCAGGGAACCCCGAGGACATGGAGCTGAGGACAGGCACACACACGTGCATGTACGCTCACACATATTGTGAATATGGAAGCTCTTGTAGAACTTGTCTCCTTAAGAGGCTTAGGTCATTTGTAGAGGATATCCCAAATGCCAAAGAAAACCAACGTCTGCAATGAGAATCCTGCTTGGGGTCCATAGTGCATCGTGTCCCTGGATGCTCACTAAGGAAACCAGATGGGTCCCATCTTGATCACCTTGGAGGTTACCAATCTTTTGTCACACTTAAGGGCAGGATGAGCCCCAGGAGGATGAGCTGTGCTCTGTGTCTACTGCCATGTCGTTGAAGAAATTTGCTATCTATTTTTCTTCTTTAAAAAAAAAAAAAAATCCACTTAAGGCCAGCACAGCCATGTGATAACTCCAGTTCTAGGGGATTGGACACTCTCTGTCGGTCTTAGGAGCACCATGCTCTGAAGCGGTGCACAGACATACATATAGGTAAAACACCTTGCACACAAAATAATAAAGTGATAAAGAATTTAAATGTCATTCAAAGGAAAGGATTGGTGGGGAGCTGGAGATGGCTCAGCAGTTAAGAACACCAGCTACTCTGGCGTGGAGACCTGGATTGTTCCCAGTGGCTGCTCACAACAGTCTGTAACTCCGGTTCTGAGGGATTCATCAGTCTCTAGGGGGGGGTCTCCTTGGGCACCGCATATGCGTGCATACATGCACACATGCATACATGCGGGCAGATAAAACACTCATAAAATAAAAGTAAATCAAGTCTTTAGAAAGTAAAAGGGCGTAGATGTGGCTCAGTTGCTAAATTGCTTGCCCAGCACTGAGATTCCCCAGTCCAATCCCCAGTTCCTACTGTGGTAGCAGGAAGATCAGAAGTTCAGTCATCCATTGCTACAGGGTGAGTTTGAGGCCAGCCTGAGCTACACAAAACACTGTCTCCAAGGAAGAAGGGAGGAGGGGGTTGTCATGCGTCCTGAGGACATGCCTCCCTGAGTCATTCTCTGGATTGCAGAAGGATGTCACTGGGTCTTGGGTCTCCTGTCTGCATAACTGAGCCATACGTTAGCTTCCCACAGACTTATATGGGAGATTGATCTCCCGTGGCCTGTTTCCATTCGGGATACGTGTTCCGTGACATCAGAGGGGTCATCCTAGATGAGAATCAAGAGGAAGTGCAGAGACACCAGAGTCAGTTACAGGACCATAGTTGGCTGTGATCTCAGCCTCTTATTCATTGTCCAGAAGACAAGCTTAGCCTGAGGGCTGCAACAGTGTCACAGATTGGTTCTGGGGAGAAGAGGTACCCCAAGGACTGGCGGGTCTTATCTTGGGACTCCCCACAAAGAGCAGATCCTTCTAAAGGTGCAAGGAAGAAAGGCTGTGTGTGACGTTCTGTGATCTGATGTGGACTGTCTGCCTTTGACCTTCCCAGAATCTAACATCAAGGCTTAGGGCTGGAGTATAGCCCAGTGGCAAAGTACTTGCTTAACATACAAGGATGTGGGTTGTCCCCAGCAAGGAGATGGGACTGGGACTGGAAATGTGCCTTAGTTGGTAGAGTGTTTGCCTACCATACACAAAGCCCTGTGTTGGGTTCCCAGCACTGCAGAAACTGGGCATGAGGCTCAGTAATCCAGAAGAGGTAGATGCTGGAGGATCAGAAGTTCAAGGCCATTCTTGGCTGTGTTGCAAGTTTGAGGCCAGTCTGAGCTAGAAACCCTGTCTGAAAAAAAAAAATAATAACAAATCAAATAAACAAACAAAGCCCTTCAGAGGCCACATGGGAATGAGAAAAGAGGGGCAGAGAATGACAGAGCTGTTCCAGCCACTCCCTTAGACCCTTTAGGACTGGAGTCAACACCTCCCTGGTGAGGTAGAGATCTCTCGTAGGAGGTGTTCTCAATCTTTTCTTTCCAAGAGACATTCATTCGCCTTATGGTGGCTCCTCCACCTCTCAGCATGGAGTTCCAGCCATTGAAAGACTGCAGCGTTCCCCTCCCTGCCTTCTCAGATAGGTCGTGGTGATCAAGTGGCCTGAACAGTCATCACCGATGCCTTAGCCTCCCACAATCCTTTCCACCCAGTCCACCATCTGCGGTCCATCTCCTAGCCTCTCTCACCTCAGAGTTCACTTTTATACCCTTTTATCTTGTCCCTAAGCTGTGTGGGAGACACACCTGTCCTGCCTTGCCTGGTTTCACACCTCAGTTCCTCTCTGCAGTGAGCATGCCCCAGGCTGACGGTGGGTTTCCAGAGCCACATGGCCATCTCCACATAAATTCATTTTCCTAGAATGTACAAGTCTGGTGGACCACACCCTCCACTCAGTGTCCCCAGAGAATGAGCATAGTGACAATATGTGTCCTGAGTTTTGCAGGAATTAAAATCTAATGTGTTAGCTGGGTAGTGGTGGCGCACGCCTGTAATCCCAGCACTTGGGAGGCAGAGGCAGGTAGATTTCTGAGTTCGAGGCCAGCCTGGTCTACAAAGTGAGTTCCAGGACAGCCAAGGCTACACAGAGAAACCCTGTCTCGAAAAACCAAAAAAAAAAAAAAAAAAAAAAAAAAATCTAATGTGTTAACAAAGATGGGAATGGCTCTAAGCAAAGACCCAGGGCTGTTAGGTATTTCCTGACTCAGTCCTGGGGAGGAATTCAATCGAATGTCACTTGAAGTCACTGTTGCGTGTGCCACCAGGGTAGGCGTGGGAGCAGGCTCCCAGTGTCAATACTTGACATACTTTCCTTTAACAAAACTAAAGGAAGGATTATGAGTTATTGACTTAATTACTCTAAGGGAAGTGGGGTGTGATAGCCCTTTGGACTAACTAGAATCAGGCAGTCACAGTTTTCCTCGGGATTATCCCCAAGGGAGGTTAGCAAATGAGGGACTTGCCCTCTGTCCCTTAGAACTGAGTCATGTGACCCTGGAGAGACTCAATGCCTTCAAGTCAGAGGGCAGGTTTCCTAACTTGCCTGGAGACTGAGAATGACTGCCACCTGGTGTTGACTACTGGAACTGCACTATCACCCCCAGGCCCTGTTCCCCCTACCAGGAATGTTGATTTCATTTCAAAATTTCAAAACTGAGATACTCAGCAGACGTTAAAATTCTTTCCTTTTTAGACTTTTGCAGACTTGTGTCGGTACACACCCCTTTTCCTCTACAACTTTTGAACCTCCCCCCCCACCCCCCCGCCACAACGATAGTGGTCCCACCCAGGTCCTGCCCATTACTAAGCATGTTCAGCTCAGTCATGCTTAAAGCAGCCAGGTTCAGACTCTACCGGCCTGAGCCTTCTGAAGGAGTAGCACCCGGCATTCCAGAGCCTGCCTCACCCGCGCCTCGGCTGCCCACAATATTTCATTATCTAATCAGATGCCGAGCAGGGTCTGATACACAGGCTCCCTTCCATGAGTCTGGGTGGTCTCCTTGATGACTTCATCATGAGGGCTTGGGCAGCATTCTGTCTGCTGTGTAGACAGATAAGCCAAGCCCTCTATGGAGCCAACAACCAGCAGTTCCCTGGGGCCGGTGCAGGGCTAAGACAAGACTTTCCTTAATGGTTCAAGGGGCTACAGAACTGAATGGGGCTGGGACAGATGTGTGTGGCAAGCCGTCTCTGAAGGGCAGCGCCCCCTCGGGTGAATCTCAGAAACTGTGATGTTACTATAGTGGTCTTCAAAGGGGTTCAGGCTGAGGCTGTAGATAGTGGTGAAGCTCTTGCCTCGCACGTGTGGAACTTTGGGCTCGAGCCTCAAAAACCACAAAAGCAGAAGGAAAGTGTTCTAAAAATAGAACTGGGGTGAATCGGGAAAATCATGAGTGAGTCGTAGCCAGATAACGGCAGTACATGAGCAGCCAGCCACTAGCAGATGGTTTGTGAGCGAGAGGTGGGAGATGCTGGGAACTGCTCAGGAGAGAAGTTTAAGTGAGACAGGGCCACCAGGCCACCGCTGTAGGCTCTCACGCGCCGTGCCGTGCCGAGCGTCAGCAGGAGGTTTAATAGGAGCATGGGCCCCCTCATCTAGTTTGGGCCAGACTTGGCTAGTTTAGAGCCTTTTAATTTCAACAGGATTCAGAGGATCAAACTTTTTAATCTCCACTATTTTGTTTGTGATTTTGTGTGTGTGCGCGCCTAAGAAATCTTTTACAATCCCAAAGTCTGTTTTCTTCTAGCCATTTTGCAGGTGGTAACAGTCAAAATTGGTTGGTTTGAGATTGTCTTTATTTCTATCTCTCCCCTTTGTGTCTGATCCACTACAAGTGGATGTCCTCGATCGGGGTCCTGGGAGTGAAGCTGGATGTTTGCTTCATCGTGTATGGATTTTATTTACTTATTTATTTGTGGGGGAGGGTTCATGTGTGCCATGCATTTGTGTATGTATGTGGATGTCAGAGGATAACTTTTGGGAGTCAGTTCTCTCCTTCCACCACGTGGGTCCCAGGTGCAGAACTCAGATCATCTGTCTTGAGAGCAGGGACCAGCTGAGCCAGATGTTATTTCCTTTTTAACTACAATCTGTTAAATAATTTTGGAAAGTAGCTCCAAGTTTCTTATGTCACATACCATTAGGTTGGTGCTTTTTAGTTCCCCTGTAGGTGACATAACACATCCACACACGTGAACTGGCCATCCTCATGAACAGTGGACAGTTCTAAATCCTAGGGTGTAGAATACGTTTCCTGGATCCTAAAGGAGCCCTTTCTGCCATCACAGACATCTCGTGGATTTTCCAATGTGTGGCATCAGCTTGCAGAAATTCACTAGGACTTAGGAATTCCCCAGGATCGTCAAGAGTCATGGTCTACTGCCCTCAGAGGAAGGGAGAGTCTGCAAGGGGCTGGGGAGGGTAGGAGGGTCTGTGGCTGCTGCCCAGGAAAGGTGAGACAGGAAGAGTCCGATTAGGAAGGAGAGGGGATTTCCTACCATTCATCCTTGGGCTTTGCGTCACAGGGAGTCTATTCTGCTCTACCAGGAAAGGCTGCAGCCAGATTGAACATCCTGGTGTGCACAGAGGCCGGTTCTGTCCTTGGGGTGGGCGTTTGGTCTTGTCTGGCCTTTATCCAAAACGTCCAGTGGCTCTGAATGCATGCGTTCTGATGACACTTTGCCCTGTTTCCAGACATAAGCTGTCCCAAGTTCAGGAGTGTTCTTAGAAGCCTGGGAAGCTAAGCTCACCTTACTTAACCGTAAAAACTTAATAACATTGGCTTTCAGTTTGGCCTTGCCATCCACCAAAAATGACTTGTGACCAGGTACACACCAGTCGTGACTCCAGAAAGGGAAGGATGGGGTGTCCAGTGGACAAATCCCTGTCTCATTTATTCTGTCTTATAGGGAAGTTTAATTAAAGTTAATGTTTAACTGACATTGGTTTTGCTTGATTCAGTGAGTCAGACCTTTCTCCGAGCTAGAACTTAGTCCTAAAGAGATGTTTCTTATTTAAAAGATAACCATCTTCTCCCTTGAGTGCTGTGTGGAGAGAAGGAAAGTGTAGGACATGGCATAATTCTAACAGCAATGCACACAAGAACCTCTAGAAATTGTGTGAAATGCAGATCCAGGGTTCCGGAGCCGTGCCTGGGACAATGTGCTTCTAGTGAATTCGGCATGAAGTTGGAATGATCCCCACATGGAGACACAGGGTAGAACTTGGTCATCCAGTAGCAGCAGGCAGCCCTCAACGCTGGGCTTTTCTGAGCCCAGTTATGGCTCCTCCCGGCTGGTGCTCAAAACTTCTCCACGCCACAACTGTGGGGACAACAGAATTGCTGCTTCTAAACTTCTGACAAGCCACCTCCTGGAGGTGCATGGTGGAGTGATGGCGTCCCAAGGCCCACCCTTGTGGATAGAAAGGGGCGCAGGTGGGAGGTACACACACAATCTTATAGGTCGTTTGAAAAGTGTCCAAAGGTTTGTAACACATATTCTGTGTTATGTATGGAGGCAGTGTGGATGGGGGCGGGGGGCAGGGGCATGGGGAAAGAGGAGATTTTCAAAGCATAGTAGGAATTTGAAGAGCGTTGTGGATTTGGGAGTCTGGAGGTTGGTGTGGAGGATTGTGGAGTGGGCACCTTCTCTTGGGACAGCTTTATTTTTTAACCTCTTTACACAAGGAAAGGAAGAGATGGAAATAAGTTTCTGAGCTGGACCTTTCCCACAGAGGCTGGCAATGGCTGATTAGCACAAAGGGAAAGCCTCCTCACCTGCGTGTGCAGCTGCTCCTGCTCACACTCCACAGAGCACTGCCCCACCGGGCAGGACATCCTGGGGAAAGCCCCAGCCTGCCTGCCGAGCCAAGCATACCTCCCAAGAGCACACTGAGGCTGTGTGCAAATGCCCAGTTGTCCCACAAGGCAGGGTCCAGCCTAGCAACAGGAGCTCCGGTCCCAGAGGTCAAGGGCCAACCCACATTCTCCCCCCAAACACCCCCTCCCCCACCACCTGGAGACGCGAAGCCTGGGTGCTGTGGAATGTTCCAGTCCTATCACCACTCAGGAGGAACTGTTCAAAACTGACAAGATTGGCTAGAGCCAAAGAAGCAAGTAAGCGTTAGCTAGGGTGAAGCGAAATTGGAGCATTTCTGGTAGGGCTGCGTACTGATACAGCCACTGAGGGAAAAGTTTGGTCAGAAACTTAATTGTGTAATTGTCACGAGATCCACTGAGTCCTGGAAATAGACACCAAAACCCACAGGAGGAACTGTAGGGGGCAGCTGTTTGATACACGTGCTGACAGCAAGACTATCCATCATTACACAAGCGGACCAGTGGGACGGCTCAGCAGGAGAAGGTGATTGAGGTACAACCAGGAGACCTGAGTTTGATACCCCAGGACCCATGTAAAGGTAGAAGGGGAGAACTAACCCCACTAAGTCTTCTGACCTCCAGATGTGTGCTATGGCACACGTGCCCAGACACATACATACATACATACATACATACATACATACGTGTAAATAAATAGCCAAAAGATAGAGACACTCAGACATGCCCACTAGCAGATGAAAGGACAGACTGCGGTATGTCCATACAGTGGAATAGTATTCAGCCATGAACATGAAGGGCTGGTCTGTGCCACAACATAAATGACCCCCAAAGCATCACGCTGAGTGAAAGAAGCCAGACTTGAAAGGCGCACACATCATGTGGTTTCATTTCTGCTGATTTATAGAAGAGGGAACCAAAGAGACAGAGCCCAATGGGCGGTGGGGTTGCCAGAGGCTGGGGAAGAAGAATGGGGAGGGGCTGCTTGCTGGATCTGGATTTCCCTGAGTCCACGAGAGTATTTTGAATCTAGATAAAGGTGAGGATTGTGCAAACCTGTGAGTTTAGGGAACACATTGAGTTGTGCAAGGAGAAGAGACTAGAGTTCACCCCTAACTTAGACCCCACCCAAGAAATGTGGGTTAAAGATCTGCTGACAGCAGAGGAGGGTTTGAACGTGAGGACGAGGACGGTCTCACGTGCAGGTCCTGTGGTAGCGAGGAACTGTTTTCCTCCGCCCTAGAATGAGTATCCCAGTGACAGACTTGCAGACTGTAAACAGTAAAGATGCCACTGTGACGTGTCCCCTTCTCCCAGAGGGGTCATGGTAAACATTGGCAAGGGATGGCCTCCACATGGCGAATCCCAGGAAAGCTAGATCCTAGCAGCACCACAAACTCAAACAAGATAAACGTAACCAGAAAACACCCATAAAAGTCGGAGCCAAAAATATGTTCTTTTCCCAAACACACAAGCAGCAACCAAACCTCGGAGCTTCAGAGACAGGGTAAGCTGAGTAGCCCTGGGTCACCCCACAGCGCCACTGTCCTCGTGAGAAACCACCCGGTGGGACCAGCCTCGTGTTTGTAATGGTCTTCAACGAAGCTAAGATGCATAGACTCCACCACTGCTCACCATGCTCAGCCTGGCCCGCCCTGGCTGGGCATTTGCTAGTGTGGCAACGGCTGGAAGATGCTAGAATTGGGTGAAGGATCAGCAAGGGGAACCCCCCCGCCCTGTGTCTAGCACTGAGGCACTGACCCAGATGGAACCCAGAGACCTTTGCAGACTCTCCTTGTGTTGAGGAGGCAGGGTGCCTGATCTGGGGTGGGTCTCTGAATCTCCCCCACAATCTGTCTTCAATGAATGGAGCTCTTCTACCCACAGACCTGTGGCTCCTACCAGAACCATTAGAGGAGAGATACGAACAGCTCTGAGCAAGGTCTTCCTGCCCCTGAATGGGCATCCCCGTGGCATCCACCCCGTATCTCACCCTCCATGAAACTTGTCCTCTCACTAAAATGCTATGAGACCCTGAAGATGACCCTCAACACTCAGTAAAGACTACATGTGGGCAGTGGAGGAAAAAAAAAAATCAGTAACAAAGATATAAACCTCCCTCTAGTCCCAGGGCAGCACAGGACTTGGAAACGTGACAGTAGATAGGTCTTGACAGCTCCAGGGACGTCCTATAAGTGAGACCCTTTGGTATCTTTTTATCATCCCTGTTGGAGCATGTGTCTGTACTTTCTGTTTAAGGTGAGTGATATTCCATTGTATGGATATGCTATGGTTTGTGCAGCACCTGTATGCATTCTATTAGGGAAATCACCGAGAGCGTTTCACACTGAAGCCAAGCAAGCTGACACTGTCTACTGCAAAGTGACGTTTGGCCGCTCACCACCAACCTCACCTGCCACACCCTTAAGCTCTCTGATGTCTTTCCCTAGCCAGAAGCAGTCCCTCTGCAGTGGCCCTGGTAGAAGATGGACATTTACATAAGGCTCCTGAGAATGGTAGATTGTGGAGAACCGGAAGATCCGTTTGGAAAATGACTGTTGACTAAGCATGTGTGCCTGTCTTCCTCTGTGATCCTCAACATGTGCTGTTCCCACAGGGTCAGCCGGGGACAGTGGGCATCCAGGGGTACAATGGCCCCCCAGGATTGCAAGGATTCCCAGGACTACAGGGCCGTAAAGGAGACAAGGGCGAACGGGGCGTTCCTGGACCAACTGGACCAAAAGGAGATGTGGTACGGGTCATGGCTGGGGTCCTCTGCTGTGGGTGGGACTGGGGGTCCATGGATGGGGTCCTCTGCTGTGAGTGGGCAGTGGGTCATGACTGGGGTCCTCTGCTGTGGGTGGGCACTGGGGGCCTGGATGGGGTCCTCTGCTGTGGGTGGGCACTGGGGTCCTGGCTGGGGTCCTCTGCTGTGGGTAGGCACTGGAAGTCCTGGCTGGGGTCCTCTGCTGTGGGTAGGCACTGGAAGTCCTGGCTGGGGTCCTCTGCTGTGGGTGGCACTGGGGACCTGGCTGGGGTCCTCTGCTGTGGGTAGGCACTGGGGGTCCTGGCTGGGGTCCTCTGCTGTGGGTGGGCACTGGGCCTTTCTGTTTTTGTTAATTGTTCTGATTCTTTACAGGGAGCGAGAGGCGTCTCTGGATTCCCCGGTGCAGATGGAATTCCTGTAAGTGTTTGGGAAGATGAGAAGGTTAAACATTGTGTGTGTTCCAAGCAACGCATTTATAACTTAAAGAAACCTTTGAAACAAGCCGGCCTCCCTTTGTTTATGGCATCACACTGGAGAGGGGGTGTGTTCAGTGCACTCCTTCTCCTCCTGGATTCCTGACAAACAATGGACAAAGTATTTCCTTCCTGGAGATTCCTATAGGCAGGGCTCCAGAACTGAATCTACTTTGCTCCCAGAAGTATCAGAATAGAACACAGCCCACAGTGGCATCTGCAGCTGCCCAGACTCATTGTAGTAGTTGTGTAGTAGTTGTGTAGAACGGAGTCAAAAGGAGACTCATAGGCAGGGTGTGGTTCATGTTTGTCATCCCAGCATTTGGGAGGATAAGGCAGGAGGGTTGCCATGAGTTCAAGGCCAGCCTAAGCTATAGAATGACCTAACCTATAGAATGGCCAGCCTAAGCTATAGAATTCTAAGCTATAGAATGTGTGTGTGTTGGTGACCCCAACCCTGTGAAGCTCACCCATGTCTGTGCCACACCAGCATGTGTCTTCTCTCTTACTGGGCACACACAAGGAGGGAGATTAGGCTAGCTTAGTACCAGGAACAGGAGCCAGGGAAGGAAAGTCTGCTCTTTACCTTCTGACCAATAGCCCCACAGTCCTGAAGGAAGTGGAGCAGAAAGAAGGCGGTCATGCTTAACAGAACATGAGCCCAGCATAGCCAGGTCCTCAGTGTCACCCACAGAGTGAGCTCCAGAAGAATCCAGGTTACACCCCACTGCAGCTGGGAAGAAGGAAGTAAGCGCCTCATTACTTGGGATCTTGAGAAAAGGACAGAGTGAAGAATCCACACATTTTCAGAGATAAACAAATCATAAAAATGTTTTCCCACAAACAGCCTGAGACTAAATTGCTCATTTTTTTAACTACTTCTTGGAACTCTTGGATTACCCAGCTTCCAACCTGCTTAAGAAACATCTTTGCTTGTTTAATCATTCATTCCTTCCTTTGTCCATTTTTGAGTAAGCTTTTCCTCAGAATTATACAGGGGGGCTTTCGAGAACATTCCCCGCTGTTTTATGGGTCGGTTATGTGAAAACTTGACTGTTCACACACTATTCTGCTTTCCAGGGGCACCCAGGGCAAGGTGGACCCCGAGGAAGACCGGGCTATGATGGTTGCAATGGAACCAGAGGAGACGCTGGTCCCCAGGGGCCCTCTGGATCCGGGGGCTTTCCTGGCCTCCCTGTGAGTATATGTGTGGTGTGGTGGTCTGCTTAGCCTGGAAGTCTGAGTAAAGGGCACGTGTCAGTATAACTGAATCAAGCATAATGTGTCCTTGACTCCACTTCCCCGGTTCAGCCCAGGAGGGCCACCTGCCAGGCCCTGTCTTTGTCATCATGACTGTAAAAGCTGCTTTTTTTTTTTTTTTCCTTTTCACCAAATGTCCTGGGTTCAAGCATTCTTGGCTGTTGTTAGGTGGAAGATGAGTGTCTTGGTGTTTGTTCTCCCCTACTGTCTTCTAAGGATCCTGCCATCTCCCTCTATATTCAATATATTCAAGTCCAGTAACAGTGGCTGGCTTAATGATACAACTAAAGCTTGACTCTTGTCCCAGTGTCTGTTAGGCACTGAGGAATCGTATTATGAGATTCCTTGGGACCCGGAAGGAGGTTGGATTCTCCAGCATCTACCAACGGGCAGATACACAGCCAAAATACATTTTCAATACAGTGGCCTTCCTGCGATTGTCCACTTTGTGACCTCATTCTTAGGATCTTTGCAAAGAATTCTAAGATGCCCGCTCAGAACTTATATTTGCAAATTCGGGTTAGGCTAACATTTTGGTTAAGCCTTTGTATTCTGAAAACACGCTGAGGTGAGAAGCTGTGAGCTAACATCCCCGACTTTACCCCACACTGAGTTGGCGTCTCTAGCTCACGGCTTTCACCTCCACTCTACAGCGCCTGCGTACCACACACACCCCATCTCATTTTTCACGTGTCTCCGTGTTTCAGTGAATTTCATTCATTTTCTGTCTATTTAGCTTAAGTACCATGACCAAGAGACACGTGTCACTGTAAAATACCAATTCCATATAGATATTCAAAGGTAACACACACATTATCTCTTGAATAATTCAAGCCAGTCTCCTATATTAAATAGCTCTAAGCGTCTACCTGATAATACTGTTAAGACCGAAGTCCCATGCCAGGGGATGAGTATAGAGGCTTTGTTTGGGGTTCTGAAAACAGTTTAAATCCTATAAGGTGTTTTCATTTTAACTCTAAGATTATAAAATAAAAAAAGCTTCATACTCACAGTCGTGCCTTCAGGAGATTAGTATTGGGGGTGCTCCTGTAATCCACAGGGACACTGGTCGTGACAGACAGAAGCCGACAGTCATCTGTGTCACCACAGCCACGCTGGAAGATAATGGGTTCTTCTGTGTTTTTTTTCTCACTGTGTATCTGCTAATTTAGGGGCCCCAAGGACCCAAGGGGCAGAAAGGTGAACCTTACGCACTCTCTAAAGAAGACCGCGACAAATACCGGGTATGTTGGCCATAGGTGGGAGACGGAACTCAGGGATCGCATGTAAATTGTAACAAAGCCAGTTAGAAATTAACTCTAGTGTGAGAAGCAATGCAGGGAAGGAATTTACAGATTCACAGGGCAACAAGGCTGTGATTAACTTGGGGGTCATCATATGTCTGTGTAGGGGTGTGTTCAGTCTCCCCTTGTTCTCAATGTCACAGACCAAATACCTCAGTCTGTCATACTTGTTTGCCATAGAGGTAAATGAATCCAAAGATGCTTAAAACCAGTTAACTCTTAGGGGCTCAGGAGATGCCTCAGTCAGCAAAAGGCTTGCCGTGCAAGTATAAAGCCTGAGTTGAAATCCCAAAGCTATGTATGAGAGCTGGACAGTACCTTATATAACTCAGTCCCAGCACTGAGGGCTGCACAGTACCTTATATAACTCAGTTCCAGCACTGAGGAGGGAGAGATAGGCAGACCTGTGTGGTTCAGTAGCCATCCAGAGTTGCCTGCTTAGGAAGCTCCAGATTGATGAGAGACTGTCTCAAAAGTCAGTTTGGGTGTCTCCTGGGGAATAACATTTGATATTGACTTCTGTCCTCACATGCACCTGCATGAACTCATGCGCGCACGTGTGCACACACACACACACAACATACACATACAGCATACACACACATAAACACATGCAACATGCACACACACACACACATAAACACATGCAACATGCACATACACATGCACACACACACACATAAACACATGCAACATGCACATACACATGCACACACACACACATAAACACATGCAACATGCACATACACATGCACACACATACAAACACACAAACACAACATACACATGCACACACACACAAACACACAGCATACACACACATGCACACACAAACACACAACATACACTCATGCACACACACACATGCACACACACATAAACACATGCAACATGCACACACACATGCACACATACAAACACAACACACATGCACACATACACACAACATACACACGCACACACACAAACAGCATATACACACGCGCGCACGCACACGCACATCCAAGTACACACAACATACAAACACACACAACATACAAACACACACAACATACACACACACACAAGTAATTCTTAATTAACCCTTGTTTCCTCTCAACCAGGGTGAACCTGGGGAGCCTGGCCTCGTCGGCTACCAGGTGAGTACCATTTTCATTTAGGATATCCATGCAAAACTTTTAAAACTTCTGGAGTGGGGAGTGGGCTGGAGAGGTGGCTCGGCAGTTAAGAGCAGTCACTGCCCTTCCAGAGGTCCTGAGTTCAATTCCCAGCAACCACATGGTGGCTCACAACCATCTGTAATAGGATCTGATGGCCTCTTCTGAAGTGTCTGAGGACAGCGACAGTGTACTCACATACATAAAACAAACAAATAAAAAAAAATCTGGAATAGACACCCCAGTCGGCCTGTCTTCAAGTCATGTTCTCTTTGTCTGTCTGCAGGGCCTCCTGGCCGCCCAGGGCCAATAGGACAGATGGGTCCTGTAGGAGCACCTGGAAGACCGGTAAGTTCCTGCGCCCAGTGCCAGCTCACCTGTGGATGCTCCTTTTCCACTCATTGAGTGCCATCGAGCAACTGGCTAGCTCTGGCTTGGGCCCCTCCATCATGTATAAGTTTTTTGGGTTCCATATTAACTATGGGGCCCATCATCCCTAGACAAAGCCTATCAAATGCTCCACTTGGGTCAATAAGAAGGAAACAAGATTTTTTTCTGGTCCAGGCCAGATGTAACAGGTGCATCCCACCTGGGCCGTAGCCACTGTAGAAAAGGACACATTAAATGTCACGTATAGAGTCCCTGAGTGGAGACCACAGGTCATCCCTCCCTTCTAACATGACACGGAAGAGTGTGGTGGGCTTGAGCAGGATGAGGGTAAGTTTGTCAGAGAGGAGAAGGAGCCCTTCTCAGCAGTAAGACAAACAGCCTTCGATGACACACAAGAGAGTTTGGCTCCAGGTGAGTGACCGTCTCCCAGAACCTGTTCTTGGGGTGTATGTGCTCACAGCCCAGGAGGGCACATGCAGCTTCCTCCAGACTGTAACAGTCAGTTGTAATAATGATTCTTTCAAAACTCTCATGCAATGGAAGTCTTTCTGTCACAACAATGTGGCAGGCTCAGCCAAGATAGGGCGACAACGGGACGGGAGGCATACTGTTCTCCCTTCGAGTGGCTGGCTCACTTACATAGCAATGACTGTGTGGCTTCGGGTTCCCTCTAAGTAGAGTTCAGAGGGGCTGGGAAGTTTGCTCAGTCAGTGACATGTTTGCTGTGGAAGTATGCAGACCTGAGTCCCATCCCCAGCACCAGGTCAAAAAGCTGAGTGGTAGCACCTGCCTGTAGTTACCAAGCTGGGGAAGTGGAGGCAGGAGGATTCCTGAAGCTTGCTGACCAGCCAGCCTAGCTTAGTTAGTAACAGGTTTAGTGTGAGACCCTGTCTCAAAAAAATTAAGCCGAGTCTGATGGAATGATTGAGGAAGACCACTGGCCTTCACACAATGTGCACACAAACAAGCACGCACACACATGCACACACACAGAAAAGTATACAATAACTGAAGAAGTACAGTTCAGATAGCCTTAGAATGCACATATAGGCAGCCACTCAGTCTACGGAATTGACCTATAGATCTGTTCTGTTCATGAGTACTTGCAAATCCATCACCAAAATCTGACAGTGTCTCCTGGGGAATCTCCCAGGAGAGCAGAAGAGTCTAGCTGTGGTCACAGGGCCTGGGACTTCCCTAAGCTTAGAAACAGACACACCAGGGACACGGGCAAAGTCACAAGCCCAAAACACACAAGCAAACCAGGAACAGCTGTGGTAGATAACAGCACATTCCAAGGACAGTGACCCTGCCTTCTTCTTGGCTTTTCATCCCACCAAGACAGATGTGGGGAAGCTGACTATACTGTCCTAAGTGGACACCAACGGTTTTCCCAGGGCCTCTAAGCAGATGTTATCTGAGTGCTGGGGGGAGCGATGCCCAGCTTATACATGCCTTTGTGTTTTTGCAGGGACCCCCAGGACCCCCTGGACCCAAAGGACATCCAGTAAGTCAGTGGGGAAGAGGGCAAGGGAGGGCTCTTTGACAATTATGTCTTCATTCTTTGACCAGAGAACAACTTGGCTGACAAGTATTTCTGGTGTAGATTACGCTGAGAACTCTTGTGTAGTCTAAGACTTGATACTAAGGAATAGACCCTGTGGTGTGTCTGAACGCCTGGCCCAAGCCTGACGTGGGGATGTTGTGTGTAGATCCATGACACCACTGTGGCTATGTGCGAATCACACTGGTGAGCCACAATGGAACACGTGCAGCTGGGCCATCTAGGGCAGCTCCTATTTAACTGCAGATGCAGTTTTCCAGGGTGGAAACAGGGCGACACTGTGTTTGTTGAAGGGGAATGGGAGACCCTGGTCCTAGCTGGATACAGTGAGACTCAGTCAGAGCCTAAGGTCAGCACTAGGTCAGCACTATGTCCGGTGCTACTGAGTCAGGCTGGAGACCAGAGCCACACAGATTCCACGCCAGCGTATATGGTACATTAGTGAAGCACCAACCATGGAGTTTGTCAGAGTCTTGAGAGGAGAACCAAGCTTGTCATAACCTGGGGAAGCTGGACAGCTGTCCAGACCCAGTAATGTTGATGAGGAAAATATCTGATCAGAGATCCTGGGTCCAGCAGGAAGCTTGGAAGAACCGTCTACTGTTCCACATCCAGATGCAGGTCTTCGTGTTCCCACGCCTGCTCCATACGCAGTCCCGTTTCTGTGACCCATGGTGACCTTGGCTGCCACCCACCTCCATACCCCTTAGACTTCCATCCCCTCCAACAGAATTTCCAGCTGGAGCTAGAACTAGAGGAGGCTCCTGGATACAGGCCCCCACTCTTCCCACACTCACCCCCCATCAGACAGCCCTGAGCATTGTGGGAAGGGCCTACAGCCAAGGACAGCGGAAGCCGGAAGTGGCAGAGCTGCAGGGCCAAAGAAGCAGTGGCCCAGCCCAGGCTCTGGCCTCAGATCTCCCCTGGATGCTGCAACTACAAACAGCCCCCTCACCCTGGGCCAAGTCACTTCCTGGCAACACTGAGAAGCATGAGCAGGCGTACTGTAGGGACTCCCATGGCCGCCATGCTGAGCTTTGATTTCAGCTCCCAGCCAGGTGGTGAAGGAAAGCAGAATTTAATTAAAGGTTTTGCTTTTCTTTCTCAAAAGATATCTAAGCATCAGAGGAGGCAGACAGTAGACTGCAGAGAGAGTCTGGAAGAGTCCCGTGTGACGCCTGCTCCCTGTAGCAATAGAGACCCTGGGAAAGAGCACGGGGGTAAAAGGAAAGAGCACTGTATGAACATGTGGAGTGGCTCCTCACATCGACGGTCTCAGACAGCAGGGAGGGCTGACTCCAGCCCAGCTGCTCCCTGGAGGAACTGTTAGATAAACACTGGCTGAGACACAGGCCTGACTTTGCCTCAGAAAACCATCTAAACAGCCACATAAATATGAAATGCAGTCAGTGTTAAGTCCCCTAAAATCATTAAAAAAAAAAAGTTTATATGAAGTTAAGGTGGTTTTTATCAAAATGAGATGACTTTATGATCTCCAGATACAGAATCTGGGCCATTATCTAGCTGTTAGAGGGCCCAGAACCTGAGGGAGTGCTCCAGCTGTCTCTTGGATGGCCGAGTGCTAACGTGTCAGCTGACAGGCCCCTCTCAGCTCACCACTCACCCCTTAGGCTTTCCGTAGGCAGAGGACCAGGAGAGGTACTTGGCTCCTGAAGTTCAGAGAGGACATTTCTTGGTCTCTTTTCTTCTAAAAACCAAAATAGGTTTCACTGTGATTCTTGATTCTTGCAAACTCATAGACACCGTCTCTGTTTCCAGGGCAACCGAGGACTCGGTTTTTAC
Source organism: Mastomys natalensis (assembly GCA_021653895.1). NCBI lineage: Eukaryota > Metazoa > Chordata > Mammalia > Rodentia > Muridae > Mastomys > Mastomys natalensis. The sequence goes on along the minus strand of JAJTUV010000579.1, from coordinate 456,973 downwards.
GGACAGAAGGGTGAAAAGGTAAGGAGACTGGGAATCAGTGAGCATCACAGCCAGGGTGACCTGAGAACACAGTTTGCACATGATCATGGTCGAATGCCAGTCGCCCACACACCAGGGACCATGGTGAATTAGGGAAGATAGGACTGTGAACCGTCTAGGTGGGCAGAGATTCCAACAGGGACATGTGACTTCCACCGATCTTCAGGACTAGGGAGTGGAGGTGTCTTCTAATGTGTGGGACCCAGAGAAGATTAAAGGGCTCAGCTGAAGCCTAATCTGGAAACAGTTCAGGGTACAGATGGCATGACTGCCCTGGCTGAGTTCGGTCATGAAAGATTATGTGACTTCCATCACCTCCTACTGCTACCCTTCCAAGACCTAATAGCCTGGAAGAGAACACAGTGCCTGTCTCTACACGCGCGCGCACACACACACACACACACTCACACACACTGTGAACCTGCCTGCTCAGTGAGCACAGATCTGTCCTCTGGCTCTACTGTGTGAACGCTGACACTTTGGGGGCACTCTACATGTTCAATGAATACTATAAGTGGAAATCAAATTCCTAAACCATTAAGGGGAAAAAAATAAAGAACAAAACACATAAAAATGTAAAGTCCCCTACAATGAAATATCCACAGTAATTAGGTCAAATAAAAGGAGGGAGGTCTAGGAGGAATGGTCACATGGAAGACTGTGGAGATGAACTTAAGGCAATCACAAGAAGGTATTAACTCGGGTACTAATGAACACACCGAAGCCCTGTGGTACTGTGGTCTCAGTCTTTGAACATTGTTAGTGAATGCTCAGAACACATGGAGACCTTCAGAAGCTGCCCCAGCCCTTGATCTGCTGCCATTCCTGCTACATGGTAGCTGAGCTCAAACTTACAATGTCATCTACTTGTAGCAACAGCAAAAGAAACGTCAGTTGGAATCTCCTGTGTCTATCAGTTTCTGAGAGAGAAAGGGCGGGAGCAGGGTATGGGGCTGACCATCGCTACTCACATGGAGTAGTGTCTGCTGCTATAGACACAAACACAGTGAAAGTCTCCTCGAGATATTTAGTCTAGCCTTCGCTCGTTAGTGTACGCAGTGCTTTTTGTTTGTGGTGACCTCAGCAAAGCCCAAATCTAGCAAATCTTCTGTAGCCTGCAGAAGCAGGTGCAGTGTAGACTCACTGGTGACCTTTGACCTGGATGTACTAATTGTAAACAGTTGCCGATGGGAGTATGGTTCACATCATTTTAGACTGCCATTATTTTGGTGTGGTTATTTTATTATTGTGATACAAAGTAGCCGTGCAAAACCAAACAAAACAGTGCATGTGGTAAGACTGGGCTATCCCTCAAGTCCTGTGCCCTCCTGATTCAAAACTGAAACATACGCTGAACAATCTGCAGGGTGACACAGGACAGCCAGGACCCAACGGGATCCCATCTGACATCTCAGTTGCTGGGCCCACGCCATCAACGTTCCACCCGGATCTGTACAAGGTAAAGGGGTGGTCATTCCCAGTTGACCCGGGAAAAGGAGAGTGCAAAGGTCATTTTCTTCATTTTATGCAAACAGTTGCATCCCAAGACAGGAAAGACCTCACTGCCAATTTGGTGTCGAGGGAAGGGAACCAGATCAAATTTCCACCAGCTACTGGAGGGACTGGACACTTTCCACCAGCCAGTAGGGGGCGCTTGTGAGCTGCCAAATGCTGTGTATTGACAGCAAAGATGGGCCGAGGACCTGCCAGTCCAAAATACCATGAAGAAAGTCTATACTGCTTTTAAAGCTACTTTGGCTTGAGATATTAGTATGTTCCAGCTGTCTTTTCCCAAGAAGACCTTGTTTGACTGAGTGTGGTCATTGAGAGTCCTCTGGAGTCTGTTCCTTGACTCTGGGACAGACATGTGGGTACTAGCATCATCTACACGGATGCGCAGAGGTGCCTGCACCCTGTTGCTGTGCAGACAACTAGCTGCTCAGATGCAAGAGAGGAAGGCTCCCAGGCATGTCACAAATCACCTCGTGAAGATTCTAGAAAAAATAATCCCTTGTTTGCATTTGAGTCTCGAAGCCACAGCATTTAGGAGTTTCTGATCACCAGGAATTCGTCAAGATTGCTTGATAGTTTGTCAAATACATTTTAGCCTAGTATCCTAAGACAGGATTGATGCTTATGTACTGCCGATCTCCAAGGTGAAAGCGTTTCTTACTCCGTGTACTCTTCACAGGGTGAAAAGGGAGAAGAAGGAGAACAGGGGATCTCTGTAAGTTCCATGACCACTTGTTCCCTTCCCTCTGCGATTACTCCATCTCTGGGGCTCCTGTTGGAATGGGTGTGCTCTGGGCTTAACCCTTGTGTTCTTATATACTTCTCTATGTGAGAAGGTATCATGGATACACAGTGCATTTTATTTAATAATCTAGATTATTTGTTTGTCCTGTTTGACTCAGCTTTCTAGTTCTTCCTCACTGTGGTGGTGACTGTGTGTCATACTGGGTAGTGGTGATTCACTCCCCTGTGCTCTCTCTACCCCCATCCTGTCACTAGGGGGCTTAGGAAGGCTGCAGACTGGCCAGTGGTGAGGTCTGCTCCAGGCACCTCTCACATTCTGGTTTCTCTTTCCTAGGGCATAATCTTGAAAGGCGAGGAAGGCATCATGGGATTCCCAGGAATACGGGTGAGCCACGTGTTTTAGAACCACGGTGGTTTGACTAGTTGGCTTTTTGGTTTTTTAAACAGATTTTCTGCTTTTAGATCAGTCTTTAGGTTTGTAGAAAAACTGAGCAAAAAAGTTGAGATTTCCCATGGACCTCTGGCTCTACCCTTGGGCACAGCTAGCCAGCTGGGCATCCACCACCAGGGACATCTCTCAGATGGATTTGCTACAACCCATGAACCCATGCCCCCACCCCCACCCCCACCCCCACCCCCACCTCCATGCTAAAGATTTTAAAACACAGTGCCTGCCCAGGAGGTTCCACCTGGTATGAGGCCTGACTAATCTTTGTAACAAACTGCAGAGAGTATCTAAGACACAGGTTCATTTCTGGACACTCAAAGAGTCCAATAAAAACGTCCCTCATGGAGATGCTCATCTGTAAGGGAACGATGTCACCTTCAGAGCCACAATCGTCAACAGACACCTCGCACTTGGGGGTTAGACTTGGCTACCTGTAGTTGAATGTGACGGCCTGCCCCTGCCCTTCCAAACCTTGAAGGCTCAATGGTTGTTGGCAGTGTCATGCATCTCTCTGGGGAACTTAGTTACCTGTCCTAAATCTTTATTGCTTGTGTTTTCTGTTCAACACAGGGGTTTCCTGGCCTTGATGGAGAAAAAGGAGTCTCAGGACAGAAAGTAAGTCTAATACAAAATGTTCCGGGCCTGAAACCTCATTTATATAACTAGTGGCATCTCAGAAAATAGCATTTGTCCCCAAAGCTCACTTGGGATGTCCCCTGCATCCATAGACTCATAACTGATTGTTCCAACTCTCAGAGTTCTTAGTGGAACATTAACCTCTGTCTCAGCCTCCCTCATCTGTCTGTTGGTTTGTCCACAGAACCCACCCCAGGTCTCTGCCACTAGATCCCCAGCCAGGACCTCACGCCCCAGGTCTCTGCCACTAGATCCCCAGCCCCGAACCTCACACCCCAGATCTCTGCCACTAGATCCCCAGCCTAGACCTCACACCCCAGGTCTCTGCCACTAGATCCCCAGCCCTGAACCTCACACCCCAGGTCTCTGCCACTAGATCCCCAGCCCAGACCTCACACCCCAGGTCTCTGCCACTAGATCCCCAGCCCTGAACCTCACACCCCAGGTCTCTGCCACTAGATCCCCAGCCCTGAACCTCACACCCCAGGTCTCTGCCACTAGATCCCCAGCCCAGACCCCACACCCCAGGTCTCTGCCACTAGATCCCCAGCCCTGAACCTCACACCCCAGGTCTCTCATAGCCCACTACCAAAGGTCCCCACAGTCCCAGACCTCACACCCAGGTCTCTGCCACTAGGTCCCCAGCCCGGACCTCACACTGTGTCATTGTCACTAAAAGGTTGTCAGCTGGTGACAGGGGTTCCCCCTCTGTTTAGAGTTCTACACATACTTTGATACTTGCTTTTGTTTAATGATAACCTAGTTGCTTTTCTTCTGTGGTCTGGCAAAGAAAAAGAAAACGTGTATGAAAAAGAAAAAATTTTTTTACAGGTTCAGACAAGATTTAGCAACAACTAAATTCCAGCTGGAGCGGAAAGCACACGTAGAAATGCCTTTATCTAATTTAATCACTAATTAACTCACGGCATTCATTGTATGAATGCACAAATTCAGCCCACCTACTGCAGAGCCCAGCCTCCTCCTGTTATCCACAGTGGACAGTTCTGGGGTCTGGCTTTAGATCTGTGCCAGCCTCCAGGGTCATGTGTCCTAGCATGCTCATAACTCGAACTTGACAGCGAAGGAATTCTAAGCAAACTTGTACCGTGCTGCTCCACATTTCATCCAACGGGCTGGATGTAGGGTTCATCACACCTCAACATATACACATCTAAGCATCCCAGGAGCGGCAGAGTTGCAGTACACACGTGCACCAAATTTACTCACCCCAGGAGATAGCCATGGCTCCAATCAGCTTATAGTCAGCACCAGAGTGTGTGCACAGGGTACTCAGGGCTTGTTCCCATCAGGCTATCCTGTCAGGTACACAGAAAGCAGCCTCACAACCCTAGCTTCTCCTGAGCCCTGCGCAGATCACCACAGCAAGTAACCACATGACACTGAAGAGCCAGAGGCTGAACTAAGACAGAGAAGCTATGTGGCTCTTCTGGGATAGCAGGTAGTCTTTGCCTCCTGGTGTCATGGCTGACCTCCACGGCTCCCTCTAGAGGCCAGGTTCTGGCATTGATCATGTACCGTGGAGAGCATTATTCCTACCGTTCTCGTTCCTTCTTGTAGACTCTAAACTTGGCCTGGACACCACACACTAACTAGATACAACTTCCTTTCATGGTAGTTCTTGCTAAGAGTGTCCCAGAAAGTAACACAGTAGAGGCAAGAGCTGTCCCCTGCTCCACAGCCGAGGCCAGAATGCCATTGACTTAAAGGTGACAGTGAACAGATTCTGTAGAGGCAACTAAAGCAGGCAGTGAGCCCAAAGCCCAGCCGAGCCAGTCAGTACACTGCTGAGGTGGGCAGGTGGCATGCTGTCACCTACTCTTCACTGAAACAGAGGAACTGTCATGTCTGGAAACATGGTCAGCACCGCTCATCCTGGAACCAGAGGTCCATGAAGACTAGAGTCCTAGACTAGGCCCAGCAAGCCCTGGCCCCTGCCCCTACCCCACCCCCATGCTGCTGCCTAGGTACGGTATAATAGGGACGCCCATCCAGCTTTCTCTGTAACTTGGGAAGAAGCAGGCATCTGTGCTTAAGTGGGTCAGAGGAAGAAATAGTTTACCCAACTGAAAAAATAGGGAAACAGGCAGACATATACAAATGACTCAGCCCACTGCATGTCAGCACAAGCCGCATTGTCCAACGGGCCAGCTGCTGCCTCCCCACGAGCTTTCCAGATGTGCAGGGGCCAGAACTTAAAGGCCGCTCCAAAGAGCTGCCTGTGTACAGTGACCCATTAAAACGCATGCCAAAGAGGGAGGAAGCAGAGAAGGCCATGCATCTGGGGAAACCCCAGTCTCCCTATGAGAACAAAGAGCCTTCTTCACATGCCTATGTGCATGTACACAGAGAGGGAAGCAGGACACAGTAGCGACACACAGGCATGGACACCTAGAAAAGTAAAAAGCTCCAGGCAGGGGACAGGAAGATGTCTCGTGCATTTAGGTTGTATTACATTTTCTGAAACAAAATAAGCAATCATTTGGGGAAACCTGTGTTTAACAACAGCGTGCACTAGCCACAGTCTCTGTGTGGTGTGAGTGTGGGGCAGAGGAAAAAGCCATCTCTGTGTGAACAGGGCCACTGGACTGCCACAGACCTGTTTAAACTCAGGATTCACAGGCTACCAGGCGTGATTTTCCAGCTATGTGGGAGTTGGGAGTAGGCAGCAAGGCAGTGCCCACAGGCAGGCATGTAATGACATCATCAAGTTTAATGACATCACAATGCTGCATCTTCCTGCTCCGTGGCCCTCTTAGGTGGATCCTGCTTATATTACATTAACCCTAGTTCTTTGTCCCTGAGTTCTTGCCTGAGGAAAGACCTAGAAATCCAGAGGTGGAAACACATCCAGACCTGTAAGACCGCGCCTTCTGTTGAACATTTGAGGAGATATTCCCTGGGGGCTTAGCTGTAAATGTGTCCTGATGGTGAGCTCCCACCAGCTACTGAGGACCGCTGCTAATCAGTATCCTTAAGGCCTCAGGGCTCTCTCTGGAACAACATAAAGCTCCACCTAGTGTGAGAGGACCGGAGTCAGCCACAACCCTGCAAAAGGGGGAAAAACGATTAGCCAATCTCAGCCTATCAAACAACACATGAGCTCCTGCAGATCTGTAAAGTCCCCGGGCAGGCTCATTTTGACTGAACCCTGGCTTGGCTTTGGTAGCTTTGCCATATGTAGTCTGTTGCAAGAAGAACGAGCTTCTCAGAAAGCCGTACATACCTGTCCAGCATCCTCACTGACTGGTATGTGAGAAAACTGGAGACCAAATTAGTGTTAAGGGGTTTTTGTTTTGTTCTTTAATGAAAAGAGAAATTCCAAATCAGCAGGCGCTGAGGATTCTGTTTGGTGGGAACTGTAAATTTTCGAAGCTCTTTATGGAGGAAGAGTTTAGCTAAGGGATCAGAGGTGGCTGCCCTGCAGGGAGGAGACGAACCCTGCACAGTCTCCTGCTCAGTCGGATGCTGATGTGGGGGCTGATGAGAGCAGCTGTCCACAGGGGCAGAACGGACGGACGCATCCAGAGGTCCGTAGCACAAGTCACCCAATACTCTCAACATCAACAACCAGGGAAAAATACTAAAAAAAAACTACAAGGTCAGGGGTCGGGGAGCACTGGAGAATGTCTCAGTGGCTAAGAGTACTTGCTGCTCTTGTAGAGGACCTGGGTTCTGTTCCCAGCACTCACAGCCATCTGTAACTCTAGCTCAGGATCTGACCCCCTCATCTGACATCCTCTTCTGACAGGCACTGGCCACTCACATGGTACACATGGTATACATGCAGGAAAAATACTCACACATGTAAAATAAAGTAAATCTTAAAAAAAAAAAAAAATGTAAAGCACAAAGGAAGGAAAGGCTGTTTGACAGGCACTCAGGCCAATGTCACATTGGCTCCTGCTTCAAGAAAAGCCGCTTTAAAGATATTTGTGCATCTGAAATGAGGGAGGTGGATGTGTATTGGGGTAGGGGGAGGTCATTGAGGGGGTTCTTGACTGTGCTGGTAGAAGTGGCTTGGGGTTGATTTCTGGATTCCTCCCGAATCTGGAACTAACAAGCTCATATCTCTCTTTCAGGGAAGCCGAGGCCTGGATGGTTTCCAAGGCCCCAGTGGGCCACGAGGACCCAAGGTGACACATGCCTTTCCGATGATGACGGCCTGCTCCTCACTTAAACAGCATGGGCAGAGGAGATGAGCCCCCCTACAGGGGAGCTGCTCTGTGTTGCTCAGCCCCCTCGGCATGTACAGTGTAGCAGGAGGCTTTGTAGCAGCAAGATGGGGAGGCACCTCCAATTCCTGATGGAGGATGGAACTCGTGTGGTTAACCCTAAGGACTGAGAGGAAAGACAAGGCGAAGGGATCCAGGGTAGCGAGGAGGGGACCCAGCCCTGTGGGTGGCCCTTCCTGCTAGAGGACATGTCTGTGGAGATCAGGGAAATGCGTGGGTGTATCTGGAGATTACACGAGGCTGCTCTACAGAGCAGATGGTGTTGGATGTCCCTGCGTCTCCGTGCTGCCTCCCCCCTCCCCAGATGGCTCAGATGTCAGCGCTATGAAGGTCTGGGACTCAGAATCCTTGTAGTCTCCCAGACACTTCTGGCATCCATACTCCTGGCAAAGGGCTTCACAGGGAGATCCTCACATCCTCTGATGCTCCTTTTTATGTCTGTCTGGTAGCTGGGATGCAGGGACTCCCGACTGTCACATGATAGAGACGTTGCCATGGGGACAGTCCATGTTGGATAGTGGGAAAACCCGCCCTATTAAACCATAAACCAACTCTACATTCTGTGCGCTCATGGGCAATATACAATTCAAGAGGACTCTAGAAGGCTAGACTCATGGTGTTTTCTCTCCATCCAGGGAGAACGGGGAGAACCAGGACCCCCAGGACCCCCTGTCTACTCACCCCATCCATCCCTGGCAAAAGGTTGGTACAAAAGCTTCAACATACGACCTGACCACACATGGACCCTCTTCTGTCGACAGCCAAGTCATAAGCTTTCCAGACAGGTTCTCCAAGTGAAACAAAATGGCGTTCAGAACACAACCTCAGAGACAGCCCAGCTTCCCTGGTGGTTTCAAAAGGGGTCACTAGAAACAGTTACTTTGGTTCTGGCTGACAACACTCACTCCCATCCAGGTGGCCCAATCTGTAAGCGAGGGGAGTGTCTTCATTTCTAGGAGACGCACAGGTTCTAGTTTTTAATGCCTAGAATGCTTCTCAAATCACTGAAACCATTGTGTGTCTTTTTGGTATCTTCTGTGCCTCTATACTGTCTATTTATCAGAATCTTACCCTGCTGGGCTGTGAATTGGGGCCCCTTGGATTTTCAGTATTTGAATATTCCCTGACTCTCTCTGTATACGGTGTACTAAGCTGGATGCCTGAAGTTGTCTGTAGATAACAGCCTCGTTGCTGGGGTATGGGCTTGTTCCTAGACAATATCTGATTCTAACTGAGGGGACCTGTCTTGGTTGCAGGTGCCAGAGGTGACCCAGGATTCCAAGGTGCTCATGGGGAGCCAGGAAGCCGAGGCGAGCCAGGAGACCCTGGACCCATGGGGCCCCGAGGCCCATCAGTTGGAGATGAAGGTAATGGTGTTTCATAGCGTCAGAACATACCTGGTCTCAGGTACGGACATGGACCAGTAGGCTTTGCCAGCCGCATGACCTTCCTGTGGCTTCATCGGTCCTTCTCACAGAGTAGCCTCAGCTCTGATGAAGGGCACATGCAACAGTAACCCAAGCGAGGTTAGATTATGACACTGATGGGTGATTAGTGATATCTGGTCCCTGGATGGAAGATCCAGCGGTGCTGTCCAATGATGTCAGCAAATGGTTACCGTGACAGTTGTAAAAGTTGACAAGCTGTGAAGAAACATACCAAGGCCATCACCTTCTGCTGTTAGCTAGACCCTGATGCTTGTTCCTGATGACGGTCCTCTGTGACAGGAAAGCCGACACAACCTTTACATATCGGGACACTCACCTGCTTCAAATGCTCTTGGATTTCAGATTCGAAGAGAGGCCTTCAAGGAGAGATGGGACCCAAAGGTTTCTCAGGAGAGCCAGGCATCCCAGCACGCTATCCTGGCCCACCAGGAGCTGATGGAAAACCAGGTCTCCAAGGAGTCCCTGGGCCTGCAGGTCCACCTGGACCAGATGGTAAGTGGCTCTGTTCACCTGGAACCTAATCAAGCTGGTTCTGAGTTGATCCAGTAGGATAATGAGTGAGGTGTGGTGGGTGTTCCCAGGGTCCACACAGAAACTGGGATAACAGCTATTGCCTCTCAGTCTGTAGACCCGCAGTTCCTACACGGTGAACTGTGGATGCAGTGGCTTCAGCAGCAAGGAGCCGTGAGTTGAAACCCCTGTGCCCAGGTCTCCTCGGGCATCTCCTTCCTTAACTCACAGCCCCTCTGGTTTGCTTCAGCAATCTGGTTCAGCGTGTTATTATCAGCTTCTCTGTCACTGCAAAGCCAATGTCACGGGAGATAACCAATGATGACAGGAAAAGACAGCTGCAGAAATGAATGGTGGCCACTGGCCAAGGGGGACTGGAGACCCAGAAAGTCTGTGTATACAGCAGATGAGGAGGAAAGTTTGGCCAGCCTGCTGCTCCAGAGCACCTAAGTTAGCCAGGGTGATTCCCCATAGCAGCTGGGATGGTCTCTAAGTCAGCCAGGGTAGCATTTTCAGGTTGCGATGGTCCATGCCGTCCTTATGTGAAGAACGCTCTGTCTACTGAGTGGTACACATGCCATAGCTTTGAGCTGGCCATCCACAAAGCCCGCCCTCTTCAGCTGTAGCATTCAGTTACACATTAGATGTTGAAAATTCCTCATGGGAACATTTCATCTCCTGGAGAGACTGGCTTATGTGGCACTGGAAGGAAATATGAGATCATTTTCTCTTTGGGGGGTGACATCGACCCAAATGTAGGCACTTCTTTCCAAAATGGTTTCAACTCCCTGACATCACCTCCAGCAATCTCTCCTCAAGTCGTCCCTTCAGGGGGCAGAGCATCCTATTTGTTAATGGAGAGTGTTGGGGTTTAGTTAAACTTCACGTTCAGAGGCTGTTTTAACTGCTTTAGCAGTTTTAACTGTTTTAGGCTGTTTTAACTGCTTTGGGAAAATCCTTCTCTACACCATCTCCAGAAGGAAAATTGTTGGCAGCATTTCTTCCATAGTAAGAAATGCTTCTCTAAAACACACACATAGGAAGCCAGTCACTTTGCTTCTATTTATAGTCCACAGTAACATTTTAACTTCATATGAGACGACTTGCCCAGTTTCCTTTCGTGGGGAAGATAGCACATTAAAAGTTTTAAGTGTTGATATTTTCTTGGATGATGCATTTGAGCAAAGCTATCTTTAATGTTTTCCATTATGCTAAAAATAGTTTTTAAGATCTGGGTTATATTTGTTAATACTGACAGGAAGATATTTATTGATGACATATGTACCATATGAATGTCTATGAGCCCGTTCTCCCTGTGTGAGGTGTCTGTAGGGTTTTTCTCACATGTGTCAGAAACATAAACACATGCAATGAGTGAGGACATTGTCTCTGTCACTCCATCCTGTCACAAGCATCCGATATCTTCATGGCTGAATTCTGCTTACTAAGTGGTTTACAGCTTCAATGACATAAATAAACTAACAGAAGCAAACAGATCTAGACAGCAACCTGTTGTAGATTCCCAGCTGATAAGGGGATGTGTACAGAAGAGGGACTAGTGTAAGAAGTTTATCAACTATAAATTTTAGGACATCCAATTCAAGCCCTTCCTGCGTTGTTTCCTCTGTGAGATACATTGTTACCAAATCATCTGCTCCTACAGCAAACTCTTTAGTGAAAAGTAGCCGACCACTGTCTTTCCAAGTGTGCCTCACAATTTAGAATCCACCTTGAAACTAATACTGGAAACTAGGAGTCCTACATTGCCGAGCCTTTCTTAGAACTGAAATTTTTGGAGTCTTCTCTCGGAAACTGCGTTTGCGTTTGGTCCTATTTTGTGTGCTACAGTTGCTGAAGCCAGAATGCTTAGTCAGGCACAGAATCAGAGCAAACCTTGATGCCAGCTGTCTTTCGGGGTGAAAGGCTCTGCTGGCCCCATTTCTGATTCAGCTGACTGAATCAGCTATTGGCTTCTCTGTGAAAGTCGTGCTGGCATCTCCCACATCCCAAAGAACTTGTTTAAATATATGAATGAATTAAATAGAAGAAAACAACCCAGGGGAGAGACAGAGGTCGCATCTACATGGCTCAATTGTGCCTTCGTGAAGGCCTTACTATCTCCCAAGAAAGACATCTCTCTTCATCCTTGGTGACAGGTCCTCAGGGACTGTCCTCTAGTTTTAAATGTTCCTAAAGTCCAGGTGATGAATCCCGCTATTTACGACCTGCTCTTCTCTCCATCTGTCAAGAGGGCTGGACAGTTAGGCTAGAGCCCAACCTAGACCTAAGCATCTCCTAGAGGGGTCCCACGGGCACACAGGTAGTCCTGTGTGGAAAGGCTTTCTTCGGCTCCACAGTGCCTGTCCTCTGTGCTCACTCTCTGGACACTGTAGGACTTCTCAGTGCTCTCTCTCTTTTCCTCTCTCCCTCTCTTCCCCTCCCTCCCCCTCTCTCTGTCTCTCTCTCCCCCCTCTCTGTCTCTGTCTCCCTCTCTCTCTGTCACTCTCTCTCCCTCTCTTCCCTCCCTCCCCCTCTCTCTGTCTCTCTCTCCCTCTCTTTCCCTCCCTGCCTCCCCCCCCCCCTCTCAGCTGATGGAGCTCCTGACATCTTCCTTGGTCCCTTCTATCCCCACTGTGCCCACATAAACTCTAGATAAACTCTCCAACGAGTACACAGTCCCATGAGGACGTCGCCATTCCTCCTCTGTGCCCTGAGCTACCACCATGAAACTTCTCACTAGAAACAGCCAGCACTGGGTCTCAGGAATACCTAACCTCAGAATGCCCAGAGCGGAGCTGCAGGTCTCCACCCTCTCACTCTCCTCCTTGGCCCACACATTCCCTGGTGCCACTGTTCCTCCATTAGCTTCTGTACTTGAGCCAGGACCCAGGAGTCTCTGGGCACCTCACTGGATCCACTGTGTGTGGTGCAGCCTGTCTCCTTAAACCCTTTCAGGACTCCCTTTGCCCTTAGGAGTAAAAGCCCAAGAGGGTCTTCTCCCCTCCTCCATGCCAACAGTCCTCCATGTACCTTTTATATATCCCAGGTCATGGCTCTGTACTGTAGGGGCCATTTGGCCCCTTTATACCCTTTGTGGATAGCCCTTCTGCTCCCTGCCTGGCCAGCTCCCTCTGTCAGCCACAGTCCATGCCACTTCCCCAGAAAGCCCTCCCTGGACACCACCCATTCTAAATCAGCTGCTCCCAGATGCCCTCTCACGGTGCTAGCTAGAATCTGAAAACTCACAATTGTTTGCTGAACGTGTTAGCTGTGTCCCTGCATCTCAGCTGTCAGCTCAAGGCAGGCTGGCTTCCCAGTGCCAACACAGCTTCTGGCTTGCTGCCTGGCACAGCTCAGGCGCTGGCTCGTGGTGGATGAATGAGTGAGTGAGAGACTGTGTTAGATGTGCAGCCAGATCAGATTACACAGAACAATACTCGCTGGTCTCTACAAACCTCTGCTTCTCTGGGAGCTCTCAAACCACCCCATGCCTTTTCCCAAGAGCAAAGGCCTTTGAAGTCGATGCTTCCTTACTCTTTCTACTTCCTGTGTAGACACAGCGGCTACCTTGCTTAGGGGTGTTCCTTGGAGCTATAACCACTACTAGATTTAACAGTGATGATACTTGGTAGCTAACACCTGTAATCCCGACACTTGAGAGGCTGAGACGGGAGGGTCACAAGTTCAGGGCCAACCTGGGCTACAGAGTAAGACAGTGAGCCGCAGAGGAGGCCAGAGATGCTCAGCTCAGGAGTCCCAATCAATCTCACCTGGATAAGCAGCCTCAGGTCCGCCACCAGGTGGCAGTCTTCCCCAAGGCCTCAGAATTGTGAGGCCTATGTGAGGTCTCATCTGGTCACCTGATATACATATGTGCAATTATTGGGCACTGTAGTGACTAATAACTCTGACCCTTAGTGAAAAAAAAAAAGACCTAGAAGAGGAATGTTGGGATCAAGGTCACTCGGTGAGGTCAACCATGCCTAGTGCCAATTAGTTAGGAGAATTCCCGTTAGTTACCAGGACCCCGTGTTTGCAGTTTTACATGTGTGTTCATGTGTACAGGTAAAAGGAGAAGTGGGAAGGTCTGAACAGAGGTGGACAGAGCAGAGAGCTGAGTTTACCCTAATTCTTGTGCCCCGGCCCCCCACACACACACACACACATTGGGGGAAGTTCTGAAGGAGAACAGAAATGCACGGCCATCTTGAAATTCCAGCAACATGGAGGGAGAAGTCAAATTCTTCATTTTCGAACGGAACATTTCTCAAAAGGAAAGACATGGGTCTCCATACATTGACGGAAAAGCTAAATGTGCAGGCTCTGGTCTCTGTTCCACCCTGAGGCTATGGCCACACGGCTGTCCACGAGTCTGTCTTTGGAGGTGCTGGTGTGGGCCTGGAGGTGCAGGGGGCTGGGGTAGACTTGGCTGAGAGGCTGCGCTGGACCTGATGCTGTCTCTCTCTCACACACACAAATGCTTTTGCCCCATGTGTTTCTCCTTAGGCTTCCTGTTTGGCCTGAAAGGATCAGAAGGAAGAGTGGGTTACCCCGGACCTTCAGGTTTCCCAGGAGCTCGAGGACAGAAAGGATGGAAAGGTGAGGACTATGGGGTGGGAAGGTCAGGATGGTGACCCCAACCTAGTCCCCATGTCACCCTTCCCTTGAACGCTGACCCCGCCCCAACCCTTCATTCGTTTCTTTGAAGGTCAAGGGCAGGCATTTTGATCTGAACTCTGAAATGTCCAAAATCTGAAACTTTGTGAGAGCCAATATGTCAATACTGCACAGCAAGTGGGAAATTCCACAGCTGGCGTCACTTGCTGGACCACAGCCAAAGCAGCCACATCAAAACTCTTGGATAAAGTTAACTTTGGGCTGTGTACAGGTCATATGAAACACCTTATGTCTGGATGAGGTCTACCCATGACCTCACCATGTCTATGCAGAATAAAAGGCATTCTGAAGCCAGGTGTGGCAGCGGATGCCTGTGATCTCAGATCTCAGTGTCTAGGCTGCCTTCTCTCCACCAACCCCCCTCACCTGTCCTCTCCCCTGCTATTCCAAACCCAGCTTAACATATGCACCCCTGTCCTCATCACTACAGGTGAAGCTGGAGACTGCCAGTGTGGCCAGGTCATCGGGGGTCTTCCGGGACTACCGGGACCCAAAGGTTTTCCCGGTGCCAATGGGGAACTAGGAAAGAAAGGTGACCAAGGAGACCCAGGCCTGCACGGTATCCCTGGGTTCCCAGGATTCAAGGTGAGAGAAGAGCGCCCCCTGCTGGCCAGAGTTACCTTGCAGCCCACAGGCGCCTGAGGCTGCCAAACTTCATTCACACAACCAGCGTATGGGATTTTTTTTTTTTTTTTTTTTTAAGATGTGCTTTTGAAAACTTTCACCTGTTGCACTGAAATAATGAAAGCCACTCTGGAAGGCAGTCCTTCATTCTCTGAAAAGTTAGACATGAAGTTATCACCGGTTATATATACCCAGAGGTTCCACTCCAGACTGCAGTAAGGAACTGCAGCCCTTTGCCTTCCCAAGTATATGCATTGTGTGTGGATTGGCATTATACATAAGAAGAAAGTGCATGGCCACCCTAAGGAATGCCACCCTTCACGGGTGGAGCACTGGCCACACTGCTGTGTACATACATACACACATGCACATATACACAGCCTCACCATGTCTCCCAGGCTAGCCTCCAATCCCTGGCAATGCTCCCATTTCTGCCTCCCTTATTCTGGGATAGCAGGCGTGTGGCACCACAGCTGAATGGCCCTACCATTTATCTTTGCGCCAATAGAGAAAGAAAGTTCTCGAGGCACCTGGCCAAAGACAGTTTCAGCATCCCAACCCTACAGAAAGAGAACTGAAGCCAAGCAAGAACCGTAACTCTTGTTTCCTCTCAGTGCAGAAGACCATGCCAGTGTGGTCACAAGTCTGAGGCCAGCCTAGGCTACATGAGCAAGACCCTGTCAAACACACATACACACACACACCAAATGGAAAATAAATGTTTTAAAGACAGTGGCCCCTCTAAGTCTGAGCATTGTTAACGTGTTCAAAAAGATCCTAAACTGGAAGCCATACACTCCATCCTGGAGAATCAAGTCAGCTGCTCAGCTGACTCATTCCTAGAAGCCAAATGGAGTCCATTTGGTACCTTGGAAACCTATAAATAGCCGAAGTATGCCTGCTGTCTTCCTGTGTACCCACCAGGAGGGCTTTTCTCCAATAGCCTCTAGTTGTATTTGTTGTCCTGAACTTAATTATATGTCTGTGTGTACAACAACCCTGTGTAAAAGGATCCCGTAGGGTGGTGTGTGTGTGTGTGTGTGTGTGTGTGTGTTTGTGTGTATGTGTTAGGGGGGAGTGTGGGTCTGTGGAACTGTGTGATGGTGACCAGGAGGCTGGTTGGATGGATGGATATAGATGAATGGATTGTTGATTGGCCAAATGATGGGTAGGAATGCCTGGAATGACGTTCGTGATTGTGCTGGTATCTGACCGGCTAGTTGAGTGTGACGGATGGATGGATGATGTGATGGATGGATGGATGGATGGATGGATGGATGGATGGATGGATGGATGGATGGATGTGAGGATGGATGGATGTGAATGTGGACTGGTTGGTTGGTTAGTTGTAGTATTTATGCTGTATAGCATGGAAGGGTGGCCTAAGCACAAGGGTTGGTCCGTAAACACCCAGTGAGCACCCTCTGTATGTGAGCAGCTATTCTAAACCCAAAAGTGTTTTCCATTCTCTGGCAAGAACTAACTCAATAAATCAAGTTCCCCTGGAATTCTCTAGCCCAAGGCAGTCCACAAGCACATGTAACATTCCCTTCAATTAAACCAACACCGGGAGTCCCCATCTCTTGCACATAGTTAATCAAGATATACCACAAGTAATGCCTAGCACACGAAGGTCCAATCCCAGACCATTTCTACCCATGGAGCTGTAGCCATCTCAGAGCCCTGAAAGAAGCTGCTAACCTCGACGTTGTCAGCATCGCTTTGCAAAAGAAGCTATTGTTCTCGATTGGTCACATCTAGATAGGAAGTGGTTGTATCTTCGTTTACAGATTTATCTTATTATGTTATGGGTATTTTACCTGTGTGTCCATGTGCAGAGAGAGAGACAGAGACAGAGAGAGCTTGCAACACATGCATGCAGTACCCACAGAGGCCAGAAGAGGGCATCAGATCCCCTGGCACTGTAGTTACAGAAGTGGTTGCTAGGAATTCCTTGGTCCTCAGCAAGAGCACCAAGCGCTCTTAAGCATCTATCTCTCCATCTTCATAAATGATCATTCCTCCCCATTGGCTAGCTGGCTCATTGCCTGTTTGGATTCTAATGCTCGTAACCATCTTCCTGAAGCCCAAGGGCAGGGTTTCTTCTGGCCTCATGGAGAGATCTTTCCAGCAGCCCATTGCCCACAAACTGCATGACTTAAGATCCTTTAACAGTCTGTAGGAGGAAGAGACATCCATGTGTTTCTATCCACAGGGAGCCCCGGGTGTCGCTGGAGCCCCTGGACCCAAAGGAGTAAAGGGAGACTCTAGAACAATCACTACCAAAGGTTAGTTCTCCATGACTGAGCGCTTCTCTGCTCAGTCAACCATCTGTGTCCCTGACTGGGTAGATTCACATGCAAATCTTTCCCAGGTGAGAGAGGACACCAGGTATCCCTGGCGTACACGGGATGAAAGGTGATGACGGCGTCCCGGGACGTGACGGGCTGGACGGATTCCCTGGCCTGCCGGGCCTCCGGTAAGCTATTGCCGAGCTCCAGCCTACCCGGCCCCATCCTTCAATTCCTTCCTGTTCTGTGGACATCTGGGGGCTCGTGAACTTGACCTTGGCTCTCACCCAGTGCTCAGGACAGGTCCATTCTGTTTTAGTCAGCGGATGTCATGTTTGTAAACACTAGTGAGTGAACTGTGAGGCACAGGGTGAATGCTTCAAACAGTGGAGAAACGTCCATTACGGTCTCTGTGGAGTAAGATCCACGTGTTGTCAGGAGAGGGTCTTCCCTATTCCCAGGCAGATCTTGTAGAGTTAGTGTCCCTCGCCGTTCACAAACCTTGCGTGCTCTAGCAAGCTAGAACATAATGTCATAAGGTAAGGAGAAAATGGCTCTCCCATTTTGACTCACCAACATGTCATCCACAGTCAAAGTCTGGGCTGTCCACTCTACGATCTCTGGTGGCCCTACGACATGAGAAGTCCTGCTTTGTTGACCCGACATACACGAGAGAGGCTAAATATGCATGTATGCATGCTTTGAGGGTTCCACAAACAGAAAAAGTGCTTGACCCAGTGACTTCCCATAGTACTCTCTTACCTTTGAATACAAAGGAGAAAGTGATGTCTGGGCAGGCTGACTTCTCAACTCCACCTACCTGTCATCAGAAGTCCCCCTCTCACCCGTGACTTTATAGGCATGCCAGGACAGCCAGCATCTCATTAGCCATACATAGCACTGACACTGGGGCCATGCTGGGCGCTACCCTGTGAGCCTTGCCCCTGCCCACTGCCCAGAGGTCACCACTCCTACTGTTATCCCTCCATTGCCCAACCAAGTGTCCCCACATGGCTGGCATCATCACCACAGGGCATGCCACTGGACAGGACACCTAGCTTGTCCCCATTCTAACCCTGTGGATGCTAAGGGCACACGGCTCTTCATTTAACTAGCTCTCTTCCTCTAATGACATGATGTCCCCCCTGATCAGCAGACATGTCACATCATGCTAATCCTAACAGATAAACTGGAGTTCCTGTGCCCATCCGGAGTATAAATGTGTGTCTCCAGGCTGGCCCTCCACTGTGCTGAAAAGAGATGCTTTAAGTTCTAACTTCGACTCAGTCACTGGCATAGACATTTTCCTCCCAGCTGACCTGTTCTCAACCTACACCACAGAATTACAGGGAAATGGCGAAGACATAGCTAGCTCAGATGTCCTATGCGTTTGAAGATAACCGGGATTCTTTTCAGGGCGATGGCATCAAGGGTCCCCCAGGGGATGCAGGTCTCCCTGGCATACCCGGAATCAAGGGCTTTCCAGGAGAAGTGGGTCCTCCAGGACAGGGCTTACCAGGCCCGAAAGGCGAGCGTGGTTTCCCTGGAGATGCTGGGCTGCCTGGACCTCCAGGTTTCCCTGGTCCTCCAGGTCTCCCAGGAACCCCAGGACAAACAGGTATGAAGGAGTCATTCCCTTGTCCTCCTGAGTCCTGGGCAGTCCCCTGGTCTGTGTCCCCTACTTCTTTAGATCCATGTGTGTGCCCAGGGAACCAGGCAGGAACATCACGTCCCACATTTGTTCACGACACAGGAACAGATGTGCACCGCAGGCTCCCTAAGCCCACCATCCTTGGAATGTAGAACTTCTTTGGACAAATGAGGTCACCCCCACCCAGCCTGCACAGCAGCACACACACATACACACACACACATGCACACTCAAACACATCCCCAGGCACGGGTAAGTCAATGGCTTCCATTGGTTCTGATTTGCCACCGCCTTTGTTTGTGTCTCTCCAGATTGTGACACAGATGTGAAAAGACCTATTGGAGGCGGCCAGCAAGTGGTGGTTCAGCCAGGTACGACAGGGGAAAGCAAGTAGCTCGAGACTGTGTTACTCTAGATGGTAAAACGTAGGGCTTGGTGCCGAGTGACCCATAGGAGCCTGGGCTGTGTTCTCCTGCAGATGGGCAAGACTCCTAAACTAGCCATGCTTGTAGGAGTCTGTTGAGCATCTTTACTAAAGAATGCTCAACAGAGAGGCGAGCTGAGCACCATCGTCCTAGGCTCCAGGAGCATCTGCAGCCCTGATGTCTCGGTCACTGTTCTCTCAATGCGAAGAGACGCCATGACCAAGACAACTCTTATTTAAAGGAAGCATTTGATTGGGAATTGCTCACAGTTTCAGAGGTTCGGTTCATTCTCATCATGGTAGGAAGCAAGGCAGCACACAGGCAGACATGGTGCTGGAGAAATAGCTTGAGAATTCTGAGTTCAAAATCGCAGACAGCAGGAAAAGAGAGACGCTGAGCCTGGCTTGAGCTTCTAAACCCCCAAAGCCCACCTCCTGCTGACACACTTCCTCCAACAAGGCCACACCTCCTAATCCCTCCCAAGAAGTACCACTCCAAGCCTGTGGGGACCTGTCTTGGTCAAACCACAACACCAGGTTTAAATTTGCACCTGCTGAAAGCAACTTATCACTGTGGCTAATTCTGAATAATTCATATTCACAAAGAAACCAAAGAATCTCTTTAGAGATGACAAAGTGTGTCCATCTGCAGACAGATATTTTCCGATGGAAGAAACCTGTGTCCTTGGACTTGTGGGAGCCCCACAGTGATTTGACTGGGCTATTGTCTTCTATGAGGAAATAGTATTTGCCAGCACAGTACCAGTTATTATCAGACTGACTTCATTGGCACTCTGTGTTAATATTCTGACTTCTTTACATGATGAGATTGCAACTTTTACTTTGGTCAGAGCCAGGGGTCATTAGGTCGTTAAGTTAATCTGGACTTTAAATGGTAGTCAGTCTGCCTGACTGCTTCTGACCACAGTGGTACCCAGGCAATGAGCCTCAAAAACCATGTCATTTTAGCTCACCCACCTCTCCTCTGTCTCCAGGTTGCGTCACAGGCCCCACAGGGTCACCCGGCCAGCCAGGACTCCCAGGACCCACAGGTAATATGCAGCCTTCATGGTTTGAGATTTCTGTTTCCCACCTTGGGTTTCCTTCTACTGGTTCTGAGTGCCTGCTCACCTCTGGACCTCATGGTGGGGTTCTGCCATCCCGAAACAGACACAACTGTGGTCACTTCCTGCTGGGGCTTATATTTAGAAAATGCCGGCTATCTAATCAGCAGGGCAGCTCTGCTTAGCTCTGGCCTCCATGTTCCTCACTAGAAGTGATCAGAAGCCGTGCACGCCACAGCTAGAAGCAGCCAGAGGCCAAGCGTGCTACAACTAGACCCACGAGACGCCAGCGCAGGGGATGGCTCTGCCAATCCCCCATGCTGCATCCACAAAGCTCGACTGAACCCCACACAATATCTGCCATCCTCCCAATACCCAGTAGAAATGAGACTCTTAAAGCTTAATGATTATCTAAAGGATTTATATATTTAGAAATGTTCAGTTAACAAGATGTCCACACAATTAGAGTTGTTACCCAATATCTAACCTTTTGATAGAAGTTGCTACCCAGGACGGCTTTCAACCCATCCATGGTTCTCCATACACTGCTAGCCTCTTTCTCCTCTCCCCTTCCTCTGTTTCTCTCCCAGCTCCACCTCCTCTTCTACTGCCTAATCACAAAGCTCCACTGCGAATACAATGTAGCAGAATAAGTATCCTGCTACAACTTCCCAGGGAAACCAGCTCTTGTGCACACTGTAAAGAATCCACACAGTGCTGGAGGCAGGAGTGGTACATCCCTTTAGTCTCACCACTCTTGGGAGGCAGAGACAGGCAGGTCTTCGTGAGTTCAAAGCCAGCCTGGTATATAAAGCGAGTTCCAGGATAGCCAGGTTACACAGAGAAACCCTGTCTTTAAAAGCAAACAACAACAACAAAAAGAGTATAAACAGTAAGCAATGGGTCCTGCTCTGTCTGGGGACATACAGTGAGAGCTGTCCTGGGCCAGCCTCCCCCAGCTCCACAACTTCCAAGTTCAAGGACAGACCTCACCGGTTCACAGTAAAGCTGAATCATGTCCCATTGTTGGTTCTCAGAGGACCTGACATGCCTGTGGTTTGCTTGGGTGTCTAGGTGCCAAAGGCATCAGAGGAATTCCAGGACTCCCAGGAGTTTCTGGAGAACAAGGATTCAAGGGCTTTCCAGGAGACCCAGGTCGAGAAGGCTTCCCAGGACCCCCAGGTGAGTGAGCATGGCTTGTGCCCTTATGCTCAGGGAATGGCTCAAGCGTGTCATCAGGTCCACCGCACCCCAGGATTTAAAAGATATCACAGTGACACTTGTTGATAACTGTTGTCCATGCTCTCCTTGGCTTTCATTATTGATGTTGTACTGGGTTGTGGCAGAGATCTTACGGGAGCAGGAGACATGGCATGGGGAGATTTCCTCAGTGGATAGTATAGTGAATATTCCAGCATAATCCTCTCCTGAGAGTGTTCTGAATGTACAGACAACCCTGCCACTGCTGGTTACCGACACTGGTTACTGGCCTGTAGTTAGGTCTGCATGACCTACACACCTGAGGAAAAAATCCACCATGGGGACAATTTATTTATTTTGGCTCACAGTTCATAGGCTCCGTTCATCACAGTGGGATGAGCAGGACAGAGCTGCACATCCTGGTGGCCAGGAGGCAGAGAAAGGGGTAATATGAGTAGATCCAGGGAAAGATATAGCCACCAGGAACATGTCCCTTCTTCCCTAACTAGGCCCCATATCCTTACTTTATTGCCTCCCAATAATGCATGATCTTGTAGACCTGTGACTATGGGTACCATCTTTGTCTTGTTTTAGGATTCATGGGACCCCGAGGATCCAAAGGTGCCACAGGCCTCCCTGGCCCAGATGGACTCCCAGGCCCCATTGGACTTCCAGGGCCAGCTGGACCCCCTGGGGACAGAGGGATTCCAGGAGAAGTACTAGGGGCCCAGCCTGGGACCCGGGGAGATGCTGGACTACCAGGACAGCCTGGGCTAAAAGGGCTCCAGGAGAAATCGGAGCACCTGGGTTCAGAGGTGAGTCACTTGACAGATGGAGGATGGCACCCCAGCTGCAAGAGGTGCAGTCCCCAGGGTGAGTCTCAGGGGGGCTGGTAAGAAGCTCACAGTGTACACATGAGAGAATGTGATCTTGCTTGGTTTTCATTCAGTCCCAGCACGCAAGAGAAGAAATTTCATGTGCACACATGACACACACGTGAACTCACATGTGCATGCATATCACAGCATACCAAAATATGTCCCATTTCCAGAGACATGTTAATTATCTACATAGTATCAACAAAATTTAAGTTTTTGTTTTGTTTTTCCAGATAGGGTTTCTCTATGTAGCAGAGCCCTGACTGTCCTGGACTCTCTTTGTAGTCCAGACAGGCCTTGAACTCACAGAGATCTGCCTGAGATTAAAGTTGTGCACCACCACACCCAAGCAAAATTGAAGTTTGAACAGTAAACTTAAGTTCATGTGAAGGAAAATTCAAGCATGTAGGCTGTCAGTATGCTTCTCATAAGGACTAACATTTGTAGGAAAAAGAGCAAAATGTTTAGAGAATAAAAGTCAAAGACTAGGAGCAATACATGCTATCGACAGTCCAAAGATTACAACCACAGCCCACGCTTTCCCCGGCCCCATCTGCAAGGTCCCTGGTTTTGCCTCCGTGGGAGGAGTGATTCTGGGTGGACAAACACCCCCAAATGTCCATATGATTGGACTTCATCACATGGCCATCTAAGTGTTTGCAAAGAAAATACTTTTAAGATTTATTTTATATTTTTCTTCCAATGAGACCAGTTTTTCTTTTTTTTCTTTTTTTTTTTTTTTTTTTTTTTTTTTGGTTATTTTGTTTATTTACATTTCAAATGTTGTCTCCTTTCCCGGTTTCCCCTCTGCAAATATCCTATCCCATATCCCCTTCCCCTGCTTCTTTGAGGGTGCTCCCCCACCCACCCACTCACCCCTCACCTACTGCCCTAGCAACTCCCTATGTTAGAGCATCGAGCCTCCACAGGACTAAGAGCCTCCCCTCCCATTGATGTCTGACAAGGCCATCCTCTGCTACATATGTGGCTGGAGCCAGGGGTCCCTCCATGTGTACTCTTTGGTTGGTGGTTTAGTCCCTGGGAGCTGGTCTGGTTGGTGTTGTTTGTGGGTGTGTCTGTAGAGGGTACGGGTGCAGGTATACAAGGAGGCCACAAGGGGGCATCAGAGCCCCCAGAGCTGGAGTTGCATGGGTGCTGGGAAGTGAACTTGGAGCCATACTTAACCACTGAGATGACTACCCAGTCTTCAAGAATATTTTTAAATAATATTTAAAAGAATATGTAAAATAATATTTAAATAACATGTAAAATAATATTTAAATATTTAAATAAAATAATATATAAATAATATTTAGTATTTAACATTATAATAAATTTAAATAATATTTAAGTATTGTTAAATTAATGCTAATATTACCAAACTGAAAGAGAAAGGACTTATAGGCGCAGCACCAGGAATTTCACTTTCCTAGAATATTCACGCAACAGCAAAGAGGAAGCACTCCTCCCAGCGCCACACGTAGTTTTGTGGCTCCCCCTTGTGGACGCCAGACTTCCTGCAGTCCTAACTGACTCCTTTTGACATTTTTATAGACTTGAATTTGACCAAGCCAGTGTTGTCTGTGATAGGCTCACAGTTCTGTCTCTGACTCTTGCAGGAAGCCAAGGGATGCCCGGGATGCCAGGGCTTAAAGGTCAGCCAGGCTTCCCAGGGCCTTCAGGACAGCCAGGACTGTCTGGACCCCCAGGACAGCATGGATTCCCAGGAGCTCCTGGCCGAGAGGGGCCTCTGGGACTGCCAGGCTCCCCTGGCCTTGGAGGTAAGACTCCAGCACCCCAGGAATGCATAGGACCTCTTGGTGCTAATAACCAGCCTAACAGGGTCTTTCCCAGGGGATCCCTCAAACTATGTTCCAAGGAACCCCCAGTAACTGTAAGGGGTTCCAAAAACAGAGCTTATAGTTCATCAAAAATAATTTAGGCAGCCGGAGAGGGTATCTCAGCCTAGTCACCTGCCATGTATGTCCTGCTCTGAAGTAGACAGATGACATCCAGAGCAGGAGGTGGGAGGAATAGCTCGGGAGTAGCTGTACTTAGGATACTAACAGACAATGGTAAGCCGCTGCATCTGGCTTCCTGATTTTTGCATAGCTCATTATGTACTTTTTCATGAATAAAGGTTTTACCTGTGCCATGACACTGACAAATAAGAAGGTTCTTAATGGAATAGTCACTTCTAAACTTTAAAAAGTCTCTAATCTGCCTGTATTCCTGGTTTGCCAGTCAGGAAGTAACTTTACAGATGCCTTTGCTGTCTCTTTAAGCAATCAACTGTGTACACAGACCCCCTCTCCATCCCCCACCACCACCACCTGAAAACCAGGCCTTTCCTGGTGTCCTGGTCTTGGGGGTCCCTATAGGTGGCCTTGTCTGTGTCAAAACTGCTGCCTAGACCCAAAGAAGCCAGCTTTCCTGTGTGCCATGCTGATGCTTACAAAGTGACAAGTGACAAGTCACCATCTGCTAACATGTCCTCAGGGCTCATCAGCTCCTAGTCCCACACATGGCCTCTAAAGATCCAGGAGAAGAAAAAAATACAAAGGCCCTGCTCTCCGTGAGCTACACATTATTAGGTAGATGGTCGTTCTGAACAAGCTCATGTTTGGCCAGGGTAAGGCAGGCAGAGGCTCGAGCTGGGAGCCGCATATTTCAGAGGCCAAGGAGTCAGGCAGGTAGGACAGTCCTGGTGCAGAGAAGGAGGCAGATGGGACTAAAGTGGGGGAGAGGACACATAAGAAAGGGGGTGACCAGAACAGAGGCATATTGACCAAGGGCTGAGCTAAGAGCTCATTTGAGAGGGGCAGTGGTGTGGGTGAGGAGATCGGCAGAGGGTAGAAAGTAATAAGTGCCAAGCTGGGGCCACTGAAGATTTGACACAGACAAACGTAGTAAGTGACGGATCCCCTCCAGCTCCTTGCTACAGGGAAACCCAGGTGACAGGAGGGATGGAAGGACAGACAGTGTTGTCTGCCATAGTTGGGACTGAGCAGAGAATTAGGAAAGAGCAGGGCCCCGAAGCATCGGCCTCTCTGCTAACCCTGGGCCACTAACTGTCAGACCGGCAGTTTCCTGCTTTGTCACCATCCCATCACCATGGATCCCTGTTTGGGAAACAAGGAGCCATTCCCCAGGGAAAGCCACACTGGACTGTCCCTCACAGTCAGCCCTTTGTCACAGGGTCCTTAGGAAACTTATCCCTGCAGGGCTCACAGGCTGAAATTTAAGCTTATCATTTGTTGGGACAGTTTTCTGCTTTCCTCTCTAAGGCATCGTATGGGTTGTCCCTATGCTGTTTAATTTTGTTTCTCTCTCTGACAGGTTTGCCTGGAGACAGGGGCGAGCCTGGTGACCCTGGTGTCCCTGGCCCTGTGGGCATGAAAGGTCTGTCTGGGGACAGAGGTGACTCCGGTATGTCAGGAGAGCGTGGCCATCCTGGAAGCCCTGGATTTAAAGGAATGGCGGGGATGCCTGGTATCCCTGGGCAGAAAGGTAACTGTGAAGCCAAGCAAGGACTTCCCTTGCTGGGGCTGAGTCTGATTTGAGCAGCTCTCCCAGGGGCCCCCATAACTGGCTGGAAGCTGACCTCACATACCTGCAGGCCCAAAGCCACAGGACCACAGGATGCTAGCTTACCTTACATAGAAAGGTGGTTTTCCCTCAGGATTATCAATGCAGATAAAGTTCTAGACAGAACCTGTTGAAAACAGGTTTAGATCCCAGGGAATTGTGTTTTTATTGAACACCTGGCCCCTGGAGTTGACTTCTTCACACACACTCAAACAATTGCAAGTGACCCTTCATAAGAGTCTAAGTTGCTGGAAAAACCTTAGGAACCGCCCCCCACACACACACATCCCTTGGCATCTGCCCATGCTGTGCACAGACCTGGGGCCCATTGGAAGGTTTCATACTGACTTCCATCTGACTTCTGTGGGCTCTGCAGACAGCTGGGCCCACACCCTCTGTGTGTTAGAAAGGGATTCTGAGGAACCCCTGCTCAGGGTAAGGGTCTTCGCAGGCTCTTGTGTGAGTGACACGCTGCAGTGTCCAGGATACAGGAAGAATGGCATGTTCCACACGCTTGGTCACTAACTTTCTTCTCATCTTCCTCCAAAGGTGATCGGGGGTCACCTGGAATGGACGGCTTCCAGGGCTTGCTGGGACTTAAGGGAAGACCGGGCTTCCCAGGAATCAAAGGAGAAGCTGGATTCTTTGGAGTTCCTGGTTTGAAGGGCCTGCCTGGGGAGCCAGGTGTTAAAGGTATGTCCTTGCTTAAGATCTAGGGGTCTCTGTGTTCGCTAAAAAGCCAGACTCAGGAGGGAAAATATCCAAATATCATATTTTCTCTCATATGGGGAATGAATATATTCATATATATATATGCATAGAGGAGTTGTGTGTGTGTGTGTGTGTGTGTGTGTGTGTGTACATATATGTATGCCATGAAAATACAAGAAGGACAGGAAGAGAAGGGGACCAACAGGAGAAAGGGACGATCAGCAGCCATGATCAAAGTGTGTCGTGTGTGTGTGTGTGTGTGTGTGTGTGTGTGTGCCCCCGATGAGTTCGGTGACCTTGTACAATACATGCTAATCAACAAGCAAATGAGCCAGGCGTGATGGTGACTGCTGTCACCCTTGTCACCCTGTCTACTAAGAAGTTGCAGGCAAGATACTCAAAAGTTTAAGGCCTGGATGGGATATAGAGTGAGATCCAGGCCAGCCTGAAGAACTTAGTGAGACCATGGGTCAAAATAAAATGTCTAAAATAAATAAGTAAATAAGAGGCGTCTGCCGCTGAAGCTCGGAGCGGAGCATCGAGCCACCGGGTGTCCGGTCGTCCAGTGTGTCCCAGTGAGCATGAGGCCCGGGTTCACCCCTGAAGCATCTGAAGCATCAAGTACATGACAAAGGATTCTCCTCAGCGAACAGTGGTTCACCTTCAAGGCAGCCCTGCTGCTGGAAGGGCTCTCCTGGGCCTCAGCCTTCCAAAGCTGGAAGCTGCAAACAGCCAATCAGATGATCCCAGCTACAAGTCTCCTCCCATCTCCCCCACACACTGACAGTGGATTCCACAACTCTATCCAAAGGGAGGTCTCCAAAGCAAAATTAATGGCAGTGTTAGAACTAAGATTGCCACAAAAGCCCATTCCATCATAGCTGTACCATAGCAAGCGTGAGCTGCAGAGGCGAGAGCGGGCAGGAGTGTGCTTCAAAACAGAGGCATGGTGGCGCACAGCATTAATCCCAGCGGTGGGGAAGCAGAAGCAGATGGATCTCCATGAGTTCGAGGCCAGCCTGGTCAACATAGTGAGTTTAAGGACAGAGTTACATAGTGAGATCCTACCTCAAAACAAACAAAGAAACCACAGACAGACAGACACACAGAGAAAGAAGGTGGTGGAGTGTAGTGAGGAGATGCCTTTGGCAAAGGAGGGGACGGCACTCCAAGAGGAAGGACAGGTAAACATGGAGTTACCCAGAAATTCTCCTTGGAAAAGAGAGTTAAGAACTTATCTCTGGGCGGATTCTTTTTTTTACACAAGTGTTCAGAGCAGCCTCATTTAGAGTATCCAGAAATGGAAGCAACCCAACATCCGCCCACAGATACATAAAATGTGGTGTAGACGTAGGAGGTGCAGGATGAGCAAGCTCCCACAGTTCCACGTGTGTGAACTGTCTAGGGTAAGCAAGCCTCTAGATAACAGTCGATGAGCAGTTCCCCAGGGTTGGGGTGGGGGAACCAGAGGATAGCTGACTTAATCTCAGGTGAAAGCGTTCTAAAGTTAGGTTTGGTGACGGCTGCACAGCTAAGTACACTGAAAACCATCAAACTCCTCTCTTTAAAACGCTGAGCTGTAGCCCAGTGTGATGGTGTGAAACCCAACTCTTGGGAGGCAGAGGCAGTCGGGTCTCCATGATGTCAAGGCTAGCTTGGTACACATAGTGAGTTCCAGGACAGCCAAAGCTCCGTGGTGAGACCTTGTCTCAGAGAAACAAACAAATGAACGAACGACAAACAGTGAGTTGTGTGGTCCATAAATCTCACGTCAACAAAGATGCTTAAAAAGAACGGATGGAAAAGAGAAAAAGAAGAAACAAAGAAAAGGAAGTCTAGAGACAGGGTCTGTGTGAGTTGGGGGACAGTCAGGGCTACAGAGCAAGACCCTGCCTCAAAACACTGAGGATGAATTAGTCTTACGGGTTAGGGCCAGGGCTACAGCTCAGTCATGTGCATGCCAATCAGGGCTCAATCCCATGCAGAGAAAGGGAAAAAAAAATGTTCCCAACATCCAAGCCTGGTCTTGAACTCCTGAGTTCAAACCTCCAGCCTCAGCTCCTCAGTAGCTAGAATAGCAGGCTGTCTTAGTCAAGGTTTCTATTCCTGCACAAACATCATGACCAAGAAACAAGTTGGGGAGGAAAGGGTTTATTCAGCTTACACTTCCACAGTGCTGTTCATCACCAAAGGAAGTCAGGACTGGAACTCAAGCAGGACAGGAAGCAGGAGCTGATGCAGAGGCCATGGAGGTTGCTGCTTACTGGCTTGCTTCCCCTGGCTTGCTCAGCTTGCTTTCTTATAGACCCCAGGACTACCAGCCCAGGGATGGCACCACCCACAATGGGCCCTCCCTCCTTGATCACTAATTGAGAAAATGCCTTACAGCTGGATCTCATGGAGGCATTTCCTCAAGGGAGGCTCCTTTCTCTGTGATAACTCCAGCTTGTGTCAAGTGGACACAAAACCAGCCAGTACACCGGCCTAATCCCACTGCACCTAGCTAAGAGTTACAATTTTAACAGACTTGTAGCAAAATAGTTCTTCCAAGATTTTAACCCACACCTGTGTTCTTAAATCATGCTAAGGCCGTGGAGCAGAAGTTGATCTTCTATGATTTAAATGAGGGTAGGCATTACGGAGTATGTAATCCCAGGACTTGGAAAGATCTGTGCATAATGAGTTCCGGCAGTCTAGACTATGTGGAATCTTATCTCAAAAGAAAACAGAACAAAAGACTAAAAATTAAAATTAAATTAGGAATGCGGTTCCCTATGCTCTGTGCTCGTCTCCCTCACTGTGGCCCCTGCAGCATCCCAGGGTTGTGGTTCCCGGAATGTCCATCCCCGAGATCGACAGTCAGAGCTCTGAGGACAAGAGCAATTTAACGTTTGACTCCCTCACCATCCCCGGGGTCTTGGGACATGACAGAGTTCTGTTCCTTTTCAGGAAACCGAGGGGACCGGGGCCCCCCAGGACCACCTCCTCTTATCCTGCCGGGGATGAAGGACATCAAGGGAGAGAAGGAGATGAGGGGCCGATGGGTCTGAAAGGCTACCTGGGCTTAAAAGGTGAGACACCAGCTGAGCAATAGCCCTGCCCCGTCCTGCGTTGATGTCAGGGCAGCCCTCTTCCTTTGTGTTCTAAATCTTCCCCTACCTCAGCATCTGTGCAGTTGGACTTGGGGCTGTTCTTGATTCCAGAGCCACACCCCTCTTCTGTGTCATGGTTTCCAGCTCTGGACACTGGATGACATGCCCAGACTTCCACTGCAAACACGGGGAGAATGGCCCTGCCAGTCACCAGGCCTAACTCTCTGCTCTTTCCACAGGCATCCAAGGAATGCCCGGGGTCCCCGGGGCGTCTGGAATCCCCGGGCTACCTGGAAGGCCTGGCTTCATCAAAGGAGCCAAGGGAGACATTGGAGTCCCTGGCACACCAGGCTTGCCCGGATTTCCTGGGGTGATTGGCCCTCCTGGAATTACCGGGTTCCCAGGATTCACAGGAAGCCGGGTGAGTGGGTGTCTCTGCTCAGCTTCTCCTATGAGATCCACTTCCTGCCTCTACTCTGGGATCAGTCCACAGATTTGGAAGCAGCGAAGACTGTTCTAAAAGACACAGGCCAACACAAGGACAAGGCTCCCTTCCCTGTGCCTGTCAGTGGTGGCCTGAGTACCCAGCAGCCACCTGGGTTTTCAGCGCATAAAGCCTCAATGTCTTTTCTCCTTCATTTCATTAGGGCGAGAAGGGTACTCCAGGAGTAGCAGGGCTTTTTGGCGAGACTGGCCCTACTGGGGACTTTGGTGAGTGTTGTTGGGACAGTGGAAACAGGGCTCTGGTTATATAAGTTGCCATCAGGTCTGAGGGTGCTGCTGGGCAGACGGCACAGGCGAAGCTCCAAAGCATATTACCTCCCAGCAGCAGAACCTGTCATCATCCTCTCTGCGTGTTGCAGGTGATATCGGAGACACTGTGGACTTACCAGGAAGCCCAGGCCTGAAGGGAGAACGGGGAGTCACTGGAACTCCAGGTACTCGAGTGGTTTTATTTCTTCTGTCACCAAGAATCCAGAGCATATCTCTGGCCCGGCTTGCCAAGTATATTAGTATTTGCTAAAGTCATAAGAGACTGCAGTGAACGGTCTTCAAAGCCAATGTATATGAACGAGTCTGAATCATTTACCTAATTGGAGAACAAACTTGGGAAATCTCTGCCCATCACCCTCCGGGAGTGACTGTAGCCAGAAGCAGCCTCCATATATGGGAGTTTGTAGATACAGCACACATGTCAACATGTATCACTCGTGCAAAGCACACTCGTGCCACACAGCAAATCTCTGCTTCCCAAGGTATCAAGGGATTCTTCGGACAGAAAGGAGCCGAGGGTGACGTTGGATTTCCTGGGATAACAGGCATGGCTGGAGCACAGGGCTCCCCTGGACCTAAAGGACACACAGGTACGATTGTAGCCACAGCCTGCCCAGGGGTATGGCCTCCTAAGACCGGGAGCCTGTGGCTTGTCACCTTTGCCATTTCCTCCTCCGTGGCAATCACTCACCTCCAGGAGACTGACCTGTGCATGTTTCCCATTCGCCTGGCTCTATGTGGAGACCAGCAATGCACAGCGATGCCACATGGGCGGTGATAACCCCTAGAAATTCAGAATTCACACGTCCAGTTACGACCTCACAAGAGATGCCTCGGAGGCCTGCGCTGCCTGCAAGAACTCTTACCTGAACATTTCTCCACAGGTTTTCCAGGGCTCACAGGGCTGCAAGGGCCACAGGAGAGCCTGGACGAATTGGAATACCTGGTGAAAAGGGTGATTTCGGATGGCCGGGCATACCAGGTCGACCAGGTAAGAGATGGTCTTTCCAGGAAGAGAAATAAGTGACAACCCAACCCCCAATAGTCAAGGTCAAGTTGCCAGGTTACAAGAACAGCTTCTCTGTAGGCTACTATCTCAGAGCCCCGGGTATACAGGGGCAGGTGTGTCAGGGGCTAACTATGACCCCAGTTACTCTAAAGGCTGGTTTGCATCTGTGGAATCCACTGGCCAAAGGCCAGACACTCTCCTCAGCAGAGAGGGAATATGCTTGTAGGAAAGTGACCTGAAGCTTCCAGAGAGGACTGGGTCTTTCTTTAGTCACTCCACATAGATATTAGCAGATCGGGACATACACAATGTCCTCGTGTTCTGTTGCTGGCTGCCATGTGCCAAGTCCCAAGACCTTGAAACAAAACCCTGGGCTCCCGAGACCACACCCAACCCCGGAAGTCACCTGTGTTCTGTAGCCTCTAGAAATGGACAGGATGGAAGTAACACCAGGCTCTCGGCTCCAAGCAAAGCTTTATTTTTTTTTAAATTACATTTACTGTGTATCACATACATATAGAACTGACTGGGTGTGGAGTAGCCATGGTCGATGTAAGGAAGGTCAAAGGTTAGCTTGCAGGGGTAAAGAAGGAAGGTCAAAGGTCAGCTTGCAGGGGTGAGTTCTCTCCTTCCACCATGTACAGACTGAACTCGGGTCGTCAGGCATGGAAACAAATACCCTCACCCAGTGAGCCAACTCACTGGCCCAAGCACAGCTTTTATAAATCAGTGATAGCCCATGACAGGCATCCCGGAGACAATGCCTCTTTGTCCCCTGCTAGTTCTAAGAGTCCTAAGATGTCTGAAAAGTGTTTATACATAGGACCGTGGGTCACATGAGTGACAGTTTGCATGTCAGGTAAAGGGCAGCACTGCTCACGTGTGTAAAAGCATGTTAGAATTGTCCTGGGACCACTCCCAGCCACAGCCCTGTGCTGTCTGTCCTCCATGACATGACTAAAGTAAGCCAATTTCCTACAGGTTTTCCCGGAATCCGAGGGATCAGCGGATTACACGGCCTGCCAGGCACCAAAGGCTTTCCTGGATCCCCAGGTACTCAGCGGTGCCCTGACCCCATCTCAGTATTGGAGACGAGGGTGCCAGCCTGGGATTGCCAAACCATCCATTATCTTCTTTACAACTTATAGAAATCATTCACGTTCAGTGGGGAAGTTTTTTAAAATATATTTAAACAAGAAAGAGGAGGGGAGCACCGTCCCATAACTGCTGTTTGGCCATACTTTGTAGATTTTTACTTTACTAAGCATTCATCCACCTGCAGGGAAATTCATGCTCTCGTGTTCCCGTGAGCATGTGGGTTTCCAGTTTCCATGGGCAAATGACAGCAATCCTGGCGGGGCTGTGGCAGTCGCCATGATGAGGCTACCACAGTCATGTGGGGCTGTGGCAATTATTGGTATTACTGTGTTCTGTATCCTCTAGAAATGGACAGGATGGAAGTCACACCAGGCTCTCCGATCCAAGCAAAGCTTTATTTATTTATTTTTTTTAATTACATTTACTGTGTATCACATACACATAGAACTGACTGGGTGTGGGGTAGCCATGGTCCATGTAAGGAAGGTCAAAGGTCAGCTTGCAGGGGTAAGGTCAAAGGTCAGCTTGCAGGGGTGAGTAAGGAAGGTCAAAGGTCAGCTTGCAGGGGTGAGTAAGGAAGGTCAAAGAACTATATTGCTGTTCGCTTTGCCTTGAGCGCCTGACGTGTGAACAGGGAATATTTTAAATAATGTCAAATTTCCAAAACCCAATAAAGACGGAGCATGAACAGCCACCAGAACCAGGAGACCCGGGATGGGGTATCCTAGCATGGCTACTGCCGTGATCCCACACCCTCTGCAGGTCTGAGTTTTCCTGTCCATAAAGAGAGTGTATTCTACTGTGTTCTCTGTGGCATCCTTTTTGAGTCTCAGATCCCATGATGCTGAGACCAGAGCTAGGAGACACTGTGGCGACTGGCCTCCGTTTCTCTACTTCACACTGTGAGGATTGTCTTGCCACACGGGGCAGGCCACCTCCCCTACCTGGATAGAGCTGGCACCAACCTCTGATGTGGTCATTTTATTGCAGGTGTTGATGCCCATGGAGACCCAGGGTTCCCAGGCCCCACTGGAGACAGGGGTGACCGAGGAGAGGCCAACACGCTCCCAGGCCCTGTGGGAGCTCCAGGACAGAAAGGGGAGCGGGGAACCCCAGGTAAGCAGCTGTGTTGTCTCCGTGAGCTGAACCCACAGCGTGTGGGTGGAGCTACATAGCCGAGGTCCTCTGAGGAGAATCCACGGGTGTGAGCTCTTGGCTTGTCTCTGTTATTATACTCTGTGGTCCAGCTGGTTTTACACCAATCTTGGCTCATTTTCCAGCCCCCACTCAGTTATTGAAAGACACTTACTCTCCCTTCCTCCTAACCTGTGGTATTGGAGTCCCTGAATGGCGGGTTAGCTGTGGTCATGGACTCCAGCATTCCCCACCACCACCACCATGGAGCTCATGGGACAGGGGGTCAGTCTCCCGAGCACAGTCGTGTGCCCCTTCCTCTCCTGAAATGTTCCTTGTCCTTCTC
Source organism: Mastomys natalensis (assembly GCA_021653895.1). Taxonomy (NCBI): domain Eukaryota; kingdom Metazoa; phylum Chordata; class Mammalia; order Rodentia; family Muridae; genus Mastomys; species Mastomys natalensis. Next base: position 422,822 of record JAJTUV010000579.1, on the reverse strand, counting down.
GCCCTCCACGACACTGTTCCCCTAGAGAGAACAACACAGTAGGAAACGGAGTCCTTGAAAGGGGCAGATGATACGAAATTAACTTGTGTTTTCCTCCTAAGGGGAACGTGGCCCAGCTGGAATCCCAGGACTTCAGGGTTTCCCTGGTGTCTCTCCACCATCCAACATCTCTGGGTCACCCGGTGATGTAGGGGCACCAGGAATATTTGGCTTGCAAGGTAAGCAGGGGCTCTGGTAGGTGATAGACCTCGGGGAGCCATTTAATTTCACACACTGCAGACAGGCAAAAAAAAAAAAAAAAAAATGGTGTCATCACCACCCAGTCACACCACATGGTCGCCATGACGTCACAGTAGACAGGATAACCCATGCACCCACCTGGGTGGCCTCAGAAATGTCCAAAGTCTGTTCCTTTCTCACCATTTGGTGTTTGTATTTTTAATCACTAACCACATCCACCATGACCTAGCTTAGTATTAAAAAGAGACAGAGCAGGGCTAGAGAGATGGCTCAGCAGTTAAGAGCACTGACTGCTCTTCCAGAGGTCATGAGTTCAATTCCCAGCAACCACATGGTGGCTCACAACCATCTGTAATGGGATCTGATGTCCTCTCCTGGTGTGTCTGAAGACAGCAGCAGTGTATCACATACAAAAAATAGAAGAGAGACAAAGAGAGACAGAGAGAGACAGAAAGAGAGAAGCAGAAACAGAGAGACAGCCAGAAAGACAGAGAGAGTGTGAAAAATATGGAGGAGAGGAGATGGTGTAAAGATAAGCCACCAACTAACAATTATTTAAACGTTCCTATAGACTCTGGTTCCTATAGACATTATTTAAAACATTCGAGAGGCATTGGCAGCCCAGTGATAAAGGATAAAAGACAAGCAAAAGGCAGCTTGCACACACTACAGAACAATAGTCAGCCTTTAAAAGGATAGAGTTTCTGACATGCCCACTACCCACTATGACAGGGTTGAGGCCAGAATGTTCCACAAAGTTTCCCAGACACAAAGGCTGAACATCTTGTGCTTCCGCATATAGAAGGTCCCTGGAGCACTAAACCTCCAGGAGAGGATGCTTTCCTGGCCCAGCAGGGTGTGGAGGGTGGAGGTTTAATAGGGACAGAGTCCACCGAGGACGGCGACCCTCCCGCACTGTGCCTTATACCCTCAGGCTACCAAGGCCCCGCAGGACCACCCGGGCCAAATGCACTTCCTGGAATCAAAGGAGATGAGGGGAGTTCCGGAGCCGCAGGAATCCCTGGAGAGAAAGGATGGGTTGGGGACCCAGGGCCCCAGGGCCAGCCTGGTGTGCTCGGTCTTCCAGGGGAGAAAGGTACAGTGAGGGGCTGCCGGTGCTGTGGGCAGGGGGCTGCAGAGTCTATACCACGAATTGGGCTTAATTGTCCTGTCTTCATTGCAGGGCCCAAGGGAGAGCAAGGATTCATGGGCAACACGGGGCCTTCTGGGACCGTGGGTGACAGAGGCCCCAAAGGACCCAAAGGCGACCAGGGATTCCCAGGTGAGTGGAGCCTGTAGGTGACAGCATGCGCCCCATTCTCTAAAGAGTGGAGAGGGAAGCCTCGGGCCGCAGATGATGCTCTTAGAGGCCCAGTGGAAATGGAGTGTTGAGAGGTCTGTGGGGGAGGGGACCTTCAGGCATCTCTGTGGGCCTTCAAGGCAGCTTCAGTGAGAAGAAGCAGGTAAGGTCAAGGTAGAAAAGTGAGGTAGCTCTCCGTTCCCGAACTCACGGCTTCTCTTTGCCTTGCAGGAGCTCCTGGCTCCATGGGATCCCCAGGCATTCCGGGCATACCCCAGAAGATTGCTGTCCAGCCTGGGACCATGGGTCCCCAAGGCAGGAGAGGCCTTCCCGGCGCACTGGGAGAGATAGGGCCTCAGGGCCCTCCTGGAGATCCAGGTAGGGCTCTGGCTTTGGTCCTGTGACCCCTTGGGGAAAGGCCTCCCGTCCCTTATTCTCTGTACCTGTCTGTCCTCTTCAATACGACATCACATCACTAAGAAAAGTAACACCCACTTATCTGATGTCTTACAGGTTTCCGTGGGGCTCCAGGCAAGATTGGGCCCCAGGGCAGAGGTGGCGTGTCTGCTGTTCCAGGGTTCCGGGGAGACCAAGGGCCCATGGGACACCAAGGTCCAGTTGGCCAGGAAGGTATGTGACAGATGGCTGATGGGACAGAAGTTCTGCTGAGGATGGGGACACCCTGCATGGTCTGCAGGGGAGGAAGAGACCTGGCAGAACTGGGACACAAAAGGCTCCAAACCTAGATGCAGGTTCAGCCCAGGTATGCCCTGGGTGCTATGAAGACCTGTTCTATTTCTTAAATTCATTTGTACATGTGCAAGAAGACATAGGCCAGAAACCGCAGCAATTTGCACACAACCCCAAAAAAAGATTTGTTTTAATCAACCCAAGCTTGGCCTGAGCAGCAGTAACAGCCATACTAAGACAAAACACCAGAGACGTCACCAACATGAGTCAAATGACAGTATGCCACTCTGTGGTGGCAGCTATGGGCAGCCACAGAGACACACATCCTCCAGCAGGGACAAATCAGAATTAGTCCTGGGCAGGGGACTGTCCAGGGGAAGTGATGGTGGGCAATGGGGCTGGGTGGCTGCTGACGGCCTGCCTGGATGCTCTCATGGCCTCTTGTGTAGAACCGGGCCCTTAGTGACAGTTGAGCCGGTAGGTTTCACTCTTACTATGGAGTATTCTAACCCTGAACAATCCCGCTCTCCCTGAGCTGCTGCTCTGAGAATAGCCGTCCTGGGGAAGAGGCCTAGTTGCAGGGGAGGTAGCATGGGCACTGACCATTCTCTAACACCTCTTACCCTAAGGGACTGCAGTTCTGCTATGCCCCTGGCTCTCCCTGGAGAGAATTCCTGTGGCCACTGTGCTTCCCAGTCCTTCCTGTACATGTTTGGTGCTGCCATTGTTGTTCTGTGCCTTCCTGAGCCAGTTTGTGTCTAGCTGATTTTGGTCTAAAGAGCCCGAGGCCCAAAGAGAGGGTATCCTAAATGAACTGCAATGCTGTCCTCCGCCCTGGTACCCTGGGGGTTCACAGCGGCTAAACAGTGCCCATTTCTGTTTGGACCCTAGGGGAGCCAGGCCGTCCAGGGAGCCCAGGCCTGCCAGGGATGCCAGGCCGTAGTGTGAGCATTGGCTACCTCCTGGTGAAGCACAGCCAGACGGACCAGGAACCCATGTGCCCCGTGGGCATGAACAAGCTGTGGAGTGGGTACAGCCTGCTGTATTTCGAGGGCCAGGAGAAAGCGCACAACCAGGACCTAGGTAGGCACTGCGGTCAAGCCCCAACTCCGTTCCCAGGCTTGATGGTGATGACTCTGAGATTGTGAACCCCACTCGGCTACATGGCCCATCACCTCCTCCAGGCCTAGGAGAGGCTGAGATGACCAGGGAGACAGAAGTCGTACTACACCCTCAGCCTCAGGACCCCCACATAGGACCTTTTAACTTAAGATAGCATCCATGTCTCATGAGTTAGTCCAGCCAAGCACTGACTTCCCCATTGGAGGCTCCAGTTGCTTCACAATTCTCTTGTTTTTTGACCCAAACCTAGGGTCATGGACTTAAATTGATTCTTCACACAGATGCAAAAACAACAACAACAAAACCAGTCATGTGTGTGCATGCGTGTGCCTTTAAAGGGTATGAACATGATGTCAGAGAGTTTAAAAAACACACAAGGAGAAAGAGGGTAGGTGTCTCTGCCTACCATCCCTCAGACGGCCAAAGTGTACATGGAAGCCTGGAATATTCTTTAAGTCAGTGTTGGTGACACCAGGGCCATCAGCTCCTGGAAGTATACCAACAGGATGCTACTACCACTGCGGGCATTCCTGTCTGTGGCCCCTTTCCCACAGTAAGTTTTACAACGCGATGGAGAAAGGGCAAACAAGAATAGGACCCAAAACAACTGTAGGAACAGGGGGATGGGGGCGGGTCTCAGCCCCTGCTGGTTCAATGAGGTTAGATGATGTGTTTATAAAAAGATAAAGGGATATAGAGTATGTTCTATGGGTGTGTCGTGAGGTATGGGAGAAGGGGATGTCTCAGCGGGCCCATGCCAAGGCATCTCTTCCTACTGAGGAATCAGCCACACGATGGTATGGTATAGAATAGAGTTTATTCAGGGCATGGGGAGGGGAATTAAGAGGGTAGGAGAGGCAGAGAGAAGGAGAGTAGAGAAGTAGAGGCTGGCCATGAGCACGTGGAGAGAGGGGGAAGGGAAGGAGGAAGGGACGAGGGGACGGGGGGGGGGGGAGGCCAGAAGGCAAGAGAGCAAGAGAGGGAGGAGGGAGCAAACAGCCCCTTTTATAGTGGGCCAGGCCTACCTGGCTATTGCCAGGTAACTGTGGGATGGAGTTTAGACAGAATGCTAACAGTAGACTCTATCTGGAAGCTTTGCAGCGTGAGAAGTCACATCTGCCCCTGGCCAGGCACAGTCAGAGCCCAGTTCTGTGCCCTATGGCCGCACAGCTGAAGTGATGGCAGGACTATATTCTCATGTGCTCCTCACACAGGGTTGGCAGGCTCCTGCCTGGCTCGTTTTAGCACAATGCCTTTCCTGTACTGCAATCCGGGGGACGTCTGCTACTATGCCAGCCGCAATGACAAGTCCTACTGGCTCTCCACCACGGCCCCTCTGCCCATGATGCCCGTGGCCGAGGAGGAAATCAAGCCCTACATCAGCCGCTGCTCCGTGTGCGAGGCTCCGGCCGTGGCCATTGCTGTCCACAGCCAAGACGTCTCTATACCCCACTGCCCAGCTGGGTGGCGGAGCTTGTGGATTGGATATTCGTTCCTCATGGTACGTATCGCTTCTCCATTCTCTGAGCATGGGACCAGGTGAAACTCTCCTCATCTACCTCCAAGGTGGGGCACAGAAAGGGCACGGATTAAATAAGCCAGGGCTGCAGATTTGAGTTCCGTGGGTCAGGTTTGGATCCCTAGCAACCATGTAAACACCAGCGAGGTAGAGCAGCCAAACATTCCCTTGCCAGCCAGACGATCCAAAAATCGCCAGATTCAAGGAGCAACCCCCTTCTCAAAAGATAAGGTGGAAACCAATTGAAAAGTACCCAGTTTCAACCCACGACCTCCAGATAAACACATACACCTCACTAATCATACGTGACAACGGCTTAAGTCGTGCGTCATACAATCGCACCTGGAGCAGGAGCGGAGGGCTGTAATTCAGCTTGATCTAAACTAATTGAGCCACATGCTATATGCAAGGAGCTTGCTTCACCCAGCCTGAGGATCGATTTGCCACCCCACATTTACATACAAAATGCAATGTTTCTGTCTTAGCACTGAAGTCGACACTTTGTGGTTTGCTGCAGTTTAAGTGAATGGAAGAATTCTATCCAGGGTGCTGAAATTCTTGTACAGACTCTTTCTGGAATATAGAACACTCCTACACAGCACACGCTGACTAGCTGGTCTCAGATGCATCCAGCCGTGGGATCCCTGGAGTCTGGACTCTATTGACTTCAGAGTCCCAACTCCCACGGAACTCACTCCGGATGATAATTTTCTTTGTTTTACTTTTGGCTTTTTTTTTTTTTTTTTTTTTTTTTTTTTTTCTGAAAGAGTCTCACTCCGTAGCCCAACTTATCCTTGAATTCTCGGCAATCCTCCTGCCTCAGCTTACAAATATGAGGTAGTGAAGCATGCCTTTAATCCCGCACTCAGGGAGCAGAGGTGGGCAGATCTCTGAGTTTGAGGTCAGCCTGGTCTACAGAGTGAATTCCAGGACAGCCAAGGCTAGAGAGAGAAACATTGTCTCCAAATAAACAAAAACAAAACAAAGAAAAAACAACAACAAAAAACCCCCATGAGCTGTTTTATTTTTTTCATCTACTGGACATCTTGAATGGATAGTTGATAGTCTTTTACATTTTGTTTAACCAAAATACAGTCAGCCATATCTACAGACTGTACCTACTTTTTGGTTACGGCTTTCATTGAATAACCAGTCATGGGTGCTATGGTTCACACCATTCCTGCACCTACGACACCCTCCTCAGCATCAGAACCAGTCCCCTCAGTCACCCTGAAGGCAGAGCACACTCTGTGTGATAGTATTCCTGTTATTGACTTAGCAAACAAACAGGGACAGAGGATGTGGCGTGGTCCGGCATGCACGATGCCCTGAACTTTATCTGCAGTACCAGAGAAGCTGGGCACAGGGCCCACATCTGTAAGTCTCAGGAAGTGGAGGCAGAAGGCAGGAGGGGCAAGAGCTCAAGGTCATTCTAAGCTAAGTAGAGAGTTTGAGGCCAGCCTGGGCAACAGGAAAGACTGTAAAAACTAGGAGTGTTGTCATATGCGTTCGATCTGAGCTGCTCGGGACCCTAAGCGAGGAGCAATCTTTGAGTTCAGGACTTCAACACCAACTAGGGCAACATAGTGAGTCTCTGCCTTAAAAGTACTTAACACAGTCTGCAGAGGTGCCTGGGTATTTCAGGCACGTGGTCCCTAACACATGCCATCTCCCGTTCTTTCTGCAGCACACTGCAGCTGGGGACGAAGGTGGCGGCCAGTCACTGGTGTCACCAGGCAGCTGTCTGGAGGACTTCCGGGCAACGCCATTTATCGAGTGTAACGGGGGCCGTGGTACCTGCCACTACTTCGCTAACAAGTACAGCTTCTGGCTGACCACAATCCCTGAGCAGAGCTTCCAGAGCACACCATCCGCTGACACGCTCAAGGCCGGCCTCATCCGCACGCACATCAGCCGCTGCCAAGTGTGCATGAAGAATCTGTGAGCCGTCCACCCTGCCCGCCAGCAGCCCCGTGGGAAGGCCACTTTGGTGCTTATCCTTTTGTATTTGTTTCAATTTTGTTTGAGACACTGTCTCACTTTTCATCCCTGTCTAGCCTGGAACTATGTAACCCAGGCTGGCCTCCAACTTGTGGCAAACCTCCTGCCTCAGCTTCCCAGATGCTGGGATGACGGGCCTGCGCCACCACACCCAGCTTGGTGCTTACTCTTAACTTATTACCTCAGATGCTGATCCCAAAGTTGATCTTAGTATTTTCTTTAAAAGCAAAACTACCAAAGCAATTCTGCACCAGCACTCATTCCGACCGTCTGTCAGCAAGGGGGCACTAGTTCCTCTGGGCTCTACCGCCATGGGTCACAGCCCTGCTAACACCCACCTCCTAGAACCAACACCTCAGAGCAGCCCATGGACCCCTCACCATGTAGGACATAAACATCATGCCACCAGGTGTACCCAACAATAGCTGTCTGTCTGTCCCTGTGCTTCCACTTGCAGCAGTCGGCTTACCTTCCTTGAGCCTTCCTAGAATGAGGCAGAGTCTGGGGGATAGCAAAGGAATCTGTGGCCACTGATGGCTGGGCTCACGGACACCTGTTTCCACCCAAGGATGCGTACAGTATGCTCTGTCTAGTCCTGTTTTCTTGGCAGAAGGGATGGTAGCACTTTTTTCTACCAAATCCATAGCTGCCACCTCCCAAGTCCCCACATGTTGGCCCCTGCCTGTTAAGACCCTGACAGTGGCTGGCACATGGCTCTGGCTCTAGCCAAATCCACAGGGAAGGGGACATTTCTCTAGCCCTCACCAGCATCTGCTGGAAGGTACACTTAGCAAGCCATTCCCAGTGGTGTCTTACAACCTGTGTCACCCGAAACACCTCCCTCCACAACCTCGTTCCCTGCAGCGAGCTGTTCTATGACTTTCCTGTGTAACACCACAAATAAAAGACATTCTAAGTATTTGGCTGACTACCTTATCTGCTCTCCAAATCGTCGTGTGTATGTGTGTGTGTGTGTGTGTGTGTGTGTGTGTGTGTGTGTGTGTGTGGTGTGTTTGTGTGATATGTGTGTTTGTAGTGTGTGTGTGTGATATGTGTGTGTGTGGTGTGGGGGAATGTGCATGGTATGTGGTATGTGTGTGTAGTATAGTGTGTGTGTGTGTGTGTGGTGTGGTATGTGGTGTGTGTGTGTGTGTGTGTGGGGAGAGATGTGTGGTATGTGGTGTATGTGTGGTATTGGGTGTGTGTGTGTGTAGTATATGGTGTGTGTGTGTGTGTGTGTGGTGTGTGTGTGTGGTGTACATGTATCATTCCCCAGGTGTCACCCACCACTCTTTTTTTTTTTTTTACACAGGTGCTCTCACAGGGCTCAAATTTTGCCAAGTAGGCTGGCTGGCCGGCAAGCCCCAGAGATCCACCTATCTTGGCACATGTGTGACTCGGCAGAACAAGCTGCTCTTTTCTGTGTTCTGGCAGATTTGGTCCCTGTCTTATCCTCAGGACGTTTTTGATTATCACCCCCATGTCAGAGTGAGGAAGTTGGGCACCTCTAAGTGCATTTCCAAGGTACCTTTGTTAGTCCCAAGATAGCTTGCATCTCCACTTTCAGCATTTGAAAGCCACTTTCCCAGGACATAGCTCAACCTCTGATAGCCCTGGAACCTACCTAGGATGTGACCCTGTTGGAGGAGGTGTGTCACTAGGCCAGGCTTTGGGGTTTCCAAAGACTCATGGAATTCTTGGTGCTTTCTCTCCGCAGTTGTGGATCAAGACGTAAGCTCTCAGCTGTTTCCCTCCCTCCACCATTGTGGACTCTGATCCTCTGAAACTATAAAAGCCAAACTAAATGCTTTCTTCTATAAGTTACCTTGGCGATGGTGTTTTATCACAGCAATAGAAAAGCAACTAACACAGTATCCTTCAGGAGGATGGAATGCAGACTGGAGGCCCCATCGTGAAGCCACACAGGGTTGTGCAAGAGCGCTTGTCTTCCCTGGTTACAAACACACCCTGCTCTAACACCTCCTGCAGATAAACTTCTGCTGAATGCAGGAGTGACAAGAAATGCTCTGTCCCTTGCATAGCTAAAGTCCATGAACAGAGGATAGCTGGGTGGGTGGAGACAGCCTGGCCGTGGTGGTAATAGCCAGTTCTCACTGTGCAGTGGTTCCCCCAGACCCATATGCTGCCAAGGGATAGACCCAGCCTCTCTCTGTGGCAGGCTGTGGCTGTTCTTTTACCTTGTGATGGCTTAGTTCCTAGTTTACACTTGGAAGGCCCCTGGACATCCCTTGAGCTTTCCTGCCCCACTGCCTCCAGGAGGCACTCTACCGGGGTTCATAGGTCAGCAAATTTACCCACAGAAATTCAGACCTCTGTGACTCCCCACAGGAAATGACTGAGTGAGCAGGGGAAATGAAACTGTCCAAGGAGGGGGGGGGGGTACCTTAGGAGCTGGAGAACAATTTGACATTCATGTGACAGGAACAGCTCCAGCCACTAGAGAGCAGCCTATGACCTGAACAATGGATTGCTCCCTTCCCCTCCCCCACCCCCTCTCTCGGCTGTGCAACCTCCCCGCTTCAGTTCTAAGAGGAGCAAGGTGCAGCGGAGTGCTTGGCTTGGGAACTACACCAGGCTCGTTCTTGCTAACAGCGCACATTGGCCTCAGAGGCCCTTTGCAATCTGTGAGCTTTCAATCCTCGGCTGCCTCTGGAACAAACGAACGTGCTCCCTGCCAGGGCTGCCTCTGGAACAAAGGTGCTCCCTGCCAGGGCTGCCTCTGAGGAACAGGGCAGGGGGTTCCACATGCAGTGAGCCACACAGATCTGTCAATAGCCCGAAACTTCTAAAACAAGCACCAAGGTGCTTTGCCGTGCTGGTGTGCTGGTGTACTCTGCCTGGAGCTCGCTGCAGGTCCAAAGGAATCAACGTAGGAAGGGAGGGGGTGCGGGCTACAGAGGCTTGAGGAATAGCAACAGCAGCCAAGGTCAGGAGGCAACGATGGGAAGTGCCGTCCAGACCACCCCACCTCTGGCTGGAGCCAATGTGCCTTCAAGAGGCACAAATGCCTGGAGAGGGGACCACACACCCAGCTAAGGTCTCTGGGTTCCTAGGACTCCAGGGCTGTCTTCTCAGAGACCTATGGTCATCCCTCCAGTTGGGACCCCCAGGACTACGGAACTGAAGATATAGTCAGTGCTATTTTCTCTCCACTGTGGGAAAGAAACTCTCTCCTCTCTCTCTCCTCTCTCTCTCTCTCTCTCTCTCTCTCTCTCTCTGCTCCCCAGCCCCCGTCTCTAGAGGTTCCTCAAAAGCGCCTATGTAAGACTATACAGTGGGCAAATGGGAACAAAGTCCTCATCTGAGGCTGCTTCCTGTCAGTCTGCAGCTCTTCCTATACTAGGGAGACAGGAGTGGGCATGACAGTTGTGCTTTTTAAGAAGCTGGTCCCAGGATCTGGGAAAACGGGGGCTACAGACAGGCAGCAGCCAGAATTTAACGTCGCTAACCTCAAACTTCCCTGCCACCATGGCCAAGTTTGATTCCTCAAAGGCAGTGATAAAATGTCTGGAGCTGTCCATCTGTTTGAACCCTGGAGCCCGAGTGACAATTCCAACAACAGGTGTCTAAGGTCCCTGACTGCAGCCCTCGCTCCTGGCCCCTTGGGCTACCACACTGGGACAAAGGAAAGAAGGGTTTTGGGAGGTATGTTCCCAGACCATTTCCCCCATCCTGTGCTGATCCACAGTTGCCCACAAAGGCAAGTCACCCACTCGCTGGCTTCCTAGAGAAACTCAAGCCCTGTAGCCCCTTAAATAGGACCCAAGGACCTGGTTCCCTATGGAGAGGCCAAAGTTAATAATGTGCAAAGTTCCCAAGGAGCACTGCTCAGGACAGGGCACCAGGGTTCGGCTCAGGACTCCTTGTCACTTGATGGTATACAGACTGCATTTGATGAACTGGCTGTCCCTCACCCAGGCCACACAGGGCCAGTGACGTTCAAGAAATAGACAGGAGTGCAGAGAAAGAGCCCACAGCTACTTTTACTTCTAGAGTCGCAAACACAGGTAGCACACTGAAGTGGAAGTGGTGTTCTGTCCCTGAATATCAGCCCCTGGGCATGTGGCCATTCAAGAAGCAGCATCTGAGAAACTCAGTGCAGACAGGACTCAAGAGAGAGAATTCTATGAAGAAAGGATCCTGGGAATTCACCTGCCCACCCAGGACCTTAAAACATGAACAGCAAAAGCCATGTCATGTGATCACAGTTTCACTCTGAAGTGTCAACAGAATGACCCCAGGCTCTCTGAGTCACACACTTCCCAGATGTGTTACTGGCTAAGATACATCTAGAGGACAGGAAGTACAGCTTCTGCCTCTATTGGGGTGCTCCAGATAGTTCAGTGGGAAGCCGACTCACTTTCAGTTTTTAACAAGCTATTGTGAAACTGAATGTGAGGGCTCTGGGATCCGCTTTAGCAGGAGGAAGCCTTGGTGGTAATGTTCTATCCCACGCTAGCTTGATGGGAAATGTAACATTGTGTCTCATCTGAAGGATACAGGCTTTGGCTGGAAGGCCACTCACGCCTGCAGCAACTGGGCCAACCAAGATGCTGGCCTTCAGCAGCGTTAGCAAAACCTGCCCACAATGGGCTGGCCTCTCTGCCTCATAGAATCAGTTTCTGCCTGCTTGCTCTCCATGAATTTCTAAGAACACAGGCGTTATTGTCTCCCACTTTTGACAGTCAGCTTCTTGCAGAGCCTCTACCTCGCCACCCACAGGAAAACCACAAAGGGGTTTTGACTTGGAATAGGGGGTGGGGAGTCAGATTAGATCAGGATCAAAGCTATGAGTGTAGCCACCAGTACAGTTCAGGCCATCCAGACAACTTGGTAAAAGATTCATCCAAATATCCTAGAATTGATAAGGACTGAACAAAACTTTCAAGAGAGAGACTCACTGTCGATGTCACATTTAATGACAGGTTCATGGTAACCACCTCCACCCCCACTTCAACCCCCACCCAGCCTCTCCACCCCTCCCTGAATTAAGGAATATCCTGTGGCTCAAATAAATTCAAACATTCCCAAGAACAAGGCTTTCCCCAAAATCATTTTTAATAATGTAGAGCCCATGTGGCTTCACCCAGTATAAAAACAGCCATTCCTGATTTTATATAAATTAAATGTGGACAATCGTCATCATAACACATCAAGGTACAGACATCAAACGGGAAGACCGTATTTGAATCACAGTGGAGACAGGCCTCTGAGAACAGACACAATGCAGGATACAGTGACTGCCAAAGTCAAGGCCAGTCCAAGGCAGGTCTTTAGACTGGAGGTTCCATGGTGGTTATCTCCATGAGGGATGCATAGGCCAGTAGATGAGGTGGCACCAGGCTGGCTCCACAGAGGGTTTGAGTGCCACCTCCAGATGCCCAGAGGTTGCCAGGCACTCTGGCCTGGATTAACAGCTGGTGGTCATTCCGCCCATTGTCCTCAGTACACAGTGTTGTGTGAGACTTCTTAGCCCAGTGGCTCCCACACACACCAGATGACAAGATAGACCTCCTGCCATTAGGCACAGCACCCAGATCTAGTCTGTTTGGGTGTTTTGTAGCTGGCTATATCCACAGTCTGAGATGACTCCTCAGCCCTCTGCCGTGTGATCATAGGTACCACCAGGTCAAACAAGGTTTCAAAGAGGAGGTCCACGTTGTGTCCGGTCTTGGCACTGGTCTCGAAGCACATCTGCTCAGCAGCTGGCATCTCCCTCTCATCCAGCATTTTGTACTTCAGGATCTTCTTGTAAAGGGCCATTGCATCCTCTGGGTGCACCTGCTTAGGTACCTTGGAAGAGACACAGCTGCCCGCCTTCCCAGAGACATGTCCTTCCTTCTCCCCGCCCTCTGTGGCCCGCTCTGTGGTTAGGTCCACTTTGTTTCCCACAATGGCAAACAGGCAGTCCTTGTTGGCTGTTTCTGTCAGGCCCAGGAATCTGTCCTCCAGCTCAAACAGGCTCTGTGGGTGATTCACATCATAGGTAAGGATGATAGCGGCTGCTCCCCGGCAGTACATGGAGCCCAGACCGTGGAACTGTTCCCGCCCTGGCAGGAACAAAAGAGAAAGAGATTGTTCACCTCAGGATAAGCCACCACCAAACTATGGTCAGGGTCTCCACCCTCCTCCAGAGGATTTAGGACCCCAGGGCAGGAGACTGAGACACCAGTGGCCACATAAATCTGGCCCAGGTGACTGAGCAGGGCCCCATATGCAGTTAAAGCTCACCCCGCCACCCCAGGCACCAGAAGCAGTTCTCACACCACCTAACCATACACCCTTGTTATTATTCAGGACAAGGGACACACAGGTGCCTCCTGATCAGAGCGTGGTTGCATTTTTTCTCACTTTAAAACAAGATGCTTTAGAGAGAAGAGTTCAAATCCCCCACCCATGTAAAAAGATATCTACGGTCAGGAGTGGCGGTACATATCTTTGATCCACAGGAGCACCTGGGGCCAGAATAGGACAGATCTCGGAGAGTTCCAGGCTAGCAGGGGTTACATATAAGACCTTGTCTCAAAGACAACAAAAAAGACTTGGCCACAGGCATACTCATAACCGTAGCCCTGAGGTGGGGAGAAAGACTAGAGAATTGCTGGGGCTTGCAAGCCACTGTCCTAGCTCCAGATTCAGTGAGGCCGAGGGTCTAAGATGGACAGTAACCGAGTAGAACACTGGATGTCTTATTCTAGCCCCTGTGCAAGCATGGACCTACACATGCCTATGTCTCCCCCACCTCTCTCTCCTTCTCTCTCTCTCTCTCTCTCTCTCTCTCCTCTCTCTCTCTCTCTCTCACACACACACACACACACACACACACACACACACACAGTGCTTAAAACACAAGGCTACTGGACTTGAAAGATGCCTCAGTGGCTAAAAGCACTGGCCGCTCTTCCAGACCTGGGTTAGATTCACAGCACCCTCATGATGGTTCCTAATCACGCATACTCCAGTTCCAGGGGATCCAATGTCCCCTGCAGGTAGGTACCTGACACATAAGTCATACATGCAGACAAAACAACTATACACATAAAATTTTATTTTAAAAAATTTAAAACAATGCTGCCCACTGGGTCTTGATTTTGGGTGCATGTGTGTATGTGTAATACTGGGAATAGGCCCAGGGCCTTGTTAGATGTGAGGTAAGCAAGCACCACCGCTGAGCTGCAATCTGTGTCACACTCTGTGATGTCCCAGTCAGATCAGACTCTGAGGAAACGCGATGGCTTTGTACTCATTGGGTGAGGATGCAGCCGTCCGTAGCTCAGGAGTGTTCTCACATCTGCTGCATTTGTGCTGTGTGACATGGGGACACGCTCAGGAAATGGCCATGGCAGGACAGGGAGAGCCACTGCACAGGGTGCTGCATTCCCACTGCCACAAGGACCAGCAGCGAGCTGCAGCCTTTACCATCACAACCGGATGTTTTCTATCCCACAGGCTGTGCAGACATTACAATGTAACCACTTCAAAGACATAGTAGCTATTCCACCTGTGGTTGGATCTCATTACAGTGTGGTTTGTGCTGTCAACTTGAAAGAATCTAGAATCACCGGGAAATGGGCCTCTGAGCACGTCCTGTGGTTTAATTTAGGTGGGATGTCCATCCACAGTAGGCTCCTGCCCTGGCTGGGATGCTGCACTGTATAATGGAGAAAGAGAGGTGAGGGGCAGCATGCCTTCATCACTCTCTGTTACTGTGGATGTCATGTGACCAACTACTTCCCGCTGCCCTGACTGCCCACCACAACGGACTGCACCCTTGAGCACTGAGCTGAAATAAAACCCTTCCCCTTACATTGCTTTTGTCAGGGTGTCTACCCCAGTAACAGGGAAAGGATCTAAGACATTTACCATGTTGACAGCAAAATATATACCAGTAAAAACACATACCAACTGTATGGGGCTTGTTGTTTGTTTGTTTGTTTGTTGTGTCAGACAGGGTCTCACCAGGTTTCTATCATGGGCTGGTCTGAAACTTGCTATGTAGACCAGGCTGCCTTTGAACCCACAGAGATCCAGCCCCTCTGCCTCCCAACACGACTTTGCCAAGGTTAATAATAATCTTTAAACACCTCCAAACAACATATTTCAGAGTAGCTGCCTGCCTTTGACTATAGCTAATGTCCTTTAATCTATTATCTGAGTAAAGGTTGGCTCATCCCACTGAGATGTTTGTGGATGCTTGGCCCAGATGTGGCACTATTAGCAGGTGTGGCCTTGTTGGAGTAGGTGTGTCACAGTGGGTGTGAGCCTAAGACTTTCACCCTAGCTGCCTGGAAGCCAGTATTCTGCTAGCAGCCTTCAGATGAAGATGTAGAACTCTGAGCTCCTCCTGCACCATGCCTGCCTGGATGCTGCCATGTTCCCACCTTGATGATACTGGACTGAACTTCTGAACCTGTAAGCCAGCCCCAATTAAATGTAGTCCTTTATAAAAATTGCCTTGGTCTTGGTGTCTGTTCCCAGCAGTAAAACCCTAACTAAGACAATGTTGGAGAGTTTTATATCCTATTTGAGTCGAGGGGTCCATGAATACGAAATGATGGAGTCCCTGGACGCTTTCAACCACTATTTTCAGCCAGGTGGCAAAAAACCCCATCTTCAACCATTCTGAAAATGGCTGTGTTTTGACAGAGTACTTATGCCCAGCAAGCAGTGCTTTCCTCCAAATGTGTGGCTACTGCCCCACCACAGAGTCTGTAACACTGACAAGACAGATCTTTGCTTACCAAAGAGAAACGCCCCCCAACACACACAAACATACCAAACATGCATGCACACGCACATAAATGTCCACACACACATACACACACATGCATGTATACATACAATACACCCAAACACACACATATCCATGCACATGAACATATATGTAACATATATGCAAACACACACACCAGGCATCTCTCAGCACAACTTTCCAGGATCATGAGATTTCCAACAGCTAGAATGTTATCCATTTAACCACAGATTCCACAAAAGCACAGCCACAAGGACACAGAGAGGGGACATTCCACCAGCCGTGAAGAAATTTTTTCAAGTCTCTGCAACATAGTTCACTAAGGACAAAGAAAGAATTGTCTTAACACCCACGCCCCAAATAGCTTCTGTCCCAGATAAATCTGCTGATTGGAAGCCTGCAGTCCAGCACTTGGAGAACTGGAATAGGTGGTTTGCCAAGTGTAGGCTAACCTGGGCTAACAACGAGACCCTGTCCTGTAAAAAGTAGGATTTGACTTTTGAAAAGTAAATGGTAGTTATATAAAATAAAGATTGCAAACACTGAATGAAATAGGAGACATGAGACAGAGACCTCCAAATGGAGCAGAGAGAGGGCCGATCAACCAGGCTCCTCATATCATGACCAGTCGCTAATGACATCAGCAAATCAGATGAAGAACTTCCAGGCTAGTCTCACGCTCAGATCTCTAGCTCTCCCGGTGGCTAACAGGACTCCCAGGTGGCACAGATGTGGGCAGCATCCATTGCAAGATGGTCCCAGATGAAGGGAACAGACACCATGCAGGAGACCCAGCCATTGAGTCAAGGCAGAGAAACTGGATAGCAAGGTGTCTCTCTACCTTACGCTTTTCCAAACTCTCTCTGCCTTCATCCGTAACATTCCTCACCTGTGTCCTGGAACTTGTACATAATCAGGCAGGCTTTGAGCGAGTCCCGAGGCCCTTCCCTCCCCCAACCCCCCCACATCCACCCCTGGTAAGGCAAGGGCATCTCATCCCGCCTTCTTCCCACTGGATTCCTGGGTCCTTGGCCAAGCAGCTTGGCTTCCTTGAGAACTGAGCTAACACCACAGGCAGTGTGTTACTGGCATTGGCGACCAACATCTGACTACTTCCAGGGGATTCCAAACTTTACACAGCACTGAGTATGAGTTTCCCCGCTGCTGAAATGTGGTAGCACCTGTCAAGGGGTGGTTGAGAAAACAGAATGAAGTCATCCTGGTAAACAGCTTAGCACTGGACCTAGCATGTGATCAATAAATCCTGAATTTGACTACTTCCCTCACCCCTCGCCGAGTGCCACACTCAGTTGGGCTTTACTCTCTCAGATACACATCTGCAAACGTCTCTGAGGCTGGCTCATCACCTGGGCAGCTGACCCATGCCCTGCGGCTCCCTAGTCTTGAGAATGGCTTTCTCCCCAATCCTGGAGTTTCTCCATTCAGGGTTTTAAAAAGGGTTAAAAAGGCCCAGAGGCAAACCTGGGGAAATGCTCTACAGTAACCCAGGTCAGCTCCCAGGGCTCTGAAAACACTCTACCACACTTCCCAGTCCCCACAGCCAAACGGTCTTTGAGTCCAAACATCTGTGATTTTTACTTCTGTGTTCCATATCACTGAATGTGTTTGTTTGTCCTTCAGAAATCACACACAACCCTGCCCACATACTCTCAATGAGTGGGGCACAGGAGGGTGGCACCTTCAAAAAAATGCCGACACTCTGACCCTAGACCCACATGGATCAGGAGAGACAATACACAGCCAGAATTGAGGCATTTGTCTGGGTTACCCAGAACCAGAGAAAAGAAACACATTTTTTTTTTTTTTTAAGTAGCTGCTGAAACATGAGACTCAGATCACTTCTATAAGCTCCAGGCAAGCCCAGAGAAAGGGGAATTTTGTCAAGAGAGCTCTTCCACTTGCAGCTCCACAGCCTATTAGCTGGGAGCTGGCAGCATCCCTGTAATAGTGTAAACGAGAATAAATCAAAAAGCCACAGAAGCAGAGGTGGGGACAAGAATAAAGGTCACAGCCAGAGCCCAGCCTTGGGGACCTGCGTGGTTCAGCCTGGGCCGAGCTGTGATGTGCCTTCCTGTATGCTTTTTTTTTTTTTTTTTCATGAAATTATGATTACCCCAGTGTTTTCAAGTTCAACCTGCAAGTGTTACTAGAAAGGTTATCCGAGTTCCACTTCACGAAGTCCAGTGAACTTTTAAACAACATTTACAGCCAGACGTAGACGCCCTTCAGTACACAAGATCTAGAGCATGTCATCGGCATGTTTTTAAAGTATCGGATGCTGGGATGTTCCGTGGGCGTCACGGCTCTCCAGGGATGTTCGCAAAACCAAATAACGATATCTTCATGCAACAAGGAAAAAGAGGCCACATGCCTCTCTGAGTCAGTGGCCCTCAACCTGTGGGTCTCAACACCTTTGAGACTGAACCGCCCTTTCACGGGGGTCGCCAAGACCATCAGAAAGCACAGGTATTTACACTGTGATTCACAGCAGTAGCAAAATTACAGTTATGAGGTAGCAACGAAAGTAATTTTATAGTTGGGGGGGGTGTCACCACAACGTAAGGAACTGTGTTAAAGGGTTGCAACATTAGGAAGGTTGAAAAGCACTGCACTAGGTTCATGAGATGGGCTGCCTGAGGGCCCACTGTCCCACTTCAGGTAGTGAGAACAGAGAGTGTGGGGTAGCAAGCCACAGGCCCTTAGTGCCACCAACAGGCTTTATCTGAGACTCTTCCATGCACCAGGGCTTCTCTCAGGAAACAATATCAAAGATGCGATGGCGCACACCTTGAATCTCAGCATGCAGGTGGATCCCCAAGCACTTCAGCACTCCTGTGGATCTCCGTGAGTTCAAGGCCAGCCTGGTCTACATAGTGAGCTCAGGACAGCCAGGACTATGTAAAGAGATCTTGTCTCTAAAAACAAACAAACAAATAGTACCACTGATGACATCCTTTGCAATAGGTCATGGCACAAGCCACCTCAGACAGGCCACAGGCCAGGGTTTGGTCCAATAATGTCTGGCTGTTCCTCTGACAGTGTCTAAGATGAGCTGGTACCTTCTAGTGCCAAGTACCCAGGCAGAAATCTGGGCATTCTCCTTGGATCTTACCCTGAGCTGTTCCCTGAGGGAAGGCCCTAATACTACTAGAGTAATGTTTTGGCTTTATAAGACCTGTATCTCAGAAAATGGGTGCATTTAACTGTGAGGTTCCCCATGAAGTGTTAGTGGTCTCAGTGGCGCGACTTTCTGGTACATCATCTCTAGACCACCCATCAAGGTCGGTTCCCAACACACACACAGAGGCACAGCCTCAGAGAGCTGCAGTTTCCAGGGTGACTAGACCTGCATACACTTGATCTGATGCCCCCCAATGCTGTGCACTTTCAAACATTAGAAGTAGCACTCTGTCCTGCGATGGTTTGAATGAGAAAAGCGCCCCCCCCCCATAAGCTCATATACGTAAATGCTTAGTCACCAGGGAGTATAGCTGTTTGAAAGGATTAGAAGGATTAAAAGAATTAGAAGTTGTGGTCTACTTGGAGGAAGTCTGCTCCCGGGAGGTGAGCTTTGATGTTTCAAAAGCTGCCACCAGGCCCAGGGTGTCTCTCTTTCTCTCCCTGTGGGTCAGAATGCAATATCTCCACACTCTGTATATACTGCCTGAGGTAGGGCAGCCCATCTGACATCACCGCTCCAACACCATGAATGCCTGCATGCCCTCACCACCATAATGATAACAGACTAAACCTCTGGAGCTTTAAGCAAGCCCCAACTAAATGCTTCCTTTCATAAGCGTTTCCTTGGTCATTGTGTCCCTTCACAGTAATACACCAGTGGCTAAAATCGACCCCACCCCCCCACTGACCACTTCCGCGTTGGCCGTCTCTTCCTGACCTGCTGACCTAGCTGGTGGTTTCTACTGAAAATCCAATGGTGGAAATCCCCTGCAGCACACACAGATTCCCTTCAAAGTATGAGGAGCCACAGAGCCTGGCAGCTGTCCAACACTGGTTCGGCCTTCAGAGTTCAACAAGAGGGCCCAGAAAGGAAAGGCATGGCTCCCAGGATCAGCAGCCAGCCTTGAATCTGGGACCATACTTCACGGCTGAAGAGGTTTGGGGTGGTGGAAATACAACAAGGAATCTAAAGTATGAGCTGTTTGCTGGGTTTTTAAGTGACTTCCTCCTGCTTTCTTATCTTTTAAGGACATGTCTGAGAAAGGGAGTTTTTTCGTCGTAAATCCAAAGACACTTCCCCACCCTCATCCCCAGCCCCTGTATAGAATCCTATTGGGAAATAAAGTTAGGTCTAGAAAGTTTTCTGAATTATCCCAAGGCCCTAAATTCTATTACAAGTGTCCACAGAAAACACACACAGAAGAGAAGATCCTGTGACCCTGGAGACAAAGACTGGAGTGACTCAGCCACTGGAGAAGAAACCTCTACACCAGCAGTTCTCGACCTGTGGGTTACAATTCCTTTGCAAGTCAAATGGCCCTTTCACAGGGGTCATCTAAGACATTGGAAAACAGATATGTACATTATGAGTCATAGCAAGTAGCAACATTACAGTCATAAAACAGCAACAAAGATGATTTGATGGTGGCGGGTCACCACAAAAAGGAACTGATTTAAAGGGTCACGGCATTAGGAAGGTTGGTCACTAGACTTTGTTCAGTCCACCAGCCTCTGCAGTTGAGAGGATAGAGCCTGCAGCTTGATTCCACTCATTTGTGGTCTCTGTCACAGTTGTCTCCAGAGCCCACACTCTCCAAGTCACCGGCAGCAGGAATCCCAGCTTTGCTGCTGTGCTGCCATCTGGAGGTGACTTTCAGCTGGGGCTGGGTGTCAGGTCACTGAAGTGTCGGCCGACATAGGCAGGTCCTTGGTCCTCTATCTGAGCATATAATCTGAATCCAGAGAAGGCTGGATATAAGTCACAGGTGGCCCTGTCTCAGCACTGCCTGCCTGACACTCACCAGAAAACCATCAAAACCAGCCCTCTAGGTCATCTGCACCAGAACCAGACCAGCAGGTTCCCAGGCTGGGAGGCAGCCATGGTCCTGGCCTCAACCCATTGCTTTCTACGCAGAGGGCCTTTCCAGGTGAGCAGCTCAGTCTCGCATCAGCCTCTGAGTCCCAAAGCCCAGACCTGGATGGCCATGGGATGTGACACTTAACTAGTCAACTCACTCAAACATATGTACTGACCCTGTGTCGCCCTGTGAACCCCACTCCAAGGCTAATGCTGCATCTCTCACCTGGTATCAATGCCTCTCCAATGGCTCTCCCTTTCCAGGCTAGCCTCGAACTTCCCCCACTACCCCCTTATAGCCTAACCCCCCCACATCCCACCCCACTCCCCACCCCATCCCATTGCCCCTTTACAGCCTTACCCACCACGTCCCCAGCAGGACCTGCTCCAGGCATCTGTCCATGAAATCATGCCTGTCTCAAAATGCTCTCAGCCGTCTCTTGGTCAGATCTCCAGGCTCCTCTGACCATTTCAGCCTGAATAATGAACACTTGCCCATTCCTTCCTGCACACTGTGGTTGACCATGGGAAGCAACGCTGTGAACAGTTTTCAAATGATTCCTTTGTTTTCCACCACTGGCTGGCCAGCACCGTCCAACAACAACAAAGCTACGCCCAACCCAACCCCTTACGATAGTTGCTGATTGCCACACTTGAGTTTAAAAGTGTAGATTGGGATGGCTCAGCCAGCGAAGTGCTTACTGTGCAAACATGAGGCCTGAGTCTGATCCCAGAACTCAGGTATAAAGCCATGGTGTGCTGGGGAAGACAGGAAGATTTTGGAGCTTGCCAGCAGCCTAGCCAACTCGGCAAGTCTCAGGTCAGTGAGAGCCCCTGTCTCAAAAACAACGTGAACCACGTCCTGAGGAACGGCACCTGAGGAATAGCACCTGAGGTTGACCTCTGGCCTCCATACACATATGCAACGCACACAATGCATGTCACACATACAAACACACACAAAACACGAGTATATGTACACACACTAGAAAAGTTAAAGGTAGTGTTTATCTTGAATTTTGTATTTTATCTGACCAACATACTTATATCATCACTTCAATACACAGTCCAAAGAAAGATATTGAGACTGTGTCCTTTGACTGGAGTGAATTTTACTCCATGCGACACCTCACTGTTCGGTTCACACATAACCCTGCTGTGTTTAAACAGCACAGGTGGACTTAAATTCTCTGAGGCAGAGGTCACATATACCTGCCCACCCTAGTGTGGCTCCCAGTTCCCAGGACCAGGGCATAGTCCATCATCACAGGAAGGAGACTGGGAAGGAGAAAACAGCGCCAGCATCCTCAGTCCTCCCGACACTCACAGTCACGTGCCAATCAAACCTGTATCTTTGCCCACTTCTTGATCACAAGCCGAGCCACAGGTGCCAGCAATCCCAGTCCCCTGGAATCTAACTGTTCTGCCTGTCCCAGGCTCCCATACCTTCCTTCCACTCATCATGGACAACTAGTAAGACTCCACGGATAACCAGGAAGTCCCACCCCATACCCTGGGCACAGGCAATCTGGTGGGTGACAGAGCAGGTCAGGTGGGTATCTGACCATCTGACCACACTGTTCTGAGCCCCAGATGGGAGGTGGTACCTCGGACACTGTGGCTTCTCAGAAGCCGGACACAGAGTCCTGACTTTCACTTCCTTCTCGAAAGGTGAGCAGAAGGCCAGAGAAACACCGCTCACGTCCAAAAATAGGTACATTTTCACTACGGTCGCTAATGTGGACTCAGCTATGCCCCTAAAAGATAACGCGAGTTCCTCATCCCCACCCTGTGTCTGTGACCTTCTCTGAGGGAGCCAATTAGCTAAGATCACAGTCACACTGGACAGCACTCAGTGCTCAGCAGGCTGTGAGCCATAGCCATGCAAGAAGAGGAGGGGTCAGACACACAGAGGAATAGCAAGGTCTAGGCGACAGGACTGTGGAGATCCCCAAGAGGAGGGAGACATTCGGTTTCTGCTCTGTGGTGAAGCCAGCCACTTGCACCTGGACTTCAGACACCAACTCCAGAATTTCAAGAGAATAAGTTTCTATTGTGGTAAGCCACAGACTGTGTGAAACTCTCTAAAGCAGCCCTGGGGCTATTCAGGCCTAGACTGGAGGCCGCCACCCTTCACCCTCATCAGGAAATCGGAAACCATGAACGGTTCGACAAGCACACTTCCTTTTCCTTGGTGTCCCCACGATGTACAAGGGTCAGACGGGCAAGGGGGTGTTCCTTCCTCCCAACCCAGCCATCCCTCGTCCCACCTTCAAAATCAAGACAAGCCAATCACGAACTTCAATGAATGAGGAGAAGTTGGTAAGAATGGATCACATGACACTGGACTTGCGTCACAAAACCCAAATGCTACCCCTGAACCAAGTCAGCAAAGCCACTCACTTCCTGAGCACAGGACTTACCCAAGTACAGAGATTCCCAGAAACATCAGCATCTGACTTTGTTTCTCAACCTTAAACCCGATCGATCCAAGGCCACTAGAAGGAATGACCTTTGCCCTCCCTTCTGACTTCTTGAGAAATGAAGAGCTAAGTCTGGTTCTTTATTACTCTTGACAAATACAAGGAAAAAGAGGTCTAACCCCGAACAGCTATGCAAGAGACTAATGACCTATAGGTCAAAGCAAGCCTCCCTAGCTGCATGGTAGGGACAGAAGCTGCCCTGAGGCATGTGAGGGGGCAGGTGACCTGCACTGAATAGTAAGCCTCAGGGTGGCCACCACAGAACCTAGGGCTTAAACAGTGCCAGGCTATGGTCACAGAAGTCACTGTTACAGGAGCACACCATAAAGACAGAGGTTACAGTCAGAGTGCAGGTCCCTGATCCCCATACCATGTGAACGGTCAACCTCGGGTCCTACTCTGAAATGTTGAGGAAACAGATGTCAGGAAAAAGAAGGCTGCCTCAGGAGAGGCTCTGTCAGTGAAGTGCTTGCCCACAAGCAGGAAGACCTGAGTTCAGATGACCTAAAACCCAGATGACAAAGCAAGGTATGGCAATGTGCTTCTATGACCCCGTCACCTAGAAGAAGGACAGGCTCTCTGGCCAGTCCAGCTAGCTAAACTGTTGAGCCTCAGGTTCAATGAGAGATCCTGCCTCAAAATCTAAGGAAGGTAATAGCTGGGGAAGACACCCACTTCAACCTCACGCAACCATATAACACACACACACACACACACACCCCACACACACACACACAAAATGATAAAAGAATGTTGGTTGTGGCCGAAATTTCCCTGTCCTATCTTTTTGCAGCAGGAGGCTTGTGATTGGACAGGGAAAGGGAGGCGGAGCTAAGGGTGGCAAAATGGAGGTAGCCGTGAAACAAGTTTCACTCATGGCTTTAGTAGTCTCAGGTAGTTAAGCATATCAAAAGGTTAGGATAATTGGGATAACTAGTCAATTGTGTGGGCATCTTGTGTACTGAGATTTTATTTATCTATAAATCCATTGGTTAACTATAAGCATTAAGAGTTTTGATTTACCGGGTGATGGGTGTGGTGGTGATCATGGGCTGGACGATCGTGGCGTGGGGCTAGCGAGGCCGCGAGGGGAGCTCTGGCTCCCCGCCAGAGAGCCAGCCGAGATGAGAACACCCTGCTGGGGCCAGGCGGCCGGACGGTAGCCAGCATTAGTGCATGGTCTTGGCAGCTAAGCCGGGAGCCAGCCAGACACTTCTTTTCTGCTCCCTCCAGCAACAGTTGATCTGTCACAATCTCAAGAAATAACGGAACAGGCAAAGCCAGAGAAGCTTAAGAATGAAAAGCGTGAACTCCTCCACTAGCTGTAGCTCCCACAGTCATGCACAGAAATGCAGGTGAACAAGAGACAAGGCATGACAAGGCTGTATACACTGGAGATGAAACGTGAATCCAACTCACAGGACTGAGTTTACCACTCTGTGGGAACAGCTAAACTGAATTACTCCGAGATTCCCGGCGTCAGTCACCCAAAGCCAGCATGTGAAGAAGTGAAGCCTCTTCTAAACACCCTGATCACAGGAGGCAGGCTGTGCTTCACAGTGAAACACACTAGTGTATTGTCACCCAGTTCATCGGTGTCACCTGAACCATGTGTGTTCCAGCAAGAATTTACTGAGGGTAATCCAGTAACACCGAATAATGCAAAGAAAAGAGAGGTTCTTTAACGTCCAGGAAAAGAACACTTACATAACACAGTGAGCTGAGAGACAAAAGTCCTCACAGAGGTCTCCTTTTCCTTCAACAGCCACCTTGTGGCCTGCTGGCCACTGGTTCTCAAAGGAGATTAACAAATAAAAATCCAATCCCTTGCAAAGTCTACTTATTAAAGCAGGAAGCTAAAGTCAGCTTCAAACAAGTTTTAACTTGCTTCAAAGCCAAGACTAGACCACAAAAATGAACCACATTAAGAAGAGTCTAGAAGGGGTTTTCTTGAAATGCACTATTCAGAAGAGCCTCTACTAGGGGCACATCACTCTGTAGACATCCCAGAACGCTACGGTCTTTGCTGACTGGGAGAATTCCCTTCTGCAGCTTACAAAGCCCTCTGAGAAACATGCAAGCATTTTCCCATCAGTACTGTCCTTGGGGCAACCTATTCAGCTCTTTCTTAGAGAAGAGAACTTGACAGAGGTTCAGGCATTCAGTCACCAGTCATTTAAGCAGTGGGAGGGCTGTGCTCCGGCAAGACCCCTGCAAAGCACATCCATTAAGTATTTGAGTATTTTATAAGAACTGATTATCATGTTTAAAAATGTAACATTAGAATGTATGCAGAAGTAAAATTTTAAAATAAATACCTAAAATTCAGATTCATTGTGGTAGAGGATAGACTGCATGCCAGGGGCTGGAGAGACAACCAGGAGTCAACAAGGAGAAGTACATTTTCAGAAGACTGAAATTTTCCAGAGGGCAAGGAGTGTGAAGGGTAAGCTTAGCGGACAGTGCCTGCCCTCCTGTGACAGCCCGAGGCCCTTGATTCATCCTCCAGCTTCAGGGGGAGAAGCTGGAGCTGGTGATGCTTGGGAAACCGCACAAATATATTTGCACACACCCCACAGATTAAAATGGGAAATTTGGGTATGTTATTATACCACAATTTTCAAACTCTGTAACATATGTAAAACCAACAGCTACCAACCCCAGGAAAATTGGATGGTGTGGTGGTTTGAAAAATGCTTGGCCCATGGGGAGTGGCACTATTAGGAGATGTGGCCCCATTCGGACAGGTGTGGTCTTGTGGAGGAAGTGTGTCACTGTGTGGGCAGGGTGAGGCTTCCGATGCTCGAGCTCCACCCAGTTCGGAAGAGAGCCTCCTTCTGGCTGCCTTCGGATTAAGATGTAGAACTCTCAGCTCCTTCCCCAGTACCCCATCTACCTGGATGCTGCCATGCTTCCTGTCATGGTGATAATGGACTGAACCTCTGAAACTATAAGCCAGCCTCAATTAACTGTTGTTCTCTCTAAAAGTTGCCTTGGCCGTGGTGTCTCTTCAGAGCAATGAAACCCTAAGACAGATGGTGTGATCCCTCTCCCCTCTGCCCTTAGTTTGTATTCTATGGTCGTGATAAATACCAGCTCCAAAAGGTACTTGGGGAGGAAAGAGTTAAATCCACCTGACTGCACACAGACAGTTCATCATGAAGGCAGGGCAGGACAGAGACTAAAGGCAAGGTCTCAGAGACCACAGAGGAGCACTGCTTACTGGCTCTCCCCTCATGGCTTGCTCAGCTTGCTTTTTTATATAGCTCAGGATTACCTGAAACAGGGGTCCACCCCCAGGGGTCTAGTCTCACCTGCACCAACATTAACCAAGAAACTGCCCCCACAGACTTGCCCGCAGGCCAGTCTGATGACGTTTTCTCCATCAAGACTCCCGGCCCAGATGACTCCAGCTGGGTTGACCAATCAGGAGCCAGCACACTCTGGCTGATGAAGGTAACTTCAGAAACCCAGCCTCTTTCCTATATTCTAGCTTCTGTGGCTCCAGAAAATACTGTGGAAGCTGCCACCAGGGGGAGGCAATTAAACAGCGCTTCCCAACTGTAACACCTGTGAACCAGGACAATTAGCAGCAGCATGGTGGGGTAGATTTAAAGTTACAAGAGTCTCTTTATAGCGAACAAACCATCTCAGAGGCCCACAGCTGCACAGATCAATGAATCATGGGCAGCTGACCCCCCAACAAACGCACCTACATCACAATCCAGCATCTACAGCTAAAGGAGATCACAGAAGAGAGGACAGAATTCTTTTAAGAGCCAGAAAACCAGGAAATCTGCCATGAGACAGCCTGTCCTAGAATCGGCTGCATACACAAGACCAGAACAATAGCAACATCGATGGGCATATTAGCACTGAAGGAGGAAACTTTCCCAGGGTCTTACATACCACTGGGTAGAGAGCTCCAGGCAACTAATGACTGCTGGGAAAAGAATGAGACCCCTTGGTTGTCCAGTGCAGAATGGTCAACCTTGAAACCATATACACCCAAACAACAAAACAGAACCAGCAGCTTGTATTTATATATATTTGTGCATACACATGCATATATATATGTAACAAATATAATAAAAGACAAAGAGACTATCTACTTGTGTAGCTGGGAGCAACTAGAGAGCGGAAAGGGAGGGGGAGACGATGTAATTCTATTTCAATTAAAACATTTGATTTTTGTTTGTTCATTCGGTCTTTTTTAAAAGAAAGCATCACATGGGAAAGAAGTGAGAGATACTTTACAGAAATCTTTACCAGCGTTTTACAAGGGGTTAAGTTATCCACCCCAGCTGACCAGATAACAAGCAGTTAAAGCAAAAAATGTTTCCAAGTTGATCCGTTGCTCTCAACATTTATGTCAGATATTTGTTGTATGAGGTTGCTTTAAAACGCGATGGTTGTCTTCAAGAAGTGATCACCACAGCGCATACACACACACATACACACACACACACACACACACACACACACACACACAGACACACCCGTTCATTACTCCAGGCCAGGGGCATGGAAGAGTACATAACTTAAGAGCTAGCTGTGCATCAGTTTAGGCCTTAAAAATTAAGATTCTGTGGGAAATCCAAAACAGGTAAGGTTGGCTGTTACACTGTCCCCCTAAAGGCGAGTTAAGTCCATGGGGTAGGCGGGGCTGTGTATAGGGTGGGCGGGGCTGTGGTGGTGCAAGCCTTTAATGCTAGCATTCACGAGACAGACACAGATGGATCTCTGGGAATTTGTAGACCAGCCTGGTCTACACAGTGAGTTCCAGGCCAGCCAGAGTCATACAACGAGACCCTCCCTGTCTTAACAACAACAACAAAAAAATCACAGGCTGCGTACACAACAGGATTGCCACTCAAGGCCTATTGTTATCCAGGTTGTGAGGCCAACAAAAGTTCCAGTCACTGAATGTAAGAGGCACGTTCATAAAAATGGTATCACTATGGCTAACCCGAGTTAATCAGATTTGAAATTAATTAAGTTTGGAATGCGTTTTGCATTCTCTGTAGAAAATGTGGCCAAGCGAGCAATAGGTCACCTGTTCTGCTAGATGGAAAGATGAAAACAGAGCAAACGGTCTGGAACTGTGGTCAGGGCACAACCAGCACAACGCGGCCGCCGTCTCCAAACGGCAAAGTGCTCCCTATGCAAGGAACTTGTAATGCCATTTTCCGAGTTTTTTATTTGTGTTGAGCATTGGGGGTGGTCGGTGCACCCTTGCCTTGCAGTCCTTGAAGAAGGATTGCACACATCTTCCTCCATTGATCTTCATGGCTTTGAGACAGGGTCTCTCACTAGAGCTGAAGCTTGCTGGTTTCCAGCCAGGCTGAACCCCCCCCCCCCCCGGCAGCCCTTTGTCTCCACCCCCACCCCCACTTTTACCCCAGCACGGGGTTACAAGTGGGCACACCAGGCTTCTCATGTGGGATCTTCCAAACTAGCTCCTCACAAATGTAAAGCAAGCATCCTTACCTACAGAGCCATCTGTAGTCCCTGCCTGGTTTTGCTTGAGGACCACAATAAAAAGTAAAAACACAAGTCCCCGGAACACTCTGGAACAGTGGCTTTTCCTATGTCCTCCTCTCAGTTCTGGCTCCTGTGTCTCCACACTTTTGTAGGATGTTTGAGAAGTGTCCTGTCTCCTATTCCTGCGCAGGGACAGCGGCTTTCTCAATATCGCTAAAGAAGAGTCTGTCCGTTCCCCATTATGTCCTGGACTTTCGTTAAATATCAACTGGCCATCAAGGTGTGAGTGTATCCTGGGCTCCCTGCCATGCTCAGTGTGCCTGTTTTTAGGCTTGTTTGTTCCTGTTTGTGGTATGTTTTGAAGTGGACTGGTGTGAAGTCACCAGCACTGTTCTTCTTGGTCTGATCGCTTTGGCCATTCTGATCATTGGAGTTCTACAGAAACTTGGAGGACAGGGGGGATTTTGTTCTACTTTTGTGAGAAAAAAAATAGAAAATCTGTAGATCATTTTTAGTGTTGTATTTCAGCAATCGTCTCACCATGCAGACACATGAGCCTCGTCCTGTGTTCCTAACTTCCTCAGTTTCTTTCTTTTTTTTTTTTTTAAGTGATTTATTTATTTTATGTGAGCACACTATACTGTTGCTGTCTTCAGACACACCAGAAGAGGACATCGGATCCCATTACAGATGGTTGTGAGCCACCAAGTGGTTGCTGGGAATTGAACTCATGACCTCTAGAACAGCAGTCAGTGCTCTTAACCACCAAGCCATCTCTCCAGCCCCAACTTCTCAGTTTCTGTCAGAAATACTTCGGTTTCACATCACAGTTCTTAATTAAATCTGTTGCCAATATATGGTTTATTGTTGATGCTATTCTAAAACACAACCACTTTCTTAATTTGTTTTTCAGACAGTTCATTGTTGGTGTATGGAATTATCACCAACTTTTATGTCAGGTCCAAAACAAACTGGGGACAAATGGCTAAGAATGGTGCTGGTTAGCTCACCAGGGCAGATGCTAGACTCCAGGCTCACTTAGCACCTCTGGCTCCCAAGGTTCTCATTCCCAGTAACCCTGCCCTTTAGGCCATACACTCTCTTTGCTCTCTTCTCTTCTCTTTCTCTCTCTCTCTCTCCCTCTCTCTCTCTGTCCTCCTGCTCCCTCTCCCTTGCCTGCCCTCCCCCTCTCCTCCCCCTTCTCTCATGGCCCAGTTCACTGTACTGTCCTCCACCTTCTCTTCCTGTTCTGGACTCTTCCAGATGCCTCTGGCTGTACTCTCCTTCACATCTGCAATAAAAAACCTCAGCCCCACCCTGAAGGGATGGTGTCCTTATTACATTCTGTTTGGTGTCGCAAAACTTTACTATGTGTGCCTGACAGCTCTAACAGGATTCTGTAGCCATTAGACTTTTTTTTTTGTATACACACACACACACACACAGAGAGTGTCTGCAGACTAAGACCATTTCATGTCTTCCTTTCCAGAGTTAATGGCTTTTTTATTTCTTGCCTTGTTGCTGTGGCGAGCACTTCTAGCATTATCTTGAATGGAGTCTTTTTTAGAGAAAAGCTGTTACCTCTTATGGTTTCGTATTCCCACTTAGCAATGAAGCCTGGGCTAGCCTCAAGCTCTGTCCTCAGAATTCAGCACAGCAGAGTCCATGTGCGGCTGTGAGGGACAAGCAGCTCCCTGCCTGTGTCCAGGAAGTAAAACAGTCATTCCAGGAAAGCTGTGAACCGGTGGCCTCCCGAGCAGTTACAAAGTCCTCCAGCTGCTGTTTTACTGAGGCACATGGCGCCCTCCACACCGTGACCCTCCCGCCGGCATTCTGTCTCCTGGACAGGCATGGATGTGTGTGATGACACAGCACTTCCTGCCTCACCGAGATCAGCTTGCCAATCCAGGTCCTTACAAGCAGCATGTCCTGAACTTTGGCACAGGACTCAGAAAATGGTCCTCTGTCTCCAGGACACCATGCACCAGGAGTTGGCCGCAGGGCTGGCCTCAGGGCAGGGCACAGTCTTCAGCCAGGTTGGGGACCTCTATAGCATAGGAGGTAGCCTGCCCCAAGGCCATGAACAGCATGGAACTGAAGACTTCAGCCACTCAAAAATGAGCGTGATTGGGAAGAGCATGCGATGAGAGAAGAGTGCTGAGGTATTTGACACATTCCTCCAGTTAGTTGTGTGGCAAGAGGCCTTAAGGTGGAGCAGTATTTAATTTACCACCCATATGTGACACGCATATTACTCAGTGTGGTGTGTGCACTAGCACGGGGGTCATGGACACACATACGGAGCAACTCTTCCTTCCACTCTCTTCAGAAAGATGTCACTCTGGGAAGAGCAGAGCAGGGCTGGTGATTCAGTCCACAAACCCTGGGGCAGTTCCCCAGTCTCGGATTCCACCTCAGCCATTTCCTCAGTATGTAAACTCCCTGCAGATAAGAATCCTGCTGCAGTTTGCTGGGGCCCTTAAATGGCAAGGAGCGGGGGTGATGAGGGCACACTCTAAGAGAAACAGGCCCCCCACCCTGAGAGGGATGTTATGTTGTGTCAGCCATGAAAGATTATAGGGAGGAAGACAAAGGACCCCAGATGCTGACAGGAGCTAAAATGCGTTCCCCACCCCCCCAACCCCAACACACACACCCATCATCACAGACCTCCACCTTATTCACCCAAGGACATTCACTTCTCATTGGTGGAAGCTACTTGCACAAGAGGCTATTTATGTCTGTGAACATGGATGATAAGGTTAGACACTTTTAAAGCTAAATAAGGAAGGGGCTGGAAGAACAGCTCAGAGGTTAAAAGCACTGACTGCTCTTCCATACGACTCGTATTCAATTCCAGCCATCCATGTGGCAACTCACAAGAGTCTAGAACTCCAACGGCCTCTTCTGAGCTCTGTGGGCACGGCGTGTACATGGTGTGTGCCACACTCTTTGTGACCCAGTAACACCGTGACTCTGCTCTCTGAGTATTACATAAAACACCCAGAGGAGCTGAATTTCATACTTGATAATTTAATTATCCACTGAGGCCACTAGTTTTTCAAGAAAATGTTCCACTTAGAAAGTTTCCAAGCTCAAGAGTTTCAGTAAAATTCTAACAATTTGGGGCTGGCAAGATGGCTCAGTGGTTTGCAAGGCTGACAATCTGTGCTCCGTTCCCAGAGGGCACGGTGGAAGAAGAAAAACAACTCCACAAAACTGTTCTCTGACCTGCATATGACATTGTGGCATGCTTGTGCCTATTTACACACTTGTGTGCACATGCATGCATGCATAGACATGCAAAGGGAAAAAAAAGCATGTGTATAATAAAGTTTTGTTGGTTTTTTTTTTTTTTTTTTTTTTAAATTTGCCGGTTGGTGGTGGTGCACGCCTTTAATCCCAGCACTTGGGAGGCAGAGGCAGGCGGATTTCTGAGTTCGAGGCCAGCCTGGCCTACAGAGTGAGTTCCAGGATGGCCAGGGCTACACAGAGAAACCCTGTCTCGAAAAAAAAAAAAAAAATTCTAATAGTCTTTGAGCATTCCACAGAATGTGTGTGGTAAATGCACCTCTAATTTTCAACTAGGTAAAACGCATCAAACTTCTCCTAGCTTCCTGTAACCTGTGGCTTCCATTTCTGTGCATATTTACTGGATGAGAAAGAAAGCCTGTGAACAAAGACTAGTCACAAAACCCTCTGAGTCTTGAGTCAGGATGCCCTGCCCAGCAGTTATGGAACGTTTAAGTTACAAAAGCCTCAGGCTCTGAGGAAATCACTTTGCCCTTCAAAACAGTCTTTACTGAGACACAAAAGGTGCCCACACAGCCTCATGTCTGGGAGATTCCAAAGTACCTATGACAGAATAGGCCAGACCTCACCCTGTAACAAAGGGGGAAATACAAGAAGCCTGCCCTGGGGTGCGGAAGCTCATGAGCGGGTGCCTCCTATCCCTGTCCACAGCCCACCTAAGACATCTTACAAAGATAGAAGAGGACGAGTATAACACTAAGACTGCCAACCTCAGAACCAGGAGTTCTGGAGGACTGGACCCTCAATCCAAGGTTCAAGGGAGGGAGATGCTCCATCACTCCCGCACACCTGCATCCCACTGATCTCCCCACAAGCAAAAGCCATTTGCTCTATTTCAAGATCCCCAGCTCCCAGCAGCAGCAGCACCGCCACGCAAGGGAGCTGACTGAGCATGGATGGGGGACCAGGACCTGGGTCTGAACTGGGGCTCTGAGATGCTTTCCCAAGCTCATCTATCTGCAAGGGCTATACCAGGAATAAGGGGTGAAGGAGGTGGATAACTTAGAGGCTGCAGCCAGAAAGGGTTAGGGACAACACATGAGGAATGCCATCCGGTCCACAGGTCACTTTCTCATCTTGCTGTATTGTCTTCAAAACAGATCTGAGATCGGTGAGAAACTCACATCTCGTGCCTTGCAATTCCCCTCTTCTGGAACCTGAAGCTCAAAGACCAGCAACCGAGTTGCCTGTTATTACTAAAATCCCTTCGTCCTCGTAAAGTCCCAAGGATAAACCAAGGATTCCATCAAAGTTCACTCTGGGCAACCAATGTGGTTATTGGGCTTCCTTACAGAGCTTCAGGTGAGTGTTACCTACATCTATAGAGACCTCCTCCTAGTCTCCCCTTCGGCCACAGCCACTTACAGTTAAAGCAGTTTCAAACAACAGGTGGCAGGAAGCAGCTGCATAATCAAGTAAGGGCCCCACAACCCACCCCTCACCCTGTATGAGCATGTAAACAGTCAACAAGCCCAGTTAGGACAATCTTTTGCAAGGAGGCAAAACTAGTCACAAAACTAGTCACACCCAGAGGAGCTGCATTTCATACTTGATAATTTAATTCCGTTTAGGCCACTAGTTTTTCAAGAAAATGTTCCACTTAGAAAGTTTCCAAGCGCAGGGCGGTGGTGGCGCACGCCTTTAATCCCAGCACTTGGGAGGCAGAGGCAGGTGGATTTCTGAGTTCGAGGCCAGCCTGGTCTAC
This sequence comes from Mastomys natalensis, assembly GCA_021653895.1. Lineage (NCBI taxonomy): Eukaryota > Metazoa > Chordata > Mammalia > Rodentia > Muridae > Mastomys > Mastomys natalensis. Next base: position 389,134 of record JAJTUV010000579.1, on the reverse strand, counting down.
AGAGTGAGTTCCAGGACAGCCAAGCAGCCAAGCTACACAGAGAAACCCTGTCTTGAAAAAAACCAAAAAAAGAAAGTTTCCAAGCTCAATAGTTTCAGTAAAATTCTAACAATCTGGGGCTGGCAAGATGGCTCAGTGGTTTGCAAGGCTGGCAATCTGTGCTCAGTACCCAGAGGGCACGGTGGAAGAAGAAAAACAACTCCACAAAACTATCCTCTGACCTGCATATGACATTGTGGCATGTGTGTGCCTGTCTACACACATGTGTGCACACACTCATGCACACACACACAAAGGGAAAAAAAAGCTGAGTCCCCCCCCCCCCAAATAGGCAGTAGTTTAGCCTGTTCAGTCCACTGCTGTGCATAGATCTGGGCCGGAAGCAGAACTTAGTATGTGGATGACGCTTGGTATCTATCTGCTAATAGCAGGTAACATCACCATCCTGTTGGCAGCTCTGATCATCCATGACTGTGCCCCCTCTCTCTATCAGCGCACTTTAGAAAGGGGTGTAACCACAGCATAATGGGGGGGGCATGCCTGTACCCAGACAGACCTGGTCTATACCCACTGGGCTACTGCACGGAGAGATATAGATAAGATGCCTATTGAGCCAACAAGCACCTCCTTCCACCGCCCCCCAGCCACACCCAGCACGCTCCAGGTACTAAGCATTCGGCTTTGACTTTGTCAAGAGTCAAATGCAAACTAACCAAGTGCTGTGGCTGTGACTACTGCCTAAAGCCCTCACAGGTGTGTACCTGCCACCCCCTGCCACCTGCCTGTCATGGCAAGCTAGTTTTTGTCTGCTCTGCTTAAGGTCAAGTGGGGAAAGAGCAGGAATTTTTAAACAGTACACAAGGTTCCCAGGGTAACCCTTTAGGGTAGATAGTCCATACAAAATCCTGAACAATATCAATCCCTCTTCTCTGCTCCCTCCAGGTGACCGGCAGCCCAGACGTCACCAGCAAAGCAGGCACAAAGCCGGTGACATGGACCACTGTTGACTCTGCACCCTGTTGCCCTGAGCATGTGTACTCAGACATCAGGAATGTGGAGAAGGAACCTGGCCACCCAGCACAGCTCTGGTCTGTCTTCACACTTGGAGTTCCAGGAACACAAAAGCAGCCAAGGAGGCCAGGAAATGAGCTGAACTGCTCCCACCCCCGGAAGGGAACCAGCGAGCTCTCAGGACAGCACATGAGCAGTGTTTCAAAATCCTCTGGTGACCAAGATTCCGGATTCATCACATCCTCAGCCTCGATGAAGAAGGTGGCTCCACCCATCAAATTGAAACTGCTACTTCATGCCCCGAGGTGACACAGGAACCCTGTGCTTTGGCCACAGATCTATCGCTATTCCAGAAACACTGAGAGGTGTGGGGAGAACTGACAATTCTGCTTTCTCCCTCTTATAAACCACAGCAGCAGGTAAGCCTGTTAAACCAAGCAAAGAGCTCTGTCCAAGGCCGGGAAAGGAGTCCAGGGTCTGACTAGTCTTGACTCTGAGAGATTGCATTCGTGGGTGCTCAGTGGGAGACAGGTGGACAGCCTGAGAAAAATCAGAGGCTTTGCCTGCAACCGGGAGTGAAGACCAGAGTCATAGGAAAGACGACGGGGAAAGTGAGGATCAGTCCGTTTCCCACGGTAGCTAAGTAAGGAACCGGGAAGACGAAGGAGTGAGGGAAAGCTCCAGAGACCTTCACTAACTAAGGTTAAATCAAAATGTATTACATACCCAACAGATTGATATGCCCAAGACAAGGAGTCAGGGATTAGGAGCAAGACTTTTGAGTACATCATTCTTTAAACAACATAAAAAGTCAGAACTTGGGAATTTCAGACATTGGAAACCTCTCTCCCTGAAACTATACCATACTATTTCCGGGTTTGTTTGTTTCACTTAAAGTATCTTATTTCTTTATCATGGAAAAAGGAGAGGACAAAAACAAACTCATCGGAAAAGTCCAAGACGAAGTTGTACACGCACTAAAAATAATTCACTACCTATCTTAAAAATGCCAGTACAGGAAGCTATTCCACCCACGTGACTTGCGCACTAGCCAAGACCCAGCACTGGGTAAATAACCGTGAGTCGGAGAGGCCAGGCGATTCCAACTCTACTTCCCAGTCGTCTCACATTCAGCAGAGTGATCCAACGCTCTCTGCCTCAGTTTCCTCGTTCATAAAGGGGTCAGTAATAGCAGCGCTGCTCAACTCCCAAGGCTGCCGAAGGAGGGCACCCCGAGGGGGACACTAAAGCACCTAATTCGCGGGAGTCGTACTGATCGGGGATCTCTCCCAGGGTAACCTGGATCTTCACGAAGACGCACAGAGTGCTACTACAGAAGATTTTCTTAATCGGCAAAGCAAGCAAGGCAAGTGAGGACAGAGGGCAATGAATGTCACAGCCCAAGGTGGAGACCCCGCATCTGCCCACAGACGACTCCTCGACCCCACGGAGCCCCGAAGACAGGCTGTCCCGGAGGCGCCGCCCTCACCTGCGGTGTCCCATATGGAGATGTTGAAGGAGCGCCACTGCTTCAGGTAGAAGGCGCCGCCCACGGTGCTGACCGTGTCCGGGAAGCGACGCTCCATGTAGCGCTGCAGTAGCGACGTCTTACCCACATTCATGTCCCCAGCAACACGATCTTCCCATCCGGCTTCCGCATAGCCGCGGAAGAGGTGGCCCCTGCACTTCTCAGTCACCCACCCAGGATGGCAGGGGACGCAAACCCCAGCCTCCAGGGACCCCGAACTCTAGTGGCCCTGGCCTGAGGTCCGAACTCGCAGAAGTGCCAAAGAGGAAGCGCGCTAGGGCTCTGTATCCAAGTGTGAACTCAGCCCTGCGACCACGTGGGGTGCCCGGCCACCACGCCCACTCCACGCCCCCTGGCCCGCCCAGGCCCCGCCCCCAGTCTTCTCCCAAGCCCCTTCCACACTCCCCATCACCTCTGTCACGCCCCTATTCCTCCTACCTCTCCTCCCCCAAATTCCCCTTTTCCGCCTGCTAAATCTCTATCCCACGCCCACCCCTCTCCATTCTTCCCCATTCCTCCTCCCTCAAGGACCCTCCTTCGTCCCTGTAATCCCAAACCCCGTTCCTCTTTATTTTTGTTCCCCTCCCAGAGCTCTGCTCCCCCCCATCTCCCGCCCCAACTCTTTCCCATCCCTTCTGCAGCCCAGCCAGCCCTTTCCTGGAACCCCTCTCCACTGGCTCAACCCACGCCAGTCCCCCACACCCCACCCCCGGCTCCCCGCATCCTCAACTCTAGCAAGATCACAGTACCGCTTAGCCCCCACCCTTAGAAAGCCTGTGTGTCGCCAAGCTTGAAGCCTAGGACCTGGGGCCGAAGGTGAAAGTTCCAGAGCGCCTTCCTTCGGACGCTGGAGTTCCTCCAGCAGCCCGGGTAGGCGCGGAGCGGCCCAGGACCTAGTGTTTGTCTGTCACGGGCGCCCTTGGCTCTGTTTTGCTTCCCGGCCCATGCCCAGCGCTCCTCGGTGCACCTTGGTTACACCCACACAGGTGGAGAGTTTGCCTGGCTGGGAAAGTCCCTTGAAAGTCGGCTGAGATTTAAGGAAGGACGTGGAGGGGGCGGGGACACCGGGAGATACCTGCTAGGTGGGTTCGCTTTTTACTTCTGCAAGAAACCCATTATGCGGCAGTGGAGAGCAGTTGCTGTTCAGAACGGGAAAACTTGACTTTGCATTTGCAGTGACTGCTAGAAAAAGCCCCCTTTCTCTTATAACAGAGAACCCTTGAAATGCGTTCAAAATCTTCCTCCAGCGGCTCAAGTGGTCAGGGAGGCGGAGGAGTTAGCTGGCGCTGGGTAAAACCCACTGGGTCCTGTTTCCTTAAAGGGGAGAGGACTCTCCTAGGAGCTTCTCCTTTTGCAGGTGCGAGATTCCACTGAGATGGTAACGCCTCAAGCACCCTGCCTGAGAACTGAGGACCAATGCTCTTGGGAATGCGGTGGAAGAGTACGTTCTGGGGCGTGGAAGGCTCAACAGCGCGTGAAACCAGCTCCCTGTGAGCCCCAGGCTTCTGCTAGTTGCCCCGCCTCTCCGAACGCCCTCCCAGGGAAATTTAAGTTACTTCCAATTTATTAAGGGCTTGTTGCCTGAAAGTTACAGGGTCAGGCTGGGGGAAGTAACCAGAAGACCTGTCGCCGGAGACTGAGAGAGAGAAATGTATGGGTTCTGTGTAAACATCTAAACCAAGGTCAGGGGATGGCAAGAGTCCCTACCCCCACCTCCCTCAGACGGGTGGGCAGCGTGAGGATCTTCTGGTGTCCAGAGTTCTTCTAATTTTCTCAGAGGTGAAACATCCTAATTTTATGATATACTACCTGAGAGAGGTTACTTCCCAACGGAGAAGTAGTTAAACAGAAAAACAACAAAAACCAAATACTTAAAACCACAGGAAAGTCAGGTGTACTGGCTTACTCTTTGAATCCCAGTGGGGACGGGGAGGGCTCAAGGGGTGCAGAGGCAGGCAGATCTCTGAGTTCAAGGCCAGCAAGGTCTACAGAGGAGGCTGTCCTATGGGTGTGGAGTAAGAGTTGGCCCATCTGTTTTTGCTTTTATTTCCTACCACAGGTGTGCATCACTTAGAATTTAAAGGTAATAGTTAATTCTATATGAGCTCATATGGATATGCATAGACAGATGACAGAGAGATTCATAGCTAATGCATAGGATGTGCTGAGGAGAGGGGGAGGGTTGCAAGACACACGTTTTGTTCCCGCCAGGCACATTATCATGTTGAGATGTTTTGTACAACCAATGATATGTTTTGTGGAGTGTGGCATAGTGTGGCGGGAGGGGGCGCCTTAGCTGGCCCATGCTGAAGTATGCCTCCCCCTGAGGTACCAGTCGTACATGGGTCTAGTATAGAATAGAGTTTATTTGGGGGCATGGGGAGGGGAGTTGAGAAGGGAGGCGACATATAAGGACAGAGAGAAAGGAGAGGAGAAGGGGAGGGGAGAGAAGGGAAGGAAGGGGAGGAGAGAAGAAGAGGCTGGCTGGCTGGGAACACTTGGAGGCGGGGAGGGGAAAGGGGAGAGAGGGAGAAAGGGGTCAGACAGAGAAAAGGGACAGAGAGCCAACAAAGGGCAAACAGTCCCTTTTATAGCAAGCCAGGCCTACCTGGCTGTTGCTAGGTAACTGTTGGGCGGAGCCTAGAAGGAATGCTACCATTAACACATACATGATACATACATATAATATTAGCACTTGGGAGACTGAAGCAAGAGGATCCTGAGTTCAAGATCAGCCTCTGCTGGGTAGTGAAACTCCCTCAGATAACTGCAGGGTTAAAACTTCAAACCAAAGGGGAACATTTTTTAAAATCCAGGAACCTCCTTTAGAACTTTGAGTTTAAAGAAAACCTGAGCGGCTGACCAGGTGGCGGCACACACCTTTGATCCCAGCATTAGGGAGGCAAAGACAGGCTGATCTCTGTGAGTTCAAGTCCAGCCTAGTCTATAAAGCAAGTTCCAGGAGAGCCAGGGCTACACAGAGAAACACTGACTGGGAGTCGGGAGGCGGGGGAAAAGAGGAAGAACCTGTCCTGAAACTTCTTAAGGTTTATATCAAGTTTCCCCACAAAGCTCCTGTGTTGAACACTCAGTCCCCAGTTGGTAGATCCAAATGACGGGACAATAGGGGCAGGAAGAAAGCCGATGTAAGAGCCCTTGGAAGCCATCATCTTCCCAGGCATCTTTGAGGCAGGAATATCAAAGCATCAGCTTCCTCTGAAGCAGATGGCACAGGGTCCTCAGCAGTCCCCTGGGAAGCAGAGAGTTCCAGTTTTTAAAGAGTGAGGATCTCAAGTGCTATCACGGTTAGGTCGAAAGAAGCCAGCACGGGCCTTTCAGTGAGGGGTAAAGAGCTATAGGCTACGTAAGGTTAAAGTTCAACTGATGAGGAGGGCTCTAAGCTGTCTACAAAGTTAAAGGGTAAAGGTACGTGGAACTGTGGTTAGCTATTCCTTCCCCACCCAAATCCAACAAAGCTGGCCGGCAAACCCACAACAATAGGTACCATAGATGATGTCGGTTGCTCCTTCTTATCTCAACCGACCTGGAGTGTAGGCAACACACAGAGTGTTCTGCAAACCGAGACCCATTACTGACTCATGTAATAAATCTATGAAGTACGAAAGCCACGGTTCCTCTTTCCGCTTGTTCTCTATCCAAAATGTGGCTCTCTCAGGCCTTCCCTTCCGTCTCCTCCCTCAGACACCTCGGTGATAAATCTCAGGCCATCCTTTCTCTCTGACTCCAACAACGGTCCTCATGTTCTCTTCTGGGTCCTCTTTTAGAGTGCTTTTCTCAGCAAGACCAAGACCAAGCAGAGGGGACTCTGTTGCCGATAACACATCACTGGGAGGTGACTGGATCCTGGGTAAACTGGGAACTGAAGTTCTGAGAAAAAAAGAATGACCCTCCTGTGCCCAAGGACGAATGGCTGAGCCTCTTGCTCACAGAGAGTTAAAATGTTGCAGAACAGAGCTAGATTATCTCTCGGACTATTTAGTCTCTTTGAAAGCCACTCCTGGGTCTGACCTAACGGCCTTGTGACTTTCAAAACTTTTCAAGTGTATTCTTAGCATGCTGTTAGCTTCCCCTCAATCCCAAAGCTAGGAGTGTTATCAGATAGCATCTGAGGCCTATATAGACAGCAATTTTCTCCATTTGCTGTACCCCCACCTACCTGTGATCCCTACCAATGTATTTGCCTGGATGTATGACTTCCTTTGTAACTAACTAAATCTCTTAGTCACTTCCACAGCAGAATATGTCTTTCCAGGCACCCTGAGTCTGTGTTCCTGGGACACCAACACTCACATTTGGCTCGAGAACGAGCTGTCTTGCCCTTTTGTGGCGAGAGCTGTGTTTCCGAATTCACAGGGCTCTGAACTAGTGAGTGGTAGGATCTGTCATGGATTCAATACCATGGTATTGTTGGGAGGTGGGGCCTAGCTGGAGGACGTAGATTCCCTAAGTAACTAAAAAGATACACCTGCTCTGGTCCCTTTCCCCTCCTGAGGTGAGCAGCTTTGACATGCGATGTTCTCCCTGCTCCATGTCCACCCTGTACAAACCACAGCCAGAGGCTGAGAGACCCTGGACCAGCACCTCTGAGGCTGAGCCAAAATAAATGCTTCCTCCTTCATTTTCCCAGGCATTCTGTCACACTGTCAAGAAGCTGGCAAGGTCCAGCCGTAGCATGTCACACCATTCTCATTGTGAGCCCCTAATACAGTATGGCTAACTAAAGTCCGGGTTTCAGGAGGACTCATTGTCGTGTTGTACATTCATGGGTCTGGATGACTGTAATGAGAGGCCTTGTGTGTCTGCTAACATCTCATCACTGAGAAAAATACCAGACAGAGCCAACTAAACAAAGGAAGGAGCCATATTGGCTTGTGGTTTCAGTCTGTGGTCGTAAGGCTCTTGCTTATAAGCCCATGGCGAGGCAGAAACACCATGGAGGACAGCAGCTGAGAAGTATAACAGGAAGGAGCTATGGCTCCCTTCAAACACACCCTGGACACCTACAGGTCCTACCACCCAAAGTTCCATCACTTCCTCACAGGCTCACAGGCTACAGGTGTGTTTTACCAGTCACCAGGGAGCCTCACCATCCAGTCAGGAGGAACCGCCACCGGAGTGCATCGCTCGTAGAAAGTACAGTGGCTCTGACGCTCCTCGTGAACTGCACATCAACCTGCCCTCGTCAGACTCCGTAGTTCTGAATTATCCAGAATATTGTCTTGGAGAATCACAGCACACAGAGACTGCATTTTGGCTTCCTTCACTTACAACAGAACTTCTAAATCTCTTATTTTTGCTAATGCTATAAAACAGTTATGCAGGAAAAAAAAATCTTTAACTCTATGTGGCTTACATTTGGGTGTGTATTGAAAACTATGGTCTGTGACTACAAAAGGGCCTGTATAGTCATCCCAAGGGAAATGAACTGGAGGGGTATAGACTCCGTTCACCTCACAACATTGATGTTGGATTTGGGATTGTGGGTGTGTGTGGTGTGTGTGTGTGTGTGTATGTGTGTTATGTGTGTGTGTGTTATGTGTGTGTGTCTATTTAACTAGCATAGCTGTTTTGACTGCATACCTGGTACCTAAGGAGGCCAAGAAGAGTTGGATCCCCTGGAACTGGAGATATAGATGATTATAAGCACTATGTGGGTGCTGGGAATCGAACCCTGGTCCTCTACAAGAATAGCCATCACTTACTTAACAGTGAGTCATCTCCTCAGTCTCGTAGTGCTTGGGTTTATGACAGTTAGCTGTGTTTAGTTTTAAAACATAAAACAAAACAGGCAGCATCGATCTTTGCTGTGCTCCGCCCCGAGAGCAGGGCAAGACGAGGCAGGCACCTGAGCTGAACATGCTGTAAAGCCAGCCGAGGGCTACAGGCTCCCTGAGTGCGATGAGATTTCTCTGCCCAGGGAAACACCACGGTCAGTATTTCCAAGGGAAAAATGGATCAGATTCTTGCTTCTCATCTTGTGATTCAGTCTTCATCCTCAAGGCTTAAAGACACAGACACTTTTAGGTTATACAAGAGAAACAAACGTGGTTTTATCTCCCAGTTTTAAACTGTGACCTGGGCAGTCAAGGGAACAAAGACAGTCACTCATAGGGCCAGGAAGAGCCTAGGGCACCTCTCTGTCCACTGTAACCCTGGACTCCACCTCTGAAGAAAGCCACCGTGGCACCGAAACTCCGGTTGAGGCTTCCTCCTTGATGTTTGGAATTCCTCTGTGGTATAGCTCTGAAGTATCTGTGTGTCTGAAACGCAGATGCACTCGACAGGCTGTAAGTCCTCATGCTTGTTAAAGAAATGTCCTGCCCTGGGGCTAAACCCCAGCCTAGCCCCTCTGTCTTAGTTAGGGTTTTACCTCTGTGAACAGACACCATGACCAAGACAACTCTTATAAAGGATAACATTGGGGCTGGCTTACAGGTTCAGAGGTTCAGTCCATTATCATCAAGGCAAGAGCATGGCAGCATCCAGGCAGGCATGGTGCAGGAGGAGCTGAGAGTTGGACATCTTCATCTGAAGGCTGCTAGTGGAAGACTCGCTTCCAGGCAGCTAGGAGGAGGGTCTTAAAGCCCATGCCCACAGTGGCACACCTACTCCAACAAGGCCACACCTTCTAACAGTACCACTCCCTGGGCCAAGCATATTCAAACCATGACACCTCTATTTTGTGCTTTAGAGAACAGAGCCAGGAAGCCTAGGTCAAGGTTCTAGCACACATGTGACAATCAGGGAGGGTGTCCCAGCGTGTGTGAGTGGCTGTTTCCTGCCTCGAATGAACCAGTTATTAACTCTACTGCTATCTAGACCCTGAAAGAACCAGGTGTTAACGCCCAGGAAGAAAGCATACCTCGAACTGCTGATGTATTAGCATGAGCCTCACATAATTTAGGAGCTACATATAACCAGAGATTAATTCTCAGAAATCACTAATCACTACACACTGGATGGCCAGTGCGGTCGTTATGGCTGGTGTGTGTGTGTGTGGTGTGTGTGTGTGTGTGTGTCTGTGTGTGTGTGTGTGTGTGTGTCTGTGTGTATGTCTCTGTGTGTGTCTGTGTGTGTGTATGTCTGTGTGTATGTCTGTGTGTGTCTGTGTGTGTGTATGTCTCTGTGTGTGTCTGTGTCTGTGTGTATGTCTGTGTGTGTGTGTGTGTGTGTGGTGTGTCTGTGTCTGTGTGTGTGTGCGAGTACCACAGCAAGCATGTGGAAGTGAGAGGACAGCGTGCCGTAGTCATCACTCTCCTCCTGGGGACTAAATTCAGGTCGTCAAACATGATGACAGATACCTTTACCCACTGAGCCATCTCCCAAACCCATTTTTTTACTTTTGACAACTCTACTGAAGTGTAGTTAAGAGGCGTAGTGTATGCTTTTAAAGTGTACACTTAGATACATCTGATGCATGTTCAGTCATGGGACCACAGCTTGAATGAGCACATTAGTTGTCCCACAGGGCTTCTTAAATTCCTGGATCACCACCTCTCCATCCACCCTAGGCTCAACCAACCACAAGCTTCTGTCATTACAGACTAATTTTTATTTTCCAAATTGTTATAAACATGCTCATACCTTAGCTCAGACTCCCACTCCTCCAACGGAAGTGGCACTGGAGTGGCCTCTTGTCATTTCAGTGTGGACCCCACGTCTTGATCCACTTCCTGTCGGACACTTGGGCTGTGCTCCCCAGCTCTGGCCACGCTTGTCCCATCGTCGGCCACCGTGAGAGTTCTTATTTCTCATCCTGCCAACGTTTGGTCTTTTTAATTCCACTCACCCTGCTAGCAGGTCAGGATCCCCTCCTCTGGTTTCGATTTACATTGTCCCAGTGATTCAAGATGCTAATCACTTTTTACATGTGTTTGCTCTTTGTGTATCTCTGATGAAACGACTCTTCAAGTCTTTCCAGAGATAGCAGTATTTATAAAAGACCCCACAGCCCCAGACACAGATGTTATTAATGTGCAGCCATGTGTGAAAGCTACCAACGCGCTAGCCCAAATGAGTCTCATCAGAAATAGTGACTTCCATGTCAGCCTCTGGCGCCCCCTCCTGGTGGTAGTCAGAGCCTTCTGCAGCCCCAGATGGAAAGGGCTGATGGGGGGTGGGGGAAATCTCGCTCTCATAGCGAGAGTCCTGCCACTAAGTGTGGAGGTGACATGACCCTCTGCCCTACCTTCTTGCAAGCCCCCCTCCAACTGAGCAGCCACTCCTGGAGATGTGTTTTGGAAATGTGTGCAGGGTCACTTGAGCGGGAATCTATAATGATCCTGCTGTGCACACCTGGCCAGGTGTGACCTTGGCACATGGAAGCTAGGCCTGTGAATACAGGAAAGAAAAAGACTGAAGAAGGGCTTCCATCCCTGTGTCACCTGACAGGGAGCTAGATCTGCAGCCTGGCTGACAACTGGGGACTGATTTATGTCCCCCTAAAGTGGTTCAAATCCTACCCCAGTACCTCTCAGCATGTCACCTTATGTGTAAATAGGGTCCTTTCATATGTGATCCATTAAGACCCTGCAGGGGTAGATCATATAGGACTGGTGTTAATGGGGATATGAAGCCCAAGTCGTTATAAAGAGGAAGCAGAGAGGGCAGAGAAGAAATGAGAAACCCGGGAACACCTCACCACCAGAGGCAGGTCCTCTGAGGGTTTGAGGACAGATACTTTAACTCTAGACTGCTGTTTCTAGTCACGTGGCTGTCCAGCCTGAGGAGGAGGGTAGCCCAGGCTCAGTTCATGGACATTGCACTGGTCCCTGGTGACTAGCCTGCTGCCCATAAGCCCTGAGTGATATCCCAGTCTTGTAAGTCTTTTTTTTCTTTAAGTCTTTTTTTTTTTAAATTAATTTATTTATTTAATTATTTAAATCACACCGTAATTTACTTATTCACACAGGGGTTATAAACACAAAAAGGCAGGATGTGGGGAAGGGAATGGCATCGGAGCATAGGTGTTCAGGGGGAGTACGGATACCATTCAGAACAGGTATCAGCTGGGTGAAGGTTCAGGGGACAGGTCACTACGACTCTGCCTATGATTCACTTGTCCTTATCTAAGTTGGTACTGTCCCCGAGGCTGCCTATTTATAAGATCTATGACTACTCGGGCTGGTAAGTTTCCACAGAAGTGTCTGTTTACAATAGCTTATAGCCTGCTGTTTCAGTGTTTTTCCACAAAGACCCAAGACTTTGTGTTAGCATGTATGTATGTCAGGCCTATTGCTGACTTTAGGCCTATGGCTGATTTTAGGCCTTCAGTGTATAAGCAGGGCTGCTCCTGACATCGCCTCCCTTCTCTAAGTATAGAAGGGCCTTGGCGATTCTAATCTTGCGAAGGCGGGGATAGAGGCCTGACCTCCAATAATTGAAGGGGACCTTGTAATGGCTCCGGTCCTCCTGTCGTTGTCCAGTGAGGCATGAGGGCCATACCTATCCCGATGTCTTTTCCTGGAGAGGGGATACTTTTGACATTAACCCCTATGCAGTCAGGCTTGTCCCTCAGGGAACCCACAGAGATATTTTTAGTTTTTATTTATATTCCCTTGCAGTGCTTAGCCTTACAGCCTAAGCAAGAATTCAGATCGCCAGTCAGAGGGGGTTCTGGGTGGCCCCTCTCTGCTTGGTCTAGGGGTGGAAGTCCCCTCTTTTAGATTGGGTGGAAATGGGTTTTGGGAACACCCTGGATAGAGTAACAACTTCATCTTGAGTCTTGTGGTCCTCCCTAGCTAACTTATGCTGATGTATCCGAATAGGTTTTGCTACCAAATTATCTATCTGTTGTATCACAAAGTTAGTCAGTCTATTTAAGTCCCAGGGACCTAAAGAATCAGCAAAAATAACCCAATTAATGGTCCCAGGATGGGAGGAAGTGGGGTTGACAACCATGGAGAGGTTGAAAACCAATCCTTGTACCAACATTCCATCTTTCTCATCTTCTCTCTCTGTCTTTTCTCAGGGCCTTCTCTGACCTTTTTCATGTTCTTTTAACCATCCCTGTCTTGTCAATGTAAAGGCAACATTCTTCTTTAAGGGTGTACACAGTCTAGAGCTGTACACAGTCTTGTCTATTGTAAAAGAGTAATTCAAGTCCAATAAAGTCCTTTGCAATTTTTGGAGATCATTTCAGACAGTGAAACAAGGGATTTCTTCAGATTAGTGATGTCAATCTCTAGTGTTTGGTGTCCTTGTCAATGGCCCATCAAAGGTCTGAGTAGGATAAGTCTGGAGGCCAGCATCAGGATTAGAACTTCTACTGGCAGACATCTCGTGTGTTTCATTTTTACCTGATATACTGCCTGGGTTAGAGCTTCTGGGTGCCCCACTTCTGCTGGGTTTTGTGAGGTTTGGTGCAGAGCTGCCGCCCGGGATCTGCTCCATGCCTGGGCCCAGACCAGAAGTCCCTTTTTTTTTTTTTTTTTTTTTTTTTTAATATTATGAGTACACTGTAATAGCTATCTTTAGACACACACCAGAAGAGTGTGCATTGGGTCCCATATAGATGGTTTGTGGCACCATGTGGTTGCTGGGAATTGAACTCAGGACCTCCAGAAGAGCAGCCACTGCTCTTAACCACTGGGCCATCTCTCCAGCCCCCTTTAAGTCTTTAAAATACACACAGTAAAAGGGACTTCTTCTTTTCCTGGTGTACTAGTGGCTTTTCTTTTATCATGACAAAACAGCAGAACCAAGACAGCTTCTAACGGAAAGCATTTACTCTGGAGCTTGTTGTAGCTTCACCCAGGGAAGGGCCAGGATGAGCTCCTTCTGAATCTGAAGGTTTTATTTTTTTAATAGCTTTTACAGTTTTTGTTGAGCCACACAGGCTGGACAGGGGTACACACTCCTGTGATTACAAGTCTGAAGAGGTGGCCCCAAGCTGAGTGACCCAGGGGTTTATAAAGATAAAGACCACAAGTTTGGTACATCCCCTTGACATAGCTACAATGACTGTTAGCAAGCATGACAGGACATGAACTTTTACTAAGAACAGGGCACTGATGTGCCACCATGGCGTTTCTATTGGATCGGGGAGGGGAGCATGAACCCTTGTGGGTAAACATACAGAACAATGACAGCTGAGTGAGTTATGGTTGCCATAACATCCTGCGCATACTGGGGGTCAGGCTGACCTTAGTTTTTAGCCCAGGTTGGGTCAGGACTTAGCAAATGTGTTTTCCTCACTTCAGGCTCAGGGGATTGCAGAGGGTTAGGACAGGGAGCACAACAGTAGTTAAGACCATCCTGAAGTGTGGGCAGGAAGCAGAGCAAGCTAATGGTCAGGTTTGACTCTTCTGAAACACCCCCTCACACAAGGTTACACCCCCTAACTCTTCCCAACAGTTCCAACTGGGAACCAAGTATTCAAATATGAATCTTTAGGGGTCATTCTCTCTCAAACCAGCACCCCACCTATGACTCATCACACAAAGCTACCAGTTGGCGACCAAGTGTTCAGACACCCAAGACTGTGAGGGATTTCAAACCACCACACCTGGTAAGGAGGTATTTATCAAAAATAAACCTCATGTTCCCTGTTTAGTTTTAAACTTTTATTTTCTCTTGTAGTTTTGAGATAGGGTCTCCTAAGTGATAGATTATAGGCATGTGCTTCCACCACCTGCTCATGTTAATTTTAAAATCATTTTCATTAACGTCAGAAATAGGACACTGTTAGTTATAATCCTTACTTCTGTCCCACAGAAGAGGGTGGCCTGGCCAGTGGACCGAGAAAGGAGAGTCAAGAATCCCAAAAACTGGGCTTGTTACAATCACAGGATGGGGGTTGGGGATTTAGCTCAGTGGTAGAGCGCTTGCCTAGCAAGCGACAAGGCCCTGGACAAGGCCCTGGGTTCGGTCCTCAGCTCTGGAAAAAAAAAAAAAAGACAAAATAACAATCACAGGATGGGGGAAGGACACAAACACACCTCCAAGGGAACAGAGCTACTGTGGCAGTTGCTTTTCCTTTCAGTCAGAAGAAACATTGTTTTAAACCCTGCCACAGCGTCCCTACTGCTCACCAGGTGTGATGGAGGAAGCAATTTTGTCCTCTACCTCCTGGACGAGAACATCAGGACTGACAGGAACGGACAGAAACGTCCTGTTTGAGTTCTAGTGCAGGGTGACCTGTGCCTAGAAAGGCAGGAATGCGATGTGTAACCACTTATCACCTGGGATTTAAAGCTGTCCCCCATCTCTGCCTTTCTTAAGGCAAACACTCTCTCTGCTTGGAGTGTCATCTCTCCTCAGCTTTCTCCAGGATGATCTGTGTAGCCCCTGGCCACACACATCTATTTCTCAATTACCTTTCTCATGGCTTGTCTAAACTGACTTCTCAGACAGTTGGTAAGGGACACTGTGACTTTGAACCTGCCCTTATGAAAGCTATTTACTTTTGCAAAGGAAACCAACTTTCTAAACACAATGTCTGTCTGTGTTGTCTCAGAAGCCCCTGCGTACCCACGAGGTCCTAAAACACTTCATTGTACCTGAAGCAGAGTTAACTAGCCTCAATGGTGAGCTCACTGCATCACATGGAAGGTGCCGTGTGTGTGTGTGTGTGTGTGTGTGTGTGTGTGTGTGTGTAGAGAGGGAGGAGGAGGAGGGAGGAAGGGAGGGAGGAAGGGGGAGCAAGGGAGAGAGGGAGAGGGTGAGACAGAGAAAGGGGTGTGTGTGCATGCATGTGTGTGCATGTAGAGAGGTGTGTGTGTGTGTGAGACAGGGTGTGTGTATTGGAGAGAGAGAGGTTATGTGTGCACGCATGCTCACATCTTATGTATGTGAGAGGTGTGTGTGAAGTGTATGTGCATGTACACACATGTGCACGTGTGTGTGTGATGTGTGTAAGAAGAGGTGTGTTGTAGAGAGAGTGTGCATGTGTGTGTGAGATGTGTGCATGTGTGTGTGAGAGAGAGGTCTGTGGATGGCTGTGTTCATGTGTGCATGCATGTGCACATATGTGTGAGAAAGTTGTCTGTGTGTGAGGTGGTATGTACGTGAGAGAGAAGTGCGTGTGAGAGGTTGTGTGTGTGTGTGATCTGTATTTACTTTATCATAACGTGGGGGCAGTGAGATGTGAGGAAGGCCCTCAGGCTTTATCTCCTCTCAGTTTCCAGTTCGTCATGGCTTAGCTCATGGCTTTTGAACCTGCACTGGATGTCACTCCTTCATGAAGGGAAATTCAAGTTACATTTTATAACTCAAGAAAAAAAAAAAAAAAGATAAGGTAAAACTGAAAAATTTCTCAACGAACGCCTTAATTTTTTTTTAAGATCTCATTCATAAATTAACCTAATTTACTGACCATGAGAACCCCAGAGGACAGGGACTTTGAGGAAGGGAGTCCTGGATAGATACTAAAATGAATCTTTACTTTAAACACCGTTTACAGGGAAAACTGTCAAGACCGCGCCAACACCCTTGTCATTTTTTGCCTATGAGGTACGATGAGCCCAGTGACAGACAGACCACTCACTGCCGCCACAGTCAAGTGCTGTTCTTATCCTCATAGGATGGGTTGTCCGTTCCACTCACACATTCCTTGCTAGTATTGTCCTAGACAAGGTTTCCACTGCTGTGACTAAACACCATGACCAAAAGCAACTTGGGAGGAAGAGGTTTATTTCACCTTACAGCTCCATCATCCAGGAAGTCTCAGGAACTCAAGGCAGCAACCTGGAGGCAGGAGCTGACGCAGAGGCCATGCAGGAGTGCTGCTTACTGGCTTGCTCCAAGAGTAAAGAACTGGAACGCAGTCACAAACTGAACAAAGCAAATACAAACTCCAGTAATAACTGGGTATCCGATGTCAGGGGGTCACTCATGATATTCTGGGCTCCAAAGGTCTTAGATATTCACAGTCTGCTACTTACAGCTGCCTTGGGCCAGCTCACCTTTGTGGCTGTGAGTGGTTGTCCCATCATACCGATATTTCCAGTATGCTGGGGTCTCTGCTGCACCCTCATCAATAGCCTATCCTGGCTTTCTGCAGCCAATGGTGCCAAACCTATGATTCTTTCTTTCTTTCTTTCTTTTTTTTATTTTTGAGACAGGGTTTCTCTGCATAGCCCTAGCTGTCACTCTTCCTGGAACTCACTCTGTAGACCAGTCTGGCCTTGAACTCAGAAATCCGCCTGTCATCTGCCTCCCAAGTGCTGGGATTAAAGGCGTGCGCCACCACTGCCCAGCCCCTATAATCCTTTCAATCCTGAAGCTCCTAAGTAGTAGGTTGGTCTAATGCTGCTTGTATTCTAATGCTAATTTGGGGTCCCGAGACTGGTTGCCCCAAAGACAAGAGAGTCTGCACTTAAGACACTGCCCCCAGTAATTGTGATTGGTAAATAAAGATGCTAACAGCCAATAGCTGGGCAAAAGACATAGGTGGTTGTTGGAGCCAAACTCTAGCAGAAAGCAGCTATCATCTTTGTAGCCATCTCGAGCCATATACCCTGACAAGAGACTTGTTTTTCAACAGTCCACAACAGCTGAGCAACTCTGATAAACATCTTGTTTTTCCTCCACCATCTTGTTTTATTGTTTAGTGCTCCCAGCTGCAAGGATGTGGTAAAGCGTTCAGCTGCATTCCCCTGCTTATGCTTTTATATACCCATGATTTCCTTTCATAACAGGACTTGACCAGACTCTCTGTCTTGTCTTCATTCTTCGTGTCTCTGTCCCTCCATCCCCACTCTCTCCTTGCTAGACCTGTTGACGACCTGAACGGCTGGATAGGGTGGATTTTTAGGCTTCATGGGCTTGGGTCAGAGAAGAGACACGCAGGAGATCGGCCAAGAGTTAAGACAAAGGAGAGTGTGGCCCTGAGGGCTGCCCAGTTGGAGCTAAGAGCAGCCCAGATGAAACACAGTAAGTAATAATTCGGGGTGAAATGTAACTTTTTTTTTTTTTTAAGATTTATTTTATGTATATGAGTACAATGTAGCTCCCTGTCTTCAGACATCCCAGAAGAGAGCATTGGATCCCATTACAGATGCTCGTAAGCCACCATGTGGTTGCTGGAAATTGAACTCAAGACCTCTGAAAGAGCAGTCAGTGCTCTTAACTGCTGAGCCATCTCTCCAGCCTGTAACTCTTATATGATATTGTTATAATTGTTTTTATTGTATATAGTTCATTATTATAAGAAAAAGAGCATTTTATTGGACTAAAAAGGGGTGATGTTGGGGCTGGTTGTATGTGCTGTGTATTCAGAAGCTGAGTTCTGTGCCCTAAGATCAGGTTGCAATCTGGACATGGGCATTGTATTGACCAATGTGCTGTAAAGAATACTCCCCAATAATCTCTGATTGGACAATAAAAGGCTAGAGCCTGTGACTGGGCAGGGGAGAGAAAGGAAGGCGGGACTAGAGATGGAGTAGGGAGTCTCAGGTAGGGACTACGAGGGGAAGGGAAAAGGTAGGGGGAGAAAAGGAGGTCTCCATGAGGCAGGATGGACCATGATCGTGTGGCCAAGAGAAAACTGGCCTGAGCACACATGTGGAGCAAAGCAAACACAGCAAGACTCAGCTGGCAAGTAACCCAGGGCCTATGGCTGGATGTACGTTAGAATAGCTCAGAACCTGCCCAGCACAACGCTGACAGCTTAGTAATAAAATACTAGATTTCTGTGTCTTTTATTCAGGAGCTCCATGGACTAAAGTGGATGGAAACACCCTATAAAATTACTGCAATAGTAACACATTCTAACAATAGTGTCACAACGCCAAAGGGTCGAACATTCCTTAATGTTAGGTCTAAGGGAAACTCCAAACCCAAAAGGCAGTCCACATATCCAGAAATAAGTTCAACCTGGACTATAGAATTTCTGGGTGTTAGATAAAAGCCAGCATTCCAGGAATTTGTAAAGCTGGTTCCCTTAGGCCTCTGGGCATAAAGGACACATGGCTACCTGTGATATCTGTGAGCATCTCAAAGCTCATGGTGGCCTCCAGGCTCCCTGAGTATCACAAGTACCTGCTACATGTTTCAAAGTCCACACTAACCTTCTCACCTCCTCCTGAGTACCTCACCTCACCACTACCCTCAACTCCCTCCAGCTCACAGGCTCCCAACCCCCAGCCCTTTGTTCTCCTTAAAACCCTACTGTTCTTGCTGTGCTCTCTCTGCTCTCTATACTCTATCCCTTATGCCCTGCTGTTCTCCCCTCTCTCACAGATAGCCTGGCCATGACCAGTCTGCTGGCTACATTCAGTCTACTTTCTCTCTCTATTCTGAACTCTTCCAGATGCCTCTGGCTGTTTCTCTCTCTGATATCTACAAGACCTTCTGGTTAGCCATACCACGGAGAGGTCAAGACGCTAGTTTATACATTTAGGCCATCGGTTTGTGTCACTTTGTAGAAAACAACCCAGGGGGCTATTGTCATCACCCAGGCTTCCATACCCGGTACAAGGCAGGCAGCCACGAGAGGCGTGGGTAAGAAAGAGCTAAGTCAGGATGCTTTCCGGTTTGGGGGCTTAACTGATGTAATCATGAGGTTATCTGTCTTCTATTGAGATGACAAAGCCCTCGAGGAGCTGGGGCCAGAAAATGGTTTAAGAGATGCTAGGCTAAGTAAGGCCTTGTAGACCTAGCTGTGGGGCTCACCAGGAGCAAGGACATCACCGATTTGGGCAGCACAGCTACAAGCAGGCTGCCAATGAAGCTGACCTCCAAGTGAATCGTGTCCCATAACGTCCACGGACAAAACACTACAGAATGAAAAGGAAATAGGATTCTAAACCGCCAAGGTTCTTCAGTGAGCAGGCTACCACAATGCTTACTCTGGGGCCAGGCCGGATTGGCTGCATTGCAGGTCAATCTGCTGAGCAGCAAGCGGAGGGTAATGGGTAGACACTGACCCTGGGGGTGGAACTAATCCTCCGAAGTCAGGAGTACACTTCCGGCGGTGCCGGAAGCTGGGGCCGCCGGGCGGAGCCCATAAGACCAATGGCGGTGGCTCGGCGGCCGCGCGCGGGCAGCTGGGAACCCGGAAGTCCGCTGGACTGCCATGAGCGTCCGCTGTGTGACAATCCGCGCCTGCGGGCGAGGTAAGATCGATACGGGCGTCCCGCGAATGGCCGTTCGCGCGTGTGGGGCTGCGGCGGCCGTGGTGGCGCTGCTCTCCGCCGCGATCGCGCTCCAATGGTCGCCGCTGCTCGCAGGTACCGGCCAGGGTCGCTTCTGCCTGGCGCTTGCACGTCCAGCTCCGGGAAGCCGGTGGGACTGTCCTGCGTGAGGACTAGGCTGCTCCGCTCTCGCGAATTATTGGGAGCCTGGGTTAGAAATGCGCGAGATGCGGGCCGTTTCATGAGCAGGATTGCATACACACACTGGCTTGACTTGCCAGTATCTATGCTGCAGACAGGCTGCCCTAGCTCTGAAAGCCCTGGAAAAGTGGTGCCTCCAAATCCGTACACCCATAAGAAGGCTTCTAAACACCCCTTTATTTAGAGACTTTTTTTTTTCTTTTGGTAATTGCTTTAACATTTCCAGACATTCTGATTAATAACTTTTTTTTTCCTTTGTACTTACTGAGGTTGCATTACTAGATTGACTTCCTAAATTTCTGCCAAAGATCCGGTAGAGTTCTGGGCTTTAGACCTTAAAACTGCTTGTGCTTAGGGTGAATCTCATTTAATATAAGGATTGCCGTCATATGCTCCGGCTTAGAATTCACATTAACTAAAAGCACCTGGGCCACAGAAGCCATGCTTGTCTTCCTCGGCCACAGTTTCTTTAAAGCCAACAAAATGCAAACAGGCTCAACCTGCTTTTCCAGACTCTGGATTGTCTTGGCTACAGAGTCACTTACGTAAATAGTATTTACATTTTAAGTAGCCTCTTAATACTTTAAGGGATAAATCCACTACGAGTGGCAGTAAATAAACTTGATCCAGTGTAAACTGTTGAAATGTCTAATCGACTTCCTCAAGCCTTTTACTAACAGAGCTCTCTGTCTTCCTGTAAGATGCCTGACTCCTCAGTGTATTCAGGTTATCCTAATGGTATCCCATTGTGCAGCAGATTTACAGTCACGGGACAGAGAGCAACGGGACAGAGAGCAACGTACCGTTCAGTGACAGCAAAGCAGGAAAATGCGTGTTAGCCTCAGTTGCCATCTTGTATTCTTAGCATTCTCTACTTTCGGGGTGTAGACTTCTAGTTCGCTGTCTTCTGCTGTGGTAATCACTATGACCAAAAACAACTTGTGGAGAAAAGCTTTGTATCGACTTATATTTCCAGGACGCAGCCATCTTGAAGGGAAGTCAGGCAGGCACTGAAGCAGAGACCATGGAGGAGCTCTGTTTACTGGCTTAGCCTGCTTTCTTCTGTCACCCAATACCACCTGCCCAGGAGTGGCACTGCTTACAGTCAGATCCCACATCAATCAAAATGCAAGACAGTTCCCCACAGACATACCACAGGCTAAACTGATCTATCTTATCCTTCAGTTGAGACTCACTCCCTCTTCCCAGGTGACTCTTGGTTGTGTCAAGTTGACACAAAAACTAACCATAACTAGGGTCTGTTAACTTAGTGATATAAATTGGGAAGTTTGCTTATTACAACAATGTTGGGCCACAGACAAGTTAAAATAAATATTAAATATTAAACTCCCTAAACTACCCCTTGTCTTATAACATTCCGTCCTTCCACAACTGAAGTGTTCTCAGAGTGTATGAGCATTGTGTGGTAGAAGTACCTGCTTCAAAATACTGGGGAGAGTCAGGCGAGGGCAGGGGCAGTGCTGGCTGGTGGTTTGGATTTTATTTGGCATAACTTCATGACAGGTTTTTTTTTTTTTTTTTTTTTTTTAAATCTTCCTCAAATGATTTTAGAGACCATTTGAGAAAGATCTTACTCTTTCGGTTAGTCAGGTGAATCACTGGTTAAAGAACACATTATTTTGCCCTCAGCTGGCAGCATTTTTGTAACCTGGTGTAATGGAACACATCTTGGTGAGCACTGAGTCAGGAGATAAAGACTGGAGACAAGTCCATGACTTCCAACAGGAGAAGGACACGGCTGCAGTTGTTCCCAGAGCAGCGCCCACCCTGCATTCTACTTGGGGGAGGGGATTTTCCTGTTCCTAGAATGTGTTTTAGGGGCCGGCACATCCTAGTTTAAGCTGTACTTTTCTAAGCATGCTCAGTTTTAGAGTATTCAAGAAGGAAGGATGCTAGATTTGTTTCTGGGCTGCTTAGCGAAAAGTAAGAGGGTCTGTGCTCAGAGGCTGAAGATGATAGAAGCAAACCCTTCTTGCTGTGCTCAGTTTGGGGTCATAAGTATTTCTAGGCATGCTCAATGAGTCATTATTTTAGTTGTCCAAAAGAATGGTCATAACGACTTTGTGACCCCGGCTGCCTCTGCAAGTTTCTCCTGGTATTAGCTCAAACAGAAGGAATAACTCTAAAAGTACAGAGATGGAAGAGTTTGTCCCAAAGTTGCCAGCTTCACTTAGCAGCTGACTGTAGCATGTTAACACCTCTGGAGCCTGTTGCCTCATCGGTACGTGGATGGAATTAGCTGTTAGTGACCAGTATGATCTTAAGCATTCAGCCTGACGCAGCTGTTCGTCATCCACAAAGACAGACAATGTCCTGAGTGATGGGAGGGGCCTGCCGGAGGGAGGGTTCATAACAGGTGTGGACAGATGGGTGAGTAGATGCTCACTGGAGGGCAGGTGTTTTCTCAGAAGCCACTGCCCTGGGACAGCAACAAAATGTCTTCCCAGCTGTCTCTCCCACTGCAGTGGACATTGAGTCCTATGCAGATGGCATACTTATGCTAAATGTTTTCATTCAAGTGTATCCTGGGAGATCCAGGAGAGGGCTTGTGCTGTCAGGGCCTCTGGTGACGACAGGCCAATCTGGGAGTGCAGGTGGCTTGTAGGGTGCTGAGGAGAGGCGAGAACAAATAGCTCAGTCAGGGTGAGAGGGAGCACCAAGGATAATAGGTGGCTCTTGATGACAGGCTCCTGGGACAGAGGCCAGAAGCTTCCTGGTCAAGCCTGGTGGGGGTCTTTCTCTGCCGGAGGTTCCTCACATTGTGTGGGCTTTGGAGTTGATAAAAAGTGGCTGAGGTGGTGGTGATCAGTACCGTCTTCACATTTGGGGCTGTGCGTGTACTTGGCGAGGTCAGGGAGATCCAGTCCATAAATCACATACCACATAAGCATGAGGATGATGGAAAGTCAGGCGTGTGGTTTGCTCGGAGTCCCAGTGCTGGGAGGGGTCACAGGACCTGTGGGACTCATTGGCCAGCCAGTTGAGCATAATCAACAAGACCCAGGTCTTAATGAGAGACCCTGGCTCAAAGAATAAGGTGTGGAGTGACTGAGGAAAACACCCAACATAGACCTGACGCCTCCATACACACACAGTTCACATGTGCACACTCATTCCATCCCTCCATACACACACAGTTCACATGTGCACACTCTTTCCATCCCTCCGTACACAGTTCAGATGTGCACACTTATTACATTCTCCATACCCACAGTTTACATGTGCACACTCATTCCATCCCTCCATACACACACAGTTCAGATGTGCACACTTATTACATTCTCCATACACACAGTTTACATGTGCACACTCATTCCATCCCTCCATACACACACAGTTCAGATGTGCACACTTATTACATTCTCCATACCACAGTTTACATGTGCACACTCATTCCATCCCTCCATACACACACAGTTCAGATGTGCACACTTATTACATTCTCCATACACACAGTTTACATGTGCACACTCATTCCATCCCTTCATACACACACGTTCACGTGCCATACACACAGGTTCACTTGTGTACACTCATTACATTCATACACACAGTTCACGTGTGCACATTCATTTCATCCCCCATACACATACATGTGCACAGTCACTACATTTTCCATACACACACATGTTCGCATGTGCACGCTCCCCTCCTCTACACACACCAAGGGAAAAAACAGGGAGGCAGCTCCTGAAGAACAGCTCCCAGGTTGACCTTTGGCCTTCATGTGCACATACCACCCACACCCCCATGGAGTAGAGTGGGACACTGTATTGAGTAGTCAGGCTGGGAGAGTCTGAAATGACTCCAGCGAGCCGAGGGAGCTTTGTCCTGAGCGGGTGCTTCATTTGGGAACCAGTGTATGTTTTCAGGGATCCTCACGTTCTGTAAACTGTGTAGAGAGCGCGTACAGACACGAGCTTTATGAGTCTAGAGAATATGTGCTTCGGGTTCTTTCCCTACAGCTAGCTGTTGTAAATCCCCAGACAAGCACACATCCACAGGAAGCTTTTCTGGAAAGGCCAGTTAAAATGGAGGTAATTAAACAACTCACGCGGTGCAGCTTCTCCACAGTGCCCCCTGAACCTGAGTTAAGATGTGCTGTGTTAGAGCGTTCCCAGTCATTATTTAATTAGTGTCTGAGTGTGGAAAAGCAGTCGGGGATAACAGGATGGCTCTGCCAGGCTTCCGACTAAATGGAAGGTCGCAAACAGAGCTTGTTTTTCCAGGAAAGATTGGCGTTGAAGTGAAAGAGAATGTATTCAATGATCTATATTTTTAGGTTGGTTTTTTTGTTTTTTTCAAGACAGGGTTTCTCTGTGTAGCCCTGGCTGTCCTGGAACTCACTCTGTAGACCAGGCTGGCCTCGAACTCAGAAATCCGCCTGCCTCTGCCTCCCAAGTGCTGGGATTAAAGGCGTGCACCACCACTGCCCAGCTAGGTTGGTAAAATTTTGTGGAAGATGAAGTCAGTCTTCACACATACACACACACACTGGCTCATCACAGAAAGCTTGGTGGAGTTGTACACACACCACACACACACACACACACACGCACATTGGCTCAATCTTGGGGACAGTACTCTGCTATTAACCTGTCAGTTCTGACCATCACTTCCCAAGAACTAAGAGAGAAGCTTCTGGTACACTCAAGAGTTGATACAGTCAGCTTTGGGAAGCGTGTTGGATGGATGGTCTCTAATGACTTTATTTTCCTGTTTTGCAGTTTTACAAAGAGCATTGTCCCTCCATACAGCACACACGACAAAGGACATGGAAAACCTTTTTCAGTTGGTGAGAAACATTGTGCCTGCTCTGACGTCGAAGAAACACAAGGGGCAAGATGGAAGAATAGGCATAGTCGGAGGCTGTCAAGAGTGAGTGCTGTCTGTAAGACAGCGTTTAGAAAGGCCCTTCCCTCCTGCCTGTCCGTCTGCATCTGCCTTCCTCTGCACCACCTTTCCCCATCCATCTGTCCGTCTGTCCATCCGCCCATGTGCAGTGATTGTTTCCCAGTGCGGTCTGATAGGATGCAAGGTACTTCTTACTGATTACCTGTCTGACAAGATTAAGGCTGAGGGGCTCAGACCGCTCGCCCGCCGCTGAGTGGTGGTGGTGTGTTTTAGACCCTTGCACCCCAGCAGTGTGTCCATGTGCTGGTGGATGGAGGGCTTCAAGCTCCTGTGGGCCTGGGCAGCCTTTCTTACGGGTTTCTGCACATGCTAATTTCATTGCTTCAAGCTGTGCCGCTTGCTACAGTTGTAAGGAGAGTGAGCACTCAGCAGGCCCCAGCATGCTGTGCAGGTGGGAGGGGTTTCTAGGTCGTGTGTGGCGTTCTGTAGTCTGATTCGTTGAGACCCATTTTATCGTCTCTTTTTTTATACTTTGTGGCTGTGTTTACTATGTAAGGATCTGTCACATAGACCTTGTCTGTGAGTCCTTCTGTCTCTGGCCTCAGTTCTTCCCTAGTTCCTGTTTGAGAACCTGCTTACTCTGCCTACGCTTACATCACAGCTCTGTAAATACATAGCTACGTTATTTTTCTTGAGATACTTTCCTGCCAAGCTAGCCTCAAGCCTGGAATGCTCCTGTCTCATCCTCCCAGATGCTGGGATCACTGGTGCTCACTGTTGATCTTACCCCGTGCTTCCTTTCCTCTCTTAGCTTTTCTCTGCATTCATTTGAAATGTCTTTCTACTTGGAAATTCAGCCAACTGTCACCTTTTCCATGCGCCACCGTGCTTCACAGGTTGTGAAGCAGCTGTTGAGAGCTTTGGTGACAGAGCCGCCAAGTGGTTCCGGCTGAACTGTTAGCTGGTAAAGTTAGTTGTGTATGCTGTGGGTTGTGTTTGTTCTCCTGCTTTCCCTGTGCTTCCCTGGCAGCAGGTGAGCCTCCTGCAGGTTCCCGGTGCACTGTGGCGGTGGCTGGCCAGCTGTGGTAATCTGGAGCCCACATCTTCTGTGCCCCAGTTTGTTGGCACTTTAAGTCCTGTCCACTTACTTTATACTCATCTGAATCACCTGCTCTAGAAGCCGGCCATTTCGCCAGCCTAGATCTCGGTGTGTGGTTTTTGGTGAGTCCCATCAGTCTGGTTAACACTCCCCTCATCTGTCATCCCAGTGGCTTCCGTGTGCTGGCGACTGTGAGCAGCCTCTCTGCTCCACAGTGTCTTGTCATGAAGCACGCCCTGCGCAGAAGTGAGCGTGGGCGGGGCCTGTGTGGTCCCTTCTCTGGTGATTTGGACACACTTTGGTGACACTGCCGTGGAAGAGCAGGTCACATGTGGAGAACAGCCTCGGGTTCTGTGTACTCAGCATCTGTCCCTGGCTTGTTTCTCTGGGGGAGAGGACACACCAGCGGCAGTGAGCACTGTAACTGCTTAGAGATTGCCACATGCCACCAGAGCATAGGCAGGCTGCTGGGAACCACACAGCAGGATGCGGTGGCTGGTGTGGCCAGTGGCCCTTTGGCTTCTGCTCATGTCACTCAGAGAAGGCAGTGTTCCCTGCTCTGAGGCTCTGGTGTCTGCTGACTGCCTCGATGGTAGTCATCTCCACCTTCTCCCTGACAGAAGCCTGTAGCCAGCTAACTCTTCTCTGAACTTGGTATGGACACCTCAGTTACACAAGCCAGTGTTGAGAATCGATCACAGATGTCATGTGACCCCTCTCTAATTCTGCTCATGTGTGACCGTTGACTGAATTATCTCCTCCATGTTAGGTTTGTGTTTTGAGCTAGAGTCTCTATCACTTGTTGATTACTCATATATGTTAACATATAGTTCTTATCTGCTTGTATTGGTAACATATTACTGGCAACTCTGTTTGCTTTGCTGAGGTTCTGACAGCAGTGCTTCCATCTTAGGTACACAGGAGCACCATATTTTGCAGGAATCTCAGCTCTGAAAGTGGTAGGTTTACCTCAGAGTCTCTCATTGGGTTTCTCTGGTTAAAAGTTGGGTTGTTTACAGACTTGGGGAATGGGTTTGCATGTAAGAACACATGAAACACAGACATGAGGTTCACGCCGTACCTCCTATCAAAAAATGTGGCCACCGGGCGTGCAGGGAGACAGGAGGATCCTAAGGGTTTACTGGCCACCAGCCCAGCTCCAGGCTCAGCAAGAGACCCTGTCTCAGGAATAAAGCAGAGAATGAGGAAGCAGCATACCTGATGCCTCCTCTTGCCTCTGGGTATACACACCTAAATGTGCGTATATACTATACATGTCCATAACACACCATCATACCCAAGCGTGCGACATTTCCCTATGATGTTACTCAATTTCTATCATGAAACATTTGCCTTAGTTATATATGAACAATTCAACTCATGTGTGTATGTGTGTGTGTGTGTGTGTGTGTCCCTGTTGAACATGGCCTTCTCTGAGCCCACCTCTCACTTCTCAGGGTGCAGATTTGACCCACGTGTTCTGTGCCCGGGAAGCCGCGCCAGTGATCAAGTCCTACAGCCCAGAACTGATCGTCCACCCAGTCCTGTGAGTGTGCAGAATGGATGTCTTTCCCTGCAGCAGCCCTGTCACACTCCTGTGTCTGCCGGGCTACGTGGCGTACACCTGTCATCCCGGCTCAGGCTAAAGGTTTACAAATCGGAGACCAGCTTGGACAACTAACAACCGTATCTCAAAAGAAACCTGTAAAAGGTTTAGGATAAGCTGGGCAGTGGTGGCGCACGCCTTTAATCCCAGCACTTGGGAGGCAGAGGCAGGCGGATTTCTGAGTTTGAGGCTAGCCTGGTCTATAGAGTGAGTTCCAGGACAGCCAGGGCTACACAGAGAAACCCTGTCTCGAAAAAAAACAAAAAAACAAAAAAGGTTTAGGATAGCTCTTGAAGTGGAGGTTTGATCCCCAGCACCACAGACAAAAAGAAAGCCACAGTGAGCTACTGTTTCACATCAGCATAAGACAGCGAGGCTAGGGAGACCCAGGGCTCCAGGGGCAGCGGACGCTGCGCAGTGTGTGGGAATTCAGTCTCAGCATCATTTGGGGCCTGTGTGGGCAGGGTTGCATGAGGCGTATACATGCTCACAATGCTTGGCTTCTGTAGGGTTCAGTGGGTAGTTCTGAGCTGAGCAGTGTGTTCCAGGGGCTCCTCAGAGCTTTACTGATGACGGGCTCACGTGTCTCCCTGGGCAGTGCCACCAAGCACTGAGACACCCTGAGGGAGCTCAGGGCCATGCTCTTTTTGTCCCACTTTAGCCACAATAAAGTGGGCTGGAGAAGCGGCTTAGCAGTTGAGACCACTGGCTGCTCTTGCAGAGGAGCCAGGTTCTATTCCAAGCATCCACATGGCAGCTCACACCATCTATAACTCTAGCCTCAGGGGCTTTGATGTCCTCTTCTGACCTCTGCGGGTACGAGGTACATGTGTAGTGCACAGACATACATGCAGGGGAAAACTATTTAATGAAGTACTGCAGTCTTAAAAAGCTAAGGCAAAAGTAAACCAGTACATGAGAAGAAGGA
Source organism: Mastomys natalensis (assembly GCA_021653895.1). NCBI lineage: Eukaryota > Metazoa > Chordata > Mammalia > Rodentia > Muridae > Mastomys > Mastomys natalensis. The sequence continues at coordinate 360,790 of JAJTUV010000579.1, read as the reverse complement.
GATGCACAGGTCAGATGCATCCTGGGGCAGGGAAGGACGGGCTCGTGGGTCAGCCGCTCAGCCAGCAGTCTGCACTTGAGTCACTGGGGCTGAGCCAGCCTTCGCTTCTTGTGGAATTCTGGAGTGTGAGTGTGGGATGTTCACATGAGTGCTGGCTAGGGAAGGGCTGTGGGGATGTCTGTACTAGTACACATTCACTGTACACCTAAATTATTTTCACAATAAGATGGTTTACAGCCAAGATGTAGGGCACTTCCCTACATGTTCAGGGTCCTGGGTTCAGTCCCCAACACACACAACGTGGTTTCAGATAAACAAACAAAAGCCTGGAGAAAACCATTCTGTCTTTTTCTTTTGTTAGTGACAGTTCTAATGCGGTTGAGGAGGTGGAGAAATGGCTCCCCAGGCTGCATGCCCTTGTCGTGGGACCTGGCCTAGGTAGGGACGACCTTCTTCTCAACAATGTCAGGGTAAGTGGTGTGCTAAGCACTCTTCCTCAGACACAACATCGGGGCGCAAGCATTTCTTTAGTCCTTCAGGAGATGGGCTGCGGGGTGGGGGGCAGGGGAGGCCACCAGAGGTGATGAGGGCCTTCCCGAACAGGGCAGACTGGATGAGTCTCTTTCCTCCGAGGGTTTCTCATGAGCAGCCGCAGAGAGCGGAGGTTGCATGAGATTTCCCGCCTGGTTTCACGGGAGTCAGTAAGCCTGAGGTTTGGGCAGACTTGCAGCAGGTCTGTGTCCCTTTAGTGTGACCCTGCTTGCCAGGGCTCCTGGTGGCCTTCGCATCTGTCAGTTCCCTGAGAGGAACGAATTCTGTTCTGCTGTGAGTGGGCAGCATGTTGTCACATCTGTAGTTCATCTTGCAGCGCGTCTCCTCCTTCCCGCACCCGTCAGCATCCTGGTGGGATCCGGTGTCCTCAGTGACTGCTCTGGGTCTGGGTCTGGCTCCACTGGAGCCTCTACTTTCTCCAGTCTTAGGATCAGTGTCTTGATTTACAGAAGAGGAGCTGACCCTATAGATAGTGGCTCTCAGCCTCCTAATGCCGCACCCTCTAATACATACAGCTCCCCAGGGCTGCTGCATTCACAGGGAGCTTCTCGTTCACAAGCCGGTTTAGACCTAAGCTATCTAGAATGCTCTCATCGCGCCATGTTTCTTCTGCGGCTCCTAGAGACACTTGCCTGGGGTAGGCCTGTATCTCTCACTTCCAAACACCTTTTAATAGCTATCTCAGAACTGTGGACTTATTTACTGTTAGGCTGTGTCTTCGAGTGATGTCTTATGTTCACACACATACCTTCACGGGGCTCTGCTCCTGGGTGCTGTGGCTCATCCCTCCGAGAGAAGCATGGCCCACTGTGGCAGACCTTTCCAGTGTCTAAGGGTTAGCTTTGGCTGCTACTCTGCTGTATCAGGGGAAACTAGAAGAGACCCTGGTGTCATGTTGCCAAAGACCACAAAATCGGAAGTGGACCTTAGATCTGAATTGCAGCACCCTGTGGGCTAACAGTAAACCAGAGTCACAGCAAGCAGGCAGACCATTGTTAAAGAAGGAAATGGGTTTCTCTGAGGTTCATGTGCCCAGACGTTGCTTAAGGGGCTTTTGAACTTGGGCCAGTGCCAGACATGATGTATGTTCTTATTCAGGTACATTTCTCAGTGTGCCGACAGCTAGAGTCGTCAGAGAGGAGGGAGCTTCAATTGAGAAAATGCCCCCATAAGATCAGCTGAGGGCAGGCCTGTAAGCATTTTCCTAGTTAGTGATTGATGGGGTAGGGCCAAGACCATTGTGCGTGGTCCTGGGTTCTATAGGAAAGCAGGCTGAGCAAGCCATGAGAAGCAAGCCAGTAAGCAGCGCCCTCCATGGCCTCTGTGTCCGCTCCTGTCTCCAGGTTCCTGCCCTGTGTGAGTTTCTGCCCTGACTTCCTTAAGTGGTGAACTGTGATGTAGTGTAAGCCAAATGAACCCTTTCCTCCCCAGGTCGTTTTTGGTCACAGTGTCTCCCCCTGACAGCAGTCTCCCTGACCAGGACACTTGGGGAACAAGGACTGAGCGTGTCGGGCTCCACTTACAGTTCTGATATCTCCTCATGTTTTCTTGTCCATCACTGTCTTCTTTTAACATTATTGTGTGCCTGCTGCATGTGTGGATGTGCACGTCACAGCATGGGGATGAAGGCCAGAGGTCAACTTGCAGGAGTCAGTTCTGGTGGGCAGCAGGCATCTTCAATGTGACCACTTTCCTAGCTCACCCGATTGCCATGTGGTCTTCTTGTAGTGCACTGGTTGATAAAATAATTAACAACTCATGATGATTGCACGTGTATCAGTAAATAATTAACAACCATGATGATTGCATGTGTATCAGTAAATAACAACCATGATGACTGCTTGTGTATCAGTACTTTAAAACAAGAAACCTCTGAAGCTTTCAGTATAGGATGGAGGTAGAGTTCTATCGGGAAAATGGTCCACTACTGTTACGATTACTCGCTGTTTAGAAGTATGTAAATGAAATGAAGGAAAACGGATAACCAGATTTAGGGAATTCCTAAACCTTGAGCCTTCAGGTACTGAAGTGTCACGTAAGCTGGGTGTTCGGCAGGTAGATGCCTCGGTGGGCAGGCACAGGAGCCACATGCTGGGTCTGCCCGGTGTTAGATGTTATATAATCACCTACACTGTTTAGTTTGCTTGCCGGTGACCTGAGACGGGGAAGGAAGCACTGCCTGCTCTTTGCCTCCTCTTGAGGGGATGTAGTTGTTCTGAAGGAGGCTCCCTGCAGGCTTTACAGCAGACAGGGAGACGATCAGTGTGGTAAGGATGGAACTCAGGTCAGCCGATTTTGGTAACTGGTGCTGGGCCAAGACTCTCACAGCCTGAGCCAGGCTTTAACCATATTTAAGCACAGCACATTCTGGAAGACAGAATTCAGATAACAACTCAGTCCTGGTGCACAACAATTTAAGACATACTTACACCGAGATTCTTAGCAAGTGCATCTGGCTTCCTTCACAAGAACGGGTACCGTGGAGTCAGAGATGGTGCCCAAGCCCTAGGGTCTGTGGAGACTGAGGTAAACATAATGCTTGTGGGTCAGCGTTGGCCTGACCCTGAGATAACGCACAAGTGATGTCATGCATAGGGATGGCTTTGTAGCCTAGAAGCAATGCTCAACATCTAGGGGAAGGGTCTGGGGTAAATAAAGCATAAGTCCTGGGAGACAGGCAGAGCCTGGCTCACTAGACAGCAAAGGGTTACCAGGCTGTAAACGCCATCCTTCCCAGCATTCCACGAGGACCAGCTGAGCACCTCGTTCCACTGAAGGTGGGTAGACCCTGTGTTTAACTTTCCTGGCTTCCCCAGTGCTCGTCTGTCTGACAAGGCCTTCTTGCCCTCTGCACCGTCAGCTTGTCTGCTCTTCTGCAGGGCATTTTGGAATCAACCAAGGCCAGGGACATCCCCGTCGTCATTGATGCGGTGAGTGTGGCCTCTCGTCTCCTACAGTCAGTCAGCATAGGGTCTCTGAGGCCCGCCCGCCGGTGAAGGTGCACCCTTGTTCTGCACAGGACGGCCTGTGGCTGATCGCTCAGCAGCCAGCCCTCATCCATGGTTACCAGAAGGCCGTGCTCACCCCCAACCATGTGGAGTTCAGCAGACTCTGGGAAGCTGCGGTGAGTTCATGGGCCTCGGGGAAGAAGGAACAGAAGCCTCTTGCCCTGGCCTGGGGTGAAGCGGGCTCAGACCATGGGCCGGTGTCTGCAGGGACACGGACTTGTAGAAGTTTGCCCTGCATATGATCCACCATGCGTGCTTCCTGTGCCTCCTGCAGCTCCCGTGTGAATTCTCTTGGATGACTGTGGTGTGGCAGGCTAGGGCCAGGCACTGCCTGCTGTGCTCACGGGCCAAGGCACTCACTGTGTGCTGCGGTGCCAGTCTGTGAGCCTGCAGCCTCTGCTCCATGGGGTGTGGGGACAGAAGGACTCACTGAAATAATAGAGGCCATGAATCTCGTAAGCCTGGGCTCTGTGGGGAGGGGAGGGGCACTCTCCTTATCCAGATGTGCACTGTGTCCACAGACCTGCTGTAGCAGGTCTCAGAGAACAAGCTCTAGAGTAAGTCCCTGTGAGGGCTTGGTGCCTGTGATGTCCTGGCTGCTTTCTACCCCCTTAGCCCTTAACCAGTGCCTGGTTTCTGTGGACTCTTAATGGGCAGGATGGGTTCTCACCGTGCCACCAGTGAGCCCTGTGTGTCCAGGAGGACTGATTTTCTGTGATTGTTGTCTTGTGTTCTAGCTCAGTAGTCCTATGGACAGCAGAGACCTCAGTGAGTCCACACTGAGGCTCAGCCAGGCCCTGGGGAATGTCACTGTGGTCCAGAAAGGAGAGCAGGACCTCATCTCCGATGGCCAGCAGGGTGAGTGAGGACCTGCTGTGTTGCTCAGGCCGTGGTGGCCTGAGTCTGGAAACCTCTCCTTCGTTCACACGGTAATGACAGACATTGAACTTGGCAGCCACAGCTTTAAAGTCCTTCTGTGTTCACTCCTAAAGGTTTGCACATGGCTGTGGTGACCACAAGACAGGTTTTAGGCTAGCAAGTGTTATGTTCACACACACACACAACACACACACACACACACACACACACCTCTAACTTCAATCATAACCCTCAGGAAGCAGAGGCAGATGGATCTCTGTATGAGGCCAGCCTGGTCTACATATTGAGTTCTAGGACAGCCAGAACTACATAGAGGGATCCTGTCTCCTAAAAACAAACAAAAATACAAAAATAAGCAAACAAAACCCCCATTTTTGGAAGCAGGTTTGAGGCAGAGATTCTGCATGGACCTAGGCCTACCCCAGCTTGTCACCTCTCTTTTACCGGGCACCCACACATAATAACAGTCATTTGAGTCTTTTGCTGAGTTTTGTCTTAACTGGGAAGTGAAGGAAACCTCAGAGCTGACATGAACTGGAAATGCCAGTTGCCTCCCCCAGGAGCTTACAGGGGCTGCTCAGCCGAGAGCAGAGTGGAGCAGGGAGGATGTGGGTGTCCCTAGTAAGCCTGCTGCTCTGCACTCCCAGAGACAGCCAGGCCATCATACTATTCAGTGTAAGTAGCTGTTAGCGAGGATAGAGTTGTTGAACGGACCTGAAATTAGAGTTCTTAGAACTCCAAGGGATGGGCTGGAGAGATGGCTCAGTGGTTAAGAGCTTTAAGAGCACTGACTGCTCTTCCAGTGGTCCCAAGTTCAATTCCCAGCAACTTCAAGGAGGCTCACAACCATCTGTAATGGGGTCCGATGCTCTCTACTGGTATGTCTTAAAGACAGCGACAGTGTACTCATATAAATAAAGTAAATCTTAAAAAAAAACGAAACCCGCGGTACAGTGGTCGTGCATTGAACCCATGACTATCCACCCAGAGCCAGGACAGACATACACAGAATGTCCTCAGGGCACCCAGCCTGTAGCAATGAGAACCAAATGCCGCACCAGGTTCTCAAGAGTTTCCCAGAGAAACCCCTTTGCATGTGCACAGGTGTCCATGTGGGGTGCAGAGGGGCTGCTGCGTTGAGATGGCGCGTGGGCTGCTTTTCCCAGGGCCCAGCTCCATGGAACACGCGGGAGGGGCAGCTCATGGTGTCTGTTCTGTGCAGTGCTTGTGTGCAGCCGGGAAGGCAGCAGTCGCAGGTGTGGCGGGCAAGGCGATCTCCTGTCGGGCTCCCTGGGTGTCATGGTTCACTGGGCCCTCCACGCTGGACCAGAGAAAACAAATGGGTATGGCACACCTTTGTCTGTCCTGCTTTGATACTCTTCTCGTGTCGAATCTCTTTAATATCCCTGGTGAACTATCAGTGCTCCATGGGAGACGTCTGAAGCCAAGGTCCCCTGCCCACGGAGCGTCCACACACCCACTGACCCAAATCTACCGGTGAAAGTGTGGCCCTGGCATTGACTAATCCAAGCAGCCATGGTTGACTGACACCATTGTGGGGAGTTGAGCAGGGGCTTCTATAAACTGAGGTAGAGAGCACACAGGCTGGAGGAATGGCCCTCCTGGACATCGTCCTCACAGCCGTGAGTCTAGAACAGGAAGATGCTAGGCTCACAGGCAGTCCCCACGCCTCTGACCTGTCCTATGGACCAGTATGGCCACACATGTCAGGTATGGGATGTGCAGTTCCTGGGCCCCACACAATGCCACTGGTGCAGATGGGGTTTAGGGTCTAGTTTGTCCTGGGGCCCAAAATGGATTGTACAGTGGAGTAGCAGGTCTGCGTGCAAGCCTCAGGCATTCCGCCACATTCCAGGATCATCAGTGAGCACTCTTAAAGCCCCCACCCCCAACCAGCCGCACCACACACCTGGAAAACTCTTCCATCTCCAGGAATGGGACCCAGGGCCTCCTAGTGCTTCTCTGGCGTACTCTGCCACCGCGCCTTACCCTAGTTCTAGTGAGGATGTTGGGGCATGCCGGTGCTCAGCTGCAGTAAAGTGGCTTCTCCGGAGCCCAGCTGGCTTGAGTTTGCTATTTGGGAGTTGAAGGTAGAAATGGGGTGAAAAATCAGAGCCCAGAGCCCTTACTGTGGCCTCCAGCAGGAAAGCCCTCGATTGACAGGTGCTCTCTTGCAGCTCCAGCCCGCTCCTGGTGGCTGCCTGGGGCGCTTGCACACTCACAAGGGAGTGTAACCATGAGGCCTTCCAGAAGTATGGACGTTCCACAACCACGACGACATGATTGCCGAGATAGGAACTGCCTTCAGCAGGCTCTTCACGACCTGAGCCGGTGCAGACTCGGTAGCACAGACTGAATCCTCCATTTGCCTAGCCTTGGGCCCGGCAGCACTGGGTACTTGATGGATTTTAGCCTGAACTAGCTGATAGAGGATTTAGGACACAGCCGTCTATTCGGACTAACTAGAGTTGAGATGTTAACTACATTAATCTTGTCTTCCATGGTTTTCTTGGCTTCTCAGAAATAGCTGAGAAGAAAATGAGAATAAAATTCCAGCAGCCCAACTGGATCTGGGCTTGCTCTGAGACAGGACATTTGTAGTTTGTGGTTGTTCTCTGCTTCTCCTGCTGTCTCATTACTAGACAGTAACCCCTCAGGGCGCCAGTCTTTGCATGGCTGGGGAGTGTAGGATTTGGTTTTTAACTGAGGCTCACAGGATGCTATGGCCATTCTTGGGCCTTATAGTTTTCTGTTCAGTGACTGAGTGCTAACTTAGTCGTTCAGAATAGACTGGCCACGCAGACCAGGTCTTTCAGAGGCCTGTGGGAAGGGAAGGAAACCTGGGTGCCACTGGCATTTGAGTGTGGCAGAGAGTCCCAAGATGCCACAGGTCTGTACCCCGTGTGTTCACTGCTGTGCACTGCGGCCATGCACTCTGCCTGCTGGGCCTCCCTCCCTAGAGCAGCCTGCCAGCTGCATGCCTAGTTAATGGGGGTCTGCGCTGTCGCTCCCTTTGTCTCTAATCCTTGGGCACAAGGGCCAGCTAACCATGTCCAGGAACATCTCCTGAACAGACTTGAACTCACTAAAGGGAATACTGAAAATGTGACCATCGTGGTACCAACCCAGTTAACTGTCCAGGTCGTTCTGAATACACACCAGTGGGCAGCACAGACTCACTTCACTGTTGGCTTAACAGCCACAATTGGCAACTTTAATATAAAGTTTTCATCACAAAAAAGCAGATGCCGTGGCGTGGAGGCACGTGAATGCAGCTGCCTCGTCCTCAGTTCCCAGGTTTCTGGTGTTTTGTCCTTGGATCCAGCAGTTCCCATGTGGAGGCTGCATTGCCTCTGTCCTGAAGGAGAGGGCTCTGGGTAGACATCACATCCTCTATTCAAGGTGACAGGTCAGAAGCAAAGCCAGAGGAGGCAGAGGGATGCCGACAGGGCAGCTCCTGGCCCACGAGGGTTGAGTTTCGCAGTTCTTCCTGCTTACCTCCCCCCCACACAGCCCTCCACATCTGCCTCGAGTGGGGCTCTCAGCGACTGGGTGACCAGCCACTGTCTGCCCCTATGCCGTCTGTCTCCTGTGACATTGCTGTCCCCTGTGCTGTACTGTCTCCTGTGACACTGCTGTCCCCTGTATCTGCAGTATTGCTCACCTTAACATTGATGCCATGGGTGATGAGGTCCTGGCGTAGTGCGTCACATGCCTCCAGCAAGGGCTGCCTCTCCTGGAGCTGCTGTTTCCGGGCCTCCCCAGTAGCTCCAGGTGTGGCCAGTGCGTACTGGCGGACCTTCAGCCTGAAGCGCACTAGTTCATCCACCACACAGTGCAGGGTTACTGTGCTGCTGTCTCCTGAAACACACTGAGCCACAGACTCTGTCAATAAGGCAGGACCCCAGGGATAGCCTGGGAGATCACACTCAGGCTCACTCCCAGGCTGAGATCTGGAAGTCTTTATCAGTTTTCCTGATGCTAGCCCTTTCTGGAGAATATGTGGGGAGGTTAGGTTAGTAGCAAGATCAGCTCAGCAAGACTTCATGCCTTGACCAGCTCACGTTATACATCAAAGCTGGTAATACCCACTTTGACCCTGTCCCACCTGGACCTCAGCAACAGTTGTATGGTGTGACAAGTGTAACAGAATCTTGTCATCTCCAGATAATCTAGCAGCCCGAGCCTTAAGCAGGAATGAAGACAAACCTTTTTGCCACAGCAAAGCATGTAAGCCAGTGTCAATGTCAAGTGGCCCGCGCTGTGTGTGTGTGTGTGTGTTGTATCTAACATACTGAGATCCCAGGAAGTGGGCTATTGAGCAATCTGGCTGGCTGTACAAACACTGGCTAAGGGAACAAAATGGAAGTACCCTGTTTAAGCAGAAAGCATCTTTTTCTGGAAGCCAGCAGGGGACCCTGGGAGAGGCTACAGAATACAGAAGCCTTGGCAGGGCTGTCACTGCTGTGGAGTGATGCGGAGCTGACCGTGACAGAGGTACAGCCTGGCTACAGCCAGAACAATGGCTGAGCCGTTGCCTTGTCCTTCCGGGACAGCCCTAAAGCTGTCAGGTATAGCCCTAAAGCTGTCAGGTATAGCAGAGTGAAGTGAAAATAAGGGGACCCTAAAGGGTTTTAGAACACAGCACCAGAGAATACCAGAATGGAGTTGTGTGCACAGAGAGAAGAGCTGTCCTGTGCAGCTCTCGGGTAAATCTGCTGGGGCTGGGGCTGAGTGGAGAGCGACCCTGGGCTTCAGTGTCCATAGACAGGTGCAGGAGCTAATTCAGATACAGTCATGTGCTCTAAGTGCACACACCTCACCTCCGTGCACTGAGAGACCTGCATGGACACTAACCCAGAAAGTCTACAGTGACATCCAGAGGACTGTGGGACACACCTAGGGACCACGGCCAGCGCCATGGATGACATAAGCTGTGTACTTAGCTGAATTGGAAATGAATAGACCAGGACACTTGTCTGTCCTGCTGTGGCCCAGACATCCAAGGCATCTCTCTCTGAGGGAGGAGAGGGTTGTGGAAGGGCCTGGCAGCCTCGCCCTTTCTGCCTGGTACAACTGAACATCACAGGAAGGGGTAGGGAACTCAAGTGTCCTGAGGACAGCCGGACAGGACGGGACCTCCCACCTAACTGGCTCATGCCCACTGCCATCTCTTACATGGCTCGGGGGAAAACCTTCCTGTGCTACGGAGCAGAATGCTGGCTCCAACTCTGCTGCAAGCCGGTCAGGGCTGGAGGTCAGCTAACAGGTACTGTGCACCTCCAGTAAGTCAGGAACTAGCACCCTTGAGTGAACCCTTTCCAGAGCAGAGAGTGCAACGTGTAGGCAGTTTCAGGAAGAAAGCATTTGAAAGAGATGTACCTGTCGATTTGCCAGAGAAATCCCAACGGTCTCAAAAAACTCCTCAACGTAGGAAATGATGGCCCCAAACACAGTGGGACTTCTTGGGCCACCAGCTTCCTGCAAGAGCATCGAAGTGAGGTCAGAGCGTTCCTGCTTCAGTTTCTGCGGGCTCCCGCACAGCCAGGCTCACTGGTGAACCCTACACTACAGCGCAGGCATGCTGGTAACGTGCCTCGGCTTGCCCGCCTTTCACAGCGTGGCTGGACTTGCACATCTGGGTCCTGTGGGTTAGGCACAGCCATGGGGACAGTGCATGGGAATGGGAAGGTGATGGGAGCTGCGGGTCTCAGAAAGTCACTGACGTAGATCCATGTGAGCCAAGCCTCGTCCTGCAGTGGCAGGTGCCAGTCTGTCCCTGTTCTGTAGTCAGCTTGTGCTCGCCTTCCCCAGAGGTGGGCAGGTGGTGTAGGACTCACAGGAGGTGATGCTCGGAAGTCAAGGGGAGGCTGCAGTGGGCAGCTGCCATTCAAGAACTCTAGAACCACCCACAGCCTGCTTCCCCAAGTATGGTTGGGTTGGCCTATTGGTCGCCTTTAGGGCATATAATATCAGCCTGAACAAGCTGGGACTGAATGCTTAACCCCTTGGTGACCATGTAGGGGACTCAGAAGGAAGGTACCATGGTTCTGTCTGGTGCCTTATGTGGAAATGGTGCCCTGATCAGGAGACACTGCCCACCTCTGATACACTTCATGGCCACCTGGAGCCATTCACCACAATTGTGCACCAACCAAGAGAGGGCCCAGCACTAGAGCACTGTGTTACCATAGGAAAGAAAGGTCTCCTATGATCTGCATGGCCACCTAAGTGCTGCCATTATAGGGGCCCCCGTGGCAGCACCCTGGTGAGCGTTGTGAACAGAGGGCCCAGGGTGGGCCCAGGGTCGGTGACTTCCTGACACTGAGGTGACACTGTGGTGCGGGAGTATAAGCCCTGGGGAAGGAGGTTGTGCCTCCAACCTGGGAGCACTGAGAGTGGGGCAGGGAGGAAGGGCAGGAAGATGGCTTCCTGTGGTGCTCACTTGGATGCCAGAGCTGGGTCCCCCTGGAGCTGCTTCATCAGGAGACTGAGACACAGCTGGGTGGAATCTGTCCGGGTCTCAACAGACAACTTCTCATTATTTTGGGGGGTGGTGTTTTCTTTTTAAAGAGGAAACATGATGGATCCTGGAGATTGAACTCAGAGCCTTGCTTGTGCTAGCCAAACACTTCACCTGAGCTACTTATCCAACCCAACTTCCTGTTTCAACAAACACCAACCCCTCCACAAGCCACCAGGACGGTTGCTCAACACTCATGGTGGCGGCCATGCGACACAGCCATCTGCGCACAAGCTGACCCTCCTGCTGCCGGCGTCCACCCACGAGGGAGGGGTCTGGATGGCTGATGGAGTCAGTGCCCATTCCTTAGGACAAGTCCAGCCCTGACATCCACAGCGCCCTTCAAGTTACCTTCGAGACCGCCCTGAGCTGTCTGTTTGCATGCTGCACAAGGTCCAGAATGGTGTTCACCGCCCTCGGTGTGTCAAAGTCATTGGCTAGAGCAGCCTTCACGGCCTTCTGGGTGCTAGCCAGCCTGCGGTGGGAGATGGGAGTCACCTATGATGATGAGGCAGGCAAGGGGCTCTCTGGCCCCCAGCCTGGCACCAACCCTGGATACACAAATATCCTCTCCTAAGAAGTAAAAAGATTTCAACTCAGGGACCCTTCCTAGGTTGTGTTTACGGTTTTGTAAACAGAATCCCAGTTGCCACCCTAGCCAAATAAAAAAAATTCCTGAGTGAAGGGAACCTGCCCACTTGTTGGGTACACAGAATCCACTCAGGTGATTTTGTAATAGTCAACTACAGAAGTGACACCCCTCCCTACCAACTGTGGCAATTGTGAGCTACCGGAACAAGAAGGAAACGTGCCCAGCTCTAGGTGAACGCAGCCTGTGCAGGACTCAGGACCAGAGGGGAATGGCGGTGACACCGACTCACTCGGGTGCCCCTGCCGACCTCTGCATTCCAGCCACCTGTCCCCGAGCGAGGTGAGTCTGTCTGTGTGACTGCTTACCTCTCCCACAGCACGTCCTCTTCAATAGGGCCACAGGTCAGCTGCCCCTTTACATAGGCTCGTGCATCCTCCACAAAAGACGCTAGCCCCAGCAGGAGGTGCCTGGCTTCTACCAGGGTACTGTCACTGTATTCAATGGCTGCAAAGGAAGAGACGGTCACTGAGGAAATGCCTAGTGTACCCTGAAGCACAGTATCTGAGAACACAGAGGCAAACAGTGCTATGGCCAAAGGGCTGCCTGGACATGTGGGCCCTGCCCCTGAACAGGTTCCACTCAATGCTGTCCTAGAACTTTCCCGAGAACAGGACTCATTTGTTTCAGTAGCATGAACGTAGATGGGCAGACATGACAGTGGACTCTGGGAAGAGCAGCCGAGACTGGTGTGCTTCCCAATGAGGCTTCCTCCGGTCTCACGTCTCCAGTCAACCCCAGGGAAAGGAAGCAACCACCTTTCCTGAATGGGCTTACCCCAGGCTGGCATTCTGCCAACCCCAGGCACACGGGAGCCAGCTCACCTGACCTATAGTTGGTGCGCAAGCAGAAAAGCCGGAAGACATCAGGGGAGAAGGTCTGCAGGAAGTCCTAGAAAGGGAAGACAGGCAGTCATGTCAGGGTTTAGCACTGGCTGTGGGGGTGCAGGGGTGTATATACATCATGAAGTGGAGGGTGTTCACCCAAGCCTTGCTGTGCCCAACCCTCACCGCTGCTTTCCGGAAGCTTCTCCAGTATCCTTCACATGGTCATTGTCATACCTGTGAGGAGGCTGAGGGGATATCTGACACCCCTGTGGACCAGGCCCTGCCTGACATGGACACAGGAGGAGGACTGGCTGCTACCAGGAGGCCTAGTGACTGAATGACAGGAGCAATGTGCACAATGGAAAAAAGAGGCCATGTTTGCACCTGGCCTCACTGGAGAGGAAGAGCACAACAGCTCAGTCAAAGCTAGAACAGGCTGACATCCAGGCTCAGGTTCAGACTGAGATCAGGAGCGATGCACAAGTAAAATCATCTGAAATGTAGGTGAGAAGAAATAGGGCCCTCAGAAGCGCTGCCCAGAAGCGTCTTGGGCAGCAAAGACTAAGGAGCTGGCCAGAAGGAGTCAGGGCAACAAAGCTAAAATATAGAATTGGAAAGCGTTGAGCCAGGATTATAGGAGGGAAATGTGTGCAAGCTGTGGGAAAGATTAGAACTGCCCAGCCTTTGAGCTAGCCAAGGCATTTTCAAATTAAATGGCTGGCGGGCGCGGCGTGTGTGTGTGTGTGTGTGTGTGTGTGTGGTGTGTCTTTCATTTGCGAATCCAGATAGCTCCTGGGCAGGTGCGTGTGTGCCTGAGTGCGACTGCTGGGAGCCAAAACAGTCTAACTACCACTATAGGAGAGGGGAAGAAAAACTCCACACAGCTAATAGACAAATGTAATTAAGATCCACCTGCTATTCTGCAAGAAATTAACAAGAGCGATGTTGTCATTGCTCTGATCAGAAGTCTTCTAGTGAACTAGAGATGTCAAAGCCAGGTACTCCATTTAGCACAGCAGAATGTTTATTCCTCATGAAAACTATATTTACTGCTCACTGCCAGAGTGATATGCAGGCACACCGTGTGTGCATGACCTCTGATGTGTTATCTACATGAAGATCACTGCATCCCACCTTCTCCATCCATGGACTCCATACCTACAGCTCAGCCATTCACAGACTGGAACACTGGAGCCCATCTGTGCTGAGCACACACAGACTTCTTTTTCTTTCCCTTATCCCCCTGAACAACAGCGTGTAGCAATGATGTGCTAGCACTTGTGTATACCTCAGACACCAGGAGTCTTCAGGACAGCTTCTGGCATGTATGGAGAGATATGTGCAGACTACGTGCGTATGTTCAATGTGTATATGTGCGTGGGCACACGCTTGCCGCGGTGTGTGGAGGTCAGAGGACAGCGGGCTCATTCCACCATGTGGGTCAGAACACACAGGACTGTGAGCTACAGATGCGGTTTAGCTGTCGAGTGCCTGCGAGAAGGGGAGTCCTGGTTTAACCCTTAGTGCCTGCCAACAAATAAGTAAGGAGAACACAACTAATTGTCATGTTGTAACACTAAGTTTTAAAACTTATTTTGTGTACAATTTAACTTAAAGCAAAAGGCTCATACGCTGTTACAGGAAAAATGCTTTTAGTAAATGGGGAAAAGGCTAATACTTAAAAACTTGTGATATTAAATTTGACTCAGACAGATCAGATATGTCCAAATAAAATCCATGGCTTGTTTCTTATGTACCATCTATCTTCTTCCTCAATTCCGACCCCTGAGGAAGTCAGAGATGATACCTTTGCAGTGGTGGTCAGCTTGATGTACACACAGACCCCTGCCTGAAGGCAGCAAGACCCCCCCCCCAGAAGGCAGTGAGACCCCACAAGAAGGCAAGTAGAAACCATAAGCAGAGTCACTCAAAGGCAAAGCAAGATGTGTCCATGGGGTGTGGCAGCATGTGGCACTCCCTGGCTGAGTCTGGGGTGACTTCAACTCCCAAAAGAATAGGACTGAATTCATAATGCACCAAGCACATCCTCAACTCAAGGAGACTCTAAAAGCAACTGTGAACGAGGCATCGGCATCGGAAGTGAAGCCCCGCCATAAGAACCCCAAGGCGGAAGGATCCTCGGAGCACAGCCTCCTGACTCAGATCCCTAAGTAAGGGAGGAAGCCCAGCCTTCCATCATGGAAGGATCCGGTGGCATCTATAACACGGTGGCCAGACGCCACCACTGAGCATAACCCAGGAGGACAGACAGCATGGGGACAGAGTGGCCCTCATGAAGCCTTCCATCCCACTGAATAGAAGCACGCCTGTGGGCATCAGCCTGTGAGCTGTGGGCATCATCTTCCATAAGACACACAGGAGAGACAATGAAATGACCCGGCAAAGAGAGACAAACCAGGCACGGAGTGAACAAAACAACTACTCATAACTCCAGTGTTCCGGGGTCTCTGACATCCTCTTCCAAGGGTGCTTGGCCTCACATGCATGTATCTCTCGCTCATACACACACACACACAAATGCATACAGAATATAAACAGGAGCTGAGGATCTGTTAGGCCACAAGAGAGCGCAAGTCAGCCTGAAAGCCAAAAGACCTGGGTGTTCAACCAAAGCTCATAGACTGGTCACAGGGTCCTGGTTTTAAAAAGGATGAAAAGCTATAAACGTATTTTGGGCACAAGGGTGACATTCAGAATACAGGTGAGACGTATTGCGGGATTGTTGGGGGTGGGGGGATGGAACTCTGTCCAGCTAGGTTGTAGGAAAACAACCTAGCTGTTAAGAGTTAAAATAAGAATAAAGGAAATGTCACCAACGTGGGTTTTCTAACAGCCAACAAGTGTGTGTATACAGGCCTGGGTGCAGTACACACAGAGAGAACGATGCCAGAACAGTTCTCCCCAGAAAACCCACCTGACACAGGCCACTTTGAGCTGCTGAGAACCAGCAGGTCCGGGGAATGCCCCGAAAGCAGCACCAGGTTTTCCTTCTAAAGGACATTTCATTGCTCAGGTTCCCTCCTTGTACAGCAACAGGAGGGGAGGGGCTCCAGCGACCCCTCCCACTCGCCCTCCCTCATCACCCACCCTCCCACTCCTATCTCAAGCCCTTTTCCTGTGGCTGGCGTCAGCCATGGTGGGCTGCACTCAAGCAGGCCTATGGGACACGTTCTCTGTGTTTTTTCTTGTCATTCTATCTTTGGCCATTATAATTTTCAGGCCCCTGCTGAAGTACCTTAAGGAGGCAAAGAGACAGTCTTCCTCCCATGCACGCAAACAGCAAAATAACTGTGTGGGTGCCTGTTTGCTTGCTTGCTTGTGTGTGGTGCTGTTTCAGATATCATAGCCCTAACACTTTGATCTGATTGAGAATTTCCCAGGAAGGCCCGTATTACTCTGAGAAGGGGACACCCCTTGGGTTTATTCTGGGTCTGGGAGGCAGGAGCCTGGGGACACTTAGCCATGCTGGTCTGGTCCACTTATTTTCCAATTAAAGTTCAACTTGGCACAAAGACCAAGGAAGATGGAACGCACCCTTAGGAAGTACTTTTCTGGCCATTCACAAATGTGACTCTTGAAATGAAATTTATAAGAGGAAAGAGGAAGAAAGAGATGCAGGGGCTGAGGAGATGCCAAGAGCACTGGCTGCTCTTGCAGAGGATGCAGGCTGGATTCCCGACACCCACATGGAGGCTAACAACCCAAACTCCAGTTCCAACAGAGTTGGAAACCAACAGCCTCTTCTGGTCTCCACTGGCACCAACCATGGCTCTACAGACATACAGGTAACACACTCATAAACATAAAATTAAAAATAAAATCCTTTTAAAAATTTACAGAACAGAAAGGAGAGCAAAGGAAAAGAATGAAAGAAAGGTGGAAGGAAAGAAGGAAGGAAGGAAGGAAAGAAAGAAGGAAAGAAGGAGGAAGGAAGGAAGGAAGGAGGAAGGAAGGAAGGAAGGAAGGAAGGAAGGAAAAACAGACCTGAAGGAGGTGCCATGCACCTTAAGACAAGGACGAGCAGTTCCCTGGAGGCAGCCCATGCAGGGCTGGGACAGACTATGTCCAGTGATGTGATTTCACCCCACAGAGGCCCCTAAGCCACCAGCAGCCATCAGCCACTCAAACAGGAACGCACACTGCTTACCTTAATGGTGATGTAGTTTTTTAGGGATTTGGACATCTTTTCTTCCTTGCCCTTCACATGCAAATGACCTGAAACAAAAAGAGAAGCATCCCTCTGAGTTGGGTGACAGGAAGTATCCCCTCCAAAGTGATGAAGAGACCCTCCGACAATTACAGCCTCTTCTAGGCAGCCCTGAGGTCGCCATAGCTGAGGCTGACCATCCCGAGTGGGGGAGACCCATGCACAGGACACCAGAAGCGAGTTCGGCTTCTCTATCTATAGCCCTGAGCCTAGACACGGCTGGGCCCATGAAGCCACAGGCTTGTGTTCACCCCAGGATGTAGGACAGTAACCCACACCTGCAGGCACCTGCACCTGCAGTGTGTGCCGTGTGCAGCCTTCCAGGACAATACTGTACAGTGTGGGGGGGGGGCAATAACAGGCCCACATGACCCTCATGCAAGACACTTGCTCACCAATGCGGCCCTGCCCTATCCTACCCTGGATTGCTGATGTAACTGGACTAGTCACCTGTCTGGCCGTGAGTTTGGGTTGTGGCTGTCAGTTTTTCTGCCTCAGATATCTTTCCGGGCTTCTCCACAGCTGTATGTCATTTTCTCACAGGTACATGAAATGCAGGAGAAAACCAAACCCATGCAGGGGACTTCCAATGTGGGATGTGTCCCAACAAAGCTTGTCTCCAGAGGAGGGTCTTGCTGTCCCAGACAGAAGAATTTTCCCTCTTTCCAAATATGCCTTTACTCAGAGGGTGCTGCAAGGTCGATTTGACTGAGAACCGAATAAAGCAGCCTTCCCCAAGAACAGTAACCGTGAGCCTCTAACTGTGTATAACGTCAGACATGGTATTGACAGTATCTGAAAATGAACTCACGGGAGGTCAAGAACACAGGATGGAGGCATGTGGCATCCAGCAGCCCTCGTGGGGACCTCCCTTCTATAGCCACATCACCAGAGCGACCCTGCATCTAATGTCCCCCCAGCCTCAAATTCTAAGATTAATAAAACTGCATTTGTGCGTGTCCCATGTTGTAACGCTGTGCTTGGTACCCCGTAACCCCACTGCTGCCAAACAGTCATGCTGTCTCTGCCTGGCCTGCCTGAGCTGTCACTTGAAAGGGCAGTGCTGACCCCGTGACCTTCAGCAGACTCGACATGTGCCTTTCCCTGCTGACCACTGTGAATGCTGACACTACCAACTCAGAGTCAGGGTCATTCCCTGACCGGCTTCTGGGGACCATGGCCCTACCAATCCACTGGGTCCTTGGTTGTTCAAGGGTGTTGGTTTTTTGAGACAGGGTCTCTCTATTCTATAGGTTGGTCTCAGGCTCACAGAGATCTGCCTGCCTCTGCTCCTGCCCCAGTGCTGGACCTGAAAGCACCCCCTCCACCCCAGCTAGCTACTTTCACAGTACTAGAAGGCGTATGCTGGCCCCGAGAGAGAAGAGTTATTAGTGGCTCTCTGAGCAGTGAAGTCTGCATGCTGCCACACCGACCAGCCAGGCAAGGAATGCCCATGGCAACAATGGTGGCACAGGGTTGTGGTAACCTGTGGCAATAATTTATGAGAATCTCTCTTACATTCAAAGACACTGGAACTTTTACTGGACCTCACAGCCAGTTAATAATACACCTTGAGGTCACGTTAAGACAGCTGATAGCCTACTAGATACTCAGCCTGTTTGCTTAAATGCCTTTAACATGTCAAACGCAAGCTACTAGATACTAGCTGTTTGCTTAACATGCTTTAACATGTCAAACAAACTAACTTGCTTTGGATTTCTCATGTAATCAACTTTTACAACCTAAGCTAATGTATAGCTTTAATAAGCATTAAATAAGTATGCCCCTGACACAGGGAGAAATGTATGCATGAATGTGTGTGTGTGTGTTATAATAATCACTTGCTTAAAAGAGCAAGCAGGTACAAAGGGACTTTATTCAACAAAAAACTACTGTATGTGTTGAAAGCAGCACCCAGATAAAACTTTATGATGGGGTGTGTGTCCTACCAAGGCTCCTGGTCAGCTGGGTTGGCTGGAGTAAATAACTCACTCCTTTGTAACACTGGCAAAAGATTTCTGTAACTATCCTCACTCCTCCATGTGATTCAGTAATTTGGAGCAAAGTTCTATGGTGGACACACAAGACACCGATATCCTACTCCAATATCAGGGAGCACGATAAACAGACTAGCCAGAAACCACCAACTAGGGACAGACAGATGGAGGTCACAGGGACAGAAGTGGAGAATTCAAACATGGGCCTTTTCTCGGTCAAATGAATCCAAGGGGGGAAATGCTGAGTTTTCGTTCCTTACTGTAACATCAAAGCATCTTGGTGCCTCTGAAATTCTCTTTAATGCATTTAACCAGTGTAGTGGCCTGCCACTTTCTGACTGGATCCGAGGGAGGCCTGCTCCACAGAAGAGAATCTGTGCCTGGTGCTGTAAACCTGCTCAAAAGCCCACGGCTCAGGAGTGACAGGCCCAAAACTACTACTGTGGTTTTGCTGAACAACACGGTATCAAACTGCCTTCTAAATATTTATACACATGGGTCAGCGCTAATCTCAGCTTTGGTCAAGAAGCCTCTTTCTGTAGTGGGCAGCAGTCAGCGCAGACTCACAAAGTGCTGAGGTAAATGACTGTCTGTCAAGGGCCCAGCCCTAAATCTAGTCCCTCAAGCCTCAAGGAAGTCTCAGAAAAGAGACTAAGAGGCAGACAATGGCAGGGGACTGCAAAATGACTTCTGGATAGGACATGGCTGTAGCATTCACGAGCTTGCTGCCGCCATGGCTACCAACACCATGAGACTAACACAGAGTAAACCGACCTGACAGGCTGGACTATGGTCAAGATACATTGTATACATGAGATTAGCAAAGAAGAAAGAAAGATACTCTACAAAAACCCAAGCAATGATTTCAGTCAAATTCATCTCCCGCTGTGCCAGCAGATTTCCAAAGGCAGAGTTGATAGAACCAGAGAAGACGTTTGCCTCCAGTCAGGCTCACCAGAATGTAGGAAGTAATTTCCCCACTGCGGACACTGGTGGAAGACTTCACTCTGCGCGATTTCGTTTTCATGATGTGGGAAAGCCAAGTCTATGCCCCCGGTGTGGATGTCCAGGTGGCTTCCAAACACCTCGCTGCAGGGCGGAGTGCAAGCACATGTGAGCAGCCTCGACAGACAGCAGGTTCCACATTGCACACTCACTCCTAGCAGCCCTCCCCACGCTCAGATGCACATGGATCTACCAGGCTGGCAGGGAGGGAGTGGGAACCAACTGTTGGAGCTGTCGGAACCCTAGGGAAGTACAGGGATGCCTGAAAACAGGGAGAGTAGTACTACCCTCCCAGCTAGGCTATACTAAACAGGAAGGCTGGGCACACCCTGGGCTAGGCTAGGCATTCCTCCTCATGGCCCCAGTAGCCCCCCTCTAGCCTCCTGATTGTTCTTTTCCTCAGCCAGGCCACCCCGTCATACCTGGCATGGAAACTGCTGGGGTTTACCTGGCCATGGCAGAGCACTCGATGTGCCAACCGGGCCGTCCGTCTCCCCACGGCGAGGCCCAGAAAACCTCCTGAGGTTTGGCTGCCTTCCACAGGGCGAAGTCGCTGCTGTGTCGCTTGTCAGAGTCAACTGCAGGTGACAGAGGGTTGTTGAGTAAGGAATCTCAGTGCAGCTCTCCCCACACACACCCCAGCCACGGCAATGGCATGTCTGCTCTGTGTATCTTCCTTCTCACAAATCTCACGCTTTTTCCTACTATGAGCCACTCCTAACCAGCAGGCCAGCAAGACCAATGCCAACAGGCAGAGCAGAGCTGGAGTATCACAGAACCTGCATGCAAACACCAGAGCACTTGCTGCCAAGGGACCAGAGCCCAGTGCCTGGCCAGGTCTGTTCAGCCGCTTTTGAGGGACCAAGTTCCTACATGACATTTTCCACAATGAAGACAATCCTCCAGAGGGCAAAGGTGATATCAGGATAGAGGACAAAAGCCAAGAGACCAAAGAGCAAGCAGAGATGTGTCTGACCCCGGGAAAGACCCGAAAGGGTTCAGCAAGTCCCTAGACAAATCTGCCCTCTTAAATGCCACAGTCATACTCAACTCACTGTTTCGTAATTGTCGTGGATTTGTTGTCCCTACTTACACACATCGACAAATGAGGTCACTGGGTCAATCTAGACCTCTGCATACACAGAGCACAGTACAAGGTGAGGCCCATTGGGAATTGCAGGTTCGCAATGGACTGGCATGGGTACAAAAGGCCCAGAGTAACACAGGGCTCGCAGCCCGCTGATGTGGGACAGGAGTTGGCCAGGGCAGCAGGGAGAGACAGTCATTCCAAGAAAGAGATCAGTCTGGGCAGAGGCAATGTGTGAAAGCGAATGACCAAGCAATGGTGTTCTAGCAAGCTGGCTGCCCCAGGCAGAGTTACCTATGTCCCAAATCTCCAGTTTGACACAGGGCTGGCTCCACTCATACAGCTTCTCCAACATCCTGACTACAACCCCCCAAATACCCCAACTACCTCCCTCCGACACCCTACCTCCTGAACTCCCTGACTACCCCTCACACCCTGACTACCCCTGAATACCCTGACTACTCCTGAATACCCTGACTACCCCCTGAACACCCTGACTACCCCTCAATACCCTGACTACCCCTCAACACCCTCACTGCCTGCAAGGCTGATGCAGGCTTGGGTAAAGCCCTGAGCATCTTAGGCTGATGCATTTTTCAGTATACACTAGTTCAGATGTGGTATGTCGTGTGTCTAGATCTTGTGAAACAACTATGCTTCAAAGAAAAAGGTAAAGTCGCTGGCACCAGGCAGGCAGGGTGACTCACAAACAAGGCACAGGAGAATGGAGGTTGTGAGGCTTCATTGACAACACACTGTGAGGAGAAAACTGTCTGTGGGCTCCAGAATACACTATGGATAAGGGTTATGTCCAGCCAAACTGACCTCAAAGAAAAATGGTAGAATACCGCTACAGGGTGAAACCCAAGGCTGCCAGTGCCATCACACACACACACACACACACACACACACACACACACACACACACGATCTGAATGACCTGAGAAGACAGGTGCACGCAAAGGAGCCTTCTAACCACGCAGACTACTGGACCAAGAGAGGACAGTGGCTACCTGTTGAGCTCAGTGCCCATAATGACTGGCACCTGAACAGAAAGGATCCACCAAACGTTGAACGACAGCTTTCATGACCAGAGCCTTGGCAACACCCTGCTTCACTGTAACACATACAGTTCCGTTCTCAGCCTGCTGAGAGGGGTTGAGAAGAGAGGACTCAGTGCCCACTCAGTTTATTTCCCACTAGAGAAATCGCAGAACTCCAGAATGTGAAGGGAGCTCACCCCACAACTAAGCAGAGCGCCCAGCCACATGGAGAGTAAATGACACAAAGCCTGGTGAAGGCCCGGAGCCAATGATGGAAGAGCAATTCAAGAGTTAGTAAGGAGCACCTTACTACAGAAGAAAGCAGGAAGCCCCTATTTAACAAGCGATCGTCTAATGGTTCCTAAGACTAAGGGCAGCTTTGAGCGGAACCAGCTCTTTCTCCCTTTATATTTTGTGTGTGTGGGTGTTTTGCCTGCATGGACTGAGGGACTAGGAGTCAGACTCCTTGATCGCAGACAGATAGGGAGAAGCCATGACCAGGTAATGATGCTGTTCTGCATCCTCTGACCTGAGACAAGCACTCAGCTTAAAACAAAACCCTGTAAGCTTTTTGTCTCCCACCAGCAGGCCCTCTGCTAACGGACTGGCTCAACAAGCTCAGGGTTGCACCAGGACATGTTACACAACAGCTGTGGGCTAATCAGCTATCCCATCTTTCTTCAAACTGACAAACCCTCAATCAGGAAGACAAAACCCCTGCCCTCAAGGAGAAGCTGGGCTGCGGCATGCTTTCCCCTGTGAATGTACAGTGTGTTTCCTTACCCCCTAATAAAGGCCTTTCTTTAGCTGTTCATTCTGTAATCGAGGATTTCCCAACTTTCACCTGTCACACAAGATCTCTCCTGCCTTTTAAGTCTTTCACTGGCAGAGAACAAGAATCTGATCTAGACCCTTAGCTTGTAGTGTCCTCAGAGGCCAGAAGAGGGCGTCAGATCTCCCAGGACGGGGAATACAGAGAGCTGGAAGCTGCTATGTGGGTGCTGGGAATCTGGAAGAGCAGCCAAAGGTGTTACCACTGAATCATCTCTCCAGCCCTTCCCTTATACTCCATCATTCCCATAGAAACTGTACTACGAAATGACCAAGTAACCGCCTGCCTATGTAAAGTACTCCAGGAAGCAAACAAGAAAACGACAGAGAATACCTCTGTCACAGAAACCCTTTTTGCAGTCGAGAATGTATGCTGGGATGGCTAACGGAACATAAAAAGAGGCGTGAGGCTTTCTACGGTCTTTTGGTGATGAACGTATTACCCACATCTGCAGATACTCAGAATTGTGCTAAGCCCTAAATTCAATTACCAACCTACATGAAGCACGTGGCAGGAAGGAAATACCAGTGAGCCAATGGGGTCGGGGACAGAAGAAGAATGGGAGGAGAGACATGGAAGAAGGATGCAGGAGGACCCGGGAATACAAAGCATCCAGAGACCTCAGTCAGGCACTTGGGATGGTGAGGCAGGGAGGCAATCATTGTCTTGGGATAGGGCTGCTACCAAGGAGGCCAAGGCCAAGCAGGGCTGATGGGAAAGCATAGTGCAAGCACCCCAGGCCAGGGCCACCACTGGGTGACCACAGGACCTCAACCTAGAAGTCAGGAGTAGGACCCACTTCTCCATCCTTCCCATTGAGTTACTGCTACACTTCAGCATTTGAAGAGAAGAGCTGACAAACCCAAGCAGTGGAGCCAGAGGGGCTCAGAGCCTTTGTTTGCTAAACACTAATCCCCATTTTAAACCTTCACTCACACTGTGCTTTGATAGGCACTTCAACAGTGAGGGTCGGGTGGGGGTGGGCGAGTGGGGCAAGGTGGAGGGAGGCACTGTAAACTCATGCTAGACTGCAGGGGGTGCTGCCGCTTGGGAGAACGTGTCTGCAACGCCTCACAGAACCAAGCGGTTTTCCCACGTGACACAGCATCACGCCTTGTGTTATTACCAAGACGCTGAAAACAGTCATACAAATCCTGGACATGGAGGCCGTAAACATACCTGACCCTACCAGCACTGGATGCAGTCAAGATGGGACTTCAGTAGTGGATAAACCAGAAACTCCAGCACACAGGAGAGCATCCGTTACTCACGTGAGGAGCAGGTCGTTCCGTGAGAGCCCAGCTACAGAAGCATGCAAGATTCTACAAAGTTTGGAAAAGGATATTGCCAGGGGAGCAGGGTGGCATGCCTTCTAAGCCCCGTCTCAGGAGCAGCGAGGAAAGCAGACCGCTCAAGCTCAAGGCCACCTTGGGGCTACATAGTACTCAAGCCAAGACTGTCTCTAAAAAGCAAGCACAGTTAACTGCAGAAAGAAGCCGACCTGGAAAGACAGGTGCTGAATGTGTACGACTGTGAACATCAAACAAGTTCTGTTGAAAAGCTAACCACACTTAGCAGAGGAGGGACTGGGAGCAGGTCTACGAGTGAGTCAGGACACCGGAACAGAGAAACCGTTCAGATAGTGAGAAGGTCAAGGTGGCAGAGACAGGAGAAGAACTGGCATAGATGGTCTCGAAGCTAGAAACCACTGCATGTGACCGGGCCATGGGAACAAGACATGAGGCGTTTATCCAAATGTACAGACTATCCACACCAAGGGGCTCGCTAACATGACTACATACTAGGGGGCTGCAGCTCATTGACGTGATGTTCGGACTGCTCTAGGGGAGATGAGACTGAGTAGGAAGAGGTCAAGTAGGAATTCTGTACCTTCCCTTTGTTGGCCTATGAACCCCAAGTGGCACTGAAAACACAAAGCCTGTGGAAATAAAATCAAAAGCTGGGCCTGAAGGCACGCATCTGCGGTCCCAGCACTTGCGGGAGAAAAGCAAGATCTGAAGGTCCAGGATGTCCTCTGCTGTACGGCAAGTTCCAGGTTAGCCTTGGCTACAAGAGACTCTTCCCCACAACCAAATTCAAATCAACAAAACTAGCTTGATTCTTCCAGAACTTGTAACTCTCCCAAAGCCCTCTTCATGGAAAGCACAACCCAAGCCTGTCTCAAACCACCGCCCTTATGTATTGAGATCCCAGAATGCTTTGTTGGGAGGGGGCTCAATGGGGACTATTGATTGAGTAAAAGTAACATATAATTTCTGGGAGCCAAATAGGCAAAGCTATTAAAAATTAGATTAAGCCAGGTATGGTTGCACACGCCTTTATTTGGGCACATGGCTTCACTCGGTGAGTTCTGAGGGCAGCCTGGTCTACATAGCAAGTTCCAGGATGGCCAGGGCTACACGGTGAAACCCTTTCTCAAAAATAAGTAATAAAAATAAAAACTAGATTGTTGATGAATATGTCATCCACAAGTCTCTACCCACAGACACTCACAGTTAGACTAAGCCTGTAAATTAATTACCAATTAAGAAGCACATGGGATAGAGGAAAGCCATGTAACAGCCAGAAAAGTCTCACTGAGCAAACAGAAGAATGGCAGAAGGCAATGTGGGCGAGGAATACGGGAGAAATGTTAGAGAAGATTTGGGGATACAAAGTAGCCAGGACCCACTTGCAGGTCATGAGTTACAGCAGTGACTTAAAGGCACCTGCTGCCCTGCCGGGGATCCTTAATGGTTTAATTTTAGTTCTACATGTTTATTATTTCTTCTTCATAAAAATGACCTTGACCTAACAAACTGTTAAGCACAAATAGTCCAGGAATAGACTGACTTATGTTGGGAACTTAGTGCATAACAGCAAGCAGTAGAAGAGGGTCCTACTACGACATTCACGTACATGTCCCATGCAAAGAAAATTCCACAAGGAGAGGGAGTAAACAACATGGCTGGGGCAGAGCAGGAGAGGCACCAGCTGCTGCTGAGCCTTACATTGAAACCTTCTTCTGCAAGTCTCACCCCACAGCAGGGTTAACGACCCAAAGGCAGTCCATGTCTGCCCGGCCCCAGCTCTAACTCTCAGAGGCCGAGGCCCACAGGGACACATCACCACCCACCTGGCTCTGCAGCTGCACTGGGAACCGTGTTGACCAGCTTGCCATACTTGTCCCCTCGGGCACGCAGATCGAAGTAGACGCTACCTGTTTGACAGAGATGGTTGTGAGTTTAGTGCTTCTGCGTCTGAAGACGCACATCTGAGAAGTCTGAGGGTAACAGGCAGGTACAGCTCAGCACAGAAGACAGTGCTTGGCCAGAACTGAAAGGAGCAGCACTGCCTTTACCTCGGCACAGCAGGAGCAGGAGCAAGTGCTCTCTGCAAAAGGTTTCCACAAGTCCTCATAGTAGTGGGGAGGGAGGAAAGGAGGGAGAGAATAAAAAGCCTTAAAAGGATATGCCTATAATCCCAGGAAAACAAGTTCAAGGCTATCCTGAGCTACACAGAGACCCCCCCCCATCATTACAACAAAACAAAATAATAGGTTACACAGAGAAACCCTGACTTGAAAAAACAAACAACAAAAAACCCCACACTTGGTTCTTCAATTTTTACCTGCATGCTAATTTAAAGACATTATTCTTGGGGCTGGAGAGATGGCTCAGTAGTTAAGAGCACCGACTGCTCTTCCAGAGGCCCTGAGTTCAATTCCCAGCAACCACATGGGGGCTCACAACCATCTATAATGGGATCTGATGCCCTCTTCTGGTGTGTCTGAAGACAGCTACAGTGTACTCACATAAAAATAAAAAAAAATAAATCTTTAAAAAAAAAAAAAGCCAAAAACGGCAGCCATGGGGAGTGCATGTCAGTAACCCAAACCAAGGCTGGCTGGAGACAAGCACACCCATGAGCAGCCAGCCTAGCTGAATCAATGGGCTTCAGGTTCTGTGAGAGATCCTGTCTCAAACCTAATGTCAAGAGGAAGATACTCAACACCTACCTCAGGCTTTTGCAGCCTCCCCACCCCCAGCAAGTGCCCACGGTACGATCCAAGCTATCAGGGAGACAGTGGTCTCTGCAGGGAGGAGAGACGTTCGGGTGGCTTAGAAAACAGCCAGCTAACCAAGTAGCATCTTGGCTTGCTCCTTAATGCCCTGGTCATGCAGAGTCTGCTGCTGAGCTAGATTGCAGTCCTGACGCCCACGCCAACTAGCCCCAGATGCTGGCAGAGTGGAGATGAGAGAGACTAGGGCCAGGAGTGCTGTCTCCTATATGCACACACACACACACTCTGAAATGCTCAAAAAGAAACTGCCTGGCAGACAGGCAGCATCCTTCGTGTGCCTTGCTGAGGTAACCAATTCGCTGAATAGGCTGTTCTCACAAATAGTTCAAAGATCACGTTGCAGCTAAGCCCTGTGGAACTGTCGCAGAGCCCAAGCCACTGCAGTTTGAGTGAATGTAAGATATTTTGAATTAAGGGGCTGGAGAGATGGCTCAGGCGTTAAGAGCACTACTGGCTGCTCTTCCAGAGGTCATGAGTTCAATTCCCAGCAACCACATGGTGGCTCACAACAAATCTGTAGTGGGATCCAATGTCCTCTTCATATAAAATAAATAAATAAGCCGGGCGGTGGTGGCGCACGCCTTTAATCCCAGCACTTGGGAGGCAGAGGCAGGCGGATTTCTTAGTTCGAGACCAGCCTGGTCTACAGAGTGAGTTCCAGGACAGCCCGGGCTACACAGAGAAACCCTGTCTCGAAAAACCAAAATAAATAAATAAATAAATAAATAAATAAATAAATCTTTAAAAAAAAAGATATTCTGAATTAAATTTACAGTAACACAGGAGACTGCAACCCAGGGCCGGGCATCATTAGCACATGACACACCTTTAATCCCTGAAGAGGCAGGCGAAGGTAGGCTGAAGGAAGGCAGGTGGATCTCTACAAGTTGCAGGTCAGCTAGAACTACAAAGTGAGATGCTTTTTTTGAAGAAAGGACGGACGGACAGATAGATGGATGTAGGCATACACACATGCATGCAGACGGCATTCACTCCTGGAGATCAGCAGCCAAAGAAGTATGTCATGTTGTCCAAAGCAGAAGCCCATGGACACTTTCTACCCTACAACAATTACCCTGCACTGGAATAAGCTGGAATGGTTTCTTTGGCGACAAATTCCAAAGTTGACAACATAATAGAAACTTCAGTGCTTCCTTGTGCGCAGCCCCTGGCATGTCACCTCCACTGTGAGATGGGGCTCTAGGGGACGTGCGCCCAGGGACTTGGCCCTTTCCCCGTGACGAGCACCTCAACTCTTCTGTACCTGCAGCCTGGCAACCGTGGTGAGCTATTGAGTAAAAACTTGGAAGGGAACAAGATCGATTACCCGTGGGCAGAGCTGCCCACGGAAGTGGAGACAGCAAAGAAGGAAGTTCATCCGCTGACATGGTGGAGCAGCGAGAACGCCACAGGAAGTTCGTCCTTGGGAGGGCTCGCGGGAAGGAGCAGAGGCTTGCCGAGCACATGCAGAGCTTTGGCGCTGCGTGGGTCAGGTGCGGTGTAAAGTGAGGATCTGGGCGGTGAGGCAGGAGGATCAGGGAAAGCAGAAGGATCAGGCATTTAAGGTCACCTTCAGCCACATAAGTTGCAGACTAGCCTGGGATACAACAGACCTGATCTCAAAAGAAAGAAAAAAGCTGGAGAAGGGATGGCTGAGGTCAGTGCGTGATGGATCACAAGAAGCATAAAATGCCAAGGCAAAGGGAACAAGACATAAGGCAAAAGGCAAAGCGGGAGGAGGGGGTCATGCTAACGACACTGCAGGACACAAGTCCCTGTCAGTCACAAAGAGTGGGGACTCAGGGTTAGAGGTTCTAAAAAGCCATAACCACTAACAAGTGTCTCGACTCCGTTATGTGGAAAGACACTGTCCTGCAGAGGACAGGGAGGCCATCAGGTGGGACGTAAGCCAGTTTTCACCACAGCGCTGGGGCTCAATCTATTTGGAGGCTTATGCTGCCATAGTGCGGGGTGAACTCTGTTCTGTGACAAACAACAGTGTGGTGGTTTGAATAGAAATGGCCCTAGAGGCTTAAAGGGAGTGGCTCTATTAGGGGGTGTGGCCTTGTTGGAGGAAGTGTGTCACTGGGGGTGGGATTTGAGCTTTCAGAAGCTCAGGCTAGGCCCAGTGGCTCATTCTCTCTTCCTGTTGCCTGCTGGTCCTCTCAGCTACCTCTCTACCACGTGTCTGCCTGAGTGCCACCATGCTTCCCCCCATGATGATAATGGGCTAAACCTCTGAAATGTAAGTCAGTCCCAATTAAATGTTGTCCTTTATAAGAGTTGCCTCAGTTATGGTGTCTGCTCACAGCAATAGAAACCCTCACTAAGATACAAGGCGTGCCAGCCCAACAGGAAGAGACAGTCTCCAGAGGCCCTGCCCTGTCTCCAGCTGTTCTGAAAATTCCTCAACAGAGATAGCAAGGTGGCTCAGCGGTAAGAGTGCTAGCTGCAAAAGCAGGGGACCTGTGTTCAAGTCCTAAGCATCCACATAAAACCCAGATGTGGCTCCACATGCCACATGGTCGCCTGCCCTGGTTGGTAATCATTATACTGGGAGAACTGTGGAAGATGCTGCCCTTCCCTCCTGGACACAAGCGGAAGGAAGGACAGCCTCTGCATCAGCTCCTGCCTCCAAGTTTCTGCCCTGTTTGAGCTCCTGTCCTGACTTCCTTCAGTGATGAACAGTGATGTGGAAATGTACACTGAATAAACCTTCCCCTCCCCAGCTTACATGCCTGTGTGTAAAGAGAGGCATATCTCGGGAGCTGGCCGGCGGGTCAGGCAGCCAGCCAGCCTAGCCAAAACGACAAGTTCAGGCTTAGACCCTCTCAAGATGTAGGGTGGAAGGGAGCGGTGGGTACCACGGTGTGGTTCAAGCACAGGTCCCTCCCTGTTCTACAAGCTGGGGTCTGATGATCCACACTGAATCTGGATGAACGAATGCTGGGTGGCCTCCTAAGGGACACACTCAGCCACCGACATGGGACGTTTGGTGTCATCCCTGCTAAGTTGGTTTCGCAGAGTGGTGCCTCAGTTAATACCGAAATGCTGCTACTCCCCTGATGAAAGGAACCCTGCCAGCCATGCGGTCAGCTCCTAACCACATGTGCCCTCAGCACACGCCTGGGAACGAGAACACTGTTACCCTTGCTTTTCCACATACTACACGTGGGAGGAGGAGAGCGGGAAGCTATCCAAGAGTCTGTCTCAAGAAATTGTCTTGTGGGGGGAGAGTCAGGTGAGGAGCCCCCAGGCGCCTGGTGAAGCAGCAGGGGCAATGGGCACACAGCATTCAACCCGGTGCCCAGGCCACTTGTGTCCAGGAGGCGAGGGCAGCATCTTCCACAGTTCTCCCAGTATAATGACTACCAACCAGGGCAGGCGACCAACTTGACATGGAGGAACTGCTTAAAACCAAGTAAGGTTGTTTTTACACGGTGTGCTGGCTAGCCTTATGTCAACTTCACACAAGCTAGAGTTATCTGAACGGAGGGAGCCTCAGTTGAGGAAATGCATCCATTAGATCCAGTGATTGGGCGTTTTCTTAATTGGTGATTGATGGGGGAGAGGCCAGCCCATGGTGGGTGGGGCCATCCTTGGGCTGGTGGTCCTGGGTTCTGTAAGAAAGCAGTCTAAGTAAGCTATGGGGAGCAAGCCAGTAAGCAGCACCCGCCGTGGCCTCTGCATCAGCTCCTGCCTCCAGGTTCCTGCCCTGTTTGAGTTCCTGTCCCGACTTCCTTCAGTGATGAACAGTGATGTGGAAATGTAAGCTGAATAAACCTTCCCCTCCCCAGCTTGCTTATTGGTTGTGGTGTTCCACTGCAGCAACAGACACCCTCACTAAGACACCTGGTATCTGGTTAAGTGGCTCTGCAGACTGTGAAGACGCTGCATAGAGTCTTCTGCTTCTAACTGCTTGGCTGAGTAGACTGAATAAATTATACATTGCTTTCATAGCATTTAGCATACCTACATTACACACACACACACACACACACACACACACACGTGTGCACATATAAAATGGGGTAGAGAATGATAGAGAAAGACACCTGACATCCTCCTCTGATCTCCCAATGCATGTGTGTATATAGGCACAGGCCCCTGCATACACACATGATGATAACACACATATACACATACACCGTACACACAATCCTAACCCTGAGATACATAATTTAAAAAGATAAAACAAAATCTGGCAAAAAGAATGGACTCGGGTGCCAGAGAGATCAGTTGCTGAGCGTGTTTCTGCCCTTGCAGAGGAGCCAAGTACAGTTCCTGATACCCACGCCGGGCAGCTCCCGATTGCCTGTAACCTCAGCCCCGGCTGCCTCCCTCCAGGAGCACACACTTACACATACATAAAAATGAAAATTTTAAAAACGAACTGGACCAGTGTTGCAGACACAGCACCAAGCCCACATCAACACCGCCAACAAAGTGTGTGCACTCCTCAGCCCAGGCCTGCGCTGTGCCTCGAAACTCCCCCAGCATCCCCCCCAGCGATGAGATTTAACCGGCATGCTACCTGTGGCTGTCGGGTAAGCGTGGCCGTGAGCAATGATGCCTTGGATGAAAGAGATGATCTGAGGGATGTTCTCGGTGACTCTCAAGTACACTGTTGGCGGCAGAACCTGGGAGGAAGCAGAGGCGTGGACACCACGGTCATTTCCGAGCTCAGGATCCATGCACGGACTTAGCAAGACGGGGCGGCAGCCATCCTACGTCATGACCGCCATGATGCCCCAGTGAGCCAACTGGCTTTTCCCATGGTTTCCTTCCCACATGGCTTTCCTACCAACTCTCAACAGACAAGGCCACTGGAGACAAACAAGGAGCCAGGCAGGCAGACCTCGGTGCCAGGAATGTGCCCGACTCTGATAGGAATGTAGGATAAATCAGGGCATTCTGGCAAGGATACAGACTAACTTATTCACAAAGGCTCCTTCAGGCCCTAAAGAGAAGAACCCAGCTCATCCTGCTGCCCCGGGACAGGCAATAGCAGCCGACTGTTCTTGATCACGCCTGCGGCTTTTTGAAGAGGAAGCCACAGCTTACCTTGAGGGTTGCCATGTCTTGTTTAAATTCTTCCTCAAAAAGGCTGGCGAGAGAAGCGGGCGACACGTTCATCTGCACAAGGTCACACAAGGACGTCAGCACATCTGGAAGACCCACAGACCCATCATGGCAGACCAGGACACCCCTGCAGACAGGATGGTGGCCACGTGCCCCACTGGGGCTCAGACTCAAGATCTGAGTGTTCATTTTAGGTGTTAAGTCTGCCCTAAAGCTCGGCAGTCAAATGGCTTATGGGTCCTGCCCTCTGGGTACAGAGAAAAGCGGGTAACAGCACCATTTATACCACGTGATAAACCAACCCCCATCTCCCACGAGTGAAGCAAGCATCTACTCCAAAGGACAAGAGATGAGTTTCTATCTTATATTACCCACAGCAGGAAGAAATGGTTTTTTAAAAAAAAAGCCTTAGAGAAGTACTTGGAAGTAACAGGACACAGTAATCAGGGAACAGGTACTGATGACCTCGGGCGGGGGCTATCCTCGGGTGAGGGCTATCCTGAGCTCCTGAGGCTGCCCCAGTAGGATACCTGGAAACACAGACCTTTAGTGCTGGGACCTGGGTCTCTAAGAGCTGAGCACGGGACACAGAAGTTCTGGCCCAGAAGCAGAGTTCTTGTAAATCATCCCAGAACACATGGGAGAGGGGCAAGTGAGGCTCCACCCCAGATGAGGAGCAAGTGGCTACTGACGGCTGCTTGAGTAGGGGAAGCCATTTTTCCACAGGGTTGAGGCATGCTTATAAAGGCAGCATTGCCAAACAGTGGTGACACACGTCTTTAATCCCAGCACTTGGGAGGCAGAGGCAGGTGGATTTCTGAGTTCAAGGCCAGCCTGGTCTACAGAGTGAGTTCCAGGACAGCCAGGGCTATACAGAGAAACCCTGTCTCGAAAACAAACAAACAAACAAACATAAAGGCAGCATTATCTAAGTCAGTGTGTTATAAAAACAAACAAGAACATCAAAGGGGAAGGCATATGAGTATGTTTGTATAAGATTGTTAAAGAATAATTTATTTTAAATTAAAAGAAGTAGGTGCTAAATATTATTGATAAACTCCTTTAATCTCAGCACTTGGAAGGCAGAGGCAGGCAGATCTCTGAGTTCAAGACTAGCCTGGTCTACTAGTGAGTTCTACCTCAACCAAGGCAACATAGCAAAACTGTTTCAAACACTCGAAGAAACACAAACAAATCGCAGGCTTCCTGCACACCTTGTACAAGAATCCACGATCTACCTACACTCAGCAAGCATTTATGCAGCACCTGCTGTGTGCTGGGCCTGCCGGAAGCACATCCATCTTCCTTGTGAAACACGTCTCCTTTTTCATGAGATAAGACATTTCTGCTCTGAAACATCAAGAATCTCTCTCAAGTTTCTCAGTGGCACTGGTGAAGCGGGCAGCCAACAGACTGACAGGGCTCTAATGCAGTAGCCATGCAGAGACCACAACCACTGCTGAGACTGACTTCAAGGACAGTGGGTGACCCAGACCCATCACAAGCTACTACACCCAGCCTGTGGTTACCACAGCCCCGGAGGCTGCTGGGAAGATGGAGTATCCAGGTGAGATACACAAGCACCACAGAGCGGCCGCCGCAGAGATGGAGTCCCCGCCCCAGTGCAGTCACACTCCCTCTGTAGGGCACAACAAATGTCTCCCCAAAAGCTTTCTGTTCTGATCTTTACCCCTCAATTCTGAGTAAGTAGGAGCACACCCCGACATGTCCAGATGCCCCGAACCACCTTCTATTGATTTGTAGAAAGTACTTTACACGCTGTAGAACTGTATATACCTATATCTATTTTTGCACATATCTACATGTATTTCTGGTGAGTTTCCTGTTTATTCCGATCTTGATACCTTTCACCTTTCCTTCTTTTTTTAAAAATGTATTTATATATTTTATGTATGTGAGTACACTGTCGCTGTCTTCAGACACACCAGAAGAGACATCAGATCCCATTACAGATGATTGTGAGCCACCATGTGGTTGCTGGGAATTGAACTCAGAACCTCTGGTGCTCTTAACCACTGAGCCATCTCTCTAGCACATCCTTTCATCTTTCACTTAAAGTTTCTTTTCTTTTTTCCAGACAGGGTTTCTCTGTGTAGTCCTGGCTGTACTGGAACTTGCTCTGTAGACCAGCCTGGCTTCCCACTCAGAGATGCACTTGCTTCTGCCTCCCAAGTGCTGGGATTAAAGGCGTGCACCACCACCACCACGCCTTTTCTTTTTTTAACTTTTAAATTTTTATGTGTCTGGATGTTTGCCTGCATACGCGGCTGTGTAGCACATGCATGCAATTCCCAAGGTGGCCAGAAGATGGCGTCATATCCCCGAGAACTGAGTTACTGATGGTAGAACTGCCCTGTGGGTGCTGGGTATCAAACCATGGTCCTCTGGAGGAGCAGCTGATGCTCTGAACCACTGAATCATTCCTCCAGCTCCTCCTTTTCAGGGTTTTAACCGTATGGTCATTCACAGCACACTGAAAACTTGGTTTGTATTTCCCAATCTCTTCTATTGCTCAGTCTTCCTACATAAATGGATCTGCACTTGCAAACATACTGAGAAACCCTTCCCTGCGGGAAGCCACAGAAACATCCTGGGATTTCTGCAAGAAATCTAGGGCTCCACCCCTCTTATATTTAACCTCTGATCTGCCTTAAATTGGCTATGTGGAATGTATCTAACTTGGGTTTGTATTTTCTCCAGATGGCTCCCCAACTGTCAACACTATTTACTGAATGATCCACCTCCCCCAACCCCAGTGATTTGAAATGCCATCTTTTATCATAAAACAAATCCCCATTAATTACTTTGTGTATTTCTGGACTCTGTGCTATGTTCCATCATCTGTTTATTCACGCTCTGTACAACAGCGTCTAACTGTGGCGGCCTTTGTCTGACAGAGGGCAGAATGGGCTGTAGAAATGGGAGGCAGACAGGAAGAGGGGGACGGAGGGAGGGACACAGGACTCTCTGGGGAGAAGGGCACAGACACCTTAATTCCCACTAAGTTGTCTGCCTTGGGATAATGTGTACAACCTACCATACATCAGTCCTATGCATGCATACACACACACACAATGTCGTGTGACTTCTACTGGGGAGACAGAAGGAAACACAAGGTGTAGACCAAAGGAAAGATTCCATTCAAGTCCATGGTGAGCCAGTGAGTTTACTGAGGCTCCTAGCAGGACCATGGGTGGCTCACCAAGCAACTGTGAAATTCCCTGCTTAACTTTCTGTCCAGAACAATCTCCGGGTGAGAAACCTGAGGATCTCATCCGATGTGACGGCCTCCCTTCTTCTCCAGGAGAGAATGTTAGTAGGAATGATCTTACAAGGGTCCCATGCTAAGGTGACCACAGCTGCTCTTGTTCACCATAGTAATGGCTATGTCCAGAGAAAGCAAATATGCAACACATATGCACACACACACTCATACACTCATATACACATACATGTATTTATATGTATATATATGTATGTAAACAAAAAGTTATTTATAGGTGGTGGTGGCACATGTCTTTGATCTCAGCACTTGGGAGGCAGAGGCAGGTGGATCATCTCTGTGACTTTGAAGCCAGTCTGGCCTACAGAACGAATTGCAGGACAGCCAGGGCTACACAGAGAAATCCTATCTCAGAACACACACACACATACACACACAAAACAAAGAAGAGAAGTAGAGAAGGAGGAAGAAGAATTAGAAGAAGGAGAAGAAGAAGAAAAGGAGGAGGAGAATTCTAATTCATGCTACAACGTGGGTGGATCTTGAGCCCATCTTGGGCAGTGTTCCCATCAGCTGCAGCTGGCAGCCCCAGCCTGTTACCCAGTAGGTGTTCTTCACAAAGGCCAGGAAGTGAGATAGCAGCTGCCTACTGTGGAGCTGGACACAGGAGAAGACTCATGAGGGTTTCCACACATGTCCCAAGAGGCAAAGGTCTCCCAAGACTCCTTCTGGGAGGCCTGTTCCCACTGAGGTCAGCGTCACTTCAGACCTCCACCAGATTCAAGACAAGAAAATCAAACCCAGGTGTGTACCTTTAATCCCAGCACACAGGAGGCAGAGGCAGGTGGAACTCTAGGCCAGACTGGTCTACATAACAAGTAAGAAGGAAAGAAAGATTTGAAGAGGTACTAATATCCCACAGGCCACAGAAACACAAATCGTGGGGCAGTTTCACAGTAACCGTCAGTTGTGAAAATGAGCAGAGTGTTCTGTAGAGCAGCGGGTGTGGTGGCTCACACCTCTAATCCCAGCATTCAGGGGGCGGAGGTCGAAGGGTGAGGGGTGGAGTTCAAGCTCATCTTCAGCTACATAGGGAGTTAGAAGCCATGTTGGGCTACATGAAACCTTGCAAAACCAACAACAAAACGTAACACAAAACAACACAACACAGACTGTGTGGCAGTGGCACAGGACTTTAATCCCAGCACTTCGGAAGCCAGCCTGGTCTACAGAGTGAGTTCCAGGACAGCCAGAGTTACACAGACAAAAAAAAAACTGTCTCAAGAAACCTAACCCAAACAAACACAGGAACAAAAACCTCACAAACATTTCAGAAAATGTGTCCTCTCTGAAAAGGCAAGGCATGAAAGGCAAGGTCAAGGAGCCCGGGAAAGCCCTCTGATGAGGGTGGCATTCAGGACACAATGCCCAGTCACCGGAAGAACCCAGAGAGCCCCTGACCTCATGCTTGCTACCTAGGATAACTATCTCCTCCAAGTCTTCAGAGCATGCTAGTGTGGGGCCCAGAGTCGGGAGGCACTCGACCTGTGCAGGAAAGCTATGCTTCCAGCTGCAGGTCTCAGGTGGAAGCTATTCACGCACACCAGAAGGCCCTGCCTGCACAGAGCTGAAGTCAGAAGGCTGGGGCTGGGGCCCCACTCCAAGGCCCATACCATCTGAAGGCTCTGGTTCACCCCACATATACTCCTGTACAAATGGGGAGAAGTGACTCAACATGAAGGTCCTGATACCCTGAGACAGCCGATGAGATGTCAGAGGAGGTGTGAGGACGCAGAACCTGACAGGCTGAGGGATATGTATGAGGTAACCAGCCTCTAGGGAGGCAGCAGCCAGCGGGGACTCTGGGAGGACGGCTGTGCTGCCACCTCCATATACTGTAACTGATGTCCACCTCCTGGCCAGGAAGGACAGGGGTGGTCACGCTAGCGAGTGCCCTTGGCTCTGGAAGTTTCACAGTGGAGTAGTCAGAGAGGAGTGCCACACTTGGCACAAACCTATAACACAGATGACGTAAATGACCGGATAGCTTGGGAATCTGCGTAAAGTTAATACACATGACCTTATTTCTGAACCGTTTGAAAATTCCAAAGCAGAATGTGTATGAATACACACAGGTCTTTTGCAGAGATCATGGTTTCCATGCGTTCTTTTGGATGTCTATGCCCCTGTGCCTGTCTGTCCTTATTGTGCTTCTCATTGGCTCTTTTTATTATTGTTGTTGTTGTTCTGCTTGGTTGTCAATTTTGTCCTATTCTGGTTTGATACTTTGTTTCATTTTTAGATACCTGTTTGTTTTCTCGTGAGAGAAAGGATGTGGATTTGAGTGGGTGAGGTGAGGAAGATCTGAGAGGAGCAGGGGGAAGGAAAACCATAATTAGAATAGATTATATGGAAAGAACTATTTTATAATTAAAGAAAAAAAAATTAAATAAATAAAGAAGAGTACAAACTCTGCCTGCCTAGCACGCAGGCTGATCCCAGACTGTGATGGAGAGGGACACATATGCACCCCCTAGTGGTCAAGAAACAGACTGCAGCACTCCGGAGGCGAGACCAACCTGGGCTACAGAGGCCAACCTGGGCTACAGAGTAAGACCTTGGGTCTAACAACAAAATAAAAGAAACATGGAAATGAGGCATGAGAGCACATGCACAACAGTGTCCAAAGTCAAAGTCAGAGCCCAGGGGGTCTTGGTAGAGCTAGAGCGAGGTACTCATCACGGGGAGGGAAGGGGACAGTGGACACCACTGGAGGGGATACTTCTCCACACCTCCATCGACTTAACTTCCTTCAGTGGGAAAAAAGTATACCCTGCCACCATTTTGTTCTGTTTTTTTTGTTTTTGGAGACTCTATCTGGGACACATAAAGGTCACAAGTGTGAGGAATACATGAAAGTAGACTCAGTCGGGAACAGCCGCTCAGCCGCCAGCTCTCGGTCCATGTGAGGCTGCTGTGCTTACCTCGTTAGCTCTCTTGATTATTTTATCATCCACGTCGGTAACGCTCATCGCCATGACCACGTTGCATCCAAACACTCTGCTCAGGATCCTTCGGATGATGTCAAATCTAACGTAGGAGCTGAAGGGAAAAACACTGAATTGTCTTCAGCACACAGAATCAACAGCGCTAATTTACTTATTCTAGTTTTGGTTTCTCGAGACAGGGTTTCTCTGTCTATCTGTGCAGCCCTGGCTGTCCTAGAACACACTCTGTAGACCAGGCTGGCCTCGGACTCAGAAATCCACCTGCCTCTGCCTCTGCCTCCCAAAGGCGTGCACCACCACCGCCCGGCCACTGTTTTATTTTTAACCTAATTTTTTTGTTTTTGTTTTTCCATACAGGGTTTCTCTGTATAGCCCTAGCTGTCCTGGAACCAGGCTGGCCTCAAACTCAAGAGAGCCCTGCCTGCCTCTGCCAACTACTAGGATTAAAGGCATGCACCACTGCTGCCCAGCTCTTAAAAATTATGTTATTTTTGATTAACTTGTTTTATTTCACGTACATGTGTTTTGCCTGTGTGTATGCATGTGCACCGTGTGTGTATTTGATGATGTGAGCCAATATGTGGGTGACAGGAGCTTAGGTCCTCCACAAACAAGTACTCTTAAGTATTAAGTCATCTCTCCAGTCCCCAATGCGTGGTGTGCATTCTGTGTGTATGTGTGTGCATGTGTGTGCATGTACATGAGAGGGCAGATGTGCAACATGTATGCTGACGTCAGGGGACAGTTTGCGGGACTCAGTTCTCTCCTTTCACCAAGTGAGTCTTGGGGATCAACCTCAGATTGTCAGGCTCATACAAGAGGCCCCTTTACCCAGTGAGCCATCTCCTGGGCCCCATCATCATTATTCTCGAAAAGAAATGTGTTACAGTGTAACACACTACTATGTAACTTCCAAACTGTGGACTAGAGTTGATGCTTAGTTCATAGGGAACTAAGCCAAGTACTTTCTAACAAACTGGGTCCCATCTAGAGGCCCAGGAGGGCCTTATGAAGAAGCAACAAAAGCAACTACATCAATTTGGGGACACTGTATTGCTGTTTTTAAGATTACAGCTGTTAAATGAGTTTACATCTATTTACATGTGTAAAAATTCCTATGATACAGAAGTCAAATGTCAAGACTGTTTTGTTCTTGTTGTTTTGAGACAGGGTTTCTCTGTGTAGTCCTGGCTGTCCTGGAACTTGCTCTGTAGACCAGGCTGGCTTCAAAGTCACAGAGATCCACCTGCCTGTGCCTCAGAGTTCTGGCATTAAAGATGAGTGCCACCACTGCCTGGAAACAAGAGCTTTTTAGCATTCTGGTTCACTTGGATTGCCCATAGTATCCCAGTGCTGGGAGACAGAGACAGGTCGATCCTGGGGACTGACGTCCCAACCAGTGAGACATTCTGTCTCAAAACAGACAGGGGATAGCACTTGAGGACGACATCTGAGGATG
Organism: Mastomys natalensis; assembly: GCA_021653895.1. NCBI lineage: Eukaryota > Metazoa > Chordata > Mammalia > Rodentia > Muridae > Mastomys > Mastomys natalensis. The sequence continues at coordinate 321,262 of JAJTUV010000579.1, read as the reverse complement.
CTCTCTGGCCTCCACACTTATGTTTAATTTAGGTCTAAAAATACCCAATTAAATCTGTGTAAGAGCCAGGCAGTTGGCGTATGTCATTTATCTCAGCACTCAGGCAAAGGCAGGTGTATCTCTGAGTTCCAGGCCAGCCTGGTCTATATAGTGAGTTTCAGGACAGCCAAGACGACACAGAGAAACCCTGTCTCAAAAACAAACAAACAAATGAAAAGTACAAGACAACAAATAAGATATTAGGAAATGAGAAATGTCAACAAATGTAGCCCCAGTGCTGCCCAGGAGTATATAGCATTACACAGGAACCACTGTCAATTGTGGCGGAGGGCTAGAACACTTGGGGCGCACTTCATAGATATTATTTCCAGAAACTGCCATGAAGATGTCCTGTTGTCATTTCTGTCTTCACTCAAATTAAGAACCAGGACTCCAGCCGGGCGGTGGTGGCGCATGCCTTTAATCCCAGCACTTGGGAGGCAGAGGCAGGCGGATTTCTGAGTTCGAGGCCAGCCTGGTCTACAGAGTGAGTTCCAGGACAGCCTGTGCTACACAGAGAAACCCTGTCTCAAAAAAACAAAACAAAACAAAAAAAAGAACCAGGACTCCAGCAAGAAAGTGTCCCGTCCAAGGCCAGGCAATGATGCCCCACGGTTAGATTCAGGTCTCTGGACCAACCTTATAAACATTCGCAAACGGGTCAATCTCACTCCACAGCAAATCCCTGAGTGTCCAGACCTGAGCAATGGGTATGCAACTCCGAACAGCTATCAAGACCAAAGAGACTAACATTCCAGCGTCTCACAATTCCCAGAACGCAATCATCACTCAGCTCACTTAACAGATTATAAAACAAGCTAACAGTTTACTCTTTGTATAATAAACAACCCTCTGACTCTGTCAAAGGTTCAAATCTAGGAAACTCACCAAGCATGGCCAAGGTGTGCATGGTCGTACACAGTCGGTCCACAGCTATACCTGGGGACATATTAAGATCCACCATGTGTGAGATCTGCAAGAAAGAGCCCTAAGCCTCCCTTAACAACCTTCACTGAACTCGTGCGGTGTTTAGGTGACGCTCTGGGGACCACGTGTCAGGCTTTCATGACTGACTTGCCCCGGTTCGCCCTCCTGCCCCTTCCCTCCCCTCCCTCCCCTCTCCTCCTTTCCCCTCCCTTCCCCTCCCTTCCCGGCGAACGCACCAGGAGACGGCGTCCGAGCGGGCCACGATCAGCGGCTCCTTCTTGCCTGTGAGGCTGTTATGCACCTGCACGCCGGTGTCCTGGCCTTCCGGCCGTTGCCATGACCGTCCGCGCCGCCCGAGACCCAGCGCAGCCTGGAGCAGCGGAGCGCCCGGCCCAGGCCGGAGCGCCCAAAGCATATTGGGGGACAGACCCAGCGAAAAGGCGGAAGGCAAAATCCTGCAGGCCAGGCCCCGCCCGGCGAACCAGAAGCCACGCCCTGCCTCACGGGGCTCCTCCCACTCCCGGAAGAGGCTACACTTTGCCTGGAGTCTGGCAGTGTTTAGAGATTTGGGCAAGGTGGCAGCGGAAGAAAGACGGGAACCCCCGGGCCCTTCCCCATTTTAGCGCAGATCTCGCCACCTTTCCTTAGGGGTAAATTGGTCCCTATGTACATCTTTGTGTATGCTGCTGGGACCTGGTGTGCCCCGCAATACAGTTTGTACCTAAGCGAGCACAAGCTATGTGTATCTCAGCACACCACTCCAACACACTATACACCACAGCTGCGGTCATCATGTCCTCATTCAAACACCTCAATATGTGTGTGTGCCTTAACACACACTGTACCCCATCAGACTTACAGCATGTCTGCAAGTTTGTACCTTGTCACAATCAGTACATGTAGATCAACACTACATACCAAACTGCCAATCTGCAACCCAGTACACACGGTATTTGCATACTTCACACTGTCCTGTGGGCTTAAAATGAAAGAACCACACTAGGAAATGACCCTTTCCTCAAGAACATGTAACTGGAAATGTCTGCTGGAGAAATGGCTGCCCTTCCAGAGGACCCAGGTTTGAGTTTGTAATGCTTGTTCCAAGAGGGTCCAAGGCTGCTTCTGGACTCGCAGGCACTGCGTGCATGTGGTCCGCAGACAGACGTGCAGGCAAAAATACCCTTGCACATAAGAATAAATCATTTAAAAATGTTAGAGTCAAAACAGTGACATCTGTCTATAATCAAAGATTTTGGGAGAGAGATACAGGACATCAGTGAGTTCAAGACTAGCCTCAGCTCCGTGAAACCTTGCCTTAAATCTATAAAAACAAGATGAGAAGTCTATCATTCATCCTGGAGAAGTGTTCTAAGTTATGTTCAAATTACCCCCCACAAATGCACCCTGCAGGTGGCTTACAAAAGTAAAGACGCCTTTGCTTGTCCAGTCAAGTCTGTCTGACACGAGTTGCTCAGGTCTTTCAGTCTTTTGGTCTTCCCCTTTTTTTGATGTTCTCTTGAAAGGCAAATGATGAAGCAGACATGTTGTTCCTAGAATGCTTTTCCCCTCCATTCCCTTCTCCCTCTTGCTCCAGAGCTGCTCTCTCCGCCTAAGGGTTTTTGTTTTTTTTTTATTTAGATCTTATTACCGATGGTTGTGAGCCACCATGTGGTTGCTGGGATTTGAACTCAAGATGAGCAGTCGGTGCTCTTAACCACTGAGCATCTCACCAGCCCCCTAGAATACTTTTTTCCGAAGATTCTGTACTCTGTCTGCCTGAAGCTAGACTTCCACTATAGACTGTGTTCTATGAGTTATGGTAGTCGAATTCCTGGTCTCCAAATGTCCCAAGTTCTCCGGGATTATTCTCATAACTACCTGCCTTCGTGGCATTTTGTCACTGCAAATGTGTGTGCACATTTGTCTCACTTGTATAGTAATGTGAAATTCTCTTTCTGTGTCCCGTACCCCAGTTGTTGAGCACTCAGTAGCCCAGGCTATCTCTAGCCTACGTGGCTTTAAACCCCTCCTGCCTCAGCCTCCCCCAATTTGGGGACTACAAGTGTGAGCTTGTCCCTCTCCTTCAGTATGTAACTGTAATCTCTTGAACCCCTTGCCATATCCTTTGAATTCAGCAAAAGCTTGGCCTGTGCAGGCAGTGAAATCCCTGCTAGAGAAAGCTTTGAACCTGATATGAGGTGTGTGTGTTTAAAACAGAGAACCCACAGACCAGAATCAGAAGCCCAGGGAAGAGCCAGAGCAGATAGTTTAAAAACGGCTCTAGGAAGTTCCATTAGTTTGAATGGCTGGCAATGTTTGGCTTGGCCACAGGAGATCCTGATTTCAGAATCAACAATGGTGTTTTCTGTCTGCTGCAAAGCAGACTCTCATGTGTTCCACCTCAACTGGCAACAAGTCTGCTCCTTGTTAAGCCTTCTGAGAGTCATTCAAGCATTTGTGGGATGCGTGTGATGGGTCACACCTATGATCCTAGAACTTTTTTTTTTTGGGGGGGGGGCTGCTACAGGTACATGCTACACAGACATACATGCAGACAGAACACCTATACACGGATTATAAGATTAATTAAAAAAACAGAAAATGATAAATATGACCCACTTGCTACTGATGCTGGAAGCCAATGTCAGGCTCCCTCAAGTGAGAAAAGAAAATTGAAAGTTAGCAGGAAGGTACCCAGTGAGTGACCCCAGAGCCTCACTAAGGAGACACCCCCAACCAGAAACCACTGCAAGGAGTCTCTCAAACATGTTTTGCCAGACTCTCTCTGGGCTGGTGTTCATTGCTTCCCTAGTCTCTGCTGTACAGAAAGAGGTTTTCTTAAAAATTGTACTTATTCACTTGGTGTGTATGGGGCAGGAGGGTACATGGGACAAGGAGTTTATGTGGAGATCGGAGGACCAACTCTCTTGATCTGGATTCAATCTCATGTAGATTCAGGAGTTAATTCAGGTTAACTCAGCCATCTGCCTAGACTTTACTTTTCTACACAGTATATTTTAAAAGCTTGATGTAAGTTAATTTTGTATTATCAATTGGTCTTTGAGCTTGTTCAGAAAGCCAGTTTAATACAGCTGATTAGTACATAATCAGTACTCTATTTATTTCCAGAATGTAAAAACATTGTAGTTAGCATGTGGCAGGCACTTGTGAAATAATTCTGGACAACTGAGTAAGATACCTTTTGGGTTTGTGTGTCCATCAACTCAATAAACAGGATGGAATGCTTATTAAGAATATTGTTAACTCTGAAAGATTACCAGGTTCAAACTCCAGCTTGGTTATCTTGGAAAGGGTCAATTATTACTAATCTTCATTAAACCTAGATAAATGTTAATTCATGGTCCAACACACGCTGTGATTAAGATACCTGTTTCTTAATTGTTATTGTGCCTTTAAACTGATTACAATACCTCTGAGGAAAAGGTCACATTTTATATTCAGTTCTGTACCCCCTCTCCACACTTTATTACACGTCGTCTTCTCCAGTCATATTATTGGCCTTTTGTGCAACTATTTTCTTCTGGCAATTACACGGAAACTTCATTAGCGGCAGACATCCAAGCGAACTTCCTCCTGCAGAAATGCACTGCCCTATGCTTCACAAGCAACGTCCCAATCTGAACGATCTAACTCAACTGACTGATCTAACTCGGTGCATTCTTACGACCCTTGTCAATACGCTATTGCTATTTTAGATATACTGTGTCGGAAAGGTCGGAGATGCCACGGGGTTGCATGGAGTACTCTCTTTCACACGTGCCGAGGGGGTTAGGATGTCACAATGTTTCCTGAGCCGTTCCAAATCTTTTCAAACTACATCTTCTAGTTCTGAAGCGGTGAGTCTTGTTCGGCCGGAGGATGAGATGCCTGAGGCTGAAATCAAACACTGCAAACACGAGGTGGCTGAAGACTGCGAGCTGATCTGGCGCCGCAGAGTCATCGCTGGCGAGTCAGAGCGCCGTCATCAGCCCTGCGCACCTGAGGCCACCGCGGCGGATCCTTCAGCGTCGCCCAGGAGGCCGAGCAGGACTGAGAACCAGGGACTCAGAGGGACAAGCAGGACTAGCACCACCGCCCCGGCGATACAAAGGCGCGAATGTGGAGACCACAGGCCAGGCTCCGCCCCGGGGCGGAGCCTAGGCAGGAAGAGGGCGGGACCGCCGGGGACCGTTGCCTAGGCAACCCTTCGCTCTGCCCGGGCTTTTCAGAAAGCCCTAAATCCGGCGGCTGTGGGGGAAGGGCGCGATGGGGAGCCGAAGGTTGTGCCACCCAGCGGGAGCGCACCAGGGTGCCCGTCGCCTCTTCAGTGTGGCGAGGACACGGGCAGCCTCAGGTGCGGCAGGGGAAGAGCTAGGATCAGGGAAGAGCTGCTCCCGCCAGCCCGCCCACCGTAGATCTCCGCGCTGAAAAGAGCACCCCTCGGGGCCCCTTTGTCTCCAGGCCATTCCAAACTCAGCACCGGGAGGCGACACAAAGGGACGGTGGGGGCGGAAGGCGCAGGCGCGGAGAGCCGCCGAGGATGCTGGGAGTGGTGGTCCCTCTGCGCCTCGGGAGCAGCCCTCCCGCGCGGGTCCGCATCCCTCGCCAGCGAGCTGCGCATGCGCGCCCACTTCCGCCTCGCTCGGCCCCGCCCTCTCGGCCCTCCTGGAAGAGGACAGCTCTCTAGTACTAGGCGTGCGGGGGGCGTTGCCGGTCCCACCACACCTCCTTCTCGTCCAGATTGGCCGCAGAGGTAAGAGCCGCAAGGGGATTGGCTGCCGCCGTTGCCATTTCTGTTCGGGGCCCTATTTATACCGCGCTAGGAGGCGGGGGAATGCAGTTAACCTAGAGGATGGTGGCTCTTCTCAGCTTAGTCGGTTTGAAGGCAGCGATCTGGAGGCTCGTCCGGCCCCGGCGTGTCTTGAGGAGCAGGCCACCACCCCGCCGTTCCCGGCCGGCGTGCGGCTCCGCCCAGTAGGTCCGCCACCGAGTGCCAAACTCCTAGTAAAGTTTCGCGTCGCCGGCCGCCCCTGCCCAGGCGGCCCTACCGCTGTCCCCTCCGCGACCCTGGCCCCCAGCGACAGTGACAGGCCACGCCCCCGCGCGGGCCGGCCTCGCGGCTCGCCGCCCCCCGGCCCGGGACGGTGAGGGGCGTGAATGCGGTGGGGGCGGGGCCGCCTCCGGGAGGGGGGGTGGCGGGGCGCATGCGCGCTGCGCGCGGGGTTGAATGTTTCCCAAGTGTTTAGAAACTGGTATTTGGGTTTTCCACGTTGGACAAGTGCGGCGAGGCGGGCGGCGGAGCGCGCCCTTCCCGCTGCCGGCCCCGCTCTCTCCGCTCTCCACGCTGGTGGCGGGTGGGCGGCGGTGGCCGGCCCTCTTTGGGTGTGTGCGCGCTCGTACGCACGGCCCCCCGCGCCGCCCGCCGCCCGGGAGGGGGCCTGCACGGCCGGCGGGGTGTGCGCTAGAGCCTCGGCCGCCGCGGCCCGCGCCTGCAGGCGCCGGGGTCCCCGCGGCCCCGGAGGCGGCGCGGCAGGCGCCAGATGTAGCCGCCGGCCAGCCCGGCCGGAGCGGCGGGAGGGCGAGAGCTTTGCATTTTGCAGTGCTGTTTGAGGGGGGCGGGGGGTGGAGGAAGCGGAAAGCCGCCGAGTCGCCGGGGACCTCCGGGGTGAACCATGTTGAGTCCTGCCAACGGGGAGCAGATCCACCTGGTGAACTATGTGGAGGATTACCTGGACTCAATCGAGTCACTGCCTTTCGACCTGCAGAGGAACGTCTCGCTGATGCGGGAGATCGACGCCAAATACCAAGGTACGGCGGGTGATGGATGGGCGGGGGCGGCCGCGTCCATCCCTGGGTCCCGGCGGTGAGGCTGACCGGTCCTACTGGAGCCAGAGCGCCCGGTAGCGTCCTCGGAGGGCTAGGAACAAAAGGTCTGGAGCGCCTTTGATACGCCGAGGTCCTTGTGTTCCGAGCTCCGGGACATGGAGAAGGAAGGAGCGCGAACGGCTGGCTGCAAGGCTGCGCGACCAAAGCGCTCTTTGTAGTGAAGTGATGAGGCGGTGCTGCGGGGGAGGGGGCGCGGGGCTCGGCCGCGTCCTCGGGGAGGGGGTGAAGGCGGCCGTGCGAGGTGGAGTGCTATGCGGGCGCCGCGGCCGCAGGGCGCGGGCACCGGGTTGGAGAGACGGCTGCGGGCCGTACTCCCGCGGACCTGAGTGCGGGTCTGGAGAGTCGCCGCCTCCCGCCTGGTTCTGAATCTAAGTGTTACATAAAGTACTGGGCAGTCCCGACTCGGGGTCGCGCGATCGCTCAGGCCCTGCTCTCTTGGGCCCTCCCTTGGCTCTGGACACGGCTCCGGGCCGACTGCGAGGGGCGCCGGCGCGGTGTGTCTTGCGGAGGAAGAGGGTGAAAGGGAGGATCGCAGCCGACTAGGCGCACGACTGCGCTGTGATCAGTGGGCGCGAGCTGGGCTCTTGCTGGAGAGGAGCGGGGCAGGTGAGGGACCTGCAGCCCTCCCGGAGACCCGGGCTGCCCAGAGTGGCAAAGAGGCGGAGCCTGCGTGCCCGCCGAGAACTGTTTGCTGTTGGGGAAACTTTGCTGCGAGGTCAGGGGGCTGTGTTTTGAACGTGGATGGCCGCTCGGAGTTTACTCTTGTTTACAGAACTGCGCAGCAGGGAAACGGAAGAGTTGGGGTGGTGGAGGGCCACTGCCGGGCACCACGTACAGAAACATGCTGGGGGAAGCGCCCCTGCGCGCTCTATCCGAGATGCAGCTTCGCAGCTCGGTTTATAGGAGAGTCATTAGCATATTGCGGAACGTTCCGCCTCTGCGGCCCTTTGATTGGTCGCAACATCCCCCGTGGAATGTCCTTATCATTGTGCTACAGAGCCATTGGGGGGCGGGCAGTATGGGGGCGGGCTTTGCTCGGGACTCGCTCCAGTGTGTGTTTCCGCTGTCTGCTTTTTTTTTTTTTTTAATCTGTGGAGAAGAGGGCCGGGCGGAGGGAGGAGGCGAGTTGATTTGAATGTCTTCGGGTCGCCCGTCCTCTGGCCTCGGGTTGGCTCCTGTCGCTGCTGGGGCGGGCCATTCTCGCTAGCTTTGCGCGTTGATTGGTGTCCCTCCTGGTCTCCGCCCTCAGCGTCGTCGACTCACAGAGGCCTGGGGCGGGGCGGGGCGGGGCCGAGCGCCCTTCCTGAGTCTCATAGGCTGGAGCGGATCGCGGCCACTTTCCGACCGCCGGGCCATGGCGGCGCTGGCCTCCTGGAGCCTGCTGCGCTTACTTTCTCGGCTCTGGCTCCCCGCGGGAGGCTCTGACGGCTTCTCGTGTTTCCGGTAGGCAAGAGTAAGCGGGAGTGCCTCATTCCGGACTGCGGGTCGGTGTGTTCGGTGCTGTCCTCCTGGAGCCCCCGCCGATACGCCTGCAGCGGGCTCATAGGTCCGAATGGCTCTAGAATATTCAAATCCTTGCTAAAACTACTGTTGCAGACCGAGCAGACGGAGTTTTTGACGATCACCTAGTGCTTCAGAGGTAGACGAGTCCGGAAGGAGGGTCTATGGTTTGGTTGTTGTAAATGGAGTTTCTTGCCTGAATTACTTTTCAAATATTACAGAAAATATCCCTTAGAAGCAATGCCTTTTTAAGAACTTAAACGCAACCTTATATAAAGTTAAAGTGGCTTAAAGTAATTGGACAGACTAAGTGCAGTCACTACCTTTATCCTTGTTGGTACTTCATGGTGGCCCAGCAGCAGTTTGAGGCTGAGCTGACCGGTGCCTCCCTGTGTGGAAGTTATATTATCCTTGTTTGTTACTTTTATTGATCGAATATTTTACTTAGGGTAACTAAAAACCTGTGTTATTGTGTGGAATGATAGCTTCACGATAGGTTTTTGATGGGATTTTTCTCCACAAGCTTCACCTGAATTAAAGCTGAAAGAAGGAATTATTTACATTTAAATTAGCAATGGATAAAATTACTCTTCTACAAAACACCCACATTGCTGGGTATGATGGCACATGCCAGTAATCACAGTTGGAGGCAAGACTAGCTTTGATTGTATACCATGCTACCCAAGCTGACCTGGTTACCAGCTCTGATTGGAAACCATTTAACCCAGGATGGGTCTCAACAACAATTTGCTGTTGGTTTTGTTGTTATTCTTTCTCACTGACCTGAAACTCTTAAAGATCCACTTACCCCTGCTTCTAGTATTGAAGGTATGTGCCATCGTGTCCTAAAATGTATGTCTTAGGTTGTCTTTGGTACGCTGAATCAATCAATTGACTTACCTAGAAACTTCCTTTTAGATACTAGGACTGTACATGCATCTTGTGTTCGGGAGTCTCTCTCTGTGGTTCTTCCATGAATACCTGCAGAACCTGAATAGAGCTTTACCTGTCGGGAGATACTTCAGTGGCAGGCCTTGTGTTGTCTTCTAGGGTTTTGTTGATGTGGTTTTTGGTTTGTTTTATTTATTTACTTATTTATTTATTTTTATTGTTTTGAAACAGGGTCTTGATATATAGCTCTGGCTGGCCTGTACAGATCAGGCTGGCCTGGAACTCTAAAGAGGTCTGACCCCTGCTTGAATTCCTGTTTCCTGTCGGGTGGTGAATTTCTAGGTATCCCCTCTGACTGTCAGCCTGTCCACACAAGCATTTCCAGTAGTTCCCTTAAGAGATGGCAGAAAGGTCTCTAGAAAAATCTGATACCATTTACTGTTTGAGGGAAGTAACTCTAGGAATTTTTTGGTATGTCCCACGTTTCAAAAACAAAGTTTTTCCTTTGTACACACAGAGTTTCTTGGAGGCTTGGGTGCTTTATCAATTTGGCTTTGTGGTAATCCACTTAGGGCAGAATGTTTTATTCTTTTTTTTGGGGGGGGGGGTTTCAAGACAGGGTTTCTCTGTATAGCCCTGGCTGTCCTGGAACTCACTCTGTAGACCAAGCTGGCCTCGAACTCAGAAATCCGCCTGCCTCTGCCTCCCAAGTGCTGGGATTAAAGGAGTGCGCCACCACCGCCCGGCTAGAATGTTTTACTCTTCTGTTCACTTTTATTTTTAAAACAGCCAATGTTTTTAATTGTTAGTTTCTGGCATTTGAAGCGTTTGACATCTCTGGCCTGAGTTCCTTTGCCTAGTCCTTTGCACTACATACTGTAACCACCCACTCTCTAGGGTTTCCCTCCGTCAGCATTTACCCATTTCCCTAGTTTCTTGTCATCAGTCTTAGTCAGACTGACTTGATGTCAGCACAAAGGGTCTCTGCATGCTTGACACACAGCTTTATCATACTTAGATATAAGCACACAAAGATGGGCTTGGCCCCTCTAAGGCTTTAGCAGTGTTACATTCCACATGCTGGGCCGACACTGTGATGGTGCGGTCATCAGCTGTTCCTGTGAAGCACTGTCAGTGCCCATCACCCTCAAACACAAGTGTCTTCTCAGCCTGCGGCAGTGGATTAATGCAAAGCCAAATTGTGAAAGCACCCAGGCCTCCAAGAGATTCTTTGTGTACCAAGGAGAAACTCTGTTTTTGGAACATGGGACATGTAACCCAGGCTGTCCTCACACTTGTGACTTGGGCTCCTTCTGCACACATGAGTCCTGGAATCATGGAACTATCCTGAGCTGAATGCTTTCTCTAAGATTATTTATCAGCTTTTATTTCTTGAGCAGTTGTCTAATTACATTTTCTAAGCATGCAGACTTATTTTTAGTTTTTCCGTTAAAAATGATCTAGTTCTCAATGGTATTCGTGGGTACTTGGGGGTAGAGGCAGGCAGGTGCTGTAGGTTCCAGGACAACCAGGGCTACACAGAGAAACAGTTTTAAAAAATTGTGAGCAGTAGATAAAAGTATTATGCGTTGTAAAGTGAAGTCTGTCACTTTGGTTTTAAAGCAGGGTTGCCTTGTTTATTATGACCAAATCATTCTTGTTTGCAGTAACACAGACTATCATGCTAGAGTAGTCATAGGGACACATAAGCAGAGGGCCAGTTGTAGGCACTCACATCTAATCTACATGCTTTAATGTAGAACATTCTAGACATTGAGATGCCTTTGATCCCACTGGGGAGGTGGGAGTTCATTCACGCTCCAGATTCAGTGAGACTCTCAAGAGGGACAGCAATATTTGAACACAAAGAAATACAGAATAAAAACTTCTAAGTTGTTGCAGAGATATTTGAACAGAAATTGTGGAAATGCAATGGTAGGCGAAGGAAAGGTTTAGGCTGAAGCATTTTACCTAACGTTAAACTGTTATTCTACATGTTAACCTCGCTGAGTGGGAGCCATGGCTTACACAAGTCAGGGAAACTTGGCTAGACTGTTCCTGCCCCCGTGATGAGAGTTAGTTGGTGTTGGGTCTCTGCGTGTCCCAGTGGGTTTGTAACGCGTCTTGTCTCTGTCTGTAGAGATCCTGAAGGAGCTGGACGACTACTATGAAAAGTTCACACGGGAGACGGACGGCACCCAGAAGAGGCGGGTGCTGCACCGCATCCAGAGGGCCCTGATCCGGAGCCAGGAGCTGGGTGACGAGAAGATCCAGATCGTGAGTCAGATGGTGGAGCTGGTGGAGAACCGCAGCAGGCAGGTGGACAGTCACGTGGAACTCTTCGAGGCACACCAGGACATCAGTGACGGCACTGGAAGCGGTGGCAAGGCAGGCCAGGACAAGTCGAAGAGTGAGTCGATCACACAGGCAGATAAACCGAATAACAAGCGGTCCCGGAGGCAGCGAAACAATGAGAATCGAGAGAACGCATCTAATAATCACGACCATGATGACATCACCTCAGGAACGCCCAAGGAGAAGAAAGCAAAAACCTCAAAGAAAAAGAAACGCTCCAAGGCCAAAGCAGAGAGGGAAGCGTCTCCCGCAGACCTTCCCATCGACCCCAACGAGCCCACGTACTGTCTGTGCAATCAGGTCTCCTACGGAGAGATGATCGGCTGTGACAATGACGAGTGCCCCATTGAGTGGTTCCACTTTTCTTGCGTGGGACTCAACCATAAACCAAAGGGCAAGTGGTACTGCCCCAAATGTCGTGGGGAGAGTGAGAAGACAATGGACAAAGCCCTGGAGAAGTCCAAGAAAGAAAGGGCTTACAACAGGTAGTTAGTGGGTACTCACCAGTGTATTTATGATGTCGCTGCCTTTTCGGAAGTATGAGGACGGTCAGATGAGTATTTTTAGAGAATGTTAGAAGTGGATCCCCTCCTCGGGATGGCGGAAGCAGCCTGTGTCTTCATGGTGTACCTTGTTACCAGACTGGGTCTGCAGATCAGCAGTTTAGAAACTACAAATACAGGTTCGAATTAAACATGTCAGCAAGTGTCAGACTGATTTTTGGGGTTGGGGAGTGACTTGGAAGTAACCTAACAGATGTATAAAAAAGAGATTTAATTTGGCTGTTTTAACAAAAATGTTTATGGTTTACAAAAAAAAAAAAAAAATTAGCCTGGTTGCTGAAGTACAGCAAGTGTGCTTCTTGCTGCCGTAATGTATATCCACATGACAAGTTGGTGGTTTAAAGTCTAAATAATCATTATTTTTTAAAAAGGTAAATGGGTAAATTTTACATGACATATTTTATACATGGCCTATTCCCCAACTGGCCATTTTTAATGACTGGGTACCTTTTTAATAGGTCAGACACAAGTGGTCCAGGCAGTGGGTCCGAGTCTTGCCTTTGCTACCCTAAGTCACAGTGTAGCCACCTTTAACTTATATGAAGTGTATAAATGTACATTGCCCAGTCACCTGGCCCCTGCTGTATCATAACCGGAAGTGCAGCCTGGTGCTGACGTGCAGCCGAGGTGCACATCCTGCTGCGTGTGTGAGCTGTATAGCAGTTGTGTCGAGAAATAAAGGAAACTTGGCCAGTTTGTTTCTTTAGCATTTAATTTTAACATACAAATAAGTTTAAATTTTTGTCTTAAAAATTTATACACCAGCAGTTTAGACAAAGCCTTAAGCAAATTGTATATTATTGATCTCACGTAATAAGGAAGTAGACACTATGTCCATGCCAGCAAATCTGTGTCAGAAGTATTTAGAGCAGAGGTTAGGAAGTGACTGTGCTTATGAAGTCCAGCCCCACCATCTGTTTTTGTATGACCCGTGAGCTAAGAATGGTCTCTATGTTTCTGAGTGGTTTGCAAAATCACATTTCATGATACACGAAAGTCCTATGAAATGAAGATTTGCGTGTCTATAAATAAAGACTCATTGGAACACAGCCATGCTTATCTCCTTATGTGCTGTCTGTGGCTGCTTGTATAAGAGACCTGCTTTCTGCAGCGATCACCTACTGACAGCCGATGTCGGCCACCCATAGATGGCACGTGTCCTTCACTGCCCACTTACTGCAGCCGAGAGCATCATCCCTGGGTGCTGTGTGCCTGTGAGATCTGAGTATGTGGAAGTGTTTATATTATAGAGTATGTGTGTGGGGTCCAGATCTGGTCACTCTCACTCTATGTTGAAGTGTTTTACAGAGAGTGTGTGTGGAGGTCCAGCCTTGGTCACTCTGTGTTGAAGTGTTTTACAGAGTATGTGTGTGGGATCATCGTGGTTCCTATGCTATATATAGTGTACATTGTAGCTGTTTGCTCAGTTGCCTTTGAGAACATTTCTTACCCTGGGCATAAATTCAGTTTTCTGGCCAGGCGAGGTGATGGTACACATCTTTAATCCCAGCACTTGGGAGTCAGAGGCAGCTGGATCTCTTGAGTTTGAGGACAGACTGATCTACAGAGCGAGTTACAAGATACTGAGAAACCCTGTCTTGGAAAAAGAAAGGAAGGGAGGGAGGGAGGGAGGGAAGAAATGTCTACTTACAGTAAGCCAGAGTTTAGTAGAGGATAATGAACATGAAAATGCTTGATAAAAGGAGCCAGAAAGAAGGCTCAGTGGGTAAGAGCACCGGTCCTTGTAGAAAACTCAGTATTGGTTCCCAACACCCACGGGGCTCAGGGGAACCGATGTCGTCTTCTCACTCCTTGGGGGCACCTCTATGGTGTACCTGCATTTATGCAGGCAAAACACTCAGACATAAAAACAAGTTTTAAAGTTAACAAAATTAAAACTTGATACAGTGGCAGGCAAAGAACTCTGTGAGTTTGGGGGCAGCCTAGTCTACACAGTGAAGTTAAGTCCAGCCAGGACTACTACACAGTGAGACCTTGACTCAAAGGAGAAAAAAAAAATGGTAAAAACCAATAGTCGTTTGGGAGTTTCCCCAGTAGGGGAGAGAGATCACTGGATCTCAGCTTTGTGCTTTCAGGGTCCCCTTCCGGCACTACGCTGGTCCAAAGTTCTTCCCTTTCATGGTGCCTGCTTCACCTTAGAGTGGTTTGGGGAAGTAAGGGAGATGAATTACTCCAGTGGCTCCTGTAGTGAGCTATGCCGAGAGGTTTCTGTAGCTACACATGGTCTGTGTCTGTATCTTACAATGGCACCTCATCACACAAGTTCTATTGTGTTTGACTGTCCCGAGTCACACATTAGTTCCAGTGCGCAGTAAGAAAGTCACAGGCAAGTACCTTGACCTGTGGATTTAGGGTTTTGATCATTAGATGCAGGAAAGCCCCAAAACCCAGGTGGATACCGAAACCAGACCTGTCTCGTGAGGCAGCTGCTTCTAGCTATTCAATGCTCAGACATGGACATAGTTCAGATAGATCCACAATATTCTCTATGACACAATACCGTTGGAATTGTGGTTGGTGTTTTTGGTTTTGTTGTTCATATGTATGGGTGCTTGGGCAGCATAGATGTCAGCCCCTCTTGAGTGCGTGTTATCCAGAGTTCAAAAGAGGGCACTGGGTCCCTTGGAGGTGGTTGTGAGCCATGTGGGTGCTGGGAATCAAACACAGGTCCTCTGCAAGTACTCATAATTGCTGAGCCATCTCTCCAGCCCCACCTGTTTTAAATTGAACAAAGGAAATGATAAATTGAATAAGTGAGGTTTGGGGGCTTGAGGAGGGCCCATACCCCAGGTGCTAGGAAGGGATGCTGCCTAGTTACAGGATTCTGTAACTGGCCACCGGGACGCTGGCTCCTTTCCTGCTGAGTAGAACTGAGTGTGTACCCCTGTCTTAGCTTACTGTCTTGATTGTTAACATTCAGTATAGCCCATGGCCAAGTAGCTTGAGAGTTGATGGAATCTGGGCTTTTTCCATCTGAACCCTACTCTTGCCTGCTTTCCTGAGGCACAGGCATGTCGATCTGAACCTCTTAATGTGTAGGAGGTCCCCAGCAAGGCAACAGAGAGCAACACAGTCTGACAGGAGCAAAGAAGTGGCCTGGTTGAACCGAAATAGTCTCCAGTGCAGCAGTTCCCAACCCTCCTGATGCTGTGGGACTCCTGCTGTGGTGACCTCCAACAGTAAAATTGTTTACATTGCTACTTCATAACTAATTCTGCTACAGTTAGGAATCGTAATGTAAATATCTGTTTTCGGTGGTCTTACATGATTCCTGTGGAAGGGCTGCAGGACCTCACCCTTAGTTTGGGGTTTGTGTCTCAGGTGAAGGGAGGGACCTGATTCTCACAAGGTCACATGTGCCTGTGGCTCCAGGGCATGTGTCCCTTCTGTAGCAACTGTAGGCTGTCAGGGAGTGATATTTGGCAGTGATTATTGGGACATGAATGTGCTTAGATTAGATTAGATTTTTTTTTTTTTTTTTTTTTGGAAACAGGAACTAACTGTAGACCACACAATCTCAGCCTCAAACTCACACCCCCTGCCTTGGCCTCCCTAGTGTTGGCATGACCCAATACTGCATCTCTTAAATATGGTTTGATTTTTGATCACACAATTTAATACTTTTATAAAAGCTTTATATAAATGTAAACAGTTACATTTACATATAAATGTAAACAGAATTTAACTGTTCATTTGCAAAGATGCTAAATGATTTTTTTTTTGGAGACATTGGGTTTTTTTTGGGTTTTGTTTTTGTTTTTTGTTTTTTGAGACAGGGTTTCTCTATGTAGCTCTGGCTGTCCTGCAACTTTGCTCTGTAGACCAGGCTGACCTCAAACTCAGAGATCTGCGTGCCTCTGCCTCCAAGTGCTGGGATTAAAGGTGTGTGCCACCACACTTGGCCAGAAAGTATTTTATACCTCCTACATTACTCATTTCATAGATGATCAGCAGCCTTATCCCAGCTGGGCAAAGGTGTGGCACCACCTGGTCAGGAAGTCAAGAGTAAGGAATTCATAGACTTCGGGAAGGATTCCCCTGCAGCACAGCCGTCTGGAGACACATCACCGCATCAGTGTTGGCCATGGGTAGCAGGTGTACGCTGGGCATTCAGTTGCTGGGTTATCTTGGATGGGCAGATGCTGTGTTTGGAGTAACTTCTTCTTGGCCTGATGGATACCGTGTTGAAAACAGATAGTTAAAGCTGGACATGTGAAACATAACTCTACTGAGGACTCGGGAGGCTGAGGCAGGAGGACCACTGAAAGTGTTGGTGAGTTCAGCCCATGCTGGACTACACAGCAAGGCTAAAAAATGGATGATGGATGGATGATGAGTGGGTGGGTGATAGAGAGTTGATGGTGGTGGATAGATGATGGGTGGGGATGGATGATGATGGTGGGTGAATGGATAGATGATGGGTGGGTGGATGGATGGATGATGAGTGGGTGGGTGGATGGATGGATGAGTTAGTACCACCTTAGCACCCATCTTGGATCTATTCTTCTTCCTTTCCTATTAATTGAGATGTGCTCTGCAATGGAAATTAACTTTTGTAATTTAAGTGAGAAACAGGAAATTAATAATTATTCCATGGTCCACATACACAATTTTCGACATAGTTCCAGGTCTTTGCACCGTCTGTCTGCTTTAACAGTGCAATATATACTTGATTAAGAAACCAGTTACACACATAACTTCCATGGGAGGTAACTTCAGGCAACTAACTCTTCCCATACTCTCAATTTGGTGAAAAGACAAGGAAGGACACATGTGAGTGTCACATTCTCTCTACTATATACAGCCAGGTCAATATTTTAACCTTTTAAAAAAACCTTTTTCATGTGGCTGGAGAGATGGCTCAGCCATTTAAGAATGCATGGTAGTGTTCTTCCAATGACATGAGTTTAGTTCCAACACTTGTGCTCTTGCAGAAAACTTGGGTTCAGCTCAGCACACAGTGGGAACTGAACAGAGCCCTCTGCAAAGCGCAAGCCATGCCTTCAGCTTCCATGACAGTGAGTTCATGCATGTCCCTCCCCTGCCCTCAACTCCTCCACCATCTCATCCCCACTTTGTGGTCTGACATTCGCCAGCCATTTCCTGCGCAATACCATTTTACTCTAGCTGGTGATACCGACCATCCAAGTGCTCACGACCTTTTCCATATCCATCATGATGGACACCTGTCCAACTCCATAACCTGCCATGTTATGGATGTGCTGGTACCTCGATGTGTGTAGGCTTAGATTCCTGGTACATATCAAGAGTGGTCTTGGGTTGGAAAATGGTTCTGTGCTTAGTTTAAAAGAAGCTGACACAGATTTCCTTATGCCACACTAGCCTTATTCCCACCAAACAGATGAGTCTCTTCACCCAGCCTTCTCCTCTCCTCACCAGCATCCGCTGCTTTTTCTATTTGGAAGGTTTCTCTGTTAGCCCTTTCCTTATTGTGCCCGAACTAGAATGCTGTTCCCCCAAGTGGTCTTGCCACCACCCCCCCTCCCCCTGCTTTTATTTCTTTCTTTTTTGTGGGGAAGCTTTGAGACAAGGCAGGCAGACCTCTGTGAATTAGAGACTCTCTCTGTACACCAGGCTGGTCTCTAATTACAGAGATCGGCCTGCCTCTGCCTCCCAAGTGCTGGGATTAAAGGTGTGCACCACCATGCTCAAATATCTTTATTTCTTGATAGCCGTTCTAGCTGGGGTGAGATGAAATACACATTCATTGACCATTTCTGCTTGCTCTTTACAGGACTGTATTCAATCCCTCTGTTTATTGATTGGATTATTGGGGGTTCTTATGCTTAATTTATTAAATCCTTTATATACTGAAATTAATCCTCCGTCAGATGGATATCTGTCTCCCATTCTGAGAGCTGTGTCTTCTTCCTTTGCTCTACAGAAGCTTTGGTTTTATGTTTTATTAAAGATCTGTTTGTTTTTATTTTAAACACGTGAGTGTTTGGCCTGCATGAATGTGTTGATGTACATGTATGTATGAATGTACGTATGTCACTATAGTGTGCATACCTAGCACTCAGAGCCCAGAAGTATGCATCCGGTCCACTATAACTGGAGTTTTGCAGCTGCAGGCAGCTACAGCCATTTGTAACCGCAATTCCAGGGGATAGGATGCCCTTCTGGCCTTCAAGGGCGCCAGGCATGAATGTGGCCACACACTACACACACGTAAGCAAATTATTTATTCAGTTTTGTGTGCCTTACCGGTGATCTTGAGCATGTGACATGGGTGCTGGGAACCAGACCCAGGCCCTAACTCCTGAGCCCTTACTTCACTCAGCCCCTCCCCACCTTTTTTAAAAGAGAGAGAATGGGGTTGAAAGGAAGCTGTCTGCCGTATGTGACAGGTGCCATCAGCGCTGTCACTGCGAGCTGCCTCATCTTCACCAATGCCTGCTAGCAGTTTCAAGAGCTAAGACAAAGACCAGTAGCAAGGAACGCACGCAGCTTCCTCCCTCAGCAGTGAGAAGACCAGTGAGCAGCTAAAGGAACGCTCATCAACCTCCCCTTTAGATGGTGGACGACTCCCCCTCACCGGAAGCCTTGTCACTAGGACCAGTGTGCATTCTGCTTTCATTTGCTGACGGTTGTCACGTACCTTGTGTGGTGGTTTGAATGACTGGGTCCCAGTTGGTGGACTGTTGAGGAAGGATGAGGAGGTGTGGCTTTGTTGTAGGAGGTGTGTCACTGTGGGTGGGCTTTGAGTTTGTAAAACCCACGCCAGGCCCAGTCTGTCTCTCTGCCTGCAGCTCGTGGATCAGATGTAAACTTTCGGCTACTGTTCCAGTCCCATCTGTATCTGCCTGCATGCTGCCATGCTCCCTGCCATGATGGTCATGGACCCACACTCTGAAACTGTAAATGTAAGCCAGCACCCAGTGAAGTACTTCCTTGTATAAGTTGCCTTGGTCACGGTGTGTGGTCACAGCAGTAGAATAGTAACTAAGATACTTTGTGCTACTCTAGAGACCTGAAACACACACACACACACACACATGCACATACTGACCCAGTACTATAAAGATCAATTTGTGCACTCAGGTTCATTTGTAGAGCATCGTGTAGCTGACTTATGCTCACACTTGGTGTCTTCTTTTTTTTTTTTCCTGTGTTTATTACATCTCAGATGTAGAATCTGGGATTTCTTTTCCTGCCTGAAACACTGGCTGTCAGTTCTGTTTGATGAAGTCCAGCTTACTCTTTAAGCTTATATGGGAACACAATAAGTATGTATCTCACACGTCTATAAGGCCGCAGTTTAGGGCTACGGTCTGCAGTCTCCGTGCTGTTCCCCCTCCACTGACTTTCAGCTTCTGCTGTTGCTCGGCAAAATCAGTAGTTCATCAGATCACCTATCAGTGTGATTGATTACCTATCAGTGTGATTGATCACCTATCAGTGTGATCACCTATCAGTGTCATTGATTCACCTATCAGTGTGATCACCTATCAGTGTGATTGATTAACTGTCAGTGTGATAACCTATCATGTGTGATCACCTATCAGTGTGATCACCTATCAGTGTGATCACATATCGTGTATGATTACCTATCAGTGTGATCACCTATCGTGTTGATTATCTTGTTATTGCTCTTGCTGTGACGCTTTTTTAAAGCCATCCCCACTTTGAAGTCACCTGGTAGGGTCTGTGTAGTTTTAGACTTCTGCTGTTAAGGACTTCGGTGGTCACCCAGGCCTCAGCCTCTATGACTTTGTCTGAACCTCAGGCCGTTTTAAACAGTGCATTAAAAACCATTTTCAAGTTACACTTAAAGGCTCACACCTGTAGTCCCAGCACTAAGGAGGCTGAAGCATGCCGGGCGGTGGTGGCGCACGCCTTTGATCCCAGCACTTGGGAGGCAGAGGCAGGCGGATTTCTGAGTTCGAGGCCAGCCTGGTCTACAGAGTGAGTTCCAGGATAGCCAGGATTACACAGAGAAACCCTGTCTCGAAAAACCAAAAAAAAAAAAAAAAAAAAAAGGAGGCTGAGGCAGGAGGATAAGTTCAATGCCAGTGTCTTAGTTACTTTACTTTTGCTGTAAAGAGACACCATGACCAAGGCAACTCATCAAAGAGAGTTTATCGGGGCTGGCAGCTCCAGGGGGTGAGTCCCTGACCTCTGTGGTGGGGAATGTAGCAGACAGGCAGGTGTGTGCTTGGAGGAGTAGCCGAGGGCTTAGCTTTGGACCCATAAACACCTGGCAGAAAGGCACTGGGATTGGGGCCAGTTTTTTGAAACCTTAAATCCCACCTCCAGTGAACACACTTCCTCCAATAAGGCCACACCTTATCCTTGCCAAAGAGTTCCAGCAATTGAAGACCAAGCAATAAGATATATGAGCCAGTGTGGACCATTCTCACTCACAGACATTCTCATGCATCCACTTGGGTCTGAGGGATTTGCAGGGTGTCTAGCCTGTTGTGCTGCCGGGAATGGAAATCTCATCACACCAACTTCCAGGGACCATGACTGATTCATTTTTACTTCCAAGGACCTGTGTGTACAGGAAATACAGTTTGAATGAATGCCAAAACCAGTCATTGCAAGTTCAAGTAATTAGTTTGAAATTCTAAAAACCATCAAAGCGATTTCCCTTTCCAGACTCTGTGATCCTGTAACTCAACACCTCCCTGTGGCTTAAGGAACTCTTGGGAGTTGGTTATTCACAGAAGCTATCTGTGTTAATGGGATTAACTGGGAAGTAGCCCAGTTGTACCTTAATTTAAACCACATGAAGCCACTCCAGTAGGACAACGGAGTCATTTACAGAGTGGGTAAATTGCCCAATTACATGAATCGGATGGCAAAATTCTAGAAAAATGATGACAACATGGTTTGCCTCTTCTGTCAGACATACTTTCCCTGTCACCCTCGGCCCACGTCATCCCTTGCCCCCGTCACCTCAGCCATGTCATTCTCGGCCCACGTCATCCTCAGCCCCCGTCATCCCAGCTTACGTCAGTCATCACCTCAGATTGGCTCATGGATCTTTGGTAGTTCAGCTTCCGTAACAGCCAGCATAATGGTGAGGGCGGCACAAGCACCGCCTCTGAGCTCTCCTGGACTCTGGTGCTAAATAAGCCTTACAACCCAGCTGGATCCAAGCAGCCGCAGAAGTTCAGTGTGAGTGCAGCAGAGGCACATGGAGATGCAGGCCATGACTGCAGCCTGCCTAGCTCTGTCTGCTCATGTGTTCACACCCCTCATAACTCGGGTATGCTCGTGTGTTCACACCCCTCATAGCTTGTGAGTGCTCTTGTGTTCACACCCCTCATAGCTTCTGTGTTCTCATGTGTTCACACCCCTCATAGCTTGTGTGTGCTCTTGTGTTCACACCCCTCATAGCTTGTGTGTGCTCATGTGTTCACACCCCTCATAGCTTGTGGTGTTTCTCATAGCTTGTGTTCCATCACCCTCATAGCTTGTGTGTGCTCTTGTGTTCATGTCCTCATAGCTTGTGTGTTCTCATGTGTTCATACCCCTCATAATGCGGTGTGCTCATGTGTTCACATCCCTCCTAGTTGGGTGTGCTCTTGTGGTCACACCCTTCAGCAACTCACCACAGACTGAGGAGACTACAGTTACGTGCATTGTGTACATGGGTCTGATCCTGTGCAGGATGCGAGGATGCCCTGTGCTGTTAGACAGAGCACAGCAGGCGTGTGTGGTCATGTCCTTGCATTTGTGAGACGTGTCACAAGCACTAGGACAGTTACCTCATCTGTACTGAGGAGTCACTGGGACCTCAAGTCTCAAACCTCCTCTCAAATGGCTCAGAAAGCACAGATACATCCACAGAGGGAATGCTAAGACAGACGGTCAGATGCCAACAGCTAAGGACCAGGAAGAAGCCTGTGTTTTGTTGTTATGGCCTTCCTGTGCTTTGGAAGTCCTCTCAAAATAATGTTTTTGGTTGTGTTTTGTTTTTGAGACAGTTTCATGTAGCCCAGGCGAGCCAAGAGATTGAGCTTGAACCTCCAGTGATACCCCCTGCAATCTCTTCTTTTTTTCTTTCCTACAATTGTTGGGAGTATCAACCACGCCCACCTGGCTTAAAGGTTCTCTCTTTCAAATGTCAATTTGTAAGGTGGAATCTCTAAGAGACACAAGGGGCACTGAAATACTGCAGTTTCTCTTTCTGTTGGTTTTGTTTTCTGAAGCTATGGTCTTACACTGTAGCTCAGGCTAGCCTGGAATTTACTATGTATCCCAGGCTAGCCTCAAAAATTATCTAGACCTCCTAGGAATCTAATTATGAGCCACGAAGTCTGGCTATAATGGAAATCTTACTAATGCCGTCTCTATGTGTGAGAACTTACAGGAAAAGACATGTGTCCAACTGTGAGACCAAGGGAGTAGGTTGGACCATTGTACACACACAATAGCCACAAATAAAATATACCTTCTTCCCCAGTGTCTGCTAGAGTGTGGATCGTTTTAAAATTATATTTTCAGCACACAAAGAAAACCTCAGGGACTACTCAAGGTTTGTGCTGTCCCCCCCCCCCACACACACACTGAGTCGAGCATTCTGAATCAGCCTGGAGTGGCCACTATAGCACCTGTTTAAACAGCTTGGGTGGGTTATAGACATTTTTGGTTTTCAGTTCTTTGGTTTTTTTTTTTTTTTTTTTTGTTTGGCTTGGCTTTGGTTTTTTTTTTTTTTTTTCAAGACAAGGTTTCTCTGTGTAGCCCTGGCTATCCTGGAACTCTCTCTTTATACCAGGCTGGCCTCGAATTCACAGAGATCCACCTGCCTCTGCCTCCCAAGTACTGGGATTAAAGGCGTGAGCCACCACCACCCAGAGGCTATAGACATTTTTGCCTCTAGATCATTTTGTCTCTGAAATACTATAAAAATGCTTAATAGTCATGAGTCTGTCCACACATGCAAATGTGACCAATTCCAGTCGGCATCTTGTGTTCCTTCACTATGGCTGTGTAAATATGTGTTTGTCATCCCCATCCCCCTTGAGAAATGGCAAAGTACACTCAAATTTATTTCAATATAATCTGTTGACAACAACAACAAAGAACTCTACCAAGCAAATGTTTATATATATTATATATATATAAAAACAGGCAAACATACATGTAAAATAAAATTGTACACATACATATATATTTACACATATATACATACACACACTCTATATGTAATTTTTATTGTCCTGATTACCTGTGTCCTTTGTCTAGCCTCAGTCTCTGTGGCTCGTCACACTGAGGTCTCCTCCATGCTACTCCCTCTCCAGCAACAGAGGAGTGCCCCCTTAGGTGCTGCTGGCATGCAATGGCTGCTGTCACTCCACATGTCCCTGCTGCCACTGCAGAGCCACATAGGTGAGCCTTTTCTTCTCAGACCACCCTAAAGCAGGAGAAAAAGCTAGGACAAGGGACAAGGCCCTAAGTAAACAGTCTGCCGGGGCAGGCTGAGCAGCCACAGAGGAGGGGGACCAGGGTCCACAGCAATCTTCCCCATAGCTGACTCTGAGTGAGGATCGGTGTATGGGACTTACAGTTTCAAGAGACAGACAACCCCCAGGTTCCTTAGTACAAGCCAGCAGGTGAGGGCTGACGATGACAGAATCATCTTAAGGAGACACAGTGGCACATGCCGTAACCCTAGCTCTGGAGATGCTGGAGAAAGAGAGCCCTATGAACAAGCTCAAGGCAGGCTACACTACACTACACAGACACACCATCTGAAAGGAAACAAAACACAGGAAAAGACCTTTCTGGATTCTCCGCACAGAGGATGCAGCCACCGGTTCCACTGGACAACATGGATCAGCATTTTGAGGATGGTGAGGGCAAGCCACTTAGAGTGTCGGATCTTAAAGAGGGCCAGGTTGGAGGCTGAGAGCAAAGAAGCACAGCAAAGTGGCCAGGAGAGGGCAGACAGCAAGCACAGAGACCTGGAGACCCTGCCACAGTATCTGTGGTGGCAGCTGACACAACACCATCTGATGTCCCTTCTGGGAGCAGCTGACTTGGTCACCTGTTGTAGGATCCTCAAAAGATCCCAGCTGAAGGCCCCTGCTGCCTTGGGTTGCTGTCTGGAATAAGCTGATATTCCATGGGTTGCAGATACAAAGTCCAGGGTCATACTTCCTGGAGTTGGGCTGTGGATTAGGTCATACTCAGATTGATACCCATTGGAGCTCTTTACCCAGAGGCCTCTTGTGTCAGGGGAGCCTTGTGAATAAGACTCTGAGGCAGGGAGACGTTCCTGTGGTCATGGCTGTCCTTCTGGGATGTCCAAGGAGGAACTTAGAGACAGCAGGTGTGATGGTAGAGTTCATTGTTAGAGAGACACCAGGTAGAAGCCCCAAGAAGGGAAAGAAGGAAGCCTGGAGGATGGAAAGGGGACTTTCCCATTGTCCCCAGGCATTGACCCCTGACCCCTTGACTTCAGCCTGGTGAAGCTCTCAGACTTCTGCCTCCTGCAGTGAAAGATGATAAACTTTGCTTCAGTCACGACAGAAGTGGAGGGAAGGGATGAGGGAGCCACACCTAGGCTAGACACTCCCAGATGGTGACATCTGCCCCTGCGACTGCCTCAGTATTGGTGTTTCCTTCCAGAAGCTGAGGTCTCCGGCTCAAGGAGTCTAGTGCAGCAGATTCAACCTATTGGGGGGCAGTGAGTGTGCTCTATAGGACGCAGAGTACTTCAGTGGTGACTGGATCAGATGGGGGAGGGGGATGGCGTAGATCGAGGACAGGCATGCCGCCTCCAGGGCTAAAAAGGAGCAAAGAGCTGCATCCAGGAGTGTCAGCAGCTGCTCAGCTGCTCAGCGTATAAAATCTATATCAAAGGACTGATGTCTCCAATGGAGTCCCTGATCCTTCTTCTTACAGTAGGGTGAGGGAGGGCCGGGCTAGAGTCTGATCCTTCTCACACTGGAGTTTCTGGCAGAATCCATGTGTAAAGATGTGGGATTGATTACCCTACTGGAGCCCTTGCATCCTCTATACTGACAGGGCTGGTGACATTAGCTGGCTAACCAGTGTCTACGGGGAGACCTGGAAGGCTTTTGACCCACTCCGCTGCCTCAGAGGCTGAGGGCTACTCAAGCAAGAAACTTCTGATAGGCCAAATCCTCTGGGAGTTAAAGGTCGGGTCTACTGACCTATACCTCAGCCCTTGTCACCTGAGGCCTCCCCTGCAGCTTGATTTGGGAGGAACCTCCTGCATAATGAGTTCAAAGAGAGGGGCGTGGCCTCAGGGTGGAGCCAGAAGGGTCTGTCTGTCCCTCCATCTGCATTTCCGCGTCAGAGGGAGTTTTCTGCAGACCTCGGTGCCAGAGGACTGAGAACAGCTGCTGCTCGGATGGTGGTTAGGCCTCTTGTAAGTCGGCAACTAAACTTCCTTTTTTTGAATTATTTCTTTAATGTGGTGAGATATACCTAATGTAGAAGTTGTTTGTGTTTGTTTGTTGTTTGTTTGTTTGTTTTCCAGACAGCTGTGGCACACCTTTAACCCTAGCACTCAGAGGCAGAGGATGGCAGATCTCTGAGTTTGACACCAGCCTGGCCTGCAGAGCAAGCTACGGGATAGACACAGCTACACAGAGAAACCCCGTCGTCTCGAAACAAAACAAACATTTCAAAAAAAGAAGCTGTTAGCCAGGCAGTGGTGGCGCACACCTTTAATTCCAGCACTTGGGAGGCAGAGACAGGCGGGTTTCTGAGTTCAAGGCCAGCCTGGTCTACAGAGTAACTTCCAGGACAGCCAGGGCTACACAGAGAAACCCTGTCTTGAAAAACAAACAAACAAAAAAGAAGCTGTTTTTTTCCCACTATTGCTCCCACCCCCATGCCCCAATGAGGCCTTTTATTTGTGTATATGTTTACATTGTAGAAAAGGTTTCTGGATTTTCTCAGAAAAAAAAAAAAAAAAATCTGTGGGTTTTTTTTGTTTTGTTTCTTGTTGCTTTGTGGCGCATGGTGTCAGCTCAAGGAAACCCAACTGACAGGTGGGAGCAGGTTATTCTTCCCTTAGATCTTTGAGCTGCAGGTCAAACCTGGGGCTCATTGGTCATGTTTGTTCAATCCAACCATAGCACCGGGCACAATCGCTAAGGGTTCTGACCATCCAGCCACAGTGACCACATGCAGATGGACCTTTAGTGTTTCCTCAGCTATGCCTTGTCTACCTGGCCCCATCATCTTCCAGTCCCAGGCTCTGTCCCATCTCCAGCCTCTTTCCAATGTCTGCGAAGGTGACTTCCCTAGAGATGTGAGTACAGCTACTTCCCCTTCAAGCTCATTCCAGCTGTAGAATGGATCGGAACCAGCTTCATCTTTGAGGCTGAGTAACACATCGTGATGTGTATCAGCATGTATTTGTTTGCTGTCTTTATGGACACCCGAATCGCTTCCGCCCTTGGGCTGTCCTGAATAATTCAGATGCACTCGGGCTCACAGGTACCTGACTGAGTCTTGAGTTCTGTTCCTTCAGCGTTCCATGTTTGACGGTTGTGCCTGCCCCATCCATTGCTTCTATTACTTTTCTGAGTCCCGCAAGCATCTGCTTCCTATGTAGACGGCCAGACTCTTGCCTGTTCCTGACTGTTGGCCTGATTCAGCTCAGTCCTCAGGCAGTCGAACTCAAGAGTCAGACCTCAGGGTGCAGAATCTGTTGAGCTGAGGGTTTCCTGTTCAAAATGCCCCAAGCCAGCATGAAGTCTCAGCCAAACCTCTGCTACAGGCTATGGGGGCGCTGCAGGGAGGTGACCTCAGCAGGAAGGAGCTGAAAGGTTTGGAGGCGAGTCCAGAGTAAGCAACGGGCCCTCAGCAAGGCTTCCAAGTGCAAGACCAAGCAGCAACAGCCAGCAAGGATGTCACCAAGTCAAGGCTCACAAACCTAGACTAGGGGAGCTGAGACAGTCAAGTTCTCAGCTGAGCTCTCTCCGTGGATACGCTTCCCATGGCTGAATTTCTGGCTCCTTATTTTTTATTACATTTGAAACATTTTTACATTTGCATACAATATGTTCTGATCATATTCTCACCCCTCCCCCAAGTCCTCCCAGATCCTCCCCACCCAACTCACGTTTTTTTTTCCCTTCCTCAAAACAAACAAAAATACCAAGAAAACAAAATCAAACCCAAAAAAGACAGAAACCATGAAGACAACAAGAAAAAGCACACAGAAACATGGAATCCATTTTGCACTGGCTAACTCCTCCGGAGCATGGAGCCTGCTCTGGAGTAGTTGACACAGTGTCACTCCACTGAAGAAAGCTCAGCAGGAATCAGTTAGCTTCCTGGTAGGGGGCGGGACTTTGCGTCCACCTCCCCTTCTCGGAGCTGAGATTTTATGCGGTTTGAACCTGTGCAGGTCTTGTGTGAGCTGACACAAGACTGAGTTCACATGTGCATCCGTCCTGCTGTGTCTGGAAGAGGCTGTTTCCTTGGAGTCATCTATCACCTCTGGCGGTTACAGTCTTTTTCACCTCCTCTTCCTCAAAGATCCCTCCATCTTGAAGAGATGTACTGGCTGGGTTTTTTGTGTGTCAACTTGACACAAGCTAGAGTCATCAGAGAGGAAGGAGCCTCAGTTGAGGAAATGCCTCCATGAGATCCAGCTGTAAGGCATTTTCTCAATTACCAACCAGTGGGGGAGAGCCTAGCCCCCTGTGGGTGATGCCATCCCTGGGCTGGTACTACTAGGTTCTAGAAAAAAAATCAGACTGGACAAACCATGGGAAGGGAGTCAGTCAGTACGCAGCACTGCTCCATGGCCTCTGCATCAGCTCCTGCCTTCCAGGTTCCATCCTGCTTGAGTCCCTGTCCTGGTTTCCTCCAATGATGACTTATGATCTAGAAATGTAAGCTGAATAAACCCTTTCCTTCCCAACTTGGTTTTTGGTCATGGTGTTTTATCACCGTAATAGAAACCCTGACTAAGACAGGACAGGAGTTTGATGAAGACATCCCATTTAAGACTGAGTGCTCCAAGATCTGTCACTCTCCGCACAATGTCCAGTTTGTATGTATCTGCATGGCAAGTTTTGTGTCCACTTGACACAAGCTGGAGTCATTGGAGAGGAGGAAGCCTCAATTGAGAAAACGCCTCCTCACGTTTGGGCTGTAGGGCATCTTCATATTGAGTGGTTGATGTGGGAGGGCCCAGCCCTTTGTGGGTGGGCCATCCCTGGGCTGTGGTCCTGGGTTCTATAAGAAGCAGGCTGAGCAAGCCGTAAGGATCAAGCCAGTAAGCAGCACCTTCCATTCTTCTGCGTCAGCTCCTGCCTCCAGGTTCCTGCCCTGCCTGAGTTCCTGCCCTCACTGTTTTGAGGATGAACTGTTGTCTGGAACTGTATGTGTGAGACAAACCCTCTCCTCCCCAAGTTGCTTTTGTTCATGGTGTTTCATCACAGTAACAGTCACCCTAACTAGGACCCGATGTTAATTCCCTTCTATTACAAGAAGACACTTCACTGATGAGAGTTGAGTGACATGATGATCTATGGGTATAGCAATATGTCATTAGTGATCATTATACTGCTGTGTTCCTTTACCAGAATAATCGCAGGAGATTCCCACCAAGGCCCATGGCTCACCTAGTCTCAGATTCTTGGTCACTTTAGTAGTGTGAGGTATGGGCTCCATGAAGTGGGCCTTAAATTCAATCAGAAAGTAGTTGGTTATGCCCATAACGTTTGTGCCACCAGAAGTGCACCACTGTGTTCTGGAGGCTGGTCACTGTGGTAGATTTCCAGGGTTCATAGCTAGGTGAAATTGATGGTTTCTTTTCTCTGATAGGGTCTATGAATGCCAGTCAGTAGGGGCAAAGCTTCTAGTTAGGAACCATCTTGATTTCTCTCTGGTGACATATGTACATGGGATCTTCAGCCATGGGGCCTTACTATCATGTTGTGGCGGGTACCCAACAGCCTTGACAATAACCTGTGTTGTTTGGGGAAGGGTCTATGGGTCTCCTTTATCTAATGATTCAACAGACGTGATCCATTCTTGGTACTGGGTTTTACTTGTTAGCATGTGATGTCTAGTTGGGGAATTGTCTCCCTCATTGTGATGGTTTGTATCTGCTTGGGCCAGGGAGTGGCAATATTAGGTGGTGTGGCCTATTGGAGTAGGTGTGTCACTGTGGGTGTGGGTTTTGTCCTAGCTTCCTAGAAGCCAGAATTCTGCTAGTGGCCTTCAGATGAAGATGTAGAATTCTCAGCTCTGCCTGTACCATACCTGCTTGGATGCTGCCATGCTCCCACCATAATGATAATGGACTGAACCTCTGAACCTGTAAGCCAGCCCCAATGAAATGTTTTCTTTATAAGACTTGCCTTGGTCATGGTGTCTGTTCACAGTAGTAAAACCCTAACTAAGACACAGGCTACAGTCCAATTAATTCAACAAAGACTACATGTAAAGTGAAAGTCCAAGAATCTAGTATTTGCTCAGTCCCACAAGGCTGGATCTCTCAGTTGGTCTTCAATGCATGCTGAAATCCTGAAGAATTAGGCGTCAATACTAGTGAAGGAATGGATTGCTAATAAGGTGAGGGCAAGCAGGCAAAGAGCAAAAGCTGCCTTCTTCCTTGTCCTTATATCCTACATAAACCTATATAACATAGTCTTCCAGAAGAAGGAATGGTCCAGATTCAAGGTGTATCTCTCTGACTCAAGATCTGGACTAGAAGTGGATTCACTCACTTCCAACCAAGCAGAGTCTCTCACAGGGGTGTCCTCCATATCTGGACTGTGTGTAGTTCAGCCAGATACAGTTAAGTTGACAACCAAAACAGCCATCGCGATGCCCAAGAGCAGTACAGTGGATCTGGAAGTGCCTACTTTTTCAGCTTCCCAAGGAATCGCCATATTATTTCCATAATGACCACTGGTTTTATATTGGAGGATGAACTATTGAATCCTCTTTTAGAAAAGGTCCATCTTCCAGCTGTTCTCACAGAGCTTTGTTTTACTCTTGGGCTGTTTTCCTATTCTCTCCCTTTCTGACCTGGGGTAGGGAGGCAACCCATTTCCAGACCTAGGGCCTTGTAGGATACCTCACATAAACGTGTTTGAGTTTGAAATGTGGGGAGCAGCCCTACTCCCCCAGAATGAGCTTCAAGAGCACAGCAGTTCTCCAGTTCATATACATCCCAGGTTTGCCGTGAGTACGTGTGAATAGTGTTACAAAAAAGATAAATTGTGGACTGGTGAGATGGCTCAGCAGTTAGGAGCACTGACTGCTCTTCTTCCAGAGGTCCTGAGTTCAAATCCCAGCAACTACATGGTGGCTCACAATCATCTGTAATGAGATCCGATACCCTCTTATGGGGTCTCTGAAGACAGCAACAGTGTATTTACATATAATAAATAAACCTTTGGACTGGAGCAAGCAGGGCCTGGAGCGAGGGAGCGAGCAGGAGAAGGGGTGGGGGGAAGGGGGGAGATAAACTGTTGAGGGAGGAATGCAAGCCTGACCTTTAAGTATTGACAGTTGAAGCCAGTGAGACGACACTGATAAAGTTGCTAAATAAAGCTCAGAAACATCCCCATGGAAGAGTACCATTAACTGTTGGCAAAACATAATTAAAAGCAAAGTCCTTCAACTGGAAAAAGCAGTGGTTTTAACCTAGTGCTCGGAGCCCAACATGTGTGTGTATCACAAGCCTGCCTGCTGCCAGGATGCTGCTAAGCTGGAAGGCAACCAAGCAGCTGGACACGTGCGTCTCTAGAAGCAGCATGGATGGTCCTTGATGAAGAAGACAAACAGCTCCATTCTCATCTCAAAGCGTCCCATATCCCCTGGACACTAGGCAGACATCTGTGCGTGTTGTTGTCCAAAGACAAAGAAAGCTTGTTGGGTCTTTCTAAGGATACTCAGACTGTGAGATGGCTCAGTGGCTAAGAGCATCTGCTGTTCTTCCTGAGGGCCCAAGTTCAGCTCCCAGGACTCTCCTCTGGGTGTGGTGGTACACCTATGTAATGGTAGTTTGAATGATGCTGCCTCCCCTATCTCTAGGTTCATGTATGTTTAGTTGGTTCCTAAGTTGGTGGAACTGTTTGGAAAGGATTAGGAGGTGTGACCTTGTTGGAGGACATGTGTAGCTGGGGGTGGGCTTTAGGTGAGCCATTCCCATTAACAGTCTCCCTGCCTCCCACTCACAGATCCAGATGTGAGCTTTCAGCTGTTCTGCCATCATGCCTTTGCTCCAGGTTGTCATGGACGCTAACCTCTGAAACCACGAGCTCAGATCAAACACTTCCTTCTCTATGCTGCTGCATTGGTCACGGTGTTTTATCACAGCCATAGAAAAGTAAAGAAAGGGGCGGCATCGTACGAGGCAGGACTTGGTTTTCCTTTTGTCCCTGGGGGATGAACAGGACTCTTCCTCAACTTGGGCATCTTGACTTTATCCAAGGAAGGGAAATTCAGGATGAGAACAGAGAGGACCAGGCTGTCCCCTCAGCCCACAGGTATTCAGGTTGGTGCAACTTTAAAGTCCTATTCTTGGATCGTGGGAACCTCATCATGGACTGGCATGCCATGCAGGGAGGCAGCGATACAGGCTCTTCTCCCCTCCACGCCCCCCCACTTGTGT
This sequence comes from Mastomys natalensis, assembly GCA_021653895.1. Taxonomy (NCBI): domain Eukaryota; kingdom Metazoa; phylum Chordata; class Mammalia; order Rodentia; family Muridae; genus Mastomys; species Mastomys natalensis. The sequence continues at coordinate 289,483 of JAJTUV010000579.1, read as the reverse complement.
CTTCAGAAGGAATACATTACTAAAACGTGTTTACTTCAGATTTACAAGAAGCCATTCTGGTTTGCCAGTAAAGAAAGGCCGGTGCTGAAACAGACTTGGAAAAGTGTGACTTGGCTTCTGAGTAAAAACAGATGTCGTTTCCTGTGGTTGAAGTGAGCTATAGATCTCCTGACATTGCCCTGGCAACTCAGCTGCCTCCTCCTCCAGGGTTTGCGAGCCTCGGTTATGCCCTGCTCTGTGCCTGGAGGGACGGGCGTGATAGTTTTACTTTCTGCAGTGCAGTAGCCTGGGATTGTGTCTCTCTTCCCACCGGAACTGGCGTTCCAGGGCCAGGCCTTCCGACTTATGCAGGGCAACCAGAGACTCTCGGACGGTTTGTGTCAGCTAGGGGTCAGGAGCTACCCCATGGGTTGACTGGTACCATTCTGTCAGCTTTGGAAGGTGACCTTTGCCTCTTCATCAGAAACCATAGCTGGTGTCAGTAGCACCGACGAACCCATGCCCAGCCCAGCGCTGTCAGCCACCCAGGAAGTTGACTGTGGGCTCCTCTGGTCCATCACCTCTGGAACAGCAGCCTTACGCTCCCTCTCTCCTCCCACCTCCTCTTCCTTCTCCGTGTGTTCTCTCAGTTGCCCTTCCTGAGGGGTTTCCAAGCAGGGCTGTACTTTTTTGACATCTTAATAAGCAGCCCCGTGATAAAACGCAGAAGCAATGCTGGCACTTTCTTGCAGGCAGGGGCTGATTTATGGGGCTGTAGGCCCAAGGCAGTGTGGGTCTTTTTCACATATGTGAGGCATGAGCTGTTCCGAGCTGGCTCAAAAGCTCATTTGTCCTCCATGACCCCCTCGGCAGAGCTGACAAGGGCTTCGTGGGTTACCCCCACTTCATCAGCATCTGAGAAAGGGCCTGGTCAAGAAGAAAGCCTTTCAAACAATGGTGGTGAAAGCCTTGTGCTTTCCCTATCTGTGCCTGGTGGCATGGTACTTGAGGTGAGGCAGACCTGTTGCACAGCTGTGGTGGTTGCCTGGCAGAGAGTAACCGTCCCACAGGATCTGGGCTGTGCTAGAACACCCAGTGTAGTCGCTGGCTGGCTAATGAAGACTTTCTATTGGCTTAAACCCATGTCTAGGCAGTCTTCTCTGGTGAATAGCCCACAACATCTTAGAGTTGTTTGTTTGAGACAGCCTCACTAGCCATGGCTGCCCTGGAAATTGCAATGTAGCCCAGGCTGGCTTTAAACTCACAGGGGTCTGCCTGCTTCTGACTCCTGGGATTAAGGGCCACACTATCACACCTAGCTCCTTAGGAATATCTTGCCTTTGGCCACATCCTATCTCCCTCTCTTCCTGTCTACCACGAGGTAAACAGCTTCAATTTACCATAACTCCTGTTGCTATGGTGCCCTGCCTTACCACAAGCCCAGGGGCAATGGAGCAACAGCCCACCAGGAGGAATGGAGCCTAGAAAATCATAAGCCCAAAGAAAGAAGAAAGGAAGGAAGGAAGGAAGGAAGGAAGGAAGGAAGGAAGGAAGGAAGGAAGGAAGGGAGAGAGAGAGGGAGGGAGAGAGAGAAGAGAAAGGGAAAGGGGGAAGAGGGGAAAAGAAAGAGAGAAGAGGGAAAGGAGGGAGAGAATATTCGGCTTCGAATGTCAGATGGAAACCAGCCCAAGCAAACCAGAGGATAGCAAGGCAGGACTTGCATCTATATCACTACGGCCATGGTGCAGTCAAAACCGTAGAAGCTAATCAAGGCTGACAGAAAGCCTGCAAAATACAGAGCGGTGGACCAGAGTGACCATCAACATCACTCACTACCCAGGACACTGCTGAACCTGAAGGTCATTTAATGATGCAGAACCAGCCAAACACCGGAAAATGGAGATGCTTCCACCACTTAGGACCGTAAGTCACAGTCCATTGTGAGAACTTCAAAACTCAGTATGTAATGAGTCTACTTTTAACTCAGGAGCAGCGTTAGTCCAATCCCAGGATGGAAGCCAAGCCGGTTGTGTCTTAAGCAGCCCAGATAGAAACAAAGTAGCAGGTGGCAAGAGGAAATGTAAAATAGCCAGGGCACATGCAGAAAACCTCCACAGCCACCACCATGCCACCACCTAGGAAGTGAGGAACCAAGCTCTCGGCTCACTGGGGGAGAGTGCTGGGTCAAGGACGGAGGCGCCTTTGTAAACACCTTTCACAATAATTTGAGATTTACAGAAAAACTAGAGAGCTGCACGCATCCACACCCCCTTCCTAAAGTTAACACAGCACAAGTCTTGGAACCAGGCAGCTCCGGGGATACAACCCTCTCAGCTGATTTTCCGATGTGTCTTAGTTAGGGTTTCTATTGCTGTGGTAAGACACCGTGACCAAACACAACTTGGGGAGGAAAGAGTTTATTTCATCTTACAGTTTGTAGTCCATCATCCAGGGAAGGCAGGGCAGGAACTCAAGCAGGAGCTGATGAAGAGGTCACGGAGGAACGCTGTTACTGGCTCGATCTTCACAGCTTGCTCAGTTTGGTTTCTTATAGCACCCAGGGCCACCTGCCCGGAGGTGGCACCAGCCACAGTGAACTCACCCTCCCACATCCATTGTTAAGACAGCACACCACAGGCTTGCCTATAATCCAGCCCTACAGAGGTATTTTTTGATCGAGTTTCCCTCTTCTCAAATGACTCCGGCCTGTATCAAGTTGACATTGAAAGCTAGTCATCACAGACAAAGCTTCCCGTGACTAATTTCTGCCTGGACCTCCTTGTTTCTTTGGGAAGTACTCTTAAGTGCAACATTTTGCTTTGTTTTTTTAAAAAAATTACATTGATTGATTAATTGATTGATTGATTGATTGATTGATTGGTGGATTGTTGGATATAGAGTATGTGGAGCTCAAAGGACAGCTAGCCAGGGATTGAACTCAGGTAATCAACTTGACAGCAATCACCTTCACTCACTGAGCTCTCTCGCCAGCCCAGGCAGTTGTACTTTTAAGCTTTAAGTTTGCTACTCTTGGGATCATATGTACCGACCTCTCCGGCAGTGTCTCTTTGGATGGAGGCTCTGCAGCTCTGGCAGGAATCCCATGGATGGGGTGTGCCCGCCCAGTTCCCCACACTGGGCAAGTGAGGTCAGCGCTGGTATCATGGATCCAGAGGCAACTTTGATCTGCCTCATAGGTTTTCTCCTGATCAAGAGACTGTGCTTCCTCTAATTAACTTGAGGGAGAAGCTTAGCCTATAACTATACCATTTTCTAATCAATGTATACATGATATAGCCAATGTGTCGTAGCTAATGGCATTTGCTATATGTCTTGAATGTATTATTATTATTATTATTATTTTTCTGAGACAGGGTTTCTCTGTATAGCCCTGGCTGTCCTGGAACTCACTCTGTAGACCAGGCTGGCCTTGAACTCAGAAATCCCTGCCTCTTTGAATGTATTATTATGGATGATGATGATGATGATGACGGCAACAACGATGATTGGAACTAGTTCTCGATAGGTAGATGAGGCTGACCCATTTCAGATTCTCCTGCCTGTACCTTCCAAACGCTGAGATTACAGGCATATACTGCCATGCTAAGATCAAAACTAAATTCTGAAAAAGCTCTATGTATCTGAGGAAAGTTCTATGTGTTTATTTCTTATTTATTTATTTATTTATTTATTTATTTATTTATTTATTTATTTATATGATGAAAACACTGTAGCTGTCTTCAGACACACCAGAAGAGGGCATCAGATCCCACTACAGATGGTTGTGAGCCACCATGTGGTTGCTGGGAATTGAACTCAGGACCTCTGGAAGAGCAGTCAGTGCTCTTAACCACTGAGCCATCTCTCCAGCCCCTACGTGTTTATTTCTTAAAACACAACTGTATCTGTTGGGAATCCTGTGACCACTGGGTAAGATTGAAGGAAAGGATTTGGAGTTACAGAAACTGCAGCACAGGGGCCACACAGACTCTCTAAGCAAGCCAGAGCCTTCCAGGGTGATTCTGGAGACCCAGAGATGAAAAAAACAGACCTTCGTGTAGAGAAGGCTGCTGAGAGGCTTTGAACTGGGCAGGACATAAAGCCCTTTAGTCCATAATGTTACCCTAGTTAACTTTAAAAAAAAAAAATTATTTATTTAATGTATACTAGTACACTGTCACTGTCTTCAGACACACCAGAAGAGGGCATCGGATCCCATTACAGATGGTTGTGAGCCACCATGTGGGTACTGGGAATTGAACTCAGGACCTCTGGAAGAGCAGCCAGTGCTCTTAACTGCTGAGACATCTCTTCAGCCCCTACCCTAGTTAACTTACAACAAGGTAGTTAGAAGAGCCTTGGGCCCCAAGGTGAATTAAATAGTTTTCTTATTTTTTAAAAAGAAAATAGATTTGTTCAAGACTTTTCACAAACCAGTTGGGAGGCAACCAGCCGTCAGATGCACACGTCTTGGCAGACATTGAAAAATAACAAAACACTGTTAATTTGTACTTTCAAGAGAAAGGTGATTTGTTGTTTTTTAAAGTAATGAGGAAAAATCAACATCTTTTGGAAAGACATTTGAGAGAACCTTCTGGAGACAGATGGGCTAAAATTTTATTGTGGCCCAGAATAGCTTAAGCTATTAGCAAAATGCTCCTGGCTGTATGTTTAAAAAAATAGACACTAAGGGCTAGAGAGGCGGCTTAGCAGGAAATATAGCTTGCTGTTTTGCTCTGTACTCTGAAGTATAGAGACCTGACAGACTGGTCAAATCATGTTCTTAGGGAAGGAGGGGAGGAGTATAGGGCAAGAGTAGAGTGGGGCTAACCCGACCTCTTCAAAGCCTGGATAGATGAAGGAAAAGGACTGGTGTATATTTTGGCTTTCATCTGGACACTCATGTTCCTTCCCCGGCTCTGGGAATGCTTTGTCTTGCCTTGGAGCTGTGGTGTCAAGTAGTTCGTGATGGCTTTGAACTCACTATGCATCTGAGGATGACCTAGAGCTTCTGTCCTTCCTGTCCCTACCTCCTAATTGCCTGCCCAGTTTGCTCTACACTACAGATTGAAGCTAGGGCTTCATTTGCAGTAGGCAAGCACTGTACCAAGAGCACCACATGCCCAGCTACATAGGTAACTTTTACATATGCATTTGTGCAGGATGCCTGGTGAGTGTGTGTGATCAGACTGGCTTAGACCTGTGTTCAAGAGGATGAACCAAATGCTCTCAGCATAGGTGTTTGAGATTCTGTATGTGTGTTGTCTGCAGCCCAGCAAGGATGGGCGGCAGGTTGCATCCGCACAGCACATAGGTCTAGTTTTTAGTTCAGGAACCCTGAGAATGTGAAATGTTATGAAATAGAATGTTGGTTTGAAAGCAAAGGATTTGCCAAGCTGAAAATTGGATCCTGCGCCTCTTCTCTCCACATCATTGTGACTCAGAGAGGAAACTGTCCTGGGGCTTCATGGGCTATGCTGAACTGGACTTGCCCCCATTTGGAGCTGGAATGGTAAGGTCTTCTGTATCTTTCCAGATGTTAATGGCATCATGTGCCCGGTGCCCACTGGCCACAGATGGAAGGGATTTGTAAACTCAAATCCGCCAAGAATGTGCCCTCGCAGGAGCGGTGGAACGAGCTGCCCCGTGTCAGCCTGAGAGAGGGGAACCGCTTCTAGCTGCCTGTCAGAGATTTCCTCCCCAGGGGTATTAATCTTGTGAACATGGACTACTGGGAACACAGTGAGTACGCACACCCTGAGTTCCATCCCCAGCAGTGCAGGATTAGGTACGATGGGGCACGCACGTGACCCCAGCATGCAGGAGGGTCACAAGCTGAAGGTCATCCTCAACTATATATTAAATTTTAGGTCACCTGAGTGACATGAGACACTAGCCCACATCCCCACAAGAATTTCATGGGGTGTGCCCCCAAGAACACGTGCGGCCTGTGAAAGAAGTGGACGGTTGCCTCGTTCGGACTGGACAGGACTTACTGAAGCACCTGGGGGGTCCCCAGGCAAGGATGGGGTCTAGACAGGCTGTGTACTTGTGGCTGAGTAGGGAAGGCTGTGTTCCCTCACACTCAAGACAGCCAAGAGCTTCTGGGCTCCATCCACAAACCTATGAGCTGCTCTGATGACCAGCCAATCTCCAGCTTACTCTCAGGCTGCTAGAGTCTCTGCTAATGACACAGGATCCCCGGAAAGGGGTGACAGGACTGACAGAGAGCGGGCTTGTTCGGTCAGGATGTGTAAGAAGCTGTTCACCTCTTCTGATAGTTTATTACTAAGAAGCCTCCTTCATGCAAGCATTTAAAGCCCAGATAGAACCAGTCACTCTGAGACTGGAGCGATGGCTCAGGGGTTAAGCGCACACCAGCTGTGTATCCGCGAGGAGGACCTAAGTTCGGGTCACAGCACCCAAGTACAAGCTGGGTATGGTTTCATGCAGCCTGTGACTCAGGTGCTGTGGGTGACAGAGACAGGAAGCTGGCTGCCAGCTCCAACTTTAGGGAGAGATCTTGCCTTTATGAGAAGACACTTCCCTCTCCGGGACTCCACACACATGCATGCACCCACCGTCATATGCACCACACACAATGCTCCACACTCACAGGAGAATTGAAAAACAAGTAAAAGCTTCACTTTGGGGATTTCCAACGTGTTCTGCATTAAACCGTGACCAAAGGACGTCATGCCAAGGACAAATCACATGCTTGCATTTCACCACATAAAACAATGACTCTCAGGCAAAAGTCACGATGTTCCCAACCATGCAGCACTGTCCAAGCCACAGGGTGTTTGTTAGAGACCTGGACAGCGGTGGCGCCTGGTGATTTGGGGTCCAATCAGAGGGAAACCAGAGACAGCATTCTGCAAATAAGCAAAGTATCGGTGTCCACCAGGAAGTACCTGGGGTTTCCTGTTGGAAGCCACCCAAGCCCATGGCTCCTGGTATATATATACAAGACCTTTCCAGGGAAGGAACTTGTTCCAGTGGCTGCAGGCTTGCCACAGGTACCTCAGTGGAGTGCCACAGGTGTCGGGAGGAGCACACTCCTGGGTTGAAGTTCTTGTTTCTCAAGCTCACTCAAGGGTACCCAGAGGAAACTTGGGGGCACAGGAGATGTTGGAGAGAGGTGTGCTGTGGCCAGGCTCGGCTGCCTGCCTTGGTCTGAAGTGACGTAATCGTTATCAAGTTGACAAGGACTTGCCAGGGTTCATTCTCATTGTCAGTTTGACCGGCTTCAGAATCACACAGACAAGGTTCTGAGCCCGTGGAGGGCGTTTTCAAAGACGTTTAACTGAGAGAAGACTCATCCTGACTTTGGCAGCATCACTCATGGGCTGGGATCCCAGACTGAGTGAGAGGGGAGCTAAGCAGGAGCATTCATTTCTCTCTGGTCTGGATCGTAGACACCACCCCACCTTACTCTGCATCCTCCATGCTGTTCCCACCAGGATGGGGCCTGTGTCCTTGCAGAAACAATTCTTAGGCAAATGGATGGAACTAGAAAATACCATCCTGAGTCAGGTAACCCAATCACAAAAGAACACACATGGTATGCACTCACTGATAAATGGATATTATCCCAGAAGCTCGAAATACCCAAGATTCAACTCACAGACCACATGAAGCTCATGAAGAAGGAAGAGCAAAGTGTGGGTGTTTCGATCCTTCTTAGAAGGAGTAACAAAATACTCATGGGAGCAAATATGGAGACAAAGTGTGGGACAGAAACTGAAGGAGGGGTCTTCTGGAGACTGTTCCACCTAGGTATCCATCCCATGTGCAGTCATCAAAGGTAGACGCTGATGTGTATGTCAGGAAGTGCATGCTGACAGGAACCTGATATAGCTGTCTCCTAGAGGTCTGCCAGAGCCTGACACATACAGAGGCAGATGCTCACAGCTAACCATGAACTGATCATGGGATTCCCAGTGAAGGAGTGAGAGAGAAGACTAAAGGAGCTAAAGGGGTTTGTGGCTCCATGGGGAGAGCAATAAACAACCAACCAGAGCTCCCTGGGTCTAAACCCCCAGCCTGGGAGCACATAGGGAGGGACCCATGGCTCCAGCTGTGTATCCAGGGAAGGATGGCCTGTTGGGCATTGGTGGGTGAGGAAGTCCTTGGTGAAGGCTGGATGCCCCAGTGTGGGGGATTCGAGGGCAGGGAGGTGGGAGTGCGTGGGTAGGGGCACATCCTCATAGAAGCAGGAGGAGGGGGGATGGGATAGGGGGTTTCTGGAGAGGGGACTGGGGAGAAAAAGTTCCTTCTTTAAGTTGCTTTTTGTTGAGTGGCCACAATGAGAAAAGGTAACCAATACTGTGGCTCAGTTGCAAAGAGCTCTAGAGACTGCGGGGGTTGGGGGGCTCGGGTGGCAGAGGTTGGTCTGCAGGGCTGGCAGAGCCCCTGGATATAGTCACAGCAGTGGTAACAGAGGTTGGAGAAACGCAGGGAAGGGAGCCCAAGGGTCTGATGCTGTGCAGGGACACATGGGAAAACATGGAAGAAACACAGAGTGCTTGGGAAGGACCAGGCTCTGCGCATCAGTCACCCACATGTAGCTGACTTTGAACTGAACATTCTTAGAACAATGCCAAGCAACTCAGGTAAGAACAGGGGAGCTGGGGGACTACAGAGAAGACTCGGTGCTTAAGAGCACTGGCTGCTCTTCCAGAGGACCAGGGTTCAATTCCCAGCACCACGTGGTGGCTCACAGCTGTCTCTAAGTCCAGTTCCAGAAGATCTTCTGACCTCCAAAGGCATCAGGCGTGCGTGTGGTACACAGAAACTGAGTTTTCGGTTTGATTTCAACAAGGTTAAAATGGAAAATGGAAAAACCATCACTTTTCAGGAAAATAAAACCGAATCCCAGCTTTTCATAACAAAACATTCACAGTGTCCAGGACAATCTTCATTTGGATGATTCTCGTGGGAGGGCAACTTGCCACTTAGGAGGATGTTGGTAGTTTCTGGCAACAGCTTTTAAATTAATTGTTGTTATGTGTATGCGTGTGTGCTTGCCTGAGTTTATGGAGACCGCATGTGTGCAGGAACCCAGAGAGGCTGAAGAAGACATTGGATGCCCTGGAACTGGAGTTACAGACTTAGGAACTACCACACGACACCAGAAACTGAACCCGGGTCCACTCCAAGAGCCACTCTAAACCACTGAGCCATCTCTCCATCCCCGAGAGACATCTTTGATTGTTACAACTAGAGTGTTCTGTCATTGTCATAGTTTGAGGACAGCCCAGGAGCATGGATGGAAATCCACAGTGAAGATAAGACAGCCTCCAAATGAGAATTATGTCATCTACGACTGGCTCAAGCCACAATGGCTCAGCAAGCAAATGGCCTTGCATCACAAGCTTGACAGTCTGAGTTCAGTCCCCCAAAGCCACATAAAAAGTCAGGTGCCATGATGCACACCTATAATCCCAGCACTCCTACAGGAGATAGGACAGGAGAGTAGGCAGACTTTCCTGGACCAGTCAACCCGGTGTGTGTAGTGCAAGAGAAACAAGTCAGACCTTTCCCCAACAAGTGGCCCCTAACAGTAATTATCTAATTTCTACACATACACCCGGGACATTGTGCTTGGGAACAAGGGTTCCACAGTTGGCACTGATTGCCAGTTTGTACAGAACAGACCCATAGCAGGCAACAAGTACATGTACTTTCCCTGGTTCAGAGGCACCTCCACACACCTAGGGTCACCCCTGGAATCTATCCCTGGGGTGTGAATGTGCAGAGCCAGATGACCAAAATACTAACAGGACAGGTGCTAGGAAGCGGGGCCACCTGTCTTAGGTTCCCACAGACACCCCAGAGCGGGCCTTCTGCTGGGGCCCCTTTTATAATGATGTCAGGGCAGATATCCTCATCTCCAGGGTTAGAATGTCCCACTGATGGACACCAAGTGAGTGGCTATGCCTACAAACTCTATCCTGACCAAAAGAAAGAGACCTCCTGCCTTGACTCAGTCGCTTGAACAGGTCATACATGCTGCAGACTCACCAGGAAAGCTACAGTGGCCTGACATGGCCGGACAGTTGAATCTTCACATCCTTGGCACTCAGAACTCTTATGGCTCCATTGAGTTTGCGTTTGAGACCGAGGACTGTTTCATGTTCATTTCTATACCATATGCCAGACATATGGGTGTTTGCACATAGGTCCCTGAACCTGCTTTCTCTTCCCAGGTGAGGCCACTCACCATCCAGATACTCCAGTTTTGGTTTATGGTATTGGCCCAAGCTTCCCACAGAACTGCAGTCACCAGGCCTCAGTAGTGAGGTGTCTCAGAGAGTTGACTTTGAACTTATGGTTTCAGAGGGTTAGAGTCCATGATGGCTCATAGTAGTGAGACAGAGTTCAGCAGTCACCTGTTTCTGGACCCTTTCACAGAAGCAAGTTCTGAGGATGTGAGGACAGCTGGCTTCCTGGGGTCACCATTGCTGGTTTGCCCAGTGACCCCACTCATGGACATCCCAGGCAGCATGGCAGCCCTCCTGTAATCCAGGGCTCAGGAGCTGGAAACAGGATCCCTGAACACACATGCCAGCCAGGCTAGCCAAACTGTCAGGCTCCAGGCTCAAATGAGAAACCCTATGTAGTAGAAGTAATTATTTAACCCCAAATTTGTCGCTGTAAGTTCTCCTACCCGAAGGAGACCATAAAGGAAAACACAACTCAATAATTATGGTATAAATTGCACGCCTGGATTGGGCAGATTTACCACTACATTACTCTAATCCCCGGCTATGAGATCCCTTATAACTTGCGGTTTTATCCAGGCCGCGTGGTTGTCCAGCTCCGGCTCTTCCTGCTCTTCCGTTGTCGTCGGCTTCCTTCTGCTCTGCTTCCTCCTGCTTCTACCTCCTGCTTCTACTCTTCTTCTCTCCCGTCGACTCCTTCTCTTCTGCCTCCTTTTATATCGAATTCCTCTCACTCTCTCCTCCCTAAGTCTTTTTCTCTGCCTCCCCTTCTACTGCCCACTCTCTGGCTCTAGTCTTTATTTTACAGGTTTTAATTGGACAGAAAGAAGGTTTACAAGATGTTGTCTGTGTACAGATTCAATCATCCTCTGCAGACTCTCCCAGAAGGGTGGAACTAGGATCAAAATACAAGGCTGGGGCTATCCACAACACCCTGCCTCAAGAAAGAGGGAGAAACATGCTAAAGGAAGGAGGAGCATGCTAAAGGAAGACACTTGCTGTCAGCCTCTGGCCTGCACACAGGAACACAGACACACACACACACCCATGCACACCACAAACACAGTTTGCAGGCAGTAAGCCAGACTTCCTCCATACCAAGTAGCTTACTTTTCTCTGCTGTGGTATAACACCATAGCCAAGGCAACTTCTAGAAAAGAGAGTTTATTTTGGACTTACAGTTTCAGAGGGTTAGAGTCCATGATGGCAGAATGGAGACAGTAGCAGGCAGTTGAGAACTCAGGAAACCCAAGAAAGATAACTTGAAATGACCGGAAACCTCAAAGCCCACCTTTGTGACATAACATCAAGGCCATACTTCCTAATTGTTCCCAAACAGCCACACTGGGGACTGTCTTACTTATTTTCCTATTGCTGGGAAGAGATACCATGAGTAGGACCACTTATAAAGGAAAGCATTTAATTGTAGCAGACAGGAGGCACGGTGCTGGAGCAATAGCCAAGAGCTTATATCTGATCCTCAAGCAGGAGGCAGGGAGAGGAGAGAGGAGAAACACAAAGTCAAGAGGCACTCCAACAAGCACACTTCCAACAAAGGCAATCCTAACAAGGCACAACTCACAATTCCAAAGATCTGAGCAACTGCTGAGCAAACACAAATACAGAGCCTATCGGGAGCCAAATCTAACCCCAGAGGACAACAGTGTCCAAACTCTCAACTAAGGAACACCTCCAATTCTCCCACAGCACCAATGCTGGCACACGACACATGGCTCTATAGGGAGCCTTTGATCTCCCGAGGCCAAACCTCCTCGTAAGGGAGGATCCTTAACAAATGGCATGCTGCACACCTGGCTGTCCTGGGCTAGCCATGTTCTCCACCAACATCCTTGTTGCACACACACACAAAGCAACGCACACGCACGACGCGACGCAGCAGCAGCGCGCAGCACCACGCAGCACCCGGTGGTAGAATGACAAACTGCTCCACAGCGAGCCAGATCCAGCCCGGTCCGGCATTCCCGTCGGCAAAGGTTCCCACATATGTGAGAAGGTCTAGGGTCCCAAATGCTCGAAGATGTCGGCGGCAGACACAAGGAGACACGTGGAGATTAATGGCTTTATTGATCATGACGATAGCTGTATCTGGATGATGTGCGCCCCTGCAAATGCCAGGAGGGGCTTCCTTATATTGAGGAGTGGGAGAGAGGAGGGGCTAGGGAGGGGAAAACTTAATTAGCTATGTCCCCCCGGCCTTATGTAAATCTCAAGGCAGAGGACTGTTAGTCACGCCCCATACCTGTGTCTTACATGATTGAAGGTATAGGTTAAATGGAGACTGCTTGGGTGTGTTTTGTGTGTGTGTGTGTGTGTGTGTGTGTGTGTCAGGGCCCCGGGTTCTGGGGGCGTGGCCAAACACCTGCAATCTCAGGGTTCCAGGCCCATGGGAACCCTTCCACGGCCCAACATCTTGGTTCTGGTTCAGTTATTTCTTCTTGAAGAATCTGTTGAGCAGTGGCATCCATTACCTCAAGTCCCAGCAGCAGGAGGCAGCTGTTACTGGTTTTCTCCCAGTCAGTTTGTCTCCCTACTCAACGCCCACACGGCTTCCGTGCTGCTTCTAGCTGAGGAGAGGTTCATGGCGACCCTCAGGTTCTGCTTCACACTTCCGAGGAACACTCTAGGGGGAGTGGAGTCCCCACTGCCCACTCATCAGTGGCCAGCTCTCTCCAGTTATGCCCATCCTTTCTGCTCTGTGATCATTGGCAAGTCTGAGGGTCCCTGGGCACCTACCTTTAGCTTCCTCTGATCCAGGGCAGGAAGTGGAGACTCAGGGCAAAGGTGGGGATGTGTGGACCTTGGGGCAGAGCTCAGGGCCTCCTTCGCTCAGACTCTCAGAGTTTGAATATTCAGCACCCCAATCCCAGAAAGGAACTATCAGTACACTCTTTATTTTCTGCTCACAGAAGAGTGTGTGTGTGGGGGGTTGTTCCTTTTTTTTTTTATTATTATATTAGCTAGCATTCGAAGGAATGGGTTTCACCATGGCATTTTTAAAAATATATGTCTTTTGTAAATAAATATCTAATAAAAATAAATAAATGGCTTTATATCTTGTTCTTTGCTCACCATGGAACAGTCAGGTAAGTGGTCCCTGGTAGACCTGTGTGATACCACACAGTTCCCATGCATGGCTCAGGAGTTCACCAGCCAGTCCCGGCCAGCTGTTCCACACCTGAGAGCAGACCTAAGACGGAACCCTGCAAGACTCAGAGAGGAATACACAGCAGGAACTTTAACGGAGGAGTCAAGGTGTCTACCCTTCCTAGAGGCCGGTTTGCACATTTTAACCATCGGAGGCTGGGGCTTGTCGATGCTGTGCTAGGGGAAGGCTTTCAGGGGGTTCCCTTAATACATCTGAGATGTCATCTGCATACTCCTGGTGCCATGAGGAGAGGCACCCGAACACTTCAGCGGTCCACAAAAGTCCCTGCCAGGAGCTGAAGATGCCTCTATTCCACAGGCCCCCAGCTGGCCCTGCTGGTTTCTACACACACACACACACACACACACACACACACACACACACACCCAACAACACCAGAACCAAAGCCTTGAATATACTATAGCAGCCTTCCCTGACCTCCTCAAGGTTTGTGAAGGTCCCCAAGGATCAGTAGGAAAGAACACTGCACATTTCTTACCGAGTGTTGCCTCCTTAGGCTGTGAAATGAGAATACCCGTATGAAAGAATATTCCGGATCTATACCTGGTCCAAAGAAAAGGACTGACTCAACAGCCCACTCGCAAGGCCACCCCAGTCCCCATCGGTCCCAGAACTGACCACTCAGAGGAAGAAGTGCTTCCCTTTCTGTGAGAGCCGTTCCTCCCTCTCCTCAGACTTTTGGCTGTCATGTGTGATAGTACATACAGTTACTGTTGGGTTTTGTTGTCCCGGATGCTTAGACAAACAGCATCTCACGATGTGCATCTTCTTCCTGTCTTTTAGCTCAGGGTACATCCTGTCAGCTGACAGGGACTCACTCCAGCCTTCACCGACACAGAGCAGTCACCTGAGCAGAGCACAACACGACAGCACCGTACCAACACGGCTCCCTACAGAGAGGATGCTGCACACACAGCCCATGGCTTCTCACGGTAATCAGTCCTCCGGTGTGGACATTCTTTTCCACACTCCTACTTCTATAGACCAGGATTTCCCAAGTGTGTAAAAAGAGGAGTCTCTGAGCTGTAGGAGAAGCCTGTGTCTGATGGAACCTCATCTGTCCATGGTGGTTATGACAGTTCCACCCTTTCTGGAACAGAAGAAAAGTAAAGGGTCTTTATTTCCTGTGAGGGTTTATTTATGCTCGGCCCAGGGAGTGGCACTATTAGGAGGTGTGGCCTTGGAGTTGGTGTGTCACTGTGGGCGTAGGCTTTAAGACCCTCTTCCTAGCTGCCTGGAAGCCAGTCTTCTCCTAGCAGCCTTCAGATGAAGATGTAGAACTCTCAGCTCCTCCTGCACCATGCCTGCCTGGATGCTGCCATGTTCCCACCTTGATGATACTAGACTAAACCTCTGAACCTGTAAGCCAGCCCCGATTAAATGTTGTCCTTATAAGACTTGCTTTGGTCATGGCAGTCTGTTGACAGCAGTGAAACCCTAACTAAGACATTTCTGTATTATATACCAGCAGCTTTTGGGCTCCGCTTGGCTCTCAGGTATAAAACCTTGATGTTCTGTGACTCAATGAAGTTGAGAGCATCATGACCTAGAAGGCACATCTGCCCACTTCTTCTTTCCTGACAGTGATTGCTGGCCACTTTTAGCTTATTTTGTTGATTTTCATGAATTCTTCACGTTTTCTAAACTATCTTTTCTGGGTCAGCGTGTGCCTGTGTCTCTCCCTACTTACTGGCTTTGTCAGTGTGTTGATACTGTCATTTGATTGAGTAGCCATTCTTTCGTTTGTTTGAGATAGAGTTTCTCTGTGTAGTCCTAGCTGTCTTGGAACTTTCTCTGTAGACTGGGCTGGCCTCAAACCCACAGAGATCTGCCTGCCTCTGCCTCCTCAGTATAGGGATTTAATGTATGCATCACCACCACTGGGGTAGTAGCCATTCTTAATTCTAGTATACTAGAAATATTTCAGTTTTCCCATGATGTGTGCCTGTTTTCAGACCCACTCAATGGGAAGCTGTAGAAATAGTCTCTATAGCACCTGTATGTGTTTATAGTGCATCTCCTTTAACTCTTTAATCTAAATGGAATTGGTTTTTGAGAACTGTGAAGTAAGGAGTCAAGGTTCTGTTTGGTTGTTTTGAGACAGGGTCTCACTTCGTATCCTCGGATGACGTGGAACCCACTGTGTACATTGGGTTGGCATCAGACTCACAGAGATTCATCTCCCTGTCTCAGCCTCCTGATTGTGTACATTAAAGACACATACCTGCACTGTGCCCAGCTGGCTACTTTTTTGCTGTGACAAACGCCCCCGGGTTGATTCTGGTGGTTTCCATTTGCTGTGGTGGGAAAAGCATGGCAGAACTCATGGCCACTGGAGGATCTGCTGAGATTGTTCCCACTGGTGGAGCAGGGCACTGAGGATGAGCCAGGAGTGGAGCCGGTCTATTACCCTGACAGGGCAGCCCAAGCGATCTGCCTCCACCAGTCAGTCCTCACAACACCAACACAGCACTCTAGATGGAGACCAGGCATTCAAACACACCAGCTGTGGGGGAATCATGGTCCACATTCAAACCACAGGATAGGAGGCTATTTTCACCAGTCACTGTCCCCAGACCTCCTCGCTGCTTCCTTGTGTGCATACTTGTGTGGCTGATTGGACAGAACACAGCTGCTCCAGCATAAAGCCGGGCTGCTCCGGCCTCCAGTTTCCCCCATACTGACTAATAGCCACACCCACAAACCCAGGGATCCTGCTCCCACTTAGCCTTTAGCGGACGTGTTCCTCACCTATGCTCTTCCTTAGATCTTGCCTGGAACTGTCCCCATATAATGTGAGGGTCACGACTTAGCTTTAGTAAGTAAAATCTCATTTTGAGTCTAAAAAGTTTTTGTTTCCTTTCTTAAAAACTCTTGATTTGCACACACGTGTGAACCTGGATGAGTTTTCATGCACCGTGTGCATGTAGCAGCCCATGGGGGTCAGAAAGGAGGATCCCTGGATTGGGGATCATGGGTATTTGTGAGTTGCCATGTGGGTGTTGGGAACAGAATTGCTGAGTCCCCTCTCCAGGCACCTAGTGTTGTCTTTAATAACTTTCACGTACTCCAAAAGATTAAGGCCCAAATAGAAAAGGAGAAAATACAAGAAGCAGGGAACATGAGTGACCTGCACGTGCAGTGTTGCCACGTGTGAATGTCTTCCCATCCGCTCTCACGCCTTATGATAGAACTGACTGGGCACACAAACGTTCACTTATGTGCACTCGAGCCCGTGCACACACACACACACACACACACACACACACACGTGCACATATGCATGTATAAGCCCACATATACATACACACACACACACACGTGCGCGCACACATGTGGGTGAGCACACACACGCACACATGCACACACACCCATAGCCCACAAGCATACACATGTGCACACACGTGTGCACACACACCTTCACTCGGGTGCAGATTCAGTGTGGTGTGGTGGCGGCCGTCTTCACACTATCTACCCTCTGGAGCCAGGATGCCTTGCTGTGCCCCTGGCAGAAAGTCCAGCCCTGCTGCATAGACACCTGCAGTGTGGCTTCCCCTACAGGGACAGCGGTAGAGACTCGCTCACCCTGTCTTGAGGCCACGTGAGCTTGACTTTGGATATGTCTGCTCACTGCAGAGATTTGGGAGATGGGTTCTGCTCCCAAAGAAACAAAAAACTCAGAGCTAATGGCTTCTGTCTTATTTTCCGAGTTAAGCATGCAAAAGAGAAATCTGATAGGAGGGCCACGTCTAAGTAAGTTGAAAATAGCTCTTTGGACAAGTGTAAACTGAGCGTGCTAGGTGTCAGGAACACAGTGTTTTCTTGTTTAGTTGGAAACAATCCTTTTCTAGCTGAACATGAAAAAAAAAAAAAAAAGGGAGTCTCCGTGGATTGTCTTCAGGTGGCTTGGCCTGTCATTCCAATGCAACCCATGTGTACGATAGGAGCAGTCAAAGTGGTAACCATCTGAGAGTCACCTCACAACTCTTCACACCCCGGTCACTGGGGACCAGCTGTGTGTGATGCTGTTAGCTTGGCATAAAGCAGAGAGTGGTTCCCTCTGAATTCTGGACTGAGGGTCCATACAGAGATCAAGGACCATTACTATTAGTCTGCTGAAAATACATCCTAGAAGCAACTCCTCCAGTGGCCTTTTGTACTGAGGGTGGTACTGCTGCCCCCTATTGGTAGAGGAAGACACAGTCAGAGCCCTGAGCTAAGATCCCAGGTTCAAGAGGGTTAGGATGCCACAGCAGGCTGGGTGCAGAAGCTGCCTGCTAACACCCAAGCCCTGAGGGGAAGACTACCCAGCCTGGTGACCTTAAAATGATAGTGTCAGTACTTTTAAGCTAGTTCCAGACAGGATTTGCTCCTTCCCTCCTACTCACCATTTCAACTCTTTAAGTCTTTTATTACATTTATGTGTGTACGTGTATACATCACCGTGCACATGCAGGTCAGAGGACAGCTTGTGGGAGTTAGTTTTCTCCTTCTACATGTGGGGCCTGGGGTGAAGTTCAGCTTGCCAGCAAGCACCGTTACCTTGCCAGCCATTTTGCTGACCCACATTGTAAATCTTCTTGTAAATCACATTGTAAATGACTTGCTAAGTCATTCCATTTTATTTCATTCTATATACATAGCACTCAGGAATACATTTGCTGTGCCAACGTGAATTATGTTTATTTCTGATTTGTTTTTTTTTATTATGCATTACTTTTTATTCGTGTTTCCCATATTAGACATTTTATTATCAGCTTGCATTAATCACACATGCCAGGCTTTGTGTAACATTTTTATACTTGTACATAAGGCTCTGATTATATTTTCTCATTACGTATGCTGATTCCCTTCTTAGTCCTTCACATTCGAGAAAGTGTCCCATACTCACCCTCCAAGTCTGCCTAGAGTTGAAATGCTCAAAAAATCAGCACCAAACTTTTTGTTAGTCTGAGCTACATAGCGCTTATAAATGTAGCTGCCTTAGGGTTTTACTGCTGTGAACAGACACCATGACTAAGGCAAGTCTAATAAAGGACATTTAATTGGAGCTGGCTTACAGATTCAGAGGTTCAGTCCAGTATCATCAAGGTGGGAGCATGGCGGCATCCAGGTAGACATGGTGCAGGCAGAGCTAAGAGTTCTACATCTTAGCTGAAGGCTGCTAGCAGAATACTGGCTTTCAGCCAGCTAGGGTGAGGGTCTTAAAGCCCACACCCACAGTGACACACCTACTCCAACAAGGCTACATCTATTCCAACAAGGCCACACCTTCTAATAGTGCCACCCCCTGGGCCAGGCATATACAAACCATCACAGTTGCATAATTCCATTTACAGGGCTTTCCAATTTTCTAGTTTAGAAAATGACTACACATCTAAAATTTGCCTCAGCCATCCCAATATACCCCATAAACATGATGCCCCTATCCTGACAGCACCTGGGCACCACCTTCAGTGCATCGTGTTTCACAGGCTGCTTCAGAAGCTCATGTGCCTCTGTATACATTAGATATTGCTGGGTGTTTGGGCAGGTCCATGGCTGCCTCCACCACTGTCACAGTAAACAGTTACATGGGTGGCTCGATGGGGTAAAGACGCCTGCCACAGAGCCTGAAAACCCAAGTTCCACCTCCGAGAACCTTCTTGGAGAACCAGCTCCTTTAAGTTGTCCTCTGACCTTCACGCATGTACTGTGGCATGTGTGTGCATGTGATAAGTAATACATATAAGTAATAGATAAATGTAGAGAAGCAACAAGGGGAAGAGGAGGAGGAGGGGGAGCACGGAGGGAAGGGCAGGAGGGGAGGAGTAGCAGAAAAACAGGATTTTTACAGGAAACCAGTAACTTGGATAGTTTAAATATTTTCTTCCCAGATAGTTTTTGTGAGGGGCGATCATGTTACAACCACATAACCGAGTCCTGCAGGTATGCTTCCTGGCAGCACAGTGACACCATGCGTTCTCCACACTGCTGGACTTGCCTCCTGTGTCCAGCAGGCTCCCTGACCCACAATCATCTACTGTGCTGTGGCACTCCTTCAGGGTGACAGCTCCTCACACAGCCTCTGGTGGGGACAGCTCAGGTATCCCAAGAGGCCAGAAACCCTCCTGAGAGGGCTAAGAAGTCAATGAGACACACCTGACCCCAGTTGTCACTCAGTACACTTGGACAGCCAATGGCCTAACTTCAGCATGGGGTGGAAGGGGCCAGGCAGGAGCAGGGGTTCTACTCAGGTCAGCTCTGCCTTTTCTCCTTGTGTGGAAGCCTGTCTCCCCTCAGGGGGGATTTGACTCAAGCTACAGGAAATGTTGGAGAGCTGGGTCTGTAGCCAAGTCTTTCTTCATGAGAAAATGAGGGTCATCTCTGTCCAAAGGAACATGGGACTGGGTAAAAACCACCCTCTACCCTCTATGGCTCTGTGTCTCATACTGTGTCCACCTTGGTCACACCCTCGCTGTGCCAGGGATGGAAGGCAGGATCTAATGATTAAGCAAGCTCTGAGTACAACATCACAGCACAACCCTCAGCCTGGTTTTGGATGTTCCATGTCAATCGTTTACTGTTCGTGAATTTGACTGTTTCATCCAGAGGAGGCAGGGGGTGTCCCCATGGATTAGCGCCTACAGCAGGCTGTCTGGTTAATGGTTGAGTGCTCAGCTGTCTTGGCATAAGGGTATTGTTTCCTGTGGCAGTTCTAGTAGACTGTACCTCATGATGCAAGCTCCCCTTCGAGAAGGCATCACAGAGAGGCAAAGTACCTGGATGCAGTCTCGTCTACCCAGAGGTTCAAAGGCCTCAGCCTGTTTCTGTCAGCTTCCAGCTTATCCTCATCTGGCAAACAAGTTCCCACTATGCAGATGGAGAGGTGACATCCATCTCCTGGAAGCCACAGTCCGGCTCTGGGTAGCTGCTTTCCCCAATGGCTTTTTTCATTTGCAGTTGCTTTCAGCTCCTCTGCCAGACCCAGCCAAGGAGTTGTCTCCGTTTGGGGACAGCTGTTGGCAGATGGGTTAACTATGTGCAGAAATGACAGCTTCATCTGTCAGACTGGCTACTTAAGAAGTGTTTGCATAAGGTTTCTCTAAAGCAAAAACCTTTACTGGTTTTGTAGCTCAGGCTGGCTTTGAACTTGCAGTACCTTAATAGATTTAAGCTTGCAACAGCACACCTGGCTTGTGCACAATGCCTCACTACAGTATGTCCCCAGGTAGATCGAGCGTGGTACAGTTTGACATGGACTCACTAACCCAATTAAAGGGAATCGACTCCCACTCATGAGGTTAGAAAGGAGCATAGGAGTGTCAGGTCCTGCTCTCTGATCCCAGGAGGGACCAGTTAAAGTGCTTGAAATCTTTTAACACAATGAAGATAAGGACACTGGCTTTTAAAGGGTGTGGCTATTGTAAGCTGAGCACACTCCAGTGGATAACTCCAAACCCAGGAGTATAAAGGTGGCACAATTCGGGAAGTCACCTGGTGTGGGAGTAGATCTGGGTTAGCGGAAGGATTCAGGGGATGAATATGATCAAAATATATTGCATTAAATTCTCAATAGAATAAAACCTTTTAAAAAACCCAACTATGGAACAAAAGATGTGAATTTCATGGACACTCAGGTGCTTTCTGTTCCTCTGATATGGAGGACTGTGAGCAAACTTGAAATAGGAAATAACCAGTGCTCGGGTCAGCAGACACAGGAGGTGCTCAGCGGACACCCGGAGATGGTGCCAAGGCTGAGGAAGATGCAGTCACTTGTTGACACGTGTAGTGGTTTGAATAGGTTTGGCCACCATAGGCTCGTGTGTTTGAATGCTTAGTCTACAGGGAGTGGTACTATTAGGATCTGTGGCCTTGTTGGAGGAAGTGTGTCACTGTGGAGGCAGGCTTTGAGGTCTCCTATGCTCAAGCTCCATCCAGTGTGGTCCACACTCTCCTGTTACCTACAGATGAAGATCTCAGTTCCTTCTCCAGCACCGTGTCTGCACGCCTGCCACCCTGTCTCCTACCAAGATGATGATGAACTAAACTCCTCAAACTAAGCCAGCCCCAATTAAATGTTTTCTAAGAGTTGCCTTGGTCATGGTGTTTCTTTACAGCAGTAAACCCCTCAGACGACATGGACACTCAATGGGCCACACAAAGTCCACTCTCTTGGTCAGCATCCCAACGTTCTGTTAAGAGGATATCAGTGTCCCTGAGCCCTGGATTTCCTGAAGGGAAAGAGAAAGATCATAGAGGAAGAGAGAAGGGTCACATTCCATAGCTTATTACTGAGGGCAGAGATGTATTTATATTTCAAACCAATTCCTCATCAAATATTAAAGCCAGGGGCCTGAGAGACAGGTCAGTGGTTAAGAATGAATACAAACCCCTGCAGAGGATCTCAGTTCTGTGCCTAGCATTCATGTTGGGTGACTCTAGCTCCTGGGGATGGATCTGACATCTCTGGTCTCCACAGTAAACACTCATGTGTACACATCCACATACGGACACGTAAACAAACTGCCTAAAGACAAAACTTGGGTCCCTGCTGTCCTCACCTGGATTAGGGAATATGGTCAGCTCAGCAAGGCATCACTGGCCAGGGCCTCTCCAACCTACTCTTCAGAACCCCCAAAACCACTCCCAGAGGCCCATGGTTGCTCCAACTTTTCTCCCAGCAGCCTCTGAACTTCAGGATATCCCTCCTTCTGGAGACAAACTGAAAACCTGAAAAAGGATCCGGTATTGCCGTTATGTGCTGGAGCTGTGATGTTACTCAATGCCATCTTCATGAACTATGCTTGCAAAATTGGCTCCCAGTTACCTGGAACTATCAGAAAGGCAGAGCCAGCCATAAGGGTCATGAACACATCATGAAACAGGAGTGGTGCTTCTGGAAACATTAACCAGGGGCCTCTGGGGCTGGTTCTGGACCACAGGGATCATCCTAGGACAGACAGGGAGGTGGCTTCGAGGCCATAGACACCTCACTCCTCCCCACATGCTGACTACAATTATACCCTGACACTAAACTACCTGTAGAGAGCATGCATGCTGTCCCACTACGGATTCTAGATAGCATCCCCACCTCAGTCAATTGTGCCTAACAGTTCTCAAGCTGGGTCACACATTTCTGTCTTTATTGCACACTTTGTGTTACATATGAACTTGCTGACTGTGTCTGTATCAAGTGACTGATACCCCAGGACACACCTCAGGAAACGATTCTGCAGCCTGAAGTCAGCCATGTAGGCAGCTTCTTGGACCCTGGAGAGTGGCTACATTCTTCACGTGAGTCTCAGTAAAACAGGGGACACGAAGCCGAGTGTTAGCAAGCCCGTTACATGGGGCATGAAGACAAACCTGAAAGCAAAACACAACCCAACGCCAAATCTCCTTCTCACCCCACACCTCCTGGACCCCACCTACAAAGCAGGCTCCAGAGACAGATCAGCAGTGAGTTTTCTTTTTTATTCAATTTGTAAAGAACAGCTTGAAAACAAAATGCTAGTTCACTCTTAAAACATTGGCTTTGTCATCTCACAGTTCATCTGCACCAATAGTTATTACAAAAATCAGAAGTCATTGGGTATTTGCAGTAGAACACTAGTTGCCTAAACAAAAGCTAATTTCTATAAAACCATGAATTTAATGCAGCTTTAATAAGAGAAACCCGAAGTTCTCTCCAGTTAACTGGATATATAGTGGTATATTATATATTTAAGCAGAAAACCTCAAAAAACAGTAACAAAAAAATAGGTCACCATAGTAAAATATTCTGACCCAACAGTGTCTACAAACAGCAACGTCCACTGCATACAAAGAAAACCATTGTCTGTGGTAAAAAAAGGCTAGAGATCAAGTATAAATGTGGAGTAAAAACAACAAACCCTAATCCATCCTGGGCAGAGGCTGTTCCTAAGGAAACACAGGCAGCAGTCTACACAGGGAGGGAAGGGCTATCTCACCCCAACCACTGAGCACACCTGCAGCGGCTCCCTTCCTGGGGTTGCTGCACACCACTGCTGTACGGGTGCCCCTGGCCCAGGGAGTAGCTGTGTTCTCAGGAGTGCTACAGCAAACAGTAAAGGTGAGCAATCTGAAACTATGTCTAAACTGTCCTGATCAAAGGTGGCAATGCTGAGGAAATGACGTGAAGAAGAAAAAAAAAAAAGAGAGAGAAAAAAAAGGCTGGTGTCAAACGAGAAGCCTCCAAAGTGTACCTTGCAGGAGACCTGCCACCATGAGAAACATGTATGCATACAGCAACACGCATGGGGAAATGACTCCAAGGACTCTCTCAGAAAGCTGAGGCACCTACAGCACAGGCTGTGCAACTTCCTCCAGCTGGTACTGGAGAGGAGCCGAGGGAGCCCTGGCTCAGGAGCCGTGGTGCAGCTGCATGGTGCCCAGGACAGCGCTGTCATAGCGCTGCTCCACCCGCACACAGCTGGAGTGCTCCAGCACGCTGCTCACCTCAGGGATGCTCTCCGCAGTGTCCCCAAACCATGGTAGTGTCCGTAGTGCAAGCTCTCCCTAGGTCCCCCACCCAGGATGGCCTGCTGGCCACACAGCTACTTGGGCTCCGTTGAGATGGAGAGACCCACACATCTCGGGGTTAACGCCCATGGTCTTTTCTGGCTCCTCAGTCCCATTAGCACAGACAGCACCCTGGGCACTGGGAAATGGCTGTCCACTGCTAACTCCATTAGATCCTGTCAAGCACGGGTCACTCCTGTTCTCCGTCCCATTGAGCTGGGTTGCGCAGGGGAAGTCCAAATGTCCATTGATGACACTTCCATTTGTCAATGTATTCAACACGGAGCTACTGTTTTTCATATCTGCATTAAGAAATACACCTGTCACCAAAACACAGACCAATGGGGAAGGAGAAACTAACATGTTCAACCTTGCACAGCTATAAAAGACTTTGGTTTGTGCTCTGTTGCTTATTTTTTTCTTCTGAACCAGGTCTCTTTTCAAGGCCAACAGGCAGACTTAGAAGTACAAACGTATATATTTCAGTAGCCTTGGAGAGAGCTCTGAAAGGCAGCTGTTATGAGACGTAGACAGAGCAGTACAGTGGATACTTATCCACACTAAAGGCGACTGACCCTCAAAGGACAATTTAAGTCACTCCTGGGAGGGTCCATCAAAACCCAAGGGCATACTCTTCACTTAAGACACACAACTTTTCTAGGCAAGGAGGGAAAGACAAATGAAGTAGACCTGCTGAGGAAGTCCCAACTGGGAATGCTTCCAATGCAGGAAGCATAAACACCATTACTACAGGAACTGCTTTGTCTTGACCACCCACATCTACACAGATTACTGAAGGAATGGCTTCTGTCTTAGCCACCTGTATCTACAGAGTCCCACAAGTGCTGCCCGGCGCACTGTCACTGCACAGATGGACCTGCGGCCACGACTGCCTGCACCAGCGGCTCTTCTCAGTTTTCAGTCAAGAGCAGTTCTGAGAGGTCCCTACTGAAACCAGATCAAGAGTGACCACGAGCCATGGTCTTCACAACTAGTTATTTTCAGAAACCATCTATGCTGAAAAAAGTGTGAATAATTTAGTGCACTGACAAGATAATGCAAAAAATACAGAAAAATATCCCATTACAAAACATGCGGGCATCCAGGATTAGAAATACAGAGCATCAGTGCTGCTCTCGGTCGGGAATCCACACAATACTACTAACTCTTGCTTGGTAATAGTAATTTTATCTCGAATGCTCTGGCTGCTAAGAGAGACATGACACTAATTCCACTCATGGCTCATGGAGGAGACCCAAGTCCAGCACACCAACTTCCCTGTGTCTACAGCCTGCCCGTGTCCTGCTGTGGACTGTGGTCACTCAGCAAACAAAACATCCAGCTCCTGCCAATCCAATCTCCCCAAAGCACTAGTAAGCATAACTTAGCAACTGGACATGGTCAGGGATATTTTTCACCTAAAATTACAGTGTTTCTCTTTACCTTGGGTTTTCTTTTTTTTTTTTTTGGTCTTCTTGTTATTTTGCTCCCCCTCCCCAAGACCTGAGGACCGAACTCAGGGCCTGCGCTTGCGCTCTACCACTGAGCTAAATCCCCAACTCCCCCCCAGGTTCTCTTTAAAAAAAACCCAATATTAGAAAAATGAGTATTTCAAGGACTAGGAACAAAACCTTAAAAAAAAAAAAAAAAAAAAGATATTCTCAATGGGGAAATATATTTTTAAAATATATTTATATTAAATATACTATTTTCTCCAAAATAAAGTATAAATTACCTTTTAGGTGATTAACTCATAAATAACATGGTGAATTTCAAAGTAATCAATGTCTGTGCAGACAGTATTTTTCCCATTTAGTGCACAGTTGAAGTATATCAGTTTCCCTACGTATTGTCAAAATCAAAGGAATGGCAGCCTAGCCTTGTCTGGGTCTCTGTGCTGATCTCCAGGCAGAAGCTGGAGACTTGCAGTGACAGACAGACTACTCATCCAAGTCCCCTCCACACGACAGAAGCCACTCGATAAAGCCCTGGGCAGAGGCAGCCATGGTGAGCTGGGGAGAAGCCGCACTCCTGGGCAGCCTGATGATAGACCTCAATGGCTCTCAAGGAGGGACATTAAGGAGGAGTGCCTTATTTCTGTGCAATCTCAGGCCAGTGGCATTGTCTCCACAGGCATTCTGTGGACACAGGTGCTATTTCCCATAAGGGACTGGCATGAATCTCCATGGAGTCCCGACATGTTTCCTCAGTCAGACACTACTGGAAAACACCAGAAGGCCCACATGGCTTGAAAGAAAAGCTCAGCGCAGGCCTGGCTGTTAACACAAGGAGAGTCAAGAGCTGAGCCTGTCTGACCAGGGATGAGGGCACAATGCTGTCCCCATAAAGGAGAGGCTCTGGCTTTTGTCCCTTTTCCTCTGAGCAAAACAGCCTCTGCTGACAGAACCTCGTGTTTTAAATGTACGCTCTCTTTTGGCAACTGTTCATGGGTGAGCACCCAGTTCATTGAATTATTTGCCCAAAGGTAGCACCACCCACAACTGTGCAGAGCAAGTCCTGGGCTTGAGAATACTCTGTGGGTTTGGAAACACACAGGTGACCTTTCATCCCCTGGGAAGACATGAACATAAAGACACCGTAACATTTTTATAAAAAAAAAACTAGCCATGGTAGTCTTTGTTGTCACTACAAAATGGAAAAAAGGCACGTGCCAAATAAATACAACATTTCAGAAATCCTAAATGTGGGAAAACTCAACTCCTTTGACTTTGAAAGTGTAAAGTAAGGGTTATATCGTAGTATGCTGGACACTGTAACACAGAAAACACTGCAGAAAATGGTCAGCATTTTAACAGTCTTCAAGGTGCTAGACACCAAAGCAACCAAGAGCGTGGGACAGTATCCCAAACCTGTCTTGAGTGGGTCACAAGCCAGGGCCAGTGCCCTCAAAGTCCCCAGCATTACAGTGAGCTGTCCGTCTGCTATACATTTACAGTGAGCTGTTCACCTTCAGAGTGTGAGCAATAGTGGTGCGGAGCACCCGAAGGCCATGTCAGGAAACCATAACTGTGACCTCATGAGAAACAAGCAAGGCACATCATGTAACAGCTTCAAATCAAACAGGGAGACTGCACTAGTTCTCATAGCAATAGAATTTACCAAACGTGCTTAATTCTTGCATCTGTACAAGTGCCATAAAATGTAAATGATAATAGAACGTTTTTTTTTTTTTTTTCAAGATACTGGACAAGAAAGTGCAAAGTTGAAGAACTCAGAAATAGTAAGCATACTGCTTCCTACAACGACAAGGGGTTTGCATTGCTGACACAGTATATATCTCTACTTCTTTAGGGACAACAGAACCACTCTCCGGGTGTTTGGTGTCTTCCACCACTGGGGTGTTGCTGCAGCTAACAGGAAACTGTCCAGTCCCACCTGATACAGTCGCAAACTCTCTGTCCACATGCATTCTGTCAGCGTCGTCTTCAGCCTCACCATTTGCTAGAGGCATGGTGTGATCCAGGCTTGGAACTACACAGGAAACAAGATTTTAGATTTCTGTGTTCATAAAGATATCAAAGACACTAAAAGCTTTACAACTGTCAAATAATTTAAAAGCAAAGATCACTAATAAACTTTTATATTATTGTGAAATTACTTTTTACAATAAAAAATGTATAAGCATGCAATTTCAGCTCAAAGTCACAAATTCCAGATTTTTGCTCATTTTTCCTGATGGCAAGAGTTATAATTCTCAGATGTTCTTTTGGGGAACACAAAGAGTTGCCTAACCTGCAGATAATTCTAAGCTTCCCTGACCAACCCACCCAACGAGTTTAATCAAATTTACTGAATACAATTCTTAATATGAAGCAATCACTGGCACATACTCCAGGCTGCTTTTTCAAGCATAGAGTGAATCAGAGTCCAGGTGTGGTCTGTGCAGTCAAGAAACAGAAGCAGGTGGATCTGAGGGTGAGGTGAGCCACAAGTTCCAGGTTAGCCATGGCTACAGATAGCCTGTACCAATCAATCAATCAAAAGAAAAAAAAAAGAGACTGAAATGTCATGTGCAGGAAATTTTATGAACTATATATTATGCTAAATAAAATAAGCCAGACACAGCAGAACAAATACTGCTTCTCTCGCATGTAGAATTTAGATTTATACACACACACAGAGAGAACTACTTGAGGGGGAAGAAGTTTAGTAGGAAGGGACAGCAATGAATATTAGATACAAACACATATTACATGTATGAAATAACACACTTGAGCCGGTATTTTCTATGTTAACTACTTCAAAAGAATCTTTTTTTTTTTTTTTTGAGACAGGGTTTCTCTGTATTTCAGCCCTGGCTGTCCTGGAACTCACTCTAGACCAAGCTGGGCTTGAACTTAGAAAGATTTGCCTGCCTCTGCCTCCGAGTGCTGGGATTAAAGGTGTGTGCTGCACGGCCCAGCAAGAGTCTTCTATTTACTGTGGCTACAGACTCCTTAGGTAGCTAAGCTGTCTGCACATCTACAGCACGCAGAAGCTCATCCTTGTGAACATTTCTTTAATAAACACCTACACTTATCTCTGGGTCAAAGAATACAAATAAAGCACTCAGCACTCAAAGCTGGTTTCTTAACGGAAAAACGGAACTTCATAGCTTTAACCCGTTCTCTGTTTAGAGGCACAAGGATCTTCCCCATTATTGATGCTCTCCCTCTTTCCTCCCCAAAGATACTCATGAAACTAAAGTGCCAGAGACACAACGAGAACCTGAGTGAGCAGCGTGGGGTGGACAAAAATGGGGGAAACAACAGTTTGCAGCAGTGTGAAAACCAAAGCAGCTTTCAGCAGGACATCGTGAACTAAAGACAACAAGCTGTCCTCACACAAAGCTGCTTTAAACCCCCCAAGACCCAGCTTAGCAGGAGTTCAGTACAAAACTGGTGCTAGCCAGGCAGTGGTGGCGCCACACCTTTAATCCCAGCACTTGGGAGGCAGAGGCAGGCGGATTTCTGAGTTTGAGGCCAGCCTGGTCCACAGAGTGAGTTCCAGGACAGCCAGGCTTACACAGAGAACCCTGTCTCGAAAAACCAAAAAACAACAACAACAACAAAAAACCAAAAACCCAAACCAAAAAACCAACAAAACAAAAAACCCCCCAAAACCCCACTGGTTCTACTCTGTAAAGTCAAGGGCGACAACAACAGTCACCGCTGTCCAGCTGAACAGGGAACAACGCTCCCCAGTGTGCTGTTTCATAGGACGAAGACAGCCAGGCCAGGCTTCAAGGGTCATCTCCATCCTATGTCTCTACCTAATCAAACCCAAGTACTCTTTAAACACAGCTGCTAGAGGCCAGACCCATACTCAGTATCTCAACCGACCTCATATAAAGTGGCAACTACAGGTTCTTGTTGTTATGCAAGTTCACATCTCTGAAAAGTAGATTAGATAACTCTGCACCTACCGACTAGAAACACAGATGTGGGGTGCCAGCTATATTCTCAGCACTCAGAAGGTTGAGATAGGAGGGCAGCTAGACTACATAGCAAAACTCTTTCCACAAAATAAAAATACCCAATAAATGCGAAGGGTGTTTTCTCTGCTCATAGCCACAAAGCCCCAGCAGAACAGGGACAAGTTTTTCATTCTTGATGCCCAACACCTAGGGCAGTTTCCTTATCATGGAATGAAGCTGACGTACCAGCCAAGAAACACAAAACACGGAAGGTAACTCTTAGAACCATCAAAGACTGTTGGTCTCACACAGGCCTGGGGGTGCAGCAAGACATGGATGGACCATCCCAGCATGGGGCAGAGGAGCCCATCACCATAGGAAGGCTTGGCCCACCAACCCAGCCCAGCTGAAGGAGGAAGGGAAATACTCTATCTGCCACCGCTTAGCATCTCATTTGCCAAGTTTCTGGGAAGACAGTCTTGGTTGACATGACTTCCCACAGGCTTTCTTTCCTCCCGCCTATGAACAGCTGCTCAGTGGGCTGCAGTCACCATAACTATCATCTACTTTTTAAACCACAGAATTACATTGATCTCTCCCAATCCTAAGGACACTGTGTTTGGATTCCTCGTGCCTCCGGTGTTTGTACTTGTATTCTGTCACTGCTGAAGAAGTCATTTAAGCTACATCTGAGAAAGTGGCCTGTGACTGCTGTCTCAGTGACCCATGTTTATTCTGCTTGAGTTTGGAAGGGAAGCAAGCACTACCTCATCCACTCTAGGGGAATCTGACCCCTCTTGTGACCTCTTGAAGTACCTGCATTTACATGCACATACCTACACATAGACACAAAATGTCAATAAAAAATGGAAGTCATTGTTTTCACTTGGCTAAAAGTAACCTTTATAAGCACATAGAAAATTTGGGTATATATAAATAAACAGATCAAACTTTCATATTAGACTTGTTCCATTCTGGCTTGGAATTCTAGAATTATATATGATGATCTCTAAGTGGACATGTAAGGGTTCTTTGGAAAGCCAGTTGTGTCGGGGTTTGCTGGGGCACACTTGTCGAGGGTTTCTACATCTCCCTCTCTGACAAGCAGTCCATCTTACAGTGTGACCTAGGGAGTCCCCACACATAGGAGTCTCCCCAGGTGCTTACTTGGTACAAGATGCCTCTCAAAGTTGCTTTTAGCCATGAAACAGGGTAGGACCCTTGCCTTTTCCCACAACCAAAAGGTCTCACCTCTGGTTCGAGGTTTCTTCACTCCCAAAGATTCTGAGTCTTCCAAGCATCTCTTTCGATTTGTTCCCAGGCTAATGTGATTGGCAGGTATGCTCTCATGACCTCCACTCAAGGTGCCATTATGACAGAAACGGCTCATTTGATGGTTCTGGAGGCTCAAGAGAAACTGGGTGCACTCTTGGAAACCCTGGGTTTGTGCAATGTCTGCTGCTGTCAGGCCACTGGCATTTCTCAGGCTGCACAACACAAAAACAATGAATTACATCCCACAGCACTTGACCCGGTATCTGTCCTGCCAAGCTGACTAAACTAACTGAAGGCCATAACAGATCTACAGCAAATCTTCATTAAGGGAGCAGTTAATCAGCCTGGTCTGTAACTAACTTCTCCTGCATATATTTGATTTGGAAGACAGTTAAAAAAAAAATCAATATACTAAACTTAAAAGGCATCTTCCCGTTGACTTCATGTCTTATGTTAGTCTGAAGAATCTAAATTTATTCTAACTTCAGACTTCACCTGAGACACCTAATTCTAAAGCCCATCCTTTAGCCTGAGTAAATGAATACAAACAAGCATGTACTGACAACATTGCCCATGGCATTCATAGCAAGTGGCTCCCTGAATGCAAAGTCACAGCTTAGCAACAAGCCAGAGTTTTGGCTGGAATGTGACACTCTAAGTGGAAGTTCAGAAGGTATCCTGACAAAGTGAGCTGCCACTGTCCCCGTCTGAGACAAGGTGAATTACATTTCAATAGACTTGGCCCTCCACAGGAAGTTTGCAGACGTGTACCACGTTGGCATCCTATAGTGCTTGGGTGGACATCTCTCTGAAAACTCTGCAGTACTGCCACAGGAGCTCATTGCCCGAGGCCGAGGCCTACTCTCCAAAAGGAGCTGATGTGCCGCTTGTTGATAATACTAAAACGCAAGTCATCGATGACAGAAAGCCGTACTGGGGGGTTTAAGGAAAAAAAAAAAAAGAGCTGAATAGGAAAGAAACGGCTTAATCTGTAAACGAGGGGAAACAGAAAACTGAGGGGATGAAAGGCACTCTGTCAAAGCTCCCTCAGAAGGCAAGTGGAGGCGTTGTTCTGCGAGCAAAGCTGCAGGGAAGCAGCATTGTAAGCTTCGGGCTCACAACTGGTTCTGGATAGAACAATGGTGAGGAGGGCTTCCATACCTATTCAGCCAGCTATTCTGCACGCCCAACCAAGACGTGATGAAATGAAGGCCTCGCTTTGTATCAGAGAGATGAGCAATCCAAACCCTGATGCTCGCGCTTGTTAGGGTTACTGTTAAGGCAACAAACAAATAAACAAACTTAAAAATAACTATAGACTCAGGGACAGATAATGGTACTTAGTTTACAAGGATCATCACAGCCTTGTACTCAATTTTCCAGTCAGCGGTCACATGCATGAGGCTTCAGCTTCAGAGAGTTTTAGATACTCATTAAATAGATCTACTTAAAAAGATGGGGTGTGTGGGTGTGTGTGCCTACACGCACGGGGAGGAAATATGTATCTGAAAGACAGGCTCAAGTCCAGTTTGTGTGTACAGTGCAGGTGGGTGCAGTGTTGATGTGCGGTGTTAAAGACAGTTCTTCAATCTCTCTCCACCTTGTTTTGCAGACAGGGCCTCCCACTGAAGCTGGAACTAACTGACATGGCTGGCCAGTGAGCTGTATGATCTCCCTGTCGTCCCAATACCTGGGGATCCCAACTTGGGTCTTGACGCTTGCATAATAATAAGCATTGTATTGACATATGACGAGTTATCTCCCAGCCTTCAAGTCCAACTCAATGAGATACAAAGAGGCAAGACTTGGAATCCCAGAAATCAGTAGCACTTTCTTAATAAAAAGCAATTCTGTATTAGGACCAGCAGAAACTAAAGCTGATATGAAGACTTCATCACTATGGAATTCTGATGTAGTCATTCCAGCTTCTTTACTGATATATAAGTTAAAAGGAAACAAGAGTTAACACATGGCCAAAACAAAGGCCACTTGTCATTAAAACATGACATACATGTACTGAGTGCCCCACCCAGCCACACATCTTACAGTTCTTATAAGCACGTGGAGCTTATCAGACAGCAAAGTAAAGACAGTCTAGACATGTCCAGTTTTTCAAGAAGCAAACTGCTATGTGATAAATGTAAACTTTCCTCAGAATGTGAAAGGATCAAGAGCAACACTGTAGACAAAATTATAATGCTCACTTTTACTGTTACATTTTTGTGTGTGTACATACATGTGTACTATGTGTGGAGAGCAGAAGACAACTTGTTACAGATTGTCTTCTTTCATTATATGAGTTCTAGGGACTGAACTCACTGGACCATCTCAGTAGGCCTCAAATGACTGTCTAAAGATGAATATGGTCTTGTTCATCAAAACAAAACAAAACAAAACAAAAAACCACCAAAGAATACAGAAACAAGAGGCCAACATTCGACAGTAAGGAAAGTAAATGCACTAGGAAATCAATATAAACTCTAGTGGGCTAACAGCTCTCTCTCCCCCACCAGGATTACCATGCTGCTGTCAACACTGGTGATTCCTCTACACCAGAGCCAACACGTTTAAAGGCCCTCGCTTTCAAACTCAAGAAGCTTTTAAAAAAAAAAAAAAAAAAAAAAAAAAAAGGGAGCCAGCCACCTGGTCCTGTGCAGCAGCAAGCAGAACCAGGGGACAAGCTGAGCCTGTCATATAATTTTCAAGGACCAGAAGTAAATATGAATGGGAACCAAAAAAATTTCTACAAAGTGTACCGGACACATTAGAATCTGTGCTACACAGTGCCTGTAGAGGCACCAAGTTTGCTCATTTTAAGTGGCAGTACCCTGTGGTATTATCAGAGAATAGTTACTGTTTGCTGTCTCAAGCGGAAGGGCCTGTTTGATGATGCTGGTACACAGAACACGGCCACCACCTTCCACTTGTCTTCTGTCCAGACGCCCCATTGTTTCCTCTCTTGCTGATCCCCACTCCCCATTTGTACTCTCTTCTGGGTGAGAGGCCCTCACTCCTGTCCACTCACAGACCTGCACACGGCAGCTGGACTGAGCTCAGCAGCAGGGAGCATCCGACCCAGGGAATACTCAGAGCAAGAACTGCTCAGGCCTCAAGCTACTTTTAATAAATTAGGAATTCACAAGATGCCGACAAGTATGTGGGCTTCCATATCAAAATTAAAATAAGCACGAATGTATATCCCCTCAAAACATGTTTTTTTTTTTTTTTTTTTTTTTTCGCAGTGTTGGGGATCAAATCCTGGGCCACACAATCAATAAGCACTCCACCTTTTAAGTTACGCCCTTAGTCATCAAAATACTAATTTTTAATGAAAGAAGCTTGGGTCTTAAAATCCTGTTTTTGCACATGCTTATTTTATTAGCTCACATTTCAACTTCAACTGTTTTAACAGGTGAGATGGTGATCTTGGGTAGAAGACTCCAAGTTAGCTGACCTCTGACCTCCATGCAGTGCTCCCAGTGTAAGAAGGCACTGTTGCCTTTCCCGTCCTAATGTCTAAAGTTCCATGGGAGGCGAGCACATGAGTGAATCAGACAACGCGTTTATGACCTCCACGTCTACTTTACTTTGGGTCAAGTGCTTGCTAGCAGTTCACCCCTTCAGCCTGCGATTCACCAACATTTACTGAGTGTTTTATGACTGACTAGAGCACACATACAGACACAGACTCTAATGCAGCATCAACAGACAAAACTACCTGGAGAATGGCTAAACCTTAAGGAATGATCTTACCTACCCTCTCTGGTCCTAACACCCGTATGCAGATATTAAAACAGGGAGTCTATTAAAAATTCAGTCTTGTCGACTCTCTGAAAGCAACTCTGAAGTCAGCAGGATCAGACTTCCTGCCTGCCAGTCCCAGCTCTGTGTGCCCCCAGGAGGAAGACACAGTTCCCTGGACAGGCTACCCTTAGCAGCACTGAGATCTTAGGTTTGATCTCTTAGAGCACACTAGGCAAGCTGCACGCCACTGAACCTTCCGTGAATCTTTCAGAATCAGGAAACTAGCACATGGGAGCTACAAATTAAGTATTTTGCCAAAGTGGCAAAAATGAACCAAAGTATCATCAAACACAATTTTCTGTAAGAATATTTTAAATGGAGTGTTAAATTTAACTTACACAAAAGTTATTCCCAAGGAACTTTAGAATTGATTGTCACAAAGACCAGCTACCCTTTGATTTTCCACTTACAGTGTCACAATACCAGAATAGAGAAGCCGTTCCAATGAGTGTTTCCTTTAATTAAAGTAATAATCACAGATCAGGAAATATCTAATTTTCAGAACTCAAGGTGTCACATCACCATTGTAATATTTTCTTTGTGCTAATGCCATGTGACAATAAAAAATAACCACAATTTTTATATAAATAGTATTTCTGTTAAAATTCTGATCTGAATTTAGCTATTGTTAGTTTACAATAAAAAGGTAGATATCATAAATTAGGGTAAGCAAAGCATGCAAATCTAAAGAATCTATATCTGAATTCCTAGATTAGCATTAAAACCAATCACCGCAACAAATACCTCAACAGTATGCTTGTGTGCAGAAGGGAAGCCATACTGAACATTCAATGCCACAACCGTAAGGTTTCGGAGAAGCACCTGTGGCAGTTTCAGCAGTTTCTATGTGAATGCTCCCCCTCTCTAGGATTACTTGAAAAAACCAAGTCAATTCGAATTACGTAGCTGTAAAACATTGACATGTGTAGTTTTTACAGATTCAGAATCTTCTGCGTGACTTAAAACGGGCATGGGTCATACACAGGAGACGTCAATCATAAGGGATCACATTTGCAGGCAACACTGGATTAAAAATACATACACACACATGAGGTGCAGGAGCAGCCACAGAGCTAAGCCACCGTGTGCGGCCACCTTGACTGTTTTCCTGCTGACTTATTTAAGAGTTACCTTTAGTAACTTTAGCATGGAGCTAATTTATATCAATATTTCAACAAAAGTTTAACAGTATGGACTAAAAACCATCAACTCACGATTCTGGTTACTTTAAAATTTGTATGCTGTATCGCAAATACATTAGTAACTAGTCCTAGACGGGAATAAGCAAATAAACGGAATCATTAAAAAAAGATAAAAATAAAAACATTTACTAAATGTCCATTTGTACAGATAAAACATTAGCAAACATCTGTTACTGCAGTAAAAGAAACACAGTGCATTTTTAACCCTCTGGTGTCCAAGCACACTATCATGAAGACTTTCATCAATGCACTCTTCAGGTAACAATAGGAAGAAACTATTTTTAAAAAGTTTCTACCTGAATAAATTTGGTGCCAAGTTTTCATTTCAAGTTCAACATTACTGAGGATGCTTAGCATTGCAAATAAATCACAATTATGTTTGCATACATTAAGATACTTAGCATGTTTCAGTATGATTTACCAGAGAGAAAATTGGTATTTGGAAGCTGTTGGTTTGTGTTTTTAAAGCACTAATTTAATATAAAAGCAACAGTTAAAGAGATAGTGGAAATCTACTTCTTATTTACGTTATTAATAAAGTAATTTAAGATATGTCTGTCACCTCTGGGGTCCTGTCATACATTGACTGCTTCTGCCTGTAGGCAGACCCACACAGCTGCCTCCATCCTGCAGTTCCCGGATGGAGGAAAAGGCAGCAGCAAGAGCAGAGAATCTGTGGTAGGGACAATCAGAGAAGGGGCAGCTGGGAAGGTAGAGAACTCGGAGTGCTAGAGCATCAGACCAATTCAGTCACAATGCTGAGACTCTAACAGGACCACTGTTCTGAAGAACAGAATCATCAAGATGAACTAACCTTCAGCATCAGAAGGGAATGGCTAACACAGTAAATCTTGGTTTTGTCCTGAAAGTTATAAGTGCGCTTCTGACATAACACATTAAATAAATGTGTTCATGACACGTGTTTGTCTTGGTGATAGCCCTGCCTCTCAGGTGAAGCAAATACGCCTGCTTTGTAAGTATAAAAGCCTAATAGCTCCACAGTAGCCTACAACTGTGGTCTACTGCCACTTCTGTCAGTCAGAAACAACTGAGCTCATTTGCACAGCGGTGAAGGAGCCTCCTCACAGTGAACCAAGACCCTGGTATCTCCGCCCACTGCTGCTCTTCAGCTGTCTAATCAACAGTAGACAAAGGCTACTTGCTCTTGGGTTAACAATATATATTTCAAAGGTTGCCCACTACATCTACCATAAAACACACAATTCTAATGAGTGAAGTCATGTTCTAAAGAGGGGAAGACTGGTATCAGCACTGCCTTCCACATCATGAGACTGAATCAGAAAAAAGCACAACATGCCTGCATGTGTGTGGACCTTGGTTCTACCCAGAGGACAAAGACTTTAATCATAAATAGCAAATTTTTGTCTTTTTGCAAAATCCCACTAAGACTCAACCTTCTACTACTCCTCTCTCAGCAGAGGGAAGGAGCGGCTCCCCCCACCCCCTCGTGTGGGTGCACGCCCTTCTCCTCCTCAGACTCTCGGAGCAGTCGGCAGCCAGCACAGGTAAGGAAGTCAAGAACTGCCACAATTCACCATGCTGAAACAGCTGAGTTCCTTTGAGTACACAGACATCATGTGTGCCCACGTTACTGAGATCTGACCCTGTGTACCTGGACTTCGGGTGACAGTGGCAAGCACTGACACCACCACAGAAGTCTGAAGCAGACTCATGTGGAAAGATAACTTGGCACCAAAACTCAAGATTTGAATTAAGAGAAGAAAACAAAAGTCTGTCAACATACTCACGTGTGGTGCTAGAAAATTTAATACGATGCACAGCTGCTGAAATGTGTTATCTTACAGTTGCAACCTACATTAACAAGTCAGTCACATAACAAACCATTCTAGCCACAGATAGTTACCCTCATCTACCTGATGACCAAAAAAGCACAATTTTAGTCTTTGGCCACTTTAATGTAGCAGGTATATAAAAAGCAGAGTAGGAATTAAAAGCAAAGTCATTAATTTAAAAATAGCAGTATGAGGCAGCTTTTAACCTATTCACAGAAGGAAAGTTTTTAATTTCCTAAATATTATAGATTATAAAATGAATGAACAATTATGACCCATTCTGAAATGGAAAATATAGTAAGTGATTTTAAATACGTAAAACTAATGTAAACCTTTGGTCTTTGGGAAAAAAAGACCTATCATGTGCTGGGACTCTATCTGGCCATGTAAGCAGCATTACAGGGACAGCAGACCTAGACACTGGTATCTGGGAGGACTCAAACTGCCTATGAAGACAGAGTAAACAGGATAAATTATAAAACTGTGCAGAATAGACACCAAGAAGCAGTTTTCAATTTATCTTACTGGAAAACGCAACATTTCTCTAGATTATAAATGGAATAAGCACATACACAATAACAATGAGTAGTGACTACTTGTGTCCTAAATCCAGGCAAAGACGACTTTTAAGAACTGCTTTTGCCTAGGTATTCAAGCTAAATTTCCTTCCCCAAAAATGTGAGAGCTCAGTCCAGGACAGTCACCATAATGCAGGGTCTCGAGGGGGTGGCTCCTGTACTGAGATGGGGGACAGACTGGCACTCGAGGCCATGCTCAGCCACACCTGGTAGAAAAGAGACATTTGAGGGTCCTGTAACCAAGGACAGAATTGTAAATAAGATACTCATTTAAGATACCTACTTAAAAGAAAAAAAAAAAAAAAAAAAAAAAAAAAAGGACACAGTGACAGATATTTAATGGCTCAAAGGATTAAGCTACCCATTAAAATTAAAACATCTTTGTAATTAAATGTTCAGGACCAATTAAAATATAATTTAGAAAAAAGTAAACTATTTAAAAAAAAAACCCAACTTTAATTGTCCATTATTTCCATAAATGATAATTAATTTAATCAACTGTTATATATGACTGTATTTATAATTAAAGCTTGTTATTAAAGGTTTAATTCTTTAAATATAAATACAGAGAATAAAACTGATTCTACAACTTTAAAGCAATTGAGACTCAAATGTTTTAAGATTATTAATACAGATTCACATTATCAGGTTGATTTTCCGTTACCTTACATCCCAGCTAAATGTAAGTGACAAGGGTCTCAGATGTTAGCAAGTATGCCTCAAAGGTCCGCTCCTGTTTCAGCCTCCGGGGTGATGGATTACTGTCATGTGCTAGCATGCTTGGGCAACACAGGCCATGGTTACAACATTAAACACCCAAGCCCAAGCTAATGGCAAAACTTGGCAATAAAGAAGGAAACAGAAGCTAACATAGTGACTAAGCTGAACTCTGGAGAGTCATGTGATCTAACACACATGATTTTGCTACTCAGGACATATGTTTAGAATTTACTGTAATATGAAGTCAGAATAACAAAACGGAAACCAAAGGGTTAAACTAGGTTTTGTGGGTCTTATTTCCTCCAAAGTCTTGATTTTCACATTTCCTGTTAGAATAAAGTGGTTTCTAATTAAATATTTTTTTAATGAATTACTCATTAAGTTACAGTAAAGATTTAAAAGCTGGTATTATCAGTTATTTTGGTTATTACAGCTCTCTATAGCTTACACTCAACATTTTAGGGGTGAAAACCTGCATCCATTTGTTAATGCTGTGAACTGCAGAAGAAAATTTTTACAATGTAAAACAAGTAAACACATGAATATATTACCTGACTAAACGTATAATGCTATGGCTAGCTATCGATCCGCACAGGACCACATTTCTGAACTAACACAGGCACACATTAGCACTGTTCTAAGAGAAGGACTTCAGCTCATGGAAATTCACTCAAGGACATCTAAACTCAGCCCTCGGCATCTAAGGCTCCAAGTCTCTCTGTGTGCAGCTCCAGGTTACTAGAAGCTGTAAATCATTAGGTCAAGGGAGACTTTCTATGAAGTCTCTCACTGCCAAGGAAAACCAGACTCAGAAATGGTCAAGACTGTGAGCCAGAGGGACCTGCAAAAGCATGCAGTCGCCTCTAATCCAACCTCCTCCCCCACATCTGAAATTAGAGCCCGGCAAACCAAGTGTCAAGACTTGCCACAGTGACACGACTACTTAGTGGCACAGTCAGTGACATCTAATGGACAGACTGTTCTTCTTACTTCACTGTGATGTCTCACTCTGAGCTATGGGGGAACGAAGCCTGTGTCTGCTAGCGGTCACTCTAACACAACGTCCTTACAACACCTGACCAAACAAACAGGCCCAACTCCACTGCTCATTTTAGAAATAAAGACTCAGTACTTTCCCTGCTCTCAACCCTCCTTCTGGATACAACATCTTGACTACATCTCTAAGTGGGGGGATAATTGAAGGCACTTACTCGGTGTGAGCCCCATTCCCTACCAGGGCACT
This sequence comes from Mastomys natalensis, assembly GCA_021653895.1. Taxonomy (NCBI): domain Eukaryota; kingdom Metazoa; phylum Chordata; class Mammalia; order Rodentia; family Muridae; genus Mastomys; species Mastomys natalensis. The sequence goes on along the minus strand of JAJTUV010000579.1, from coordinate 249,515 downwards.
GATGCACTCCAGGCTCCCTGAGCGGGCCGCCTTGTGAATGGGAGTTTCCCCCTCACAGTCCTGAAAAACAGAATGCATATGTTCAGGCTTACCACATATTCACAGTGACAAGCAGGGAGTCCACACAGCCTTGCTCTATCCCTGAAATAAGGCAGTGTGAGCAAAATCTCCAGTGAACACAACATTGTGCACCAGTAACAAAGGAAGCTGCAAGCCAGGCAGCAGGGCAGACTGCCCACAACACTTACCTACAAGATACTGACGAAGGAAGACCTGGGACATGTCCAGTATTGACGGTGTGTGAGTGCCAGTAATGCTGATTTACTAATCATTTGATCCTGAAGCGTGGCACAAATGTGTTGTATAAAACTCTAAATAACTAGCTTATGACTAGTAAAAACAATTGACATTAAAACAGTCAGGATAAGAGAAAGCTCACAAGCAACTTAAGTTCAACTTCCCATCTATCTACTCCTCTATAGCTTCTATGGTGTTGATGCCAGTAACACACTAGCGAGTCTCACTCTCTATGCTGAATTGGAACCACATGTTAGAAAGGATGAGCAAGCCAGGATGGAGTAAAGACAAGGAAACACCTCAGCTAGGCAGGGAAGTCTTTGCAGCACAGACGACCTCCAGCAGGAAGTGAGCACTCGGGAAGCCACTGCGGAGTGCAACAGTCATTTAAAAACAGAAGATGAACTTGTTTATACTGTTTTAATGAGAAGATCATTCTAGTGTGATGCTTCTGGGTTGTTAGAACCGAAGCAGTAAGTGCAATCAGAAGATGAAGGCAAGCAAGAGGAGGCAGAGACTCACATCTGACCACTGTCTGTCTAGGAAACCTGAGGGGACAGTGCTGCTTGTACTTGAATGGACCTCCCCAACTCCGCCCCCTTCAAGGTTCCTGGGAACAGCAGTTGGCTGTGGTAAAACAAACAAACAAACAAACAAGCAAACAGGGAAGGGTGGGGCAGATGCACAGTGGTGGCCCTTGGGAAAGCATCATTCATAATTTAGCAAATGTCCAAGGTTCTTCCTAGTGCACATCATCACACAAAGACAGACCCAGGGTGGACTGCTGACAGCTCAGGACAGAGAGGTGCCCACTTATTTAAAAAGGGTTCCAAATGACTCCAAATGGACTAAAAATGATACAAGGGCATAGTTAGGAAAAAAGTTGCTTAAGAAAGAAAGAAGAAAAAAAAAAAGAAAGAAGGAAGGAAGCAAAGAAAAGCAAGCAAGCAGCAAGCCACATGACTATCCAGGAGCTACCTAGAGACTCAGATATTAAAAACAAAAACAAAACAAGCTGCCTTCATTTTTCCCCTTTACTGGAGATGGAGGTCTCTCTATTGCATCTCTCCATGTCTTGGAACTTGCTACATAGACCAGGGAAGCCTTGAACTCACATAGATCCTTCCACCAGTCTCCACCTAACACTGGGATTAAAGGTGTGTGCGACCACATTTGGCCAAACTATCTTTTTAAAGAAAAATTGAAAAAACAAAAACTACACAGTTAGCGGTGGTGGCGCACGCCTTTAATCCCATCACTTGGGAGGCAGAGGCAGGCAGATTTCTGAGTTCGAGGCCAGCCTGGGCTATACAGAGAAACCCTGTCTCGAAAAACAAAAACAAAAACAAAAAAAACAAAAAACAAACCCTACACAGTTGGCTGGGAAGGTGTTTCTGTATGAAAACACTTAGTCAAACGGAAGGGCTCCAGCTTCAGTGAGAAACAATCTTAAAGAGTAAGGTTGAGCGTCATTGTGGAAAAACCCAACACTGAGCTCTGTCCCCCGCATACATGCACCCACCTGCAAATAGCCACGTGAGCATATTCAAATACCAGACACACGCACTCTGCAGAAAGCTAACAGATTTAAATGAAATTTTGCAAAATATTTCAAAAGAAAAAAAAAACTTGGAACATGAGAAACAATTTCTCAAAAAGATGGAGGATAGTGACAGTGGCTAGACAAGAGGCAGGACTACCTAGGCCTTGCTTTGTGATCTATATACACCTCAAGGAAGTATACGTGGAAGCAGCTTTCAATCAAGAAACACAGAAACTCCCTGAATGGTGCTCCAGTTTCCATTACATTTCTGAAGTACCCAGTGGTGTGCAGTAAGGGTCTAGAACCACCATATCTCTGGAGGCAGGAAAGAAAATGGAAGAGGCACCAGAAATCCCGGAGCACACACAGCAGCTTAGTTTATAAAACAAACAAATGAACAGATTCCCAATCTGTAGAGACAAAAAGGCAAAACTAAAAAGACCAAACCCTACAAGATTTCACTTTCCAGCAGACAGTGCCTAACTAGACAACCTATTATGATGACTTATGACGCCTTATACAAACAACTAGAGCCTGTCACCTCACCCCAATTGGCCAGCTGCAGGGAGTACAACTGATACTTTACAATTTACAATCCCAAGACATGAGCTAATCTCTTGACCAAACAGTGCCCCAATGCAACGGCTCAGGAGGCAAGGCCAGGTAACTTTTCTTCACTGATACAGAGGATCCCACCCCATAAGGGTTGAGATCGGAGCATCCAGCACCCTGCCTGGTGCTGGGCTGACCTTAGGCCCTGACTCATGCTGTACATGCTCTACACTCCCAGCCCACCTATCCTTAGCTTCTATTCATTTTTTAAATGTCTTGTCTGGTAAATACTATTATCCCTGTGCCTTGGGCTGTTCCTGTCCAGTAAAACCTAGTAACAACCAATCAGAGATAATCTTTAGCAAGGCTGTCAGTAATGGCACTAAAATACAGCAGCATAAAAACTAGCTCCATTTCCCTGTTGAAAACTTGCAGCACGGAGTCCCCAAACAGCAGTTTCTGTCATCTCAACTCACCTGACAGACGGTCAAGAAAGTCAACACAAACTTGACCATGAAACTGTTGGCAGCTGATGCCACGGGCTAACAGAAGAAATGTAAGTGGACACAAACAAAGTGAGAAACAAGTTGACTGTCTAACCCACAACAGACCAATTGTGCAAGACACTGCCAAGTCTACAGTGACCTCCAAAGCCAGAAAATGGGGATCCAAGACATTCTAGGTCCAAGTAAGCACATGAAATTGAACTTACAAGCAAGGCTAGGAAGACTAGGAAGACTTGCTCTGGGAAGCAGAGCATGGGATGCCATCTGCAGGCATCTCAAAGAGTCGTGCAGACACAGGGACACACCTGCAAGCCTGTATTCTCGACATCTGTTGAAACCAATGAACTACCATACGATGCTAGCTGAAAGGAACATGTACCTTTGAAAAAGCCTCAAAAAACCAGTACCAATTTCTTTATATCTTTCTAAATGACATTTTGTTAACTACTTAAAGTTAACATATAACCCAAATTCCATATTAACAGCAAATGAGTTTATTTTCATTCACAGATTACCCATTTTCATTGGTAGAGCTGGAAGTACAGTCTAATAAGTGACCTGTCCAAAGCTGGACTGCAGAGTGAGCAGAGGACCCAGACTCAAACCCACAGCGCCCGCCCTGCTGAGACCAAGAGGCAGCAGTGTAGATGTTAGGCAGGTGGACAGACATGCCCCTGCCCTGCAAGGTGAAGGTGCAAAAGAGGAGATTCATGTCAAGGAAGGAAAGGGAGTATGTAAGGGATCTAAAGCTGTCCCTACTCAAGGCTCAGTGACAAAAAACGAGCCCCTCTCTAAGTCTCAAGGAGAAGGAAACTGCATGATACACCCTGTGTCCCTTTCATACTGTCTTTATTTTAACCACAGACCAAGGACTACACCTGCTAAAGCCAAGCAGGAGGGAGGAAAGGAAGATCCTTTGCACACAGATGCTGAGGAGATTAGAAAATACTTAAGGGGCTAGAAAGGTGGCTCATGGGTTAAGGGCACGAACCCCTCACCCTGAGGGCAAACCCTCCATCTCCAGCACCCGTATCAGGGGCTTACAACCACCATCTCCAGGGAAACTAATACCTCTGCTTTCAGAAGCCATGTACACAGACAAACATTATTTATTTATTTTTAAAAGACAAGTACATTTAAAAAGTACAGGACTAGAAAAGAAAAAAGGTACACATCATAGCTGCCAGTGCTGCCAGCAGGCAAGCCACCCTTTGATCTGGGCAGTAAGTTTGGTCTGCTCCATTTCAGACCATCTACTGGATGCTTCTCTACTATAGACTAAGAACACAAACATAGATTTGGAGTACACTTAGGTATGAGAGTCTAAAAACACATTATAAAAAAAGGTCTGGCTCACATAACCTCTAGTCTGTATACTTACATACACATATCTCAAGTCATCAGTCTTCCTAAGGAAATAACACTTAAAATGACATTTCTACACCTAGTCACCACACCCAACTTGTGTGTGAAGGGCAAACCCAGCCTGAAGCTGATACAAGCCAGCCTTCTGCACGTCTGGATGTGTTTCTACAGTATCTGTAAAGTTAAGGCAGCAGTGAGCTTGGAGCCAGGAAATCTGGGCTGTGGGCCAACAGCCTTCTATTATCAGCTGTGACCTTGGGCAAATCATCAAATCAGATCTGAGGAGCCACATAACAGGTAAAAGCACTCTATAAACTGAATGCATGCCTCCAGAGCAAAGGGCTTATTAGTCACAACTGAAGGAACACATTCCAGTTCACCTCAGGTAAAGACATTCAACTCTAATTAAGGGCCCAATTTAAAGCAGTATCATGTGAATAACTGTAACTGGAAAAACAAACAAAGGCCTTACCGGTTTGTTAATGTTGGCCCCAGCTTGAATCAGCCAGACCAGACACTGAGGATGCCCTCCAAAAGCAGCAATGTGGGCTGGGGTCTGGGCATAGCGGGTGGTTGAGACATTCAGCGAGGCTCCTGCTCTTACCAACTGGATTAAGCACTCCAGCTTCAAACACAGGTGGGAGGACAAACAGGACAGTCAGTACACCAACTAACAGTCCACAATCTATTAACTGTTAAACTCTCTAACAGTCACCAGCGTTACTTTTGTTACCATTACTTTCTTCTGACAGTAAGTTGCTTTTTCTTAACTCACTAAGCAAAACTTTAAGAACATTTATGCTGAGTGGAGTGCTCTTAAGACACACACACAGCCGGGCGGTGGTGGCGCACGCCTTTAATCCCAGCACTTGGGAGGCAGAGGCAGGCGAATTTCTGAGTTCGAGGCCAGCCTGGTCTACAGAGTGAGTTCCAGGACAGCCAGGGCTACACAGAGAAACCCTGTCTCGAAAAACCAAAAAAAAAAAAAAAAAAAGACACACACACAAACCTTCTAGCAAGGCTTTCACAGTCACGTAAAGTGACTGGCAGGCTGTAAACTCATCGTAAGTACAGCGCACAACCCACCACACTGAATGGCCCAAAGCTCATTCTGTATCCCGTTCTCAGCCTTTAAAAACGCAACAGAAAGAAGTATGCAAAACAAATAACTATAATAAAAGAGTCACACAGCTGAGCTCACCCAGGAGGTGACTAACTCAAAGACTGGCAAGCACAGACAAGATACAGCCAGGTCCTGCTGTGCGGCGGCTGGTTAGGAGTCCACCACATTCAACGCGTGCTTACACTGTGGCCAGGAATTTTTTTGGTACTTACTTGTTCTCCAATTTTGGACTGTTTCTCAACTGACCACAAGGCAGTGAAGAAGCTGTGCTTGGTTGCAAGCAATTCCTGAGAATAAACAGCACCTGAACCTCCTATCTGTCTCTCCAAGCAATATATGCTTGTCCTTACAAAGGACAGGTCACTTCAATAAACACTTCTGTGAGTTTTTACTGATGGGCAGGCTACAAAACCTGCACAGTCCGCAGTGAACAGATTTTAAAGGTGTTAGAAAGTAATGGCTGGTGAGATTGCCCAAGGGAAAAATACAAGTAAAAGTGGCAGTAAGATGAACAGTGTCAAGTGAAAAGCAGTTAGTTAACCTTTAACTTGGAGAGGTTCCAGGATTTGAACCTGTTAGCTATGCCATGTTCAACCTAGGAAACTGGATTTGGAATTGTGGAGGGTACTTTTAATGGGGCATCTTGTAAAAGCAAGGTAGTTAGCCTTCACAACGGCCAGTCTTCCGAAAAATAGTTCAAATAAATGACTGGGTAACCTGAGCACCACTGGCAGGTACACTCTAAGGAAAACATGCTGGAAACCTACAAAGGGGAGAACAGTAACACATGGGCCGGCTGGGGAAAGAGGCTCGGCCTTTTTGGCTCAAAGAGCGTTCTCTAATAGTTGGAACGGGTTTCTAATATAGGAAAAGCTCAAAACCACAACGTCCTCGCCTCAGCTACAATACTGGTCTCCAAAGTCAAGTCTACAACTCGTTCTCCGAGAAGGGAAAAAGCTCCTTTAGCTTTAGATCAAATTCTGGCAAACAGTACACCGTGATGTTTGCCGCTTTATGGCGCGGAAGCACTTCTGTCTGCAGATAACTATGGCGACCACGAGAAGGTGGATTCCAGCGACTACCTGCACCCAACTGCATGCTACCTTTCAACACCAGGATGATAGGGCCAATTAGCGCAGCTTACACAGGGCGGCCCCGGTTGAGAGAGATGGCCGGTAGGCCTGGCCGCGACCATCCCTTCGTGTCTTATGGGCGCCCTGACCCGGTTTCCATTAGCCAGGAACGCGAGGCTCCCGGTTCCCTCCTCGCCACACGCAGTAACCTTCTACACGATTCCCCAAAGCCAGGCGGCCTCCGCGCAAACCGCCTAACTGCAGCCTGCCCGCCCCGCTCGAAAACAGCCACAAGTGTGCACATGCGCCCTGGATCCTTCGGCGAGCTGGCCAGACAGACCCCATTTCCGCCCCGCCTCCCAGCACTCCCTGCGCCCCCCGAGGTCCTGAGTCGCCCGCCGCCGCACATGCGCCTTGAACCCCTGGAGGCGCCCGCGGCGCCGGAGCGGCTTCCGCGCCCCCACCCCCTGGTCGCAGACGGCGCGTTGCCGCACATGCGCCCTAGAAGCCTCAGGGGGGTTGCGCTGGTGCAGCTGACCGCGCTCTCCAGGCACGGTGGGGTGCGCTCTGACCCTAACAGAACACCACGCGGAAAATGGCGCCTTAAAGTGCCCGCGCCCACCTTGCCGAAGTGCGCGGCCCAGTGCACGGGGTCCAGCCGTAGAAGGAGTCCTCAGCGGCCAGGTGAGCGCGCGGCGTGTGCGGCAGCAGCGAACAGAGCGCGACCAGGTCCCCGTCGCGGCAAGCGCGGTGCAGCGGGAAGCGGAGCGACAGCAGCTCCTCGCTAGAGAAGCCTGCCTCCACGCCCGCGCCCGCGGACATGATGGGTCGCTGGGAAGCACGCGACTGATCGGCAAGAGGGATGTGCCGGCGAAGGCCTGCGAGTCTGCCGCCACTCGAACACAAAGGACAGGAGAGCTGCTGCCGCGTCCCACCCGCATCCGAGCGCGGCGAGCACTGAGGGCGGGACATGGGCGCCGGGGCGGAGCCTGTACCTCGACAGGGTGGAGCCTGACAGGCCGCTCCCTCCGGCGGCTGGTGCTCAGGCTGACGCCCGGGGTGGGGCGTGGCCTGCTCTTGAACAAGATGGCCCTGATAGGGCGATGGTTAAAGAGCCTGGGCTTCGGGGCGGGGCCTGATCGCTGCCTCCCGCAGGTGTTGCGAGGCTGGCGCCCGGATGGGGCGTGGCCTTGGCTCTGGGGCGGGGCCTTCTCAGGGTCTGAACAGGAACGCCGCCTTGACGACTGGTGTTAAGGCAGGGAAGTGATCACGGCTTGAGGAAACCGCTACTGATGCCAACGCTGGAGGCGTAGGGGTTGAGAGTGGGCCTGCACGTTAGCTTGGCCCAGGTCAGAGGGGAGAGACCTGGCTGTGATTGACGCCTGAGATCTCGCCTGGAACCTGCTGGCTAGGACATTGGAAGTAAACCTTGCTTAAAATCTTGCCTGGGGCAAGGCCAAGGCTCAGACCCCGCCTTTCTGTGATTGGCAGCTGAAAGCCACGCCCTAACTAAAAGGAGTGGAGTCTGGGATTTAGAGCGGGTGGGCGTGACCTCGGGCTGGTGGGTGTGGCCTGGGGCGATTGGAGCTGGGCGGGTTCCTGCTGAGGAGGATGCCTGAGGCGCAACTTCTAAATAAAGCTCCTGCTTTGCCAGACGCACTCGCGAGTGGGGATCAGGACTCTGGCAGCCGGCCCTGGCCTGCTTCCGCGGTTGCCTGAGTTCCTCCAATTAGTGTTTATTGGGCGCCTGCGGAGCAGAGCTCCTCATTAAAAACCCGAAAACAAGGGTGCAGCTATGTCTTAATTGGGATGGATGCCCAGAGACTGAGCCAGAGAGGATCGAGAGGCCCTGACGTCCCTAACTGTAAAACACGAGTCACGTGAGCACGCTGGGCACTTTGTGAAAGAGATTTTATTATCGAGAAAAATTGACTACTAAATTCTCTTTCCAATGGTACAATGCTATGGTTGTAAAAATAGAGTTTCTTAAAATTTGTAAAGCATACGGAGCTATTAAGGAGTGGACAGTATTCATGGGAACTTACTGCAAGTTTTTGCCGTATATATTTGTTCCGTGTGTATGTTTATCCTTGAGGAGGCTACATGACAGACATTAAAATTGCGAAAATTGGGACCTGGAACTCATTATCCTCCTGCCTCAGCCTCCCAGCTGCTGGGATTATAAATATGCCACCAGGCCACATACCTTATGTTGCAACATTAAGTAGTATAAAGCAAGTAATTAGAAACAAGACAATTGATAAAGGGAAATTGTTAGCTGGGGTGAGCACACTACACAGCCATCCATTCACACAACAAACACTCCTTGTGAAGGTGATATTGAGAAATGTTCCAGTCTGCATAGAAAAGTGAGATGTTTTAATTCACTGAGCAGTGACTAATGCATGGGAAATATGAGATGAAATCTGTCTCAAGTTCATAATCGGTGAGGCAAGAACTTTATTTAATAGTTCTGATATTAGATGCTTGCACCAAATGGTAGCCTCGTGTGTTTCAAGCTTTGTTCACTGAGAAGTTGGTTTTACATGTCATTGACCTGAATCTGACCACATCCCCTTAAGCTCCAGCTTTGGAAAGAGGAGTCTCAGTTTGCAAAATGACAGATGTACCTTGTTGGCTTTTCCAACAAGGAGAGGCACTTTCCCCTGTCTTCTGGGGACTGTAAGCCTAAAGCCAATTTTTTTCTTTTTTTTTTTTTTTTTTTTTTGGTTTTTGGTTTTTGGAGACAGGGTTTCTCTGTATAGCTCAGGCTGTCCTGGAACTCACTCTGTAGACCAGGCTGGGCTCGAACTCAGAAATCTGCCTGCCTCTGCCTCCCAAGTGCTGGGATTAAAGGTGTGTGCTACCACTGTCTGGCTGCCTAAAGCCAGTTCTTAAGAGAACTCCCTTGGGTGTAGAATCAGATCTGGACCATGTGACCAACCCATGTTAGTTTGCTTTAAAAAAATGTTCTTTGTATTTACTTTAATGTTTGTATGCAGCATGGCTCGTGGATGTCTGAGGATAGGTTTTGGGAACCTTTTTCTCCTACCACTTGGGTTTGTGGGATTGAGTTCAGCTCATCAGCCTTAGCAGCAAGCTTCTTTGCTTGCTGAGCCGTCTCACTGCTTTTTTTCACCATGGATTTTATTTTGCATACACTATGGAGGTCTAGTAAAATAAAATGTAGTGTTAGGATTCTTAGAATGCATCTTTCCTCAAGACCACTTTTTAGTTTGTACAATTACTTACACAATATGCATATTTCTATAGCTGTGCATAAATAGACTGATGTGTGTCCTAATGACTGGGTCTCCAGTGTCTGCTCATGGGATTTGTAGATTGGGTGTATCCAGTGCCAGTGTTCCAATTGGTAGGTAACCCACGTTTTGCTTAGTTACTATTATGTTTGTTTTGTTTTCTTGAGGGTCTGTGTAGTCCAGGCTGGCCTGGAACTCACCATCCTCCTCCTCAGCTTTCCATCTGCTGGGATTGTGGCTATGTACCACCATGCCACATTTTGTTCAGTTATTGTAAAAGAAAATACAACCTGCCTTTAAAACAGGAATTGTGTTTTTCCAACCAAAGATGGTATCATGAAAGTAGTCATTAGTGGGGCTGAGAGGCCAAATCTTTTAAGTTCAGACTCCATTTTAGAGAACCTGCCCTAAGTTTGAACTCGGATAAACTAATAGACTGGTACCTAGCATTAGTTTCCAAGTTGCCCCCCTAACAAAACCTGAGCTCTAGTCTCCAGGTTACACCCTCAATAAGACCAGTGTCTCCAGGTATTTCCCCAAGAAACCTGCACCCCCAGGTTACAAGTTCACCCCCTGACTAACGACCACCAATGAAGAGGGGAGTAGAGATTAAGTTTATGATATGACTCCCAGCACCAGCCAATTATGTTAAAGGCCACAGTAGCTTTCCAATTAGATGCTTGCACATGTACTCCCTGCTTGCTGCATACTATAAAGCCTTGCCCCATAGACATTTGAGGCTTCTCCTCCCTCCAAATTGTCCTCCATGACAGTGGTGCGATGGGGGGAGCAGAGCTAGCTCGAATAGAATGAAGACCCTGCTGTGAGTTGCATCAGATCAGCTCCTGCCTGTATTTTTTGGGATCACTAACATTTCCCTGGCACAACAGGGCAAGGGTCAGTCATGTAGAGTGCCAGGTGACAGGTGCTGTGGCCATCTTTTAGTGGCTGCTACTCACCAGACCTGAGTCTCAAAGGAGGAAGGGAGAGAGGGACACAGAGGAAGAACCAGATTATATTCTAGACTAAGTGGACAAAGGTGGAACTTGTAAGATGTTTTATTGTGCTGGTTAAGAGAGATGGGGGACATGATATGGGGGCCACCCCATGAGGCCTGGGGCTTGGCTCTGAGGTGGGGAGCTATTGTCAACCATGAAAGACAGTAGGCCAACCACAGAAGACGAGGGAGGGTGTGGAGTCATCCCGGTCGCCTCAGCAGCAACCTGCCTGTCACCACCTCTCTCTCAGCCTCCAGAACAGACTTTACGTGACTAAAGTTTACCTGGGATTTGCTATGTTGCTGAGGTTGGCCTTGAACTCCTGACCCTCACTGGACTTCCCAAGTCCTGGGATGATGGTTTTATGTGGTACTTCAGATAGAACCCTAGGATTCTTATGTTCTAAGCAAATATTCTACCAACTGAACCACATCCCCAGCCCAGGCTTCACAGACCCTTGCTCATTAGAAAGTTGTCATATAGCACACACCTTTAATCCCAGCACTTGGGAGGCAGAGGCAGGCAGATTTCTGAGTTCGAGGCCAGCCTGGTCTACAGAGTGAGTTCCAGGACAGCCAGGACTATACAGAGAAAACCTGTCTCAAAAAACCAAAAAAAAAATAAAAATAAAATAAAAAAAAAAATAAAAGAAAGTTGTCATATGCCACCCCGTGCCTAGGAAAATGGAGGTAGACTTTGGTCTTCCTGGCTGCCCATGTCTGTTTTGGAGCTGTTAACCCTTTGAGCCCCCCTCACTCCATTACTCTGTCCCTGATTCCTGACAGCTCCCCGCCCCCACCTATGCTTAATCCTCACTCAATATTTGCCAAGTGACACAAAATTGAAAACTGAGATTCAAATCAGTTGGTAGCCCATTTTCAGAAAGAGGGTGGCCAAAGATCTTCATTAAAGAGAACATCAATATTCTAGAGCATCTCGGCATGGTGATGCGTGCTTTTACTCACTTGAAAGACAGAGGCAGGAGGATCTGTGTGAGGACCTGGTTTACATAGAAAATTACAGGTCTAAGTAGAAAGACCCTCTCTCAAACAAACAAACAAAAGTTATAGAATTTACCTGTCAGTGTCTTACACGTGCCTTGTTTAAAAAAAAAGTGCTGAGCACAACTATTAAAAGGGGGAGATGTTTTACTCAGACACCAGTTGTTGTCACATGGATGGGAACAGAAGGAATTGTTGGGGACAGAAAGAGAAGGGTACTGTATTGTTAGATTTGTGGTATTGTATTGAAATACCTGAGGCATGAACAACATGAAAGGTTATTCTAGCTCATGGGTCTGGAGATTCCAGTCCCTCATCTGGTGGCCTTGTGGTTCTAGATCCCAAGCAGCAATTCATGGCAGGCATGCCATTCTGAGAGGCTGGCCCCATAGTTACCTTGGCAGGAGAACCCCACCCCAACCCCATTAGAGTCCTTTCTACTAGGCCCCTGGCCCCTGCAGCAGTTCTCCTTCAGGGCACCGGAAACTAGCAGGGTCGGAGGTAGGTGTGGGGTGGGAGGAGTGGCTGGGATAGCTGTAGGCACATCAGGTGCCTTACCTAGGAAAAGACTACTGTACCCCGAGAAGCAGCAGTGGGATAAGATGACGGTCAGGTGGACTTCAGTATCACAACCAGGTAGTCATTTAAAATGTTTTCAACTGGTCTGCTCATGTCATCACTGCTACTATTCAGGAGTGCTTCAGCACCTGGGCAGGGTGCTGAGTTTTCTGCCACCTGAAGGGCAGACTAGGAAGTCTTCCCATTACCCAGGCTGTACCAGCCCAGGCAGAGGCTGTTGCCTGGCTGCCAGCTGACCAACCCTTGTACCTGCTTTACTGAAGTGATTTGTCACTTTCTGACCTTAACTGAAAGTACTACTGTCACTTAACTACAAAAGAACACCAAGAGAAGCTGGTGTAATTCCAGTACCTGGGACAGGACTTCAGGGCTAGTCTCTGTTACATGAGATCCCACATTTAAAAGGAGAAGTATGTACAAACAGCATTTTTACAACAGGACTCTTCATTACAAAGGAGATCATCTTAGCCACCTCAACAAGAGTCAGCATGACTCTTACCTGCAGAGTGTAAACACCAAGCCAGTGAGAGCTAATGTCACAATATGGTCTCTATAGTGAGGACAGCTAGAGCCTTCCACTCCCCTTACTGGTTATTTTAAACTTGAAAGCAATCTCATTGGGGCCCTGGGGAGGCTCCTTAACTGGAACAGAGGCAACAGAAAACAGCAGCTCTAGAGGTAGTTCCCCTAGGGACCCTCTGCTGGGGAAGTTAATATCTCTGTAGGCCTTTCTCTCTCTGTTGGGAAGGCCGGGATGGTGTGAGTGAAAAGTGTATGCTGGAGAGAGTTCCCAGCCTCTCTGCTTTAGTTTCCTTACTCATTAAAGTAAGAAACAATTCTAGCTGCAAGGGTCATTGCCAAGGTCAGTAGAGACTGGCTACTGATTGACAGTCACCTGCAACTCATAGACACCTCAGTCACCAGTATTTTCTTCTGAGTCTTACTCTTGGCTATTTTTTTTTTTCCTTGAAGGCTGACTATACAAGTTGTGGTCTCTGGGGCCTTCTGTTTTCAGAATCTGCTCACTTGAGATACATATCAGCTCCTGAATATGTCCGAGGTGATGTGTTTATAAAAGATAAAGAGATAGGGGGATATGTTCTATGGGTGTGTGGTGGGGTATGGGGGAAGGGGATGTCTCAGCGGGCCCATACCGAGGCATCCCTTCCCCCTGAGTTTATTCAGGGCATGGGGAGGGGAGTTAAGAGGGTAGTAGAGGCAGAGAAAGGCAGAGAGAGAGAGAGAGGGAGAGAGAGAGAGAGAGAGAGGAAGAAAGAGAGAGGAAGAAAGAGAGAGTGGGGGGTAAGGGAAGAGAAAAAACAGATGCCGGCCATGACCATGTGGAGGAGGGGGAGGGGAAGAGCCCAAGAAGGCAAGAGAGAAGCAAGAGGCAAGAAAGCAAGAGATCCAGAGAGCAAGAGAGAGGAAGGGGCAAGCAGTTCTTTTTATAATGGGACGGCCTACCTGGCTATTGCCAGGTAACTGTGGGGAGGAGCATACCCGGCTGTTGCCACACAACTGTGGGGGTGGAGTTTAGACAGAATGCTAACACCTGGTGCCTCTCAGTACCTCTTCTCTGTTCCTTGGCCATGAGAGATCACCACTGCTGAACACTGTATTTAACCCCGCAGCTGTAGATATTGCAATAATATCACCCCTGCTGGGAACCCTACTCCTCTAGCCCTTCATCAAAGATGTAAGACAGCCCTGCCCTGATTTTTTTGTTGTTGGTTTTCTTTGTTTTGACAATGTGGCACAACCTAGAGTTATTAGGGAAGAGGAATATCAATTGAGAAAATGTCTCCAAGAAATCACTTATAGACAGTCTGTTGGGTATTCATTGTCTTATTGATATGGGTGGGCCCAGCCTCCAGAAAGCAGTGGCACCCTTAAGCAGGTGTTCCTTAGTTTCCTAAGTAAGCAGGCTAAGCAAGTCATAGGGAGCAAGCCAGTAAGCCTCATTCCTTCATGGCTTCTGCTTAAGTTCCTGCCTCCATGTTTCTGCATGGAGTTCCTATCCTGACTTCTCTTGGTGATGGAGTGTGACCCTAAAGTTGTAAGCTGAAGTAACCCTTTCCTCCCCAAGTTGCTTTGGTCATGGTGCTTTATCACAGCAACAGACCCTAAGACAAACCCATTCTTCTTGGTTTGTTTCATGTAGGAGCAGTCTGTAACCTTGCTCAGTACCTTACACAGACAGGGTTTCAGTTTACCAGTCAGGACATGTAACTCCACAGGGAATAACTAGAAACCAGTGTTGTGATCCAGATACCCAAGACTGTCCTTGGTATCTCTTGGCTAGCTACCCTTTACTCCTTCAACTCTTATCCCAGCATGCATCCCTGGAGCAGTGAGAAAGGAAACAGGTAAAAGGAGGGTTCCACTGTATAACCTGCTCTAATATCTGCTGAATGGAGCATGAACTGAAATATATGAATGGAGCAGCACCTGGTCCAGATATACTCCATGGGGGGAGGGGTGGCACTTGTCAGGGTGGAATGACTTAGAACTTTGCTTGTGCAGGTAAACCACCCTCAGATGCTGGTGCTGACTTGACATGGTTCCTGCCCCTGGAATAGAGCCAGCAGGGGTAGGTCTCCAAGAGTGTTGAAGGATGCTGGACATGACACTTGTTCGTCCTTCAGGAAATAATCTCCCTGCCAAAATTAATGACTTCAAGATAACTGGAAGCAACATGATTCTGTGAGGTGAGGGTGTGTCTTAGCAAATTGGTAAATGCTGTGACCTTCAGGACAGCCCTTAAGGCTGTTGGAAAGAACTCTGAAAATATAAGTTCAAAAGCATAATTTCTCAACTATGCAAATTATAAGGATGCAATATAATTTGTATAAGGAGCATTACAGATCTAAAGGAATAGAGGCAGCTGTACTATGAGCTAGCTCGTCAGAAAGATACTAAGGAAGGTGTAGGCAGCCGTGTTTACAGTTGCAAAGTCGTATGACTAGCACCTGACAATGTAAGCAGCTGGCTTCCAGAGTGGCCAGCTCAGCTAAACTGGTAAACAAGTCCTTTGTGCATGCGTCAGCCTCATGCCCCTCCCGAGCAGGCTTATGCTAATGAGGTATTGGCAGCTGAACCTATCCTGAGAGAACACATCACCCAGCCCGCCTTGGGCAGATATATAAGCAGCTCATTTCTGCTGCTTGGGAGCCCAGCCCATCCTCTTCCTGGTCCAGGCCCCTGGCCATACGTCCCCATCCATAGACCTCCATCCAGTTCCCCGTCCCTAAGTCAAGAGTCGTTCCTGGAATAAAGCTGACTGAGAAGGATTCGACCATGTAGTGTCTTACTTGCTGGCCAAGGCAGATGCGACAGGAAGGAGATTAAGAGATTTAGGGAGTGGTGATCACAGGGCAAGATCCCACCTAGCTAAGTTTATTATTTGTGCTTACAAAAGCAGGCAGATTCAAAGTCAGCCGTGGACAGGGGGAGGTTAGGCCCAGGCGTGGTGGGAATGGTATCTCAGAGAAACTATCCTGCTAGTAGCTTATTGTCTGTGCTTACAAAGGCAGGCAGATCTGAATTCATTTACAATGTTAAGGAAAAAGAATATACCCGCTGTCGTTTTTCTAAGAATCAGGGGCTGGGGGCTGGGATGCTGATTCCTGGGATAGTCAAAGGGGGACCTGGAGGGAAGGATTGAATTGATATGCAAATAAAAGACTGGGCATTGGTCTTCCAGAGCTGAGCTATCTGAACGAGCTGTCTGGAGATCTTCAGAAAGCTGCGTCAAGCAGAACACAGGCTGTCAGCTTGTACCCATGATTTGACTTGAGTTGTGCTGATGGCTACTCCTGAGCACCCCTTCCTCAGAGCCCCTCTCCTAGTCAAGGCTGCCCCTAGGCATGCTGGGAGTGACCAGACACACTAGACACAGTTGAAGGCACACTGGATGTGGGCATAGTGAATTAGGTTTCAGAAAAGGCAGTACTTATGCTACCATTGCATACGGCTGGTTGACTGATTAGGAGTTCAGTGGTTGTGGAAAGCTAGAATGTTGCAGGTTAATTCTCACCTCTGTGATTGGCTTCGTATCCTTGTAACTATCAGATAAACTCCGTTTGAATTGTGCTAACCCACCAACCCACAAGCTGAGAATGTCATCAGACAGCGCCTAAGGCCTGTAGCATAGACTTGGTGGATTTGCCTTCCTACTTGACATTTTTCTACCAATATATTTGAAAATCTACTGTATTTATGAAACTTAATGAAACTTCTACCACATGTTTGGTGTACCATGAATCCAACTTCCTGGGCTATGGTTACTCATAATTGGCTCTGGAATAAATAATCTCTTATGAATTTTGAGGTCAGAATTCTGTTTCTGTATTGACAATACACTGAATATATTGGACTTATGAGACCAGACCAGAGACACACAGACACATAAAGAGACACAGCACATTAAACTGTTATTTTGTCCGAGACTACTCTAGGGGAGTTATCACATTCTCTGCCCAAGAGATCACAGGGAAACAAACTTCTAATTGATCTGGGTACAGCTCAGTTGAGACCCTCTGTGCTGCCACTTGGCAGACATCCAGGCGCCTCGGTGATTGGCTTGTTAACCTGATCCCAGCCAGCAGCTCGGCGGGATGCGGTTCCCTTTCCCGCATTTCCGCTTTCTCCACCTCATAAACGCAACTGTGTTAAGTATCATGAGTAGTTTGAATGTCACAGTCGCTGCTGGTTAAGACTGGGATGGAGAAGCCCACAAGGCGACTCAGCAGGTCACTGAGACTGCGGACCCAAGTGTGATCCCCAGGACCCGCACTGCAGACGGAGACTGCTCGAGCATGTGCACACACACACACACAATAAATGTGGTTTTCAAAGCTTGGAAATCTTGACACTCTAAATCCTGACAGCTTTAGGGAAGAAGCTGCTCTTGTGAATCAGACCAGTGTGGATCACAAACTTGAGAGCTGAGCGGTGGAGTTGCTGCAGAGGTGGAAGGGGAGAACCAGGTCCAGAACTGGAGTGGATGGTAGGACAGACAGACAGGAGGTCCAGATGGGCAAACCACAGGACAACAGAAAGCAGGTCACTGGGTCACATCAGTAGCACAGATTGATCCGAGTTATGCCCCAGGGACAGTTGTGGGTTCTTTGCCTGTTTTTGACACACAGACACTTGGATCAAATGAGAGGCCGGGAGTGATGTTGTGCCCAATCCAACTGGTGTTGGGTGCTGTCCTCTTTATAGAGAACAAGTGGAGGAGTTACACCCTTCCCTCTATCTGGTATGTCCTGTGCATTCTTGGGCCTGGTTTCTCCTGTTATGATTTAAATACAATCATGTGCTCCTACAGTCACAACTCACATTAATAACTTACAAGGTAACACCCTTTCCACTCCGAGGAATAATTCGCTTATTGTTTTGTTTGAGTCAAGGTCTCTCTGTGTAGTCCTGGCTGTCCTGGAAGTTAATACATAGACCAAGCTGGCCTCAAACTCACAGAGAGCCTCCTGCCTCTGCATTAAAGGTGTGCAGCACTGTGCCTGGTTTAGGAGTAAGTCATTTGTCAATCCGTGCTGCATGGATGGTGCCGGACAGAAGGTAGGGTCTGTGTCCATCCAGATGCACAGTCAGTCATCCTCCATCCTCACAGTGGAGGCAAAAGCCGCTTGTAAGATAGGCTTGGGGCAAGTCATCGCCCGAAAACCCACGGTCTTCTAGTCTATGGAGTAACTAAGAGCAGACCTGATCTCAATACATAGCTTGCTTATAACAATGTAAAGTGACATTAAAGAAGGTTGAGAAAGACA
Source organism: Mastomys natalensis (assembly GCA_021653895.1). Classification (NCBI taxonomy): domain Eukaryota; kingdom Metazoa; phylum Chordata; class Mammalia; order Rodentia; family Muridae; genus Mastomys; species Mastomys natalensis. The sequence continues at coordinate 231,429 of JAJTUV010000579.1, read as the reverse complement.
GTAGCCTAGGAATACCTGAAACACCAGCACCCTAGAGCCTGAGGTAGTAGGATAGTGAGGTTGAGGCCCATCTGAGCTCCAAAGCAAGACCTTGTATTTAAAACAGAAGTCAAAAAATTAAGAAAAAAAGATTAAGAAAAAAGGAAGGAGGAGGAGAAAGAAAGACCGGTGTTTGCAGCAGTAACAAGAACCACAAATAGACAAAACAGGAAACATGAGAAGCCCCTCGTGGCATTAGCCTATCAAAGATTGCTTAGCTGGAGCCACAAACAAAATCATTAATGAAGGAAGAGCAGGCACATTCTACAATGCTCAGGCAACTCTAATATCTTCATTTAACTCAGGCTAACTGTACATCTTCATCTCTCCCTCTACTCCTCTGAGTCCAGTGTCCCAGCCTCATTGCCAGCTCTGCAATGAAACTCCCCCTCCCCCATCACCACTGAACCCCACAGATCTGCTAGCTTCCCTCCCACTATTCCTCCCATTATCCCAGCCCCCAACTCCAGGAGGGACTCCCTGGAAAACCACAGGCCACTCTTGCCAGGAAGGAGTGCCACTCTCCCAAGTCCTCTGTCTCATCTGAAGCACTGCAGAAGAATACTTTCTATGGCCTCCCCTCTCCTGCCGTGGCCTCCCCTCTTCCTCTGTGGCCCTCACCCGTGGATCCCACAGATCTTCCCCTCCTACCCTTTATTTCTGTTACTTTATCCCAGCAACCAACTCCTCCAGCAGACACTCCACAGCTAACTGCAGGCCCTTTTCTCTCTCTCTGTCTTTCTCTGTCTCTCTGTCTCTCTCTCTGTCTCTCTCTCTGTCTCTCTCTCTCTCTCTCTCTCCCTCCCTCTCCCTCCCTCTCTCTCCCATTGCTCCAACTCTAACCCTCCAGTCATCCCCAATTCTGTAGCAGATCTTCTGCTGTGGCCTCTCCTCACTCCCTGGCCTCATTCCCAGGAGGCTGACTAAGCAGATCCTGGTGGAATACCCAGCCTTCCTCCCTCTTGAAATGCCCTTCCATGGCCCTTGTGAAGCCCCTCCACTGCCCCCAGCACATCCCCATTCCTAGGTCTCAGGTCCAAAAACCAAGACCATATATCAGCACCTAGAATTATAGTCTTCTCAATCCCAGATGCCTAGATGCCATGTAAAAAAAACAAAACAGAATAACAGCCAGGACAGTATGTCTCCACCAGAACACAGCAACCCTACCATAGCAGGCCCTAAGTATTGCAGCATAGATGAAGCACAAGACCTGAAAGCTGAAAGTCTTTATGAATATGACAGAGGTTATGATTAGATATGATAGAATGATAAATTCTTATCTCGTAAGAATTGTATGAAAACACAAGCAAACACTGGAAGAGAATGAGCAAAGTGCTCAAGAACTGAACATGAAATAGAATCAATAAAGAAAACCCAAACTGAGGAGAATCTGGAAATGAAAAAGTTAGGAACTTGAACAAGAACTGCAGAGGCAGGCTTCACTAACAATACAAAAGATGGATGAGAGGATCTCGGGTATTGAAGACCTGATAGAAGAGATGGAGACACAGTCAGAAAAAAAAATGTCAAATCCGAAAAAAAAAAAAAATCCTATCACAAAACATTCAGGAAATCTGGGACAGAATGAAAAGACAAAAGTCTAAGAATGATAGGAATAGAGGAAGGAGGAGGGACACAGATGAAAGGCACAGAAAATACTTTCAACAATGTCACAGAAGAACGCTTTCTTAACCTAAGACAGAGATCCCTGTCAAAGTACAGGGAGCATACAGAACACTGGACTGATTGTCACCAGAAAAGAAAAAATATTAAAAGTTCAACTAACATATAAAAGCAGACTTCTTAGAATTACACCTGACTTCTTGATGGAGATTCTAGAAGCCACAGGGTCTGGACAGATGTGCTGTAGATTCTGAGAGACCAGAGATGCCAGGCCAGACTAATATGCCCAGCAAAACTTTCATTCAGCCTAGATGGGGAAAATAAGACATTCAATGGTAAAACTGAATTTAAGCAATATATATGTCTAGCCCTACAGAAGGTCCTAAAAAGTAAACTCCAACCTAAAGAAATTAAGTACATCCAAGAAAACACAGAGACTAAATAATCCCAGATGAGTAAAACCAAAAGAAGGGAAGTGTTAGTCCCAGGGGCCTTCGGAGAAAGACCACCAACCCAAATTGTTGTCAAATGAAAGCAAGTTCTATGGGAGGTGACTTCCAGCTGTCTCCTGTTGGATCTGGCAGGAATCAAGAGACCAGCCCTGAACCAGTTTCTCACGCCTCCTTTATAGGGCAAAACCACAGGGTGCACGATTTTGCATAGGAGACCAGGCAGTTAGGAAAGTCTCTCCTGGAACAATGGTCGCAGAACATTTCCAGGAACAGATGGCTTGGGAGGACGGGGAGGGTGAGTTTATAGTTAAACTGCCTGGTCACAGTAGGTCAGATTCCCAGAAACAGACCTTTTATATCTTAGGGCGAACAGAAACCCAACTGAATTAAAATGGCTCCCGATTACAGAATGGAGGTGGGCTGGTTTCTCAGAAGCACACACACAAATATACCACCAACAACAACAATCATTGGATAATGATGTTGGCTATTCATCAATTGACACCAACTGAAGAGGCAGGGAAGGCTTTCCCTGCAATAGACTCCCTTTGTAAACTTTGTAAACCCTCCAATGCTTGCAAATGGCCAGGCCCCACCCAAGGAACTTCAGCAGCTAGGCCAGTAAGATTAAAACAGCTGTGACTGCCATTCTAGCCCCTAAGTCTGGAAAGTGGTCAGGTCCTGCCCCTAGATTTCCCTAACTGCTCTAAGGATAGTTTTCTTTTTTTTTTTTTTTTTTTTTTTTTTTTTTTGGTTTTTCGAGACAGGGTTTCTCTGGGTAGCCCGGGCTGTCCTGGAACTCACTCTGTAGACCAGGCTGGCCTCGAACTCAGAAATCCACCTGTCTCTGCCTCCCAAGTGCTGGGATTAAAGGCGTGCGCCACCACTGCCCGGCTAAGGATAGTTTTCTAATGGCTGTAATGGTCATTCCCAGCTCTGAGACTGGAGAGTGGCCAGGTCCCACCCTACAAGACAAAAAAAAAAAAAAAAAAGTCCTACTAATCCCTGAATTTGACCCCAAAAATTAGGCCTTATAGTCCCTCCAATCTCAGGCCATCCTGGAAACCACCTCCCTCCCACCCCCAAAGAAACCCTATATAAACCCTGCATCCTGCCCAGTTCTCTGGTGCTTCTTGACTGAGCAGAGGCAGCCACCCTCCTGGGAGGTTACCTCCCAATAAATCTCTTACATAAGGTTTGTTGTTCTCTATGACTTTGTTGTATTCCTTGGCTTCTGACTGCCAGGGTATCTCTCAGAGCAGAGCTGTAACACTTTCTCTGGGCAAACTTTCCCAGCAGCTAGAGCAGAACTTGTACAGAGCAAACCTTTCCCTCCAGACCTGTAAAACTTACATTTGATATCTCTCAACATCAGCAGTTCCAATTTCCCAATAAAAAGACATAGACCAACAGAATGGAGGCGAGAACAGGATCCATCCTGCTGCTGCATACAAGAAACACAAACATCAAGGATAGACAGCACCTCAGAGTAAAGGGTTGGAAAAAGATATTCCAAGCAAAATGCACCTATGAAACAAGCTAGTGTATTGACATTTTTGTATCTGACATGCCTTCAAATCAAAACTCGAAAGAGGTAGGGAAGGACGTTACATACTCTTATCACAGGAAAAATTTACCTAAAGGCCATTTCAATTCTTAACATCTATGTCAGAAATACAAGGGCAGCCAAGTTTGTAAGAGAAACACTACTACAGCTTGAATCACATATTGACCCTCACACACTAATAGTGGGAGACTTCAGTACCCCATTGTCACCAATAGATGGGTCATCCAGACAACAATAAAACAGAGAATGTGGGAGCTAATTGAAGTTATAAACCAGATAAGCCCCAACAGATATTTACAGAACATTTCAGCCAAACACAAAATATTTCTTCTCAGCTCTTCCAAAAACTGGAACTTACTCCAAAGCTCAGCCATGGTCTCATACACAAAAACAAGTCTCAAACACACTGGAAAACTGAAATTACACCCTGCATCCTAGCTGACCGTCATGATTAAACACCAACGGAAAGAGCAGAAAGTTTAAAGACTCAGGGAACTGAACAGCTCTCTATGAACAAAAAATGGGTCAAGACAGAATTAAAGAAATCAAAGACTTTCTAGAATCGAATGAAAATGAATACATGCCTTTAATTCCAGCACTTGGGAGGCAGAGGCAGGTGGATTTCTGAGTTTGAGGCTAGCCTGGTCTACAGAGTGAGTTCCAGGACAGCCAGGGCTATACAGAGAAACCCTGTCTCAAAAAACCAAAAAAGAAAGAAAAAAAAAAAAGAAAAAGAAAATGAATACACACCATACCCAAATTATGGGACACAATGAAGGCTGTTCTAAGAGATAAGTTCATAGCTCTAAGTGCCTATATTAAAAAGTTAGAAAGATCTTATACTATCAACTTAACACTATACCTGGAAACTCTAGGCCAAAAAGAAGAAATCAAACCCAAGAGGAGTAGACTGCAAAAGCTAATTAGACTCTGTGATGAAGCAGAAAGTAGAAACAATTAAAACAATACTAGGAATCAATCAAAGAACGAGTCAGCTTTTCTCAAAAGTGAGAAGATTGGCAAACCCTCATGCAAATTAACTAAAAGGCAGAGAGATGATCCAAATTAACAAATGAAAAGGAGGAGGTAACAGACACCCAGGAAGTCCAGAGAATCATGAAGACAGACCTAAAAACCTGCACTCCACTAAATTAGAAAATGTAAAAGCAACAAGTAATTTTCTTGATAAATACCACTTACTGAAATTAAATCAAGGTCAAATAAAGATTTAAAGAGACCTATAACCCCTAATGAAATAGAAGCATTCATCAAAAGTTTCTCAACCAAAGCAAGCCCAGGGCCAGATGGTTTTAGCACAGAATTCTACCAGACTTTCAGATTTCAAGTTTTAATTAAAAAGTATAGTAATAAAACCATCATGATGTTGTCGGATATTCACCAGAGAAGATTGCTTCAACATGACTTTAAGCCAACAGAATGTCTTCATTAGCTAGTCAGTGGCTACACTGGATATTTGGGATCCCAGTGGAGCATTGAGCCTTTCTCAGGGTGAGCTTTTAGGCATAAAAACCATGTTCTATGTTGGCAAACTTTAACATAAACATAACTACAAGGCTTAATACACTTTGAGACTTTCCCAGAACTGTATGGACTTTGATGGATTAAGTCTTTGTTTTCCTTTAGGGTGTTGGTGCTTGTCTACGTGCTGAGTTTTAACAGCCTGAATGCCACTTCCATCATGGTATCAGTTGTGCTAAGGTCTGTGGGGAGCAGGACCAAAGTCTGGAGCCCTGTTATACATGATATATATACAAAACCAGACACATTCATCAATGGAATTGAATTGGAGACCCAGACATAAATTCACACCTCTATGGAAACCTGTGTTTTGATAAAGAGGCTAGAAATACACACTGGAAAAAAGCCATCATCTTCAACAAATGGTGCTGGTCAGATTGGCTATCAACATGCATAAAAGTCCAAATAGGTTCATACTTACCACTCTGCACAAAATTCCAACTCCAAATGGATCAAAGACCTCAACAAAAAACAAGATATACTGACGCTCATAAAAGGAAAGTGGGGAATAGCCTTGAACTCACTGTCATAGACTTTCTGAAGAGAACACTGCTAGCCCAGGCACTAAGATCAACATCTAGTAAATGAGACCCCAGGAAACTGAGAAGCTCTTGTACAGCAAAGGATACCATCATTCAGGCAAATCAACGGGAAAAGATTTCTACTAACTATACAGCAAACAGAAGGCTAATATCCAAAATGTATGAAGAATTGATGAAACTAGATATCAAGAAAACCAGTAACTTAATTGAAAACTTGAATACAGATCTAAAGAGACTTCTCAAGAGAGGAAACTCAAATGGCTGAGAGATACTTAAAGAAATGTTCAATATCCTTAGCTACCAGGCAAATACACATCCAAAGTACTTTGAGATTTCATCTTACACCTGTGAGAGTGGCTAAGATCATCCAAAGTGACTCCTTGTGCTGGTGAGGATGTGGAAAGAACAACACTCATACATGGCTGGTGGGAGTGGAAACTTGTACAACCACTGTGGAACTCAATGTGGCCGTTACTTAAGGTGAACATCTATCTACCTCAGGATCCAGCTATACAACTCTTGGGCATACACTCAAAGGACACCTCATCCTACCACAAAAGCACTTGCTCAACCCTGTTAATTGCTTCTCTACTTACAATAATCAGAAATTAGAAACAACCTAGTTGCTCTTCAGCTGAAGGCTGGATAAAGAAAATGTTCATTTACACAATGGAGTATTACTCAGCTGTTCAAAAAGGATGACATCATGAAATTGCTGACAAATAGGAGGAACTAGGAAAAAAATCATCTTAAGTGAGGTATCCCAGATTCTGAAAGACAAATATGGTATTTTGCATTTATATGTAGATACTAGCAGTTATGTCACTGATAACCAAGCTACACTCTATAGCACCTACAGAGTAAGGGACCTAAGAGAAGAGAAAGGTTTCCTTAGGAAAGGGCAATAAAATAGATATTTACGAATGAACTGGGAGGTATGTGGCATGGGATGATCAAGTAGGAATGGGGAAGGAAGACGAGAGTATTGGGAGGAAATATGGGGAGACAGCTAAAATTTAGGGCCATTTCTGGGGTAGTATGGAAACCTAATACAGTAGAGCTCTCTTACAGTGTATGCACATATGAAGGTGATCTAAATGAAATGGCCACACAATGAGAGAGACACTCCCAACTGGTCGTCCCTTATCACCAGATGAAGCTCCTGGTACTGGGATTGGGTGATTGAGTTGTTGGCTAAAGGGCCCGACAAAATTCTCCAGACGACTCATCCTGTTGCCAAGACTATAGTTTGCTCTCCACGATCTGACAGCAAGGCCCCTTGCTGAAGGACGTCAACGCCTGCACAACTCATTGAACATGGAGAGGTCCAGCTGCTGCCCACATAGAGCCTTCACTCCTACCTTCCAGTATCTTTGGGACAGGAAGGTACTCTGCACACCAATAAAGACAAATGTAAACTCCAAGCCAGCCACAAAACCTTTATCTACAAAGTGTACTGCCTGCTAAGGTAACGATAGCACAAAGGTTGTGGGAGGAACCAACCAATAACTAACTGATCTGTCTCCAGCCCCACTCCACGGGATGGGATCCATGCCTAACACTGCTTGGGTGACCAAGAACCTGAGACTAGATAACCCCGGGTCCTTGATCTAGAGAAATGTAGTGATGAAATGACTCCTAATGAGATCCTGCTATACTAATAGATGAGTACGTTGTTCCGCTGCCATTATCAGTGAAGCTTTCTGCAGCAGGTGGTTAGCAAATACAGAGACCCACAGTCAGATACTACACTCAGCCTTACATGACCTGTCTCCATCAAATCTCCCTCCTCAGACCTCAGGGAACTCTATAGAAGAGGATGCGAAAAGGATGTACGAGCCAGATAGGATGCAGAACACCAAGGAGACAGGAAACCTCCAAGTCAGCGTGTCAGCCTGAGCTAAGCTCATAGGAACTCAGAGACTGAGGCAGCATACATGCTTGGTACCAGGTCCTCCATGTCTTCCTTATGGTTTCCAGTTTAATGTTTTCATGTGATTCCTGAGTGTGTATACGTGTCTGACTTGTGTGTCTGCCTTCTCTGGGGCTCACTCCTTCTGTTGGTTTGTCTTGTCAAACTTTGATGATAGTTTTCTTTTTAAATTATATTGTATTTTTGTTATATATTTTTAAAAATGAATGAATGAATAGCCACTAGGCTAAGGGTTAACAAACTCATTTATCCCCGCTGGGAGAGAGGAAGTCCGTTTTCTCCACTGAAATGACACTGGGTACACAAACTGCTGAGCGGAGGTCTCATGCTCACACGTAGCTGACCAACAAGTAATGGACCCCACAGTCAGCTTCTGTGCTTTCATTTGCTTACAGTTTGGTGGCTTTTGTGTTGTTGTTTTGTTATTTTGGGTGTTGTATTTTGTTTTCTAGGTTTTGTTGGGTTTTTGGTTTGTTTGTTTTTGAGAAAGAACTTAAAGTGACGGTATAGAGTAGTGGGGAGCATGTGGTGGGGGAAATATGGTCAAAATATATTTTAAATTTTTAAAATTTATTCTTCACGTATACAGTACATCCTGACTACACCTTCCACTCCTTCTAGCCCCCACACCTCCCCCTACCCCAGACAGACATTTCCACTCCCACTGTCAGGAGTACCCCTAAAACACCAAGTCAAACAACCATAACATGTATGCAGAAGGCCTAGCACAGACCCAAGCAGGCTCCGTGATTGCCACTTCAGTCCTTGTGAACACGCATGCGCCCTGCTTAGTTGAGTCTGTGGGCTCTGCTCTCCTGTTGTCCTCAACCCTCTGGCTCCCACAATCTCTCCACTCCCCCTTCCTCTGGGCTCCCTCAGCTCAGAGGGGAGGGACTGTATAGAGCCGCCAACCTGGGCTCTCTCTGCTTACTGTTTGCTTGTGACTCTTTTTTTTTTTTTTTTTTTGGTTTTTCAAGACAGGGTTTCTCTGTATAGCCCTGACTGTCCTGGAACTCACTCTGTAGACCAGGCTGGGCTCGAACTCAGAAATCCACCTGCCTCTGCCTCCCAAGTGCTGGGATTAAAGGTGTGTGCCACCACTGCCCGGCTTGGTTGTGAGTCTTTACATCTGCTCTTCTCAGCTGCCAGAGTTGCCTCTGGGAAGATAATTGGACTAGTAACCGATCTATAAATGTAGCAGAATCTCATTAAAAATTATTTAACTGATCCTGGTTATAATGGCTATTCTTGATTGTTTTTTTTTTTTTTTTTTTTTTTTTTTTTTTTTGGTTTTTTCGAGACAGGGTTTCTCTGTATAGCCCTGGCTGTCCTGGAACTCACTCGGTAGACCAGGCTGGTGCTGGGATTAAAGGCGTGCGCCACCACCGCCCGGCGATTCTTGATTGTTAATTTGACCATATCTGTAATGAACTACAATCCAGAATCAGAGGGCACACCTGTGACCCAGATCTTGAGGCTGGAAGACACAAGTTTCTGACCTGGATCTTGGCATGGAGATCGTGAGGCATAGTGACCATGAAAAGCTTAGGCCCAGGCAAAGTAGTACACACCTTTAATTTCAAGAGACTGAGGCAAGGAGATCTCTGAGTTCAAGGTAAGCCTGGGACAAAGCAGGTCCCAGATCCAGGAGTGGTGGTACACACCTTTAATCTGGGCCACACCTTATGCTGAAAGCCTTTATGAGGACATTGGAAGAAGGAAGATTCCCTCTTCTTCACTGCTTACACTTAGTTGCCAGCACGTTTTTTAGGACCCACTTCTACAGACCAGCTGAAACAACTAGCCTTGTGGGATGAGCAACTACTAGATTCTTAGACTTCCATCCACAGCTGCTCATTGTTGGTTTAGTTGGACTAGACTGTAAGTCATCACAATAAATTCCCTCAATATAGAGAGACATAGACTCTAGAACACCCTGACTAAAACACTGGTTATCCAGCCGGGCAGTGGTGGTGCACGCCTTTAATCCCAGCACTTGGGAAGCAGAGGCAGGCGGATTTCTGAGTTTGAGGCCAGCCTGGTCTACAGAGTGAGTTCCAGGACAGCCAGGGCTACACAGAGAAACCCTGTCTTGAAAAACCAAAAAAAACCCACTGGTTATCCAGGCAGTGTCTGGCATGGGCTCCCTCTCATGGCATTGGCTTCAAATTAGGCCAGTCATTGGTTGGCCACTCCCGTAAGTTCTGGGCCACCATTGGCTCAGCACATCTTACAGGCAGAACAGATTGTAGGTTGAAGGGTTTTTGGCTGTGTTGATGCCCCAGTCCCACCTCTGGAAGCTTTGTCTGGAGTCTTAGGGTTTCTATTGGTGTGATGAGACACCATGTCCAAAAAGCAAACTGGGGAGGAAAGGTTTTACTCAGGCTCAGGCTTTCATGTCACTGTTCATCACTGAAGGAAGACAGGACAGGAACCAGGAGGTAGGAGCTGATACAGAGGCCATGGAGGGCAGGGCGCTGCTTACTGACTTGCTTCCCCTGACTTGCTCAGCCTATTTTCTTATAGAACCCAGGACCACCAGCCCAGGGATGGCCCCACCCACAATGGGCCCTCTCACCCTTGATCACTTATTGAGAAAATGCCTTACAGCTGATCTAATGGAAGCATTTTCTCAATTGAGGTTCCCTCTCGGATAGCTCTAGTTTGCGTGTCAAGCTGACAGAAGACTAGCCAGCGCACGTGGTTTCAGAAGATGGCTGGTTCAGGCTGTGTATCTTCCATTACTGTAAGTCCTAGTACATTACTAGGAATTATCACTGACTAGGGTCCACCCTGCCCCGTGACCTCCAATTCCAGTTGTCTCTCCCCATTTTGAATAACAATAAAAAAATAAAGGAATAAAACAGCCTTATCTGATAACTTAATATTTAAATATGCTAATTTACTTGGTGCTCATTGAGTACAGTTCCCTTCACACAGGTTGGTGGCAGCTTCTGTCCCCATGTGTGGCAGTGGCTTGCCCCTCTTGCCAGTCCTGGTACGTAGGGCTGGAATGGTTTCCCCAGGAGTTGTCTGGTTCTACTTTTCTGGAACTTGTATTGTTTCTTGAGCTTAGTTTCTGTTAGGGGAGAGATTTTCTTGAGTAATGATTGACTGTCACCACAGCCTGTGTCAGACCCTTGTCATCTCATGTCAGTGGCGCTGATTCGTCGCTGTTGTGGTTGGGATTCAGGAGGCATGTGTGACCCACCAATGGCTTCTTCTGGTGAGTCAGGTGCAAACAGGTCATGGGTGGGAATCATGGAAGCAGGAGAGTGAGGCAGCAGGAGATCTGTGTTCACAGCCAGGAAGCAGAGAGACAGCAATGCTGGCCCTAGCCTACTTTCTCCTTTTTAAAAAAAAACTATGTATGTAACTTGGGCATTCATGTATCTCCTTTTAGCATGCAGGTCCCAGGGGTGGAAGTCAGGCTGTCGGACTCAGCAACATGCACCATTACCTGCTGAGTCTCATTAGCCCTCTCTGTTTGCTTGGTCCAGGACTTGAGCCCCTGAGAGGTTCCCATAGCTTTTGCTTACCAATAGCTCTTCGAATATTGTCAATCATTTTCTCCAGAGCTTCAAGGCTTCTTAGCTGAAAAAATGTTTCTTTCTGCTTGTCTGTGAAAAAGTTAAGGACAATGAACAGATGCCACAAATAGTTTAACTGCAAGCTTTCTGAAACCAGGCCCACATGGGTCTCAGGGTGAGCATATAGAGCGAGCATGTGTTTTGTGTTCATGTTTGTAGCCTGCTGCCCTGCGGTCACCAGGAGAGCAGGGAGCTTATTCAGTACAAATACACGAAGAAACAAGAAATTCTAACAGTGATAGATAGAGCTGCGTCAAACTTTCATTCATCGTAAAACAAATGGTGCTGGAGGGCCAGATGGAATGTTTTAAATTCCTGGAGGGAGAAAAATTCTCATAAACCCAAAGTGAAGGCCATTCCACAGAGGGACAGGCCAGTGTTCTTTGAGGTCATCAGAGACACAGTGTACGAGGAAGCAACCATGCTAAGGACACTGAGGCAGTGGACAGATGGAATCCTGATGGGCTCTGGAGCCAGAAACACAGTAGAGAGAGGGGGAGATGTTTGTGTAAGCTGTGTGGATGTGAACTCAAGTTCTCAGGAGGAACCTGTGCCTTGCATTGAAGCCTCTGCAAGGCCGACTGTTAAGCCTGCAGTGATCCTAGAGAGGTGAGAATGTTGCACGTCCAGTTACAGTTGAAGTAGGCAGCCTTTAGCTGCCTTCCACCACTGTGTCTGATCCTCACTTCCTTGGAATGTACAAACAGTTCCTTAGCTCCCACCAATCCGAAAGCTAAGGATGTCATCAGCTCGTATCTGAGGCCAATAGCAGAGATTTCTTTCCTGGCTGTAGCTGCCTGCCTTGTGTCCATCAATATGTGTGTGTGTGTGTGTGTTTGTGTGTGTGTGTGTGTGTGTGTGTGTGTTTTCCGGTATCTTGATTTATAACTTACTTTTTTACATTACTATAAAAATGTAGTGAAACTGTGGCCATGTCTGAACCTGGAATTTGGAATAACCTGAATCTATGTTCCCCAGGGTTTGGACATTCATATTTGACTCCAGAACAAACTCTCTTATGCCTATGAACTGAGAAATTTGGAATAACCTGAATCTATGTTCCCAGGCTATGGTTACTCATATTTGCCTCCAGAATAAACTGTCTCCTATGAACTGAGAGCTGAGATTTTGTCGTTGTTCCTTTGTTTCCGCTGTTGTTAATGTTTTCGTGGGTCATTTAAGGGCTTTCATGAATGTGAATGTCCCCACAATTATTACCACCATTGATTGACCTTGGAAGTGCTGGGAAATAAACTTATAAGCTCTTTGTGATACTTGTGCAGTTTTTTTGTTAGCTTAAAATAACGTCACAATGGATGCTATTTTAAGCGCCTTGATCTCCTTTTTTAACCTGTCTCCCTTTTTTCTGATTTTTTTTTCCTTTCTGATTTCCAGGTTCTTTCCTGATCCTTGTTTCCTAGGCAACGTCTACATGCACCTGACCATACAGCAGCCCACTTCTAGCAGACAGACAGACCTCTGGTCTCCCTCAGCAGCACTTGGCAAACAAGCATCTTTGTTTCCGTGGGCCATCTTAGCCTGTGGTGGAGGCTCTCTCCACAGCTTCAAGATCCCATCTCTGACCTGACAGCACCAAGAGCTGCTCATCCCCTTCCCAGAGAGAGGCACACTGCCTTGTCCTGAGCCTTGGAGACACTGTCATCCCAGTGGGTGGTTGGGGTGGGGCGGCGGTGAAGAGGGGCAGGTTAGCCCACAGGCAACCTATCTCCTCTCGTTTTTCTTTGGGCCTTCTGTCACAAAGCCAAAAGCGATAGGTGTGTGTCTTCTCACTGCCTCTGCCACCCATAACCCCTGCAGCAGCCAGTCACGGGGCTGGATCCCCACCTGCCCTACCTGCAGCCCTGAGCGTATAGCATCAACATCACTGCTGGATATTGCTGAAGAGGGAAGCATGCCTGCTCTAGCAGGCTGGCACACACTCCCCACAGCATGCTGTTGCCACACAACACTCCTGGCTACATGATGCACACCCAGAAAAGTCCATGTGAAGATTAAACTAACACTAGGAACAGTGTGGTTCAGCAGAGGCTGACGTCAGAGTTCCAAGGCCTGCATCTTACCTCCTGTCCTCTGCTCTCCCTGTCCTCAGCTCTGGGCGGAGGGCACAGTGTCACTTGGAAAAATGAGGAAACACTAGTGGGGGGTGCCTCTGCTGTGTGCTGGAGACCTACAAGTATAGCCATCTTTGATCCCCTCCCCTGTGACCATGTGTGGGAAAGGTGTGGGCTCTTCTGCTCAGCATAGCACACACCTGTTGCATCCAAGGCAGCTATGGGCAGGGGCCGCAGCTTTGATATATCTCCCAGACGCCAAGGGGTTATGACCATCTAAGCAAAGGTCCAAACCAGCAGGCCAGCCTGGCTCCCTTGCCTGTTCCAGAGACTGAGAGAGCTCAGGCAGCCTGCAGGTGCAGTCGTACTTACAGCTTTGCTCACTCACTTGGTTAAGTGTCTTTTCCTGGAACTCTCCTTTCCCCAGGAGGGCTCCAGCAGAGGACCTGTGTGCTGAAGCTGAAGATGGCCTGCTACATTGTGCCTTGACACACAGACTCACTGGTTCACTGGGGCCTAGACTTGGACTTTGTGGGTAGTCTGTGACTGATCATGGAGAGAAACTGCCTGGCCACAACCCATCTCTCTGTGCCTTAAGGACCTGAAATAGGGACTGATCAGGAAGAGGAGCAAAAACCTTGACAAGATAGCGCAGCAAAGAAGTTCTTGTCAGATCTCCAGGAGAAAGTAACCTATGTAACCCTGTGTCTCATCCCCGGATTAGTACAAAGCCTATAAGGTGCTGCCGTTGTCTGAAGCTAGCCATCACTCTTGAAGGTGTATGTGTGTGTGTGTGTGTACTTCAGTTGTGAATTGCTTGACATGGGTGTTGGGAATAGAACTTGAAGCCTCTGCAAGAGCAGCAAATGCTGTCAATGGTTGATCCATTTCTCCAGTCCTATATGTGATATATTTGCTAATTAAACCTCCTCCCAGTTTATATGTTGTCTCTCTGAATCCTTTCTCTGTCTGAGGCAAGAGTGTGGAAACAACAGATGGAGGTCTCTGCCTGCCTTCGATCTCCCAGACCCGCCTAGCCGGCATCACTGACAGCATCATTTGGCAACGGATCCCCAGCAGGGAGTCTGACAAGGCTATTCAGGGACTCAAGGGCTTTGCCCATATTGCTGCTGCTGGAAGCTGGGGCTGCTTTTCTTGACTGCTGGCTAGTTAGTTCAGGTTCTGCTTAGGTCTCTGCACCATGCAGCCCAAGGGCCCTGCTTCCCACCCTTGCCACCTTCTTTTTCTAGAGACCCTATTGTCATATTACCAGGGTCACACACTAGTCTCCAGTGGTCTCCTAACCTGGCTGGCCCTCGGTCTCTCTGTCATGGTTATAACTCATGCATTTTTACTCAGTCCCCACAGAGGCTGGTCTTTGCTTGGTGGTTAGGAATTACACAATTTCAGTGAGGGATTCAGCTGTGCTAATGTGTGCTGTGTGCCCGGGGGCCCAGAATAAGTCTCTCTCAGGTCCCAGCAGCTCAGGAACGACTTGGGGACGGAGGAATCATGTGGTGGCCGTAGATCAGTCTTTAGACATGGGCAGCAATGCAAGCAACATACTGGACTGGCTTGGGATGTTTGCTAACCTCCAGTGGGCAAGCACATTGTTTCCCCATGGGGTGTAGCCAGCTGTCGGGCCTGGGTGGTACTTCAGAATCACCTCTCTTCTCGGTTATAGCCTCAGATCTCCTCAGCTATGAGGCTATTCTCTGTCTCTTAGTCTGCTTTTGCCTGTCACTATATATAGGACAGTCCCTTCAAAAGGATTTACCTGCACCCTCTCTGACTCTAGGCAGCTACCAGAAGGATTCTTACCTATTGCTCTAGAATCATCACCAGCCAACGTCATCAAACTGACGAGTGGGACAACTTCAGAGGTGTCAGGATAGTCATTTTAAATAGAACCGTGCTCTTTTTTTATGCCCTGAATTTGTCATTTTGACTCACCTCCAGCTTCAGCAGCTGGAGAAGCCTTGCAGGACTGAAATGCAGGTTCCCAGGGCCATACAGCACTACCATATAAATGTATTATTCCCTGTCCTATACCTGAAGCCACAGTCTGGTTCCACATGGGGTCACATGGGGTCACTCTGCAGACACTGGGCTTGTACATCCTTTGCTGCATGTACACTTCGTTATATCTACTCTTTGAGCAATGAGCTGTGTCTCTTGTCCATGTCAATGGTAGGAGACTCATGGTGGAAGGAGGCTTTCCGCCATTCCCACCTGCCCCAAGGGGCACTCCATCTGCCTTGCTCTTTCTAGTCTATTCTGTTCTGTTCTGTACTGTCCTATTCTACTCAGACTCAGTTGGAAGTCTGGGAGAGGACTCAGCTTGTGTTCCCTCCTGGTAAACTGCCCACCCACAAGAAGATATTTCTTCTGGGCTACCCTGGTCTGGATTATGCAGAGCCAGGCCTACGACAGGTCTTGGGAGCTATGGATGCTGAGCTCCAATGCAGGACACCTGTGATATCCTAAGGCTTGGGACATAGTAGGAAACCTACCTAACCAGATGAAGCAGCCACAGGCTCAAGCAGAAGAATCTGCCCTGCTCCAAGTAGACCCATCCATCTGCACCTGGCTGGCTGAGGCTCCCCAGTTAGGTTCTGTGGTCTGAATAGGAATGGCCCCCATAGACTCATGTGTTAGAATGCTTGGTCCATAAGGACTGGCACTATTAGGAGGTGGGCTTTGTTGGAGGAAGTGTGTCACTGTGGAGATGGGCTTTGAGGTCTCCTATGCTCAAGTTCTGTCCAGTGTGGAAGACAGTCTCCGCTGTCTTCAGATCTAGATGTAGAGCTCTTAGCTCCTTCTCCAGCACCATGTCTACCTGCATGCCGCCATGCTCCCCCCCCCCCATGATGATAAAGGACTAAACCTCTGAACCTGTAAGCCAGCCCCAATTAAATTTTCCTTTATAATTGTTGCCTTGGTCATGGTATCTCTTCACAGCAATGAAAACCCTAACTAAGAGAGGGGTTCTGAATCCAGGAAGGAGATTGTGGGGTTATATTTACCGTCAAAGGAAAGGGTATGCATGGTCCCAGAAGGTGATTGCTTCTGATATCTCCGAGAAGCAGTGGATTCTTTCCTGTGGACTTCTTTGAGGAAAAACATGGAAAGAAACAGGGAAGTGTTTTCCCATTACATGTTTGTAAACATTTTTAGCCCGAGCCCTATACTGGGCTGAAAGGATGATGTCACAGGGTTTAAGTTCTAGTTGAAATTATGTGCTGGAAAGTTAAATCTTTAATTAGTCGGGTGTCACCCAACTACGTTGAGCCTGGTGGTTTGGAACTAGGAAGCTACAGGGTGAACACACCTTATGACCTAGTCACGTCTGCACAAAAACCTCCCAGGAAGTGTTGAGTCCTCCTGCCTCTGAGTGCATTTCCCCAAAGATCCTCTCCTTGCCACCATCTGTCCCATCCTCCATGCCCTGTCTGCCCCACCTGCTTGCGCAGTCTCTCAGTGTAGAGCTGTGCTTTGCAAAGTATGTGCTTTGCCCCTGCCCCCCCCCCCGTTCTCCTTGGCTTTAGGCACATTATATGCTGGACCGTGGCCACATGGTACAGCAGAAGGGCTTCCCTTAGAAGCCATAGGTAAGCACAAGCAGATGTTATGTGCTAATGATATGTTCTTGCAGTGTGTCGCGCCCAGCTCCGCCGAATAAGCAGACGCGGCAACACAGGATTCTTCCGACAGCACTCTTTATTGTTCAGCTCTCTGGCAAGATGGCGAAGGACACGAGCTCGGAGAGCTCGTCACTTATATAGGGCTTGGTGAGGCGTGTGCGTCTCCTATTGGTGCTTTAGCAAGAACCAATCAGACGAAAGCAGCTTGCATCACTCTGTGGACAACTGCGCATGCGTCAACTCTCGAGAAGAACCAGGAAGTAGGAAACCGGCGCCATCTTCTAATGGCGGAGCGGCTCCCGACATCTCCCCCTTTACTTTATAATAAAATGTCAAACGGATGCACCACTACGTCACTGATCAGCCAAAAGCTTCCTCAACTTCCGGCGTTCGAAGTGATCGTGTGGGCGAGACTCTGTACACCTTAATCCCGTGCAATGGGAACACGAGCCCTGGGAGATGTACAGATCCGCTCGACCGCACTCTGGTGCAATGGGAACCTGAGCCCTCAGAGATGTCTGGTCAGAGCAGAGTCTCAATGTCTGAGCATATTAAGCCAAGCTTGGGGGGATGCTCCCTGTTCTACCGCAAGTAATGCCTGCGCGATGACCACTTTGTCATGTCGCTGTTGTCTTTTCAGTTTGCTAAGCATCCAAAGAGAGAGCACTAGCCCACCAGCCAATAGTATACCAAATAATCCTACTCCTACCCACTCCTTAAAATAGGGAAGGCTGAGGTTATCCAGGTGGAAAATCCTTGGGTAAAGGATATATCTAGACGGGTGGAATTAATTTGAATAATAGCCAATCGTAACCTTTTCATGGTATCATCGAATTCTGTTGACCAATTATATTGTAATAAATGAGAAAGTTCCTTAGAGAGGTTGGCTGCCCTAGTAAAGTTTTCATATTGGACGGAAGTAACACACAAGCCGGGGTATTTTGTTTCGCACCCTAATTGAGCCAATTGCCACAATATATCTACCTGTTCTTGAACCAGATCTATACGTTGATTAACTATCATCAAACCACCCTTCAATTGGGTATTTAGAGAGGCTTGTGTATCAATGGCTTGAGTAAGGGAAGATGATAAATTATTTAAGGTATTAACAGTGGCCACTTGTCCTGACAGGGCCAATGAGGAAACAGTCAAGGAGGCAGCAACTGCAGAGGTAGCTATGACGGCCACGATAGCAGCCGTGATACCAAAATCGCGTTTTTGTCTAAACAAGGTTAATGAACTATCAGTCTGCACAGGAATGGGAACAAAACGGGGCATGCGAGCGACAGTGGCAGTCTCAAAGCTAGAGGCATTCCAACACAAGGTATAAAAACAATCAGTAGAATTACAAACTACCCATATAAAAGGGGGCCATAAACAGACGGGGGTGGGTGCCACCGTTTTAAGATCATTATAGAGAGCACCTTTCAAATCATCTGAGGCAATATCGTCTGTTATAGTAGCCTGGCCCACAGCTCCACCCAGTATCATCGACAGGGGAGTGATATCTGAACAACTGCCATTGATGCCACATAATAGCCAAGTATCAAAGGGATTGATGTCATGACGAAAAGGATCCATCGTAGTAAAATTCCCATATCCCTCAAGGGTGAGATGGTGAAATGTCCTTTTGGGAGCGTGTGAGCTCTTCGGCTTTGGCACCCTGTCCATGGGAAAATGCTGGTAGAGTCAGGTTGGCTCCCGACACAAAAGGGAGCATATTGTGGTTGATGTTGCCACGAATGTCCTTCGGTTCTTTTCTCAGAAGAATTTAAATAGGGCCACCATCCAAAAAGGACGGTAGCATTGGCTCTAATAATGTTTTTTTCCTTACTTTCCTTTTCTAAATGTGCATAGGAATAGTTTCCCAAGGGAATACAAGGATAATCGAGGGTCTTATTAACAGTCTCAGTAGCAGTAAAACAAAGACTGCCGTTAATCTTCCAAGTGTCATTGGTAGGGACTTTGGCCAAATTTGTGTCCATAGGTAAATATGGTAAACCCAAGGTCTTATTGGTGGTGAAGAATCTGGGAAAACACCTGCGCATCATGCATGACCGGCATAGGTCTCGGGAACGTTGTCATAATTCCCCATCTCAGCTGCGGTTGTGGTGGTGGGTGTGTGGTCGCACATAACAGCGTCAGACTCAGCAGCCACAGGATCAGGCTCAGGGGCTTCCCATCTTGTTTTACCAGCCGGGTCAATCGTGCTGGGACCCAAATCGGATTGTCTTGATCCTGCGGGAAAACACAAATAGCTCCCCTGGATCTTATAAGAACGGGATCCGGGCCTTTCCATATATTATTAATGACATCTTTCCATCTAACCTCTTCTCGTAAAGAACTAGGAGAGGCATGTCTGTCTGCTGCAGATTTGCCAGCAGAATCCAAATTTAAAAAATTTAAGGTAAATAAGGCCAGGGAGGTGGAGATCTTAGGTCCTTTGCCAGGGCCTATCCCCCCTTTCTGTTTTTGTAATGTCACTTTGAGGGTGCCATTGGCACGCTCCACAATGCCTTGTGCTTGTGGATTATATGGCAGTCCAGTGATATGGCGCACACCCATACGCAGACAAAATTGTTGAAAAGTCTTGGACGTATAGGCTGGCCCATTATCTGTCTTTAACTCTTGGGGTTTTCCCCAGGCTGCCCATGCTTCTAGGCAGTGGGTGATCACATTGGCCACCTTTTCTCCTGAGAGAGGCGTGGCATGAATGATGCCAGAACAAGTATCTACTGATATATGAACATATTTTAACTTTCCAAATGATGGAAAATGAGTAACATCCATTTGCCAGATATGTAGTGGTAGAAGTCCTCGAGGATTAACTCCCAAGGACACAGAAGGTCTAAAATCTGCACAATCTGTGCATTTAAGAACAATATCTCGAGCTTGAGCACGAGATAAATTAAATTTGATTTTAAGAGTGTTTGCTGGCACATGATACAGCTGGTGAAATTGTGTGGCTAGCTGAACAGGATCTTGACTCAGCATGATCTGCCTGGTGGCTTTATCTGCTAGCTCATTAGCAGCAGCCATAGGTCCAGGTAATAGAGAGTGTGCTCGTAATGAACAATGCAGAAGGGATGTATCCTACCTCTAATGATATGTTGAATCTCAGAAAACAGGTGGGCTACAGTACTTTTAGACTGAATGACACCCACCGTCTCCAATATTTGAACTGCTTTCACTACATAATGGGAATCTGAAATTATATTTAGGGGTTGATTAAATTGTTTTAAAACCACTGCAATCATTGCACATTCTACCAATTGGGGAGAGGTGTAATCAAAAGGAATTTTAACAACTTCACCTCCCACAACGTAACTTCCTATTCCAATATTAGAGCCATCGGTATATACGTCTGTTGCATTTTCAATGGGTTCAACTTTGGTTATGGTTGGAAAAATAATAGCATTGTTTAAGACAAATTGTAACAAAGGGTGTTTTGGAAGATGATTATCAATGGTGCCCGAATATGAGCATCTTAAAATGGCCCAAACATCAATAGTAGAACACAGCACTTGTACCTGATGTGCTGTATATGGAACAATAAGAGAATCTGGGGGAACACCAAAATGAGTTATAGCTTGTTGGATACCTCTTAGGGCCAGGTCTCCAACTGTAGAAGGATAATGGCTCAACACTTTTCCTGGAGAAGTGTGGGGATGTATCCAAAGCAATGGACCATATTGCCACAACACAGCAGTAGGCTGTTGTGGGGAAGGAATAATACATAACTGGTAGGGAGCATTTAAATCAAAGCGAACAAGCATAGCATTCTTCAAAGACTCTTCTACCATATCTAATACTTTAGCTGCCTCGGGAGTCATCGCAGTGGCTGACATTCTTTCTATTAAACTTGTAGTATAAGCTGCGCTAACTCCGTAAGTTTGTACTGCTTCTACCACAGCTTTAAGAGACTTTAAGTCTAATGCTTGATATTGTCTCACACCATTTTCCTCCCACACAGGAAATGCTCTCGAGATCTTTTTCCTCTCTTTCTCTGATATATAGGAAGTGGATGTTGGTAGCCAAGTTGGCTTCCTCTCCGACCTGGCTGTTTCCGCCCTTCCCTCAAGGGGGGGGGTGAAGGGCGGTACCCCGGAGCACATGGAGGATCTGGTCTATACCGCTCCGCCTCATATTTTGCGGCTTCCTCCTCTAATTCTGCCTGATCTTCGGGGTCTAGATCTCCCAACATCGAGTCATCATCGTCAGAGGACGTCTCCCCTTCGGAGGATAACTCGGCCCTGGGTTCTCGAAATCGCGCTAAACTCGGATATATCTTTGGCGGTTTCTCCTCTTTTTCTTCTCCAACTGGCCTCAAACTCTGCCTTGTTTTACTAACCCTATCTTTTACCGTCTTCTTCTGAGATCTCTCTTTCCTTCTAAACTCTTTTTCTTTTCTGCTTCTGATAGACTGTCTTGGTGGTCATCTAAAAGTCTCTGCCCTTCTTTAACTTCTTTCTCACATCTCTCGTCTGAAATGCAGGATTTAATCAGTTTGAATAATGGCCAAGTACCCGGCCGCAGCTTCCCTTTCTCTTTCTCATTTGCCAGATCCCTTCCTAATTTTGTCCAAGACCCATAGTCAAGGACCCAGATGTAATAAACCAAGGAGCGATCCTATCTACCTCCTTCAAGAAACTTATGATAACCTTTTCTGGAACCTTTAAATGTCTCCCTCGAAGCAGCGCCCGCACCGCTTCAGACATAGGCTTCAGTTGTTGGTTTCCCATACTTCCTTTATCTACAGGAGCGGGAGTGCTAGCTCAGTTATCTGCCTGAGACTTACAGCTGGCTATTCGATGTTACAGAAAGGGTACGTACAGATCTTGTCACGCTTCCCACAATTCAGACAAAAGCAGCAAAACAAGCGAAAATGAAAGCGAGCAATATAATCAGAATGACCCACACAAAACTAATCATACCTTGCAGAAAAGCGCCTAGGCTCCTCACGCTGCCAGTTCTGAACCCTCTCCAGACGAGCAGTCTGGGGTCCTTCGAGTCGTTCCTTCGCCCGGGGTTCGGCCGTTCCCGGGTTTCCGGCACCACTTTGTCGCGCCCAGCTCCGCCGAATAAGCAGACGCGGCAACACAGGATTCTTCCGACAGCACTCTTTATTGTTCAGCTCTCTGGCAAGATGGCGAAGGACACGAGCTCGGAGAGCTCGTCACTTATATAGGGCTTGGTGAGGCGTGTGCGTCTCCTATTGGTGCTTTAGCAAGAACCAATCAGACGAAAGCAGCTTGCATCACTCTGTGGACAACTGCGCATGCGTCAACTCTCGAGAAGAACCAGGAAGTAGGAAAACCGGCGCCATCTTCTAATGGCGGAGCGGCTCCCGACAGCAGTGTTCTTGCAGTGACTGTGTTCTTGCCGTGACTGAGCCCTATTCTTATCCTGGGCCTAAGAACATGTTTAAATGTAACTCAGAGATCACCCCAGAGGAAAGCAAGTCTTGTCTGCCTTGGAGGTGACTCCCTCCATCTCAGGAAGGCCTAGGACCTTGGCTTCTCTTGTGTGTCCACTTGCTCCTGCCCAGATATGGCTGGATCTGCTGAGTGCTCATGAAATAAGGTCCTGTATTCAATACTACAGGTCTAAAGAGACTTGGCAGTTGAGGGGTGAAAGGGTATACTTGCTTTTTCCCGTCGTTTTTTGTTGTGAAGTTGTTGATGGGCTTCGATTTTCAAAATATGGTGCTTTCCCTGGCTCTAGAATCTCCCGGACTAGAATTTCGTCTTGGGAAAAAAAAACAAAACACAAGAACATGGTATAGAGCCAATGATACAGAGTTGATGTTCTGTGAGAATTTCAGGTAGCCTGTCAATACCGTGAAGTGAAAACTCAGCTTGTGGACAGTGGTCTTACTCTGGGTAATTTATCTGTGGATGCTGTCCATACTGCTGCCTCCCTAAGTTCAGGAAGATTAAGATCATTGGATTATCCTCTGAGCACCCTTGTAATCCAGATTTTGATGGTCACTTGGTGCTCATATCTTAGAAGGCCCGATTCCTCAGTGGTGTTATTGGGGGATGATGGAACCTCTATAAGAGATGGGTCCTAGTGAGGGGCCTTTAGGTCACTGTGGGTATCTACAAGGGAGGTGGTGCGATCCTGGGCCCCTTACTCTCTCTTGATTCTTGGCCATGGTGTAAATGTTTTTATATGTACCACACACTCCCACCACGACATGTGACCAGTTGCTCAAAGCCACATAGCCAACCAAACAACTCCAAAACTGATCCCAGATAAACCTTTGATTTTTATAAGTGGTTACCCTGGCATTTTGCCATAGTGAAGAAAA
Source organism: Mastomys natalensis (assembly GCA_021653895.1). Taxonomy (NCBI): domain Eukaryota; kingdom Metazoa; phylum Chordata; class Mammalia; order Rodentia; family Muridae; genus Mastomys; species Mastomys natalensis. The sequence goes on along the minus strand of JAJTUV010000579.1, from coordinate 208,112 downwards.
TCTACCACACCCTTTGAAGTCACAATTCCAAAACCTAGCCCCAGCCCTGATCAGTGTCCGCTTTCCTGTCCATTATCATTCTGTTCTGACTCTGCCCTCAGGTACTGACAGAACAGCTTTTCTCATCTTTTAAACATGCTCAGCTTTTCTTTTGAGACACTGAATAGTGTCTGGGTAGTTTAACTCTGGATAGCCTGGAACTAACTGTATAGACCAGTCTTGCCTTGATCTCAGAGATCCCTGCCCCTGCCACCAAGTGGCAGGATTAAAGCCATGCATGCGCCACCGTATCCAGCCAGTCTTTCTTCTTTCATTCCTTTCCCAGGAAGTCTCTTACATGCGTCCTGGACTTTGTAGCCAACCAATTCCTGCTCTCATTCTGGCTTTTTCCTCATTCAGATATGAGTAAGGACGATGTTTTCACGTCTCTTACCCTCAGTGTACCCTCTGTAAAATGGGGTGCTTGTTTATGAGGCCTACAGCACCCGTACTGTGGGTGTCATAGTGGGAGCTAAATAATCAACAGCTGGAAATAGCCTCTGTCTCTGCAGCACAATGGCCGTCCTGGGACAGTGCTCAGAAGCTACCTTGAGCTTGTGTGTGAACTGCCGCTCTCGGTGTCAGAAGATGAGGCCACATGCATGGTGGGAAATAGGTCTGCTATGTGACACAGTAGTAGTTTAGGAGGGCAGACAGGGTAGCATAGGTGAACTGGGAAACACTCGTTCACTCATTCATGCTATCAGTAGCATAGGTGAACTGGGAAAGACTCTTCATTCATTCATTCGATCAGCCATCAATCATGCTGTCCACAATGATTCCCCAGCCCAGACTCAGAAGCAAGCAGACCTGACCTTCCTGGAAGAAGTCCCTCATGGGAAGGGCCTCTGTCACGTGACCTTGCCCTCACAACCTTTCTGATGAGGCTCAGCTGTGAGAGCAGCATCACACTGACACCCTGTCCTCCCATAGTCTACCCCTGACCCCATTTGACTGGTGATCATGGGCAGACAGATGCCCCGGGGTCTTAAGCTGCAAGGCAGACTCTTTGCTTAGACAGCTTCTGCAGGCCTTGCTTTACCAAGTGTAAGATGAGGGTGACCACTGAGTGGTGAGCACAGTTCACAGGAGAGACCTGGGGAGATGGACACAGAAGGGAATAGAGCTGGTTCTGGCAGAATTGGCCTCTGGGCTGGATGTACACAATGGACCTTGTAGAGTCGGTGCTAGAGACTCACTACCACATCAGTCACTCTGTGTTGCTTATATGAAGTGCTCTCTCAGGTGGTTTGGAATTTGGTTACCTGAGAACTTAGCCTTACATCTACAGTTTGTGCTCTGCCTCTGAGGGACAGTGTGGGTCAGCCAGTGGTCCTAATCCTGCTGTGTTCCGAGCCCTTACCAGAGTTTTGTAGGAACCCTAAGGTGAGGCCACAAAGGCCGAAACCCTGGGGAGAGGCCAGGTCCTCACCCCTAGGGACTGTCCTGCCTGCTCCTGAGGCCGAGGAGCTGTTCCTTGGCCTCAGGCCTCTTAGTGCTGCATCCCTGTGTCCAGCTAAATGTGGATTCTGATGTGGAAGGCTTGAGCAGAGCTTCATGTAGGGTGTTTGAGACAAGTCTCTGGGTGACAGACATACTAGTTGTCTCTGGACACCACATTAAGAGGCGAAGCTCCAACTGTGATTTGGTTCTGATGGTTATTCTATGACTTAAGGAATATAGTCAGCACACACCTGACTGACTGGAAAAGGCTTGGGGAGTGCCCGCCCCGCCCTCAGCATGGATCAGGTGTTCCACCTGGAGAGTCCTTACCAAACACTGTAGCTATATCATCATCCAGAGTTTCAAAATTTGGCCATTGCTTACCACTTGAACCTGACAGGAAAACAAAACAAAATTAAAAAAAAAAAATCCTATAGTTTTGCAGCATCAATTGATTTTCACCCACCTCTCTGTGAATGGCTCCAGTCTACTCTACAGAGAGGACCCAGTGTGGGATACTGCTCCTTTCCATGGGTGCTGAGGGGAAGCCCTCTGGGATCTGAGGTTCTCATACGGACGATGGGAAAGGTGTTACCCATGGAGCAGCTGTGTTTGTGGAAACCAGGATTTCCTCTGGCACCCTGAGTAGAGCCTGCCCTCCTGATCCCTGGAGTCACCCTCAAGGGTGGTAATTCAGTGTCTGTGCTCAGGGAAGACCAAGCTCTATCTCAGGGACAGAAGAAGGAAGAGGGTCACGTGCTCTGTTTTGTAGGAAGCAGCGATTTGCCTCCTGCATTGCTGGTGACATCATCTGAATTTGCCTCCTGCATTGCTGGTGACCTCATCTAGATGGGGCTGGAAGCTCCGGCCTCAGATTCCACCTGAGCAGCCCCAGCCTAGCTCAGCACCAGTGAGGAGAAGCACTTGCCCAGCCCCTGACCAAGGCTTCCCATGTCACTACCCAAATACTTGCTTGTTCCGTGTGAAGACACCTCATATATGTTTTTATCTGAGAGCCTTGGGTGGCCCTGCACATTCACTTGTGCTACCCGAGGTTCTGTGGGGCAGACCAGAGAGACTGATCATTCCTCTGCATGAACAGAGCCTCCAGGGTGATCTGTCTGTAGGTAAGAAGTGGGGTCTCGCCGGGTGGTGGTGGCGCACGCCTTTAATCCCAGCACTTGGGAGGCAGAGGCAGGCGGATTTCTGAGTTCGAGGCCAGCCTGGTCTACAGAGTGAGTTCCAGGACAGCCAGGGCTACACAGAGAAACCCTGTCTCGAAAAAAAAACCAAAAAAAAAAAACCCCAAAAAAAAAAAAAAAGAAGTGGGGTCTCTGATGAGTGGGCTCAAGGGTTCTGGATGGCTGTTGTCTCCAGGGCCCAGGGCTCTTATCTGTGATGTGTGCTGGGCATATGGGGTTTAGCTATATCTGGACGCCATGGGAATTCTGAGGATCGATTTCTTCTCTGTAGCATCCATCACTACTCCCTCCTTCTGACATGACCTCATCAGGGACTGTGGCGTCTCTCGATCTGGTACATCTCTTGAGTTTGAGCTCAAGATTGGCCTCTTCTTCCAGCTCCCAGGTCCTGGGACCCCCAAAGATGGCAAGCAGGGCCACCGTACCTTTCCTTTCTGAGGCACAGAACTCTGTCTGGAAGAACTAAAGTTGCAGCTAAACCAATGACAAAGCTGTTCTCAAAGGCTTTAATGATGGACAATCTGCATCCCAATGTGCTCATCTGCATGGCTCAGAACAATGGGAAATATGTAAGGAGGTCTGTGGTGGTGATGACAATTGCTTCTCAGTGTGCTGACCTTGGTAAACCAAACAAACAGTACAGTTTCTCTTCAAGTGAGACATTAATGGATCATTACGAATGGGTACAGCTGCGCAGCGCCAGCACTTTGTTAAAAATATTCTTTTCATCTCCTGTCTGTCCCGTCATCACAATGGGAGCATTGTGCAAGTCAGCCGTGTGCACATGCGTGGTGTGTGTGCCCGTGTCGTCTGTGCCTGTTCATTTGCATTGTCAAGTGTAGCTGCTGTACTTTTCCTGTTGCCACCTACTCGGGGAGGTCATAGCTTCTAGACAGCACACACCCACAGGGTCACGACACTTGGATGTCCTCTCAGCGACCACGTCAGCACATTCTGGCTTCATGAAGATCAGTGTTGAATTCTGCATTCATTCTGGTTAATTGAGTGAACATAAGACAGCCCGTCTCCATCACAAGGCTCACATAAACCGCTATCCTAAGTGGACAACCCTCCTCATGTGGAAACTGCACACACTTATAGTCACAACTTTTCTCCTGGCAGGCAATGGAGCACCCCAGGAGGGGGTGAGGATAGCTGTGCTATTTCCCTCAGGGCAACAGAGAAACTTCACTGTCCCTCAAGCTGAGAATGATCTTGGAGGTCATGTAGGGCTATGGCCAAATCTCAAGCTAGGGAGACCTTGAGAGTCATACAGGGTACAGCCAGATCTCTTATAGAGTTTGTTCTTTCCTTCCTTCCTTCCTTCCTTCCTCCTTCCTTCCTTCCTTCCTTCTTCCTTCCTTCCTTCTCTTCTTTCTTTCTTTCTTTCTTTCTTTCTTCTTCTTTCTTTCTTTCTTTCTTTCTTTCTTTCTTTCCTTCCTTCCAAGACAGGGTTTCTCTACAAAGCTCTTGCTGTCCTGGAACTTGAACTCACAGAGATCTGCCTGCCTCTGCCTCTGGAGTGCTTGGATTAAAAGTGTGTGCTACTAATACTAAGCCAGGCTAGACCTCGTGGTAACCATTCTCAAACTGATAAAAGAGCATGAGGGTCATGCAGGGCTTCAGGGGAAAGTTTCAAGCTAGAGAAGATGGTGAATGCCATCCAAGTTTTGACCAGGTCTTAGGAGAAAATGATTAGAAAGCATTGAGAGCAAACCCTTAACAAAGGTAGCTGAGGAATTTTCAGGCATAGTCGAGAGTTGCGCACAGGGGTAGACAAGTGAGGCTATCAGAAACACTTGTGAGGACAAGCATCCTGTTCCAATTCTAGGTCCTTTTGACACCCTCTTCCATATACTACTTTGCTATCTAAATGACCCATATTGTTTTCCTTTAAGAAAAAGGAAGACCAGCCATAGTCATACATGGATGGATTCTTTAACTTACAGAATAGGAGAGAGAAAAGCCCCAGTCAACATAACCAAGTATGTGTGACTATACAGGGCTGAATGTCCATGCCTACACAATCACATCATAGCAGTAGCAAGAATTGACAGCACAGAGACTCTGAACACGAACCTGTAAAGACCTCAGTGTAGGTAGCTCTCATGTCCTGTTAGCTCATACACTCTAGATCAGAGGAGTGACCACACATGGTACACCACTATACCTGCTGCTGCTGGCCTTCTACCTTTCTGGACGACTAGAGTGACTGAACTCTTGTGAGACTAACCAAGAAGAAAATATGAATTATGTCAAAGCCCACCCTCATAGCCAAAAGAAGCCACCGCACAGGAGTGTGACTGTGAAGTTCCATAGGCTTCACGTGAAAGGTGTATAAGAAACCAAGATTCCATTGTGGTGATGTGCACAAGACTAAGATAGTCAAAATTTCAGCATGGATGAAGGAAGCCTGCACCCCACATAAATGGCTGTGGAGGGAGGGAAAGTCACTCTTTTGAGGATGTGGGCCACAGGTAGGGTGTTTGTGCCCAGAGTTGACTACAGACTCATGTGTATCTGAGCAACACCCAAGTGGAGTTGGAGTTAAGTGTGGGGGTACGGGTGGGGTGGGGAGGAGGTTTGATGGAAGAATATGGAAAATATGTATGGAACTTTGAAAGCATAAAAACTATTACGAAAGAAAGAGTGGATTCTCTAAGAAGGCTGTAATCATGGACAAATATCCTTTACAAAGGTGCAACAAAGTCAAGAGGAAACAAAGATACATAGAACCAGGGTCACGTGACTCTTCCAAATCTCCTGACTCTCCAGTGACCAACTCGAAAGATATGAAATGACAAAGGATGATTTCTAAAATGAGCTTAAATTCAAAGGGGCTGAAATTAGTAGCTGACAGAAGACAGCGTTGGACATAAGAGTATTTCAGTGAGGAGACGGGGATTCTGAGAAAGAGACGGATTGGACGCTTGGAAAAGAAAACACCCAGTAAATCATACAAGAACAGTGGAGAAAACCTCACAAATACACTAGATCAAGCAAAAGAGAGACTCTTCAAGGCTGATTATGGTAAACCACACTAAGAAATTCTAAATAAAAAAAAAAAAAAAGAGAATAAACAGAACAAACAAAATCAACATTTGAGCTGGGTGTGGTGGCATTTGCCATTGATCCTAGCACTTTGGAACCAAAGGTAGGCTGATTTCTGTATGTTAGTAGCCAGCCTGGTCTATATAGCAAGCTGTGGGCCAGCCAGGGCTACATAATAAGACCCTGTGTCAAAAAAACAAAACAAAACAAAAAATGTCTTTGTCACTCTGACTAAAGCAACTCTTAAGATAGCATTAAACTGGGGGCTTGCTTCCCATTTCATCGTCGTCATGGCTGGGAACATAATGTCAACATAGCAGGCACGGAGCTGGAGATGTACTCCAGAACCAGTCCTGATCTGCCTGCGTGAGAAGGGACAACACTGGACCCAGCTTGGGCTTCTGAAACCTGAAATATCACCCGAGTGACAGACACATCTCTCCAATAAGGCCACACTTAATCCTTCACAAAAGTGCCACTCTCTGGTGACTAAGCATTTAAATATATGAGCCTCTGGAAACCATTCTCATTCAAACCACTACCAAAAAAAAAAAAACAAAAAAAAAAAAAACCAAAAAACTGAAAAGCTATTTAGTTTTTTAAATAAATAATAATAATAAAAAAGCAAAGTCCTCGTGAAAATATAGACATACAGGCAAAAGTTGCATTTAGAGCTCCAAATAGACTTGATCAAAATAGAACTGTCTACCACCCATTACAATTAAACTGTCAAAAGTAAGAGCAAAGAAAATAATGTTGGGGCAAAGTTTGTTGGCTAGAGGGACTGATGAAAATTTTGGGATTTCTCCTTTCTCAACAGAAGTGGTCTGCATCATGATACGATAAGAGAGCCCTGCCTTCAGTAACAAACTCAAGGCCCCGTTCTTCCTGGGCAATTCTAATTGCTCTCAGGTTGACAATCAGTGCTAACTAACCTGGTTGACAATCAATCAGTGCTAACTAACCTGGTTGACAATCAGTGCTAACACTAACCTCTATCAAAACATTTCAATAATAAACAATCTGAACATTTAATGGTCTCCATTCTTCTAATCGATAACGGGACACAAATTAATTGGCCAGTTAATTGGAAATTTAAAAAAAAGCAGGATTCAATCTATGTTTTTGCATTCTAAGAAACATGTCTATCAAAGACGGATTCAACCTTGTATGGAAGGATAGAGAAGGGCACTTCAGAGAGTTGGAGTAGGGAAAATCAAGCAGGTATTGGTCTTCTGATATCTGACAAAATGGGTTCAAAGCAATATAAAAATGAAAAGCCACTTCTTCCCGATAAAAGGATCGGTGTACGGAGAGAACATTACAATTTTAAACACACGGACAAAGACCAGGGGCTTCATAAAACAATCCTACTAGATTTAAAGATACGATTGACCCAGACACCAGTGATGTCCCTCATGAGTGAGTAACAGTAGTGTCTGCTTTCACTGGATGCTACTTGGTAATAAAATAAATAGCTGAAGTAACTTAGATCAAATGGATTAGAAGATAGCTTTTAGACATTATATCCAAAACTTCAGAGTATACATTCTTCTTAGTAGCCATAGGGTTTTTTGTAAAATCTCATACCATACAATATAAAGGTAGTTTTAAAAATAAAGAAAAATAATTTGTTGTATTCTGCCTTATATTGTCTGTTCACTGCAGTATGACCCTAACTCTTTATATGCATGTATATGTGTATATTTTTATATTTATATTTATATTTTATTTAATTATTATATGTTTAATTGAGACGACCCCATTGCAGATTGTATGGTTGTACATGGAGATGCTCACAGTTCAGGTGTCCTTGAGAAAAACCCAGATCTGATAAACTTTCGCAGAGTGCAGGGTGTGAAGGCCCTGCAAACCTCGATCCCTTCCAGTGAACCAAACCAACAGTGGGGAGACGTAGGAAAACAGTCCATTACGTTGTCTCAGAAAACACTCTGGAAAAATTTAAAGGGAAAGATTTATACAGTGAAAGGTTGAAGACATTGATAGAACAGCTCCCATGAGAGACTCTGGTCTCTCTGACACAACTGAATTGTGAAAATGTTTTTACCCTGGTGTGAGGTTGATTACACTGAATTAGCCAGGCTGGGTGGGATCCATCACCTCCAAGAGACAGACTCTGGACATTCCTATGAAAGATGTTTAGATAGGTTAAGGGGTGGTGAACAAGCAGCCCTGAGTGTTCACCATTGCCAGACTGGGGTTGCACTGGATGGAAAAGGCCAAAGCGGACTTCATCTGGCTCCAGACAGGTGACACAGTGGGAGCCAGCTAGGTTGCACCATCTGTGGTTCTAGCTTGAACTGCTGCCTGGAGGTGATGCTTCTTCCCTTGTTTCCTTGAACTGCGAGCCAAGATCCACCCTTCATTTTTTTTTCGGGTGTTTATCACAGCAAGTAGCTGACAGACAATGTTTGTATCAACAAGCAGGGCCATTGCTGTGGTAAACACTGATCATGGGAGCCTTGGGCATCTTAGGCAGAGCTTGAGGGACTGTTGTGGTAGAATCTGGGGATGTAAGAATGCTTAGAGAAACCTGGGAAAGAAGCATTGTACCAGCTAGAGACCACTCAGAATCTGTTCTAACAAGGAACCTGGTTGCATTCTTGAGAACTCGAGTGAGGGTCAGTTTAAAGTTAGTGGATTGGCAGAGGACATCTCAAGGCAGGAGAGCATTCAGGCTGCGGCCCTGTTATTGCACTTAGTCAGATCTTCATGAAAATAATAGTAAAACAGAAAGATAAAAAAGTGAAATTTGGCAATAAAAGGAGTATATCAAGTTTAATACTGTGGCTAAGGTGGGCACTTCAAAGAGGTTGTGATTCTTCTTGTGGGTTTTGCTTTTTCAAGATAGGATTGCTCTGTGTAGTATTGGCTGTTCTGGAACTTTCTCTGTAGAGGCCTTGAACTCAGCCGTCTTACCTGCCTCTACTCCTGAGTGCTGGGATTTGATTAAAGGTGCACCCGGGCAGCAGCAGGCCAGCATCATTCGAGGCTATGATTCTTAAAGAGAAAACTCCAGTTCTGCACTGGGACACTAGAAAAGATGCCCCAAAGGCAAGATCTGCCAATCCAGACTGTGAAATGAAAACTCATTTGAGAGGACAGGCCTGAACTGAGAGTGCAGCTAAGGAGTCTACGGCTGGAAAATGACACTAGTGATGCGTCTCTCCATGATCAGCCTACAAGACACACAGACACTAACACAATTCTGGTCCAAGATGGCTAGCTTCCATTATAAGCTGGAGATAGAAGTTGGGAACAGCATCTTCCTGGCACTCCCTTTACAGTAATGCAATATAAAGTGGGTCGTGGACTTATGCACTATTATAGTTCCAGAAAACTTCAGAGGCCAACCAATGTGTGACAGGGTTGAAGTCCCTGCAAGGATTCCCTGAGAAATAACTTCATTAAACCTAAGTTTCAGTGGAGACTTCAGGATTTTAGGACCATGAGATGTCTGCTGATGAAAACTGAAGGCATAGAATACAGCCAGCCCAAGGGGGCTAGGAGGGCATGTGTTCTGGAGGCAGCAGAGCTGGAGAGGCAGGCCTCACCAAACCCTGTGGAATCCAGATGGTTCTACCTCCAGCGACAGATGCCAGACTTGGAGCTGCAAGACTTGTTTGTTCTACTTGATTTTGTTCTTACTTGGGTCTGAGCATCCCTTGCTGTGCTGTTAGTCCTCCCTTCTGGAATGAGCATGCTTCCTCTGTGCTAGTATTTATCCGAAGCTTGTCATTTGTTTTTTATTTTATAGATCAAACATGGTACTTGGACTTTGAAACAGTGTTGGAACTGTTTACAGACAATGGGGACTAAATGTACTTTTTTTTTTATTACGAGACGGCCGTGAGTCTACGTGTAATGTGTTTTGGTGTAAATGATGAAAGAAGGCGGAGTTGTGGTGATTAATATTGTCAACTTGACATCATCTAGGACCTTGTCAGTGACAGCCTGTGGGCAAGCCTGAGATAGCCTACAAGGGCAAGCCTTTCCAGGGAGGTTAGCCTCTGGAAATAACTGAGAAGTTGTTTACATTAAGTTAGTTGAGGTGGGAGGATCTACCCTGAATATGGGTGGTACCATACTTGGGGATTCCATCCTGGACTGAATAAAAGGGAAAATCAAGATGAGCATTAATATTCATTGCTTCTGCTTTCTGACTGTGGATGCTCTGTGGCAAGCTGCCCTATAAATGTGCCTACACCGTGAGGCTATGCTTTTGAACTATAAGACGAAATAAATTTTCATAAATTGCTTTTGTTCACGTCTCTTAGAGGAGCAGTGAGCAACTAATACCACCATCAAAATAAACGTACGGATTCAATGCAATCCTCACCTTATCAGCATTCCAAGATCTTTCTTCACAGATATTGGGGAAAAAAAATTAAATCTTAAGATTCATTTGGAAGCACAAAAGACCTCAGATAGGCAAGAAATCTAAGACAAATCAAGAATGAATGAAATCTGAATTGTTCCCCCACCTGAATTCAAGGTTTGTCATTCAAGTACCATGTTTTTGTCACTATGGTTCTTTCACAAAAACAGACACATGAAGGACAAGAACAGAGGAGCCAGGCAACTGTGGAGTGATATTGAAAATATCTTCAACAAATCATGGTAGGGAAACTGGATATCTATATGTAAATTAGGTTTATCTCAGCCCTGTGGGCTCATGGCTGTCTTCAATTGGTTCAGTGTAAAGACTTGAAATGTTAGATTAAAAAAAAAAAAAAAGTCAGGCCAGTGCTTCAAATTATAGGCATAGGCAAGGACTTTCTGATACAGAGACAGTAACAGCAATGAAATGAAGAGATAGACCTTCAAGGTAGGAGTCTTAGCTACACACCTGTCTGTAGCCAATGTTAGTTACTTTGTGGGTTCTTTCTTCCCACCCTTCTCCACCCTTTCAAGAGTAAAAAGCATGGAAAGGAAAGGGATGATGTTATCATTAGACTACTTCCTGCTGAGTTGACATTGAGTTCCTGAGGCAAGTTTGATCTTCACTGGAAGGACATCTAATTTTTCTACTCTTTTTTTGTACATGACTACGTAAGACACTCGACCAACAGGAACCAACCAACACCCAATACCACACCCTGCTCCTCAGGGCCCTAGCATGCAATATATATATACATATATATATCATACTATATACTACATATATATATATATATATACACCTACCTCCTTCTGGAGAGACCCCAGAATGCCAGACACAATCACAGAAACTATCTGCAGCTGGTAAAATCATGCCTCAGCTAGAGCACGAGGCAAATCATACCAGTGCTTAGATCTGAAGCAGCTCAATCCCATACCTGGGATTAAAATGAAAGCACATTCCATCTCGATTTTTAAAGGTACCAAAATTCTTACTGCACCTATCAGAGAGCTAACAGCTAGGGTGTGCAGAACTAAAACTTGAATCAAGATATCAAATATGCCAAGAAAGGTAGACGATGAAATGAACAGAAAGCTCTCAAAATAAGAGGTATGATTATTAAACATGAAAGATGTTTGTCCTCACAAACCATCAGAGAAATGCAAATTAGAAATACACTGAGGTCCCAGTCAGAGTGGCAGCCATTGAGGAAACAGCAAATGCCAGTGAGACAAAAGAACCCTTGTCACTGCTGGTGTGAATGTGAACTAGTCTACTCACTATGGTTTTTAAGATGGAGGTTCCTCAAAAAACTAAAACAAGAGCCACCGAGAAATAGTTCCTGGATATTTACCAGAGGACCTCAATCAACACCCCATGGAGTTGACTAAACACTGGTTTGCTGCAACACAATTCACAATAGCCCAGCGATAGAACCAATTTAGATTCCTAACAGGAGAGGAATGGGTGAGGACAATAGGCGGTATATACATGATCGAATCTTCTTCAGCCATAAGGAAGAACGGCATTGTGCCATTTGCAGGAAGAGATGCATTGAATATACAGTAAGAAATGATCTGATTCTGAAACATCACAATGTATGTGTATATGACATGAAGTAAAGCAAGACTTGGGAACGAAGTGGCTAAATGAAAGTCAGTGTGTGAGTGAAACGGCCCATAGGTCAACTTGTCCCAGTGGTGGAATGTTGGAAGGATTAGGGTGTGGCCTTGTTGGAGGAATGTGTCACTGTGGGTGGGCTTTGAGGTTTTCAAAAGCCAGATCTGGTTAGCTCTCTCTGGTCCCTACTTGGGTAAAGGATATAGGCTCTTAGCTACTACTTCAGCATGACTGCTGCCATGCCTCCCCACGATGATCACAGACTCTAACCCTTGGGAACTTGAGCACCAAATGAAATGCTTTCTTTTGCTGGTTATGTGTTTCTTCAGGGCTGTGGAAAATGGAGACAGCAGGGTAGAAAGAAATGGGAAAGATGTGTTTGACACATGTTACATAAAAACGTCCTATGTTGTGTGGAATTAATTACGCATGATGAAGTACAGAATGAAAACGTCGGTGAAAATAACCTTAAAGTTACAGCTTAAAAAATTACCACGGGCTGGGGGTATGACTGTCAGCAGAGCGCCTGCGTGCAATCGTGAAACTGAGCCTGCGTCCCCAGCACCCATGGAAAGCTGGGCATGGTGGTGTGAGCCTGTAATCCAGCATGTGAGGACAGAGACAGTGGATCCCAGAATGTGAGGAATGAGACAGTGGATCCCAGCATGGTGAGTGAGTCAGAGAAGTGGATCCCAGCATTGGTGAGGACAGAGGACAGTGGATCCCAGCATGGTGAGTGAGGTACAGAGACAGTGGATCCCAGCATGTGAGTGAGGACAGAGACAGTGGATCCCAGCATGGTGAGGGACGGAGACAGTGGATCCCAGCATGGTGAGTGAGGTCAGAGAAGTGGATCCCAGCATGGTGAGTGAGGTCAGAGACAGTGGATCCCAGCATGGTGAGTGAGGTCAGAGACTAGTGGATCCCAGCATGGTGAGTGAGGTCAGAGACAGTGGATCCAGCATGGTGAGTGAGGTCAGAGACAGTGGATCCCAGCATGGTGAGTGAGGTCAGAGACAGTGGATCCCAGATGGTGAGTGAGGTCAGAGACAGTGGATCCCAGCATGGTGAGTGAGGTCAGAGACAGTGGATCCCAGCATGTGATGAGGACGGAGACAGTGGATCCCAGCATGGTGAGGAGGACAGAGACAGTGGATCCCAGCATGGTGAGTGAGGCAGAGACAGTGGATCCCAGCATGGTGAGTGAGCAGAGCAGTGGATCCCAGCATGGTGAGTGAGGTCAGAGACAGTGGATCCCAGCATGTGGTGAGGACAGAGACAGTGGATCCCAGCATGGTGAGTGAGGTCAGAGACAGTGGATCCCAGCATGGAGTGAGGACAGAGACAGTGGATCCCAGCATGGTGAGGGACAGAGACAGTGGATCCCAGCATGGTGAGTGAGGACAGAGACAGTGGATCCCAGCATGGTGAGTGAGCAGAGACAGTGGATCCCAGCATGGTGAGGTCAGAGACAGTGGATCCCAGCATGGTGAGGACAGAGACAGTGGATCCCAGCATGGGATGAGGACAGGGACAGTGGATCCCAGCATGGTGGGGGAGGAATGTGAGGACAGGACAGTGGATCCCAGCATGGTGAGTGAGGACAGAGACAGTGGATCCCAGACATGGTGAGTGAGGACAGAGACAGTGGATCCCAGCATGGTGAGTGAGGCAGAGACAGTGGATCCCAGCATGGTGAGGAGGACAGAGGACAGTGGATCCCAGCATGGTGAGTGAGGACAGAGACAGTGGATCCCAGCATGGTGAGTGGGTCAGAGACAGTGGATCCCAGCATGGTGAGTGAGGTCAGAGACAGTGGATCCCAGCATGGTGAGTGAGGTCAGAGACAGTGGATCCCAGCATGGTGAGTGAGTCAGAGACAGTGGATCCCAGCATGGTGAGTGAGGTCAGAGACAGTGGATCCCAGCATGGTGAGTGAGGACAGAGACAGTGGATCCCAGCATGGTGAGGAGAGACAGTGGATCCCAGCATGGTGAGGACAGAGACAGTGGATCCCAGCATGGTGAGGACAGAGACAGTGGATCCCAGCATGGTGAGGATCAGAGACAGTGGATCCCAGCATGGTGAGTGAGGACAGAGACAGTGGATCCCAGCATGGTGAGGACAGAGACAGTGGATCCCAGCATGGTGGAGGACAGAGACAGTGGATCCCAGCATGGTGAGGACAGAGGACAGTGGATCCCAGCATGTGGTGAGGACAGAGGACAAAAAGTGGATCCCAGCATGTGAGGAGGGACAGTGGATCCAGCATGGTGAGGACAGGGACAGTGGATCCTGGAGCTACCTCCCCAGATAGTTTAACCAATCATTGAACTCTGGGTTCAATTTTGAGACCCTGTTTCAAAAATATATAGAGGAAATTGACAAAAGACATTCAATGATCAAGCAAAGATCAATCAAAAATCAACTAGCAAAATGTGCACAGTCACTTAAATTCAAGACCATCTACCCATCCCGAGGCTCCTGACAACCCTCCTTTACTTTTAGGTAAGGTAGAATATTTCTGGAAGTTAATGAAAATTAAAACACACAGTATAACAACTCTTCCATAGACATGCAGAGTTTTAAAGGACTTCATGGACAGAAACTTTGATTTTCTTTTGTTCCTCAGGAAACTGGTCCACTGGTAAATCTGCACTGGCAGGAAGGAGAATGCCTTAGTCCATTTGTGCTGCTACAATAAAAGACCCGAGGCTGTGTCAATACAAAGTCCATAGGTTTTATTCCTCACAGTTAGGCAAGTATGGTGTCTAGTGAGGCTATTCCCTTGCTCCACGGCTGTATGTTCATGGCAGGGAGCGACTGGGCAACCAGTCAAGTGCTCCACAGACCTCAGTTACCATAAAGATCACAGCTCTTACTGGTGTTTATTTCAACACTTAGAGCTTAGAAAGGGGCCCATTCAAACCATAGCAGAGAATCACATTGCCTTCTCGATTCATGCCTATGGTTTTCTACCTGCCAGTCTCCTGGGAACTCTACCTGAAAGCTCTTTGATTGGCCGGGCTGCACGTCTTGCCAGCAGCACAGCAGGAAGACAGATAAGAAGGTCCTCGCTCCTCTATTCACTGTCATGGTCCCTCCAGCAGAAGGAGGAGGCCCTTCCCTGGAAGTTCTTCAGCTTCCCCAGCCTTGATCTCTCGGATACGTGGAATGTCCGAGACCTGTGACATCACCACCAGGAAGTGATCAGGGTTCCTTTTCCTTGTGAGTAGGGTTGTGCTTGTCTGGTCTTCAGAAGGAGAGACTGATGGGGTTGACTGCACCTATGAACCTCTCTGCTTCGGCCTATCCTTTTCTGCTTCAGTCCTAAGAACTTCAAGGTAAAGCATCAGTCAATACTCTCCTTTTTTTTTTTTTCAGTCAATACTCTTAATGTGAAGCTCAAAGCCTTAAGAAATAGCTTTATATCTAGTGGGTCATGAAGTCATTCTGGATGTAAGGCCAACAGTACCCCATGGTCCCCCAAGGACCCAGTGTGGTGTGCACCCCAGGGTTCTTGGTCCTTTGCTCTTTATTGCTCTTTGAGGACCTGAAAACACTTTCCCATTTCAGTATTCTTCCTCTCCCAAATGTCTGTTTAATTCAGTGCCATTTGCTGTAGTCTGGCCTCATGGACGTTGCCATCCAGAATCCTTCACATGTGAGTCTGTCGTGTCACGATCTAGCAGGCAGGTGGTTGGGATGATACCCTTGGACCAGGCTTTCTTTTCCTTTAAATTGAAAATGTGTTTGTAACGGAGCTCCAGGTTAATAAAAGCAAACACACAAATCCCCGGCAGCTTCTGTTACTCCTTCCGGATCTTCAGGAAAATCTGGAATGTTGCCGAAGAAGACTGAAGCTGTGTGGTGGTTGCTTGTCTCCAGCACTGCTCTCTCTCTCTCTCTCTGAACTGTTCTCTTCGGTATAAAGGTCAACAGTTTAATTAGGTCTTAACCTGGCGTTTTCCCTCATACATTTTCATATGAACGACACATGACCCAAGAAGTCAGACCACACCGTAGTTCCAGAAGCTTCTCTTACTCGTGTTTTTGTGGGGACTGTCTGTGATGGTCCACTTGTTCTTGACCCAGGGACAGCAGTGTTCCTTGGGTTGAAGTTCTTGGTCTTTATTGTCTGTCAGCCTTTTTCTGATGGATGGTTTCCTTTCCCCCCTTTTTTTTTTTTTTGGGGAATCCTTTTAAAACCCTTTCCCCTTTTTTTTCTTTTTTTAAAAATTTTTTTTAAAAAAATTTTTTTTAAAAAATTTTGGGTTTTTTTTTTTTTAAAATTTCAGGATTGGGGAAAGGGCCCGGGTTTGGGGGGGGGGGGGGGGGGGGGGGAAAAAAAACCCCTTTCCCCCCCCGGAAAAAGGGGTTCCCGGTTTTTCCCCAAAAAAACCCTTTTAAAAAAATTTTTTTTTCCCCCCCTTTCCGGAAAACCCCCCCCCCCGGGGGGGCCAAAAAATTTTTTTTTTTTTTTAATTTGGGTTTTTTGGTTGGGTTGGGGGGGAAGGGCTTTGTTTAAAATTTTTTTTGGGGGGGTTTTGTGGGTTTTTTTTGGGGGGCCCCCCCCGGGGCCCCCCCGGGGGGAAAATTTGGGTTTTTCCCCCCCCCTTTTTTAAAAATTTTTTTCCCGGGGGGGCCCCTTTTTTAAATTTTTTTAAAATTTTTTTTGGGGTTTTTTTTTTTTTTTTTTTTTTTTTTGGGTTTCCCCCTTTGGTTTTTTTTTTTTTTTTTTTTTTCGTTTTTTTTAAATTTTTTTTTTTAAAAAAGGTTTTTTTTTTTTTTAAAAAAAAAAACCAAACAAGGGGGGGGGGCCCCCAAAATTTTAAAAAATTTTAAACCCCCCAAAAAAAAAGGGGGGGGAAAAAAAAAAAAACCCCCTCAAAAAAATTTAAAAAAGGGCCCCAAAAAAAAATTTTTTTAAAAAAAAACCCCAAAAAATTTTTTTTGGGGGGTTTTTCCCCCTTTTTTTTTCCCCCCCCCCCCAAAAAAAAAAATTTTCCCAAGGGGGTTTTTTTTTTCCCTTTTGAAAAAAAAACCAAAACCCCCCAAAAAAAAAAACCCCCCTTTTCCCCCAAAAAAAAAACCCCAATTTAAAAATTTTAAAAAATTTTTTTTTTTTTTTTCCCTTTTTTTCCCCCCCTTTTTTTTTTTTAAAGGGGGGTTTTTTTTTTAAAAATTTTTTTTAAAAAAAAAGGGGGAAAAACCCCTTTTTAAAAAAAGGGGGGGGCCCCCTTTTAACCCCCCTTTTTTAAAAAAAAAAAGGGGGGAAAAAAGGGGGGAAAATTTTTAAAAAAAAAGGGGGGCCCCCCCTTTGGGGGGGTTTTTGGGGGGGTTTGCACCTTTTGGGAAATAACCGGTTTTTTAAAAGGGGGTTTTAACCCCGGGGGGAAAAATTTTTTGGGGAAAAAAAATTTTTTTTTTTGGGTTTTTAAAAGGGGGGTTTTTTGGGGGGGGGCCCCCCCCCCAGGGGTTTTTTAAAAAAGGCCCCCGGGGGAAAATTGGGTTTTTAAAAAAAACCCTTTAAAACCCGGTTTTTTTAAATTCCCCCCTTTTTTGGGGGGGGGGGGGACCCTTTTTTTAAAAAACCCCCGGAAAAGTAAAAAAGGGGAAAAAAAAAAAAAAAGGGGGGGGGAAAAAAGGAGGGGGGAAAAAAGGGGGGGGAAAAAAAAAAAAAAAGGGGAAAAGGGGGGGGAAAAGGGAAAAAAACCCAAAAAAAAAAGAAAAAAAGGGGAAAAAAAATGAAAAAAAAAAAAGGGGGGGAAGGAAAAGGAAAAAGGGGGGGGAAAAGGGGGGGGAAAAAAAAAAAAAAAAAGGGGGGGAAAAAAGGGGGGGGGGAAAAAAAAAGAAACCCCAAAAAAACAAAAGGGGAAAAAAAAAAAAGGGGGGGCCCCCCAAAATTTTTTGGGGGGGAAAAAAATTTTTTGGGGGGTTTTTTTTTTTTTTTTTGGTTTTTTTTTTTTTAAAAAGGGTTTTTTTGTATTTCCCCCGGGGGGGCCCCCCCCCCCCAAAAGGGGGGGGCCCCCCCAAAAAACCCCCCCCTCCCCCAAAAAGGGGGGGGGTTTTTTTGGGGGGGGCCCCCCCGGCCCCCCGGGGTTTTTTTTTTTTTTTTTTTTTTTTAAAAAAAAAAAAAATTTAAAAAATTTTCTTTTTTTAAAATTTTTTTTTTTTTTGGGTTTTTTTTTTTTGTGTTTTTGTTTTTTTTGTGTTTTGTTTGGGTTTTTTTTTTTGTATGTTTTTTTTGTGTTGTATTTTTGGGGGTTTTTGTTTGGGTTTTTTTTTTTTTTTTTTTTTTTTTTTTTTTTGGAAAAAGGGGTTTTTTCCTTTTTTTGGGTTTTTTTGTTGGGGGGGTTTTTTTTAAAGGGGTTTTTTGGGGGGTTTTTTTTTTTTTCGTTTTTCCCCCCAAATTTTGGGGGTTTTTTTTTTAACCCCCGGGGGGTTTTGGGCCCCAAATTCTTAAAAGGGGGGGGTTTTTTTTTTTGCTGGGGGGAAAAAAAAATTTTTTGGGGGGGGGGGTTTTTTTCCTTTTTTTTTGGGGGGGGTTTTTTCCCCCCCCCCAAAAAACCCCAAATTTTTTTAAGGGGGGGGGGTTTAAAAACCCAGGAATTTTTTTCCCCCCAAAATTTTTTTTAAAAGGGGGGGGGAAGGGAAAAACCCCTTTTTTTGGGGCTGGAAAAAAAGGCCCCAAAAAGTTTTTTTTGGCCCAAAGGGTTTTTGGGGGGGGGGTTTGGGGGGGCCGGGGAAAAAAAGGGCCCCCCCCAAAACCCGGCCCCCAAAAAAAAAGGGGGTTTTTTTTTTTGGGGGGGGGGGTTTTTTTTTTTTTTTTGGAAAGGGGAAAAAAAATTTTTTTTTTGGGGGGGGTTTTTTTTTAAATTTGGAAAAGTTCCCGGGTTTTTTTGGGAAATTTTTTTTTTTTGGGGTTTTTTTTAAATTTTTTTTTTAAAAAAGGGGGGGGCAAGGGGGGTTTTGGGAAAAAATTTTTTTTTTGGGGAATTCCCCCCAAATTTTTTTTTTTTTGGTTTTTCCCCTTTTTTGGTTTTTTTTCCCCCCCCAAAAAAGGGGGGGAAAAAAAATTTTTCCCCCCCTTTTTTTTTTAAAAATTTTTTTTTTTTTTTTTTTTTTAAAATTTAAAATTTCCCTTGGGGCCCCCCTTTTTTGTTTGGGGGGTTCCCCGGTTTTTTTTTTTTGTGTTTTTTTTGGGCCCCCCCCCCCCCTTTTTCCCCTTTTTTTTTTAAAAGGGGCTTTTGGGGGGGGCCCCGGGGGGGGAAAAAAGGGGGGTTTCCCCCGGGGGCCCCCTTTTTTTCCCCCCGGGCCCTTTTAAAAGGGGGGTTTTGGGCCCCTTTAAAAACCCCCCCTTTTTGGGGTTTTTTCCGGGGTTTTTTTCCCCAAAAATTTTTTGGGGTTTTTTGGGGAAAATTTTTTTAAAAAAAAACCCCCAAAAAAAAAATTTTTTTTTAAATTTTTTAAAAAAAAAAGAAAACCTTTTAAAAAAAAATTTTTTTTTTTTTTTTTTTTTTTGGGGGGGGTTTTTTTTCCCAACCCCAAAAAAAAATTTTTTAAAAATCCCCCTTTTTTTTTGGGGTTTTTTTTTTTTGGAAAACCCCCTTTTCCCTTTTTTTTTAAAAGGGGGGTTTTTTTTTTTTCTTTTTTTTGTTTTTTCCCATAAGCCCCTTTTTTTCCCCCCAAACCCCCCCTTTTTTTTTTTTTAAAGTGGGCCTTTTAAAAATTTTTTTTTTTTTAAAAACCCCTTTTTGGGGGGGCCCCCGGGGGGGCCCTTTTTCCCTTTTCCCCTTTTTCCCGGCCCCCAAATTTTTTTAAAATTTTTTGGCCCCAAAAAAGGCCCCCCCCGGGGGGATTTTGGGGGCCGGTTTTTCCCCCCCCCCCCCCCCCCCCCCCCCCCCCCCCCCTTTAAGGGGGGGGTTTTTTGGGGGGCCCTTTTTTGGGGGAATTTAACCCGGGCCCCCCCTTTTTGAAAGGGGGGTTTTTCCGGGGGGAAAATTTTAAAAAAGGAAAAGGGAAAGGGGGAAAAATTTAAAAAAAGGGGGTTTTGGTTTTGGGGGGAAATTTTTTTGGGGGGGGGGGGGGTTTTTTTGGGGGGGGGGAAAAAAAAAACTTTTAAAGGGGGGGGGTTGGGGTTTTTTGGGGGGAAAGGGGGGAAAAAAAGGGGGGGGGGGGTTTTTTTGGGGGGTTTTGGGGGTTTAGGGAAAAAAGGGGGGGCCCCCAAATTTTTGGGGGAAAATTTTTTTTTTTGTTAAAAAGGGGAAAAGGGGGGGGGGCCCTTTTAAAAAAGAAAAATTTTTTTCCGGGGGGGGAAAAACCCCCTTTTTTTTTTGGAAAAAAAAAAAGGGGGGGGTTTTTGGGTTTTTTCAAAGGGGGGTTTTTTTAAAAATTTTTAGGGGGAAAAAGAACAACGTGGGAAATTTAAAAAAACCCCCTTTTTAAAAGGGGGGGGAAAAAAAGGGGGGGGGCCCGGGGGGGGGAAAAAAAAAGTTTGGGGGGGGCCCCCCCAAAAAAAGGGGGGGGGTTTAAAAAATTTTTTTTTTTTTTTTTGGGGTTTTTTTAAAAAAAACCAAAAAGGTTTTTTTTTTTTAAAAAACCCCTTTAGACCTTTTTTGGAAAAATTTTTTTTTTAAAAGGTTTGGAAAAAAAAAAAATTTAAAGGGGAAAATTTTTTAAAAAAAGGGGTTTTTTTTGCTTTTTTTTTTTTTTGAATTTTTTTGGGGAAAAAAAAAAAAAAAAAAATTTAAAAAAATTGGCAAAAAAGGGGGTTTTTTTTGGTTTTTCCCTTTTTTTTTTTAAAAAAAAGGGTTTTTTTTTTTTTTTTTAATTTTGGGGAAAACCCAATGATTATACAGTCCACTGGTTCCATGCCACAAGCGTTGGCTGTGGCTTCAGTCAGTAATTAAATGTGTTTGCTCGTGACCTGTCTGCCCCTCTGCCTGCCATGAAACCCCTGCCATGAAGGGCATGCTGGGTGACACTGCCAGGAACTACTCTAGAGTGAGCCGAGGTGGCGGTGAGCTACAACACCTGCCAGACTGTTAGACGGCTCACAGGGGGACGATGATTTTCCTGCCCCTGATGATTCAGGATTTTGATAAATAGAAGTTCATGACTAAATTTAACTTTTAGCCATTAGCTGGAATGACGTATAGGAGAGAAATTTTAAGGGAGCCATTAAACAAATGATGATGGAATGCTTGGGCTAAGATTGTCCCTTAAAGTCTCAATCCCAGACCACAGAAAGTCCCACCGTCACCACCATGCTGTTTGCCTCTTTAAGATGTGCTTGGAAGCAAAAGGCACGAATAAAACATTTTAAAGTGCAAGGATTTTGTTTTGTTTTTACTTTTGCTTTATATGATAATAAACCTATAAGCCTTGCTTTCTATCCAGTTAGCTTCAGTTCTAGTATTCATTCCAAACATCTGTAATACTTGTGAGGAAAAAATACTTCCTTTAATTGTGACATGACCTGCGTTCTGCGTGCTTCAGTTGTTTCTAGAGGGGTGGATCATGGCCAGCTCAGCTTGTGTTCCTGGCCAAGTGTGTAGTTGTGCCCCATAGAGTCCCTCCTAGGGTGCGTTCTCTGAACCAGCACGCCCATGTGAGTGCATTTGTAGTAGGGTATTCTCTGCCCCTCACTCTTTCATCTCTCCTGTCTACCAGACTCTCATGACTGGGAAGTCTCAGCGCCCCTCAGAGGTTCCATTTCACATCTGCTTCCACTGCTCTCTGCCTCCCTGCCATGGATACTGTCCTGGCCAGTCTTTTGACAATTGACACAAGCAAGAGACATCTGAAAGGAGGTGACCTTACCTGTGACAGATTGGTACTAGGAGTGGGGTGTTTCTTTGACAGACCTGAGCACATTGTTTTGGGGGAGGAGTTTGGAGCTTTGGGCTAGAAAAGGCATTGAGTGTTGAGAGCTCAGTGAGATGT
This sequence comes from Mastomys natalensis, assembly GCA_021653895.1. Taxonomy (NCBI): domain Eukaryota; kingdom Metazoa; phylum Chordata; class Mammalia; order Rodentia; family Muridae; genus Mastomys; species Mastomys natalensis. The sequence goes on along the minus strand of JAJTUV010000579.1, from coordinate 186,407 downwards.
TCTGTGGGAGCTTGGAAGATGGACTGTTGACGCAGGTGAGAGAGACCTGGCTTGTGAAGTTTCAGAGGGAGGCAAAGACTCTACCTGGACCATTTGTGTGAAGAATCTATGCTGTCAGGTCAGTTGAAGCTGAAGAATCTTCAGCTGTGATTGACAGAAGACCAGAACAATAAAGTTAAACCTTTGCATTGCTGGGACAATGGATGCTGGTGTCAATGGATGAAGACTCAACGGTGTTAAGAAGAGACCAGTGTCACTGGGGTGAAGTTTTCTGGGAAGTGTTTCCTCAGGGTCAGCACACAGAAGCTGCTGTGTCCCAGAATCTGCCAGTACAATTTACCTTGTACTGTCAGCTGATCTTGGTAGTGTAAGAGTCACGCGGTGGTGGCTGGTTTTGAAGGCGTGAAAAGGTCATGGAGAGCAGCTGAGGCTTGGCACTGTGTGGACGGTCTAGAGTCCAGGAGAGGGCTATTGGTAAAAGCGCATCCCAGTTGCAGTAGAAGACCCCAGCATTTTTGGAGATTACAGTATTATGGGATGATCACCAAGAACAGCAGCAGAAGGGGAGTGAGCCAGCCTGAGTCTAGACAATCCGTGTGTAGCTGCAGAGAGCAGAGCTGGAGCAGTGACCCAGGCTTTGGAGAAGTCCAGAAGATTGTGAACGAATCCCAGATGGTGAATATTGAATTGTTTACACGTTTGGAGTTTGCTTTTTGCTTTGCTCAGATTGTAATTGTGCCCTGAACTTTTCTTTTGAAACAAGAAAACATATAATGTATATTATTTTTTGATTTTACAGGAGCCCACAGTTGGGAGACTGAATTTTAAAAGAGATTTTTAGGTTTTAAAAGAGACTTTGTATTTTAAAAAAAGACTGAATTTAAAGGTCTTTGAATTTCTAAAGACTGTGGGACTTTAAGTTTGTGAAAAGTGTTTTATGTTGTGATATTGATATTAATGTGTCATCTTGGAGATAAACAAGAAAGAAAGAAGGAAAGATTGTAGCTTGACTAATGTGATGTCGTGTGTGTGTGTGTGTGTGTGGTGAGTAAGCTGACAAGGAGTCATTTGTTCTGTCTAGTTTCATGTCAACTTGACACAAGCTAGAGTCATCTGAAAGGAGGAACCTCAATTCAGAAAATACTTCCATAAGATCCAGCTGTAGGAAAGTTTCTTAATTATTGATTGATGGGGGAGGGCCCAGCCTATGGTGGGTGGTGCCGATCCCTAGGCTGGAAGTCTGGATTCTATAGGAAAGCAGGCAGGCAAGCCAGTAAGCAGCATTCTTTCAGGTTCCTGCCCTGTTTGAGTTCCTGTCCTGACTTCCCTGAGAGACGACTGTTATCCAGAAGTATGAAATAAACCCCTTTCCTCTCCAGGTTGCTTTGGTTATGGTGTTTTATTACAGCAACAGTAACCTTAACTAAGACAGATGCTGAGCTCATAGATGAGCCAGCATGGTGACCAGTGTCCCGTCTGTGTGTCTGACTTGTGCCTGTCCTGTTCCTGAAGTGTCTGTCATTGCTGGAATGAAACCAGCAGGATTCAGGGCCCAACATGAAAAGGTGGCAGAGCTGGAGAGAAGAGGCAACCCCGCCAGGGGTACAGCTCTACCGCTTAGCTAGCCAGGTGTGGCTCTTCTCAGAGATCTACAGCTTAACTCTAGACCAGCTTCCACGTTCCTGCCTATAAAGCGTGGGAATTCCTGCTTCTCTGGACTTAATGTGTTTCCCACCCACCAGACTCATATATTGAATCCTCATCACCCCAAAACACCACCCCCGTGTGGCAGTTCTTGGAATAGGCTTTCAGGAGGCGGTTTAAGGTGAGGGAGTCTTAATTCATAGGTTTGGTGTCTTAGAGGCAGAGGAAGCCTGTTTTCCTCACCTGTTCCTCCACATTCCCACCATAACAGGGACCTTGGAGAACATAGCAGGTCTGAGCTGTCTGCAAGCCAGGAGGAGGCCCTTGCCAGGAGCTGAACCATGGGACTGTAGCCTTGGATGTCTCCAAACAGTGAGAAAAGTAAGTGTCTGTTTATGACCCAGGTTGTGTTACTTTGCCTCTTCCTTCTCTTTTCTCAAGGCCTAGGCTGGCCCTTTCTGTCTGCCTCCCAACTGCTGAGATTACAGGCATGCATTACCATACATGGGTTATGTGGTGCTAGGGTTGAGCCCAGGGCTGTGTGTAGGTTCTATAATAATACTAGGCCATGACTGAGTGCCTTCTTGGTTTTGCTTTCCTTTCCTTCCTCCTTTCCCTCCTCTTTCCTCCTTTCTGATGAGTACATGTACGTCTGCTCCAGGGAGCACCCTTCGACATGGAGTGATGTGCAGTCACACACCTGGGTGGCCCATGGCAGTCAAGTCTGCACATAGCGTTAACCGTCATGGCCCTAACTCTCTCCACTTTCTCCATCAACTGTGGTGACAGCACCCACAGCAAGAAGTACAGTGAAGGGTAGCAGATATCCCTGTCCCCAAACAGTGGCTTCAGGTGGGTTTTCTTCTCAGGACCCTTTAAAAACTACAAACACTCAGGAGGCAGAGGCAAACAGATCTCGTGAGTTCGAGGCCAGCCAAGTCTACATAGTGAGATGCTCAAAACCCCACAACTCTTAAGATTTAATGTTTGTTAAATGAATACACTTCAGATTATAAATATTCACATTTACTATCGAGACTGAAGCTGAAGTAGAAACATCTTGAGCATAGACATTGATTTCCTGGAGTATCGCAATAACAAGTGTTGCCCATTAACAGACCTGGGCTATCGTGAAATTCATGGCCTTCTGAGATCAGAGTCTTAGGGAAGATGACGGAAAAAATCTGTAGAGTAATTTTACTTGTCTGGGTTAGTTATCTGATCATGAGGGTCTGCTATGAACTGTTTGAAAATGTCAGCCTGTCCTACACACTTTGAAGTGCTGTCACTGTGTTTAAGAATCTTAGTTTTCACAATCACCTAGACTAGACCACAATAATATGTCAAACCCAGGATGGAGCAGGAGTGTCCAGTCCAAGCCGGTCAGCCAAATGGGACAGGATAGCTTGAACACATGCCCGACACAAAGCATCTGCGTGCTTAAAACATTTTGAATAAAGCTCATGAAGAATAATGACAAGTAGGGGGGCTTCAGTCCTTCTTAGAAGGTAACAAAATACTCAAGGGAGCAAAATGGAAAAAAAATTTCAAAAATTTTTTGAGATTCCTTCTTTTCGGTTTTTTTTTTTTTTTAAAAACTTCTGTGTTCTCAAGGGGGTGTAAATTTTCCCAATGTCACAAAAAAAATTTCTAGAAATTGGACACTAGTTTAACTGTGGTCCAAAACAAAAGGCAGTACCCCCCCCCCCCTAGCCCCTATTTAGGCTTGCTGTGGGTGTGTGTGGTGTGGTTGGTTCTGCACTGTTTTTTCTTTAAAACCTTTTTTAGCTCTTTGTTTTTAACCCAGACCTTGCCTCCCCCCTTCCCGGGCTTTACTTGCCGCCTTCAAAATTTTCCTTTGGTTTTTCCTTTTTCCCCGCCGGGCCCCCCCTTTTCCCATTCCGGGTCCCCCTTCCTTTGGTTTTTAAAACCCACTTCTCTGGGGGTTGGGAAGGTCTCCCCTCAAGGGAAAAACCCTTGGTGGAAGTTTCAGACTTTAAAACCCTGGCAGCTTTGAGCGCATTGTTACAGAAGTTTTGAGAGTATGACTTCCAGGTTGGTTACTGTAGATAAGATACAGGTCTCCTACACACATGGCTACAGATTTATGTAAAAGTCCATTTGAGTGTATGGTCTGGCGTTGTGTGTGGTTCCTTCCCGTGGATTAAGACACACATCCACGTGGCTAAGCTGATTCATGAGATTCATGTTTGATATCTCATAGTGTTTTACCTGAACTAAATAGCTACATTCCCAGAAATGGCCATGAGAAAGCAGCAGCTGTCCCTATTTAAAGATTTCCCCTCCTGCAGCTGCCCGGAAGACTAGTTGGCTCCATTGTGTTGCTGTCCTCCCAACTAGTGGCTCAAAGCAGGTGGGGGAGGGAGGGCTGGCCAGGATTCACTCTGCAGGCTCCTCTTGCTCACTGCTCGTTTTTATATTCACAGTCACAGCACTGGGAAGGCAGTCAGTTCATTTATTTATTTTTAACTCTTTGCAAACTGTTCTTTGAAAAGTTCTTCGGAGGCCAAGACATGGTAATTTTACTTGATGCCTGACTCTAGGCCTGTAAGTCCGGTTCCAGAAGTTCAGGCACGTGAACAAGGGCACACACTGCAAACGCACATACAAATAAACCAATAACCTTTAAAATACTTTTGGTGTGGAAACCTAAGAGCAGGTTCCCTGGGTGCCTGGAGTGTCCTTCACACTCCAGTGCCGACCTCCTGAATCCCTTCCTCTGATCTTGGGCTTTAGGTCTGACATCCCACCTGCCTTGAGAAGCCCCACTCCATATCCTTGTTGTTGAGAAACATAGTCTTGTGCTGACAGTGTTTGGAGGGGTCTTCAGATGAAGACCTGGGGTTGCTGGGATAGATGTCTCCAGACAGTTATCAAGAACATTTTAACTTTTTCTCGTTGGTCCTTGCCACAGGGAAAGCCAGCAGATTCAACACGCAGTCAGACTCCTTAGATCTTACCGCCAGCCTTTGAAGGGTTCTAAAGCACCGTGGCGTGGCTTCTTTAGAATGGAGCCCTTAGGTAGACATTGCTCCTTGCACACGGAGTCTGGCTCTTGCTTGAGTGTACACACACACACACACACACCAGCTCTGATTTTACTAGAAAGCACAGCTCACTTGAAAGAAAATAATTTTGGTTTTGACATCTGAGAGCTACACTATCAGAAACTCTAGAGCAAACCATTGAGTAAGCCAGGTGAGTAAATCAATCATCTTAGACGGTAACCCCCCCATTTATTATATGGATGTTTTGTTTGCATTTGTATCTGTGCACTATGTGTGTGCAGTGACCTCTGAGGCAGAACAGGGCATTAGATCTATTGGAATTGGAGTGACAGACAGTTGTGAGCCACCATACGGGTGCTGGGAATCCAACCTAGTCCTCTGGAAGAGCAGTCAGCATTCCTAACTGCTGAGCCACCCCTCTAGCCCAGATGGAAAGTTCACTTTTAAAAAAGATTCATTTATTTGAACTAATTTTGTTACTATCCTAATTTTAATTTATCTCAGCTAATATTCTTTACTGTTGCTCCAGCTGGATGCCATCTCTGACTCAGTCCTGCTCTCAGAACAGCTCCACACCACAGCAGCGGCTGCCCAGCCTCCAGTCCACTCGCTAGGTGACTAACCTGCATCCACGCAGCTCCTTGCACAGTAAACCCTTGTTGGCCTCAATAGGGTGGCAAGCTCTCCCCTGCTGGTCCCAGGTTAGTTCTAGCTTTCCCTCCCTTCCTCCCTTCCCCCTTCCTCCCTCCCTCTCTTCCTCCATTCCTCTACCCCCTCACTCACTCACTCACTCACTCACTCACTCCCTTCCCCATTCTCTTCCTTCCTCCCTTCCTTCCTTCCTTTCTTTTTCTTTTTTTTTTTTTTCCTTCTTCAAGACAGGGTCTCACCTAGGTCAGACTGGTTTTGAACATACTATATAGCTGAAGCTGGTCTTGCTTCTACCTCCCCAATTTGGGGGTTACAGATAACATCGCCATGTGTAGCCCCCATTCTGGTCTTTCAGTTTCTGTCACCAAAGTCCTACTTTGGTGACAGAAACTCCTGTCTTCAGGAGACTGGCAGCCACCCCCAGCCTGGCTGTAGGCTGTGAACCCAGGTCCTCTGGCAGGCAGCGGGGCTCAGCTGTCCCTAGTCCTGACCTGAACCCGTGGAGACATCCTGCCACCTGTTGTTATATCTTAAAGCTGTGACGTGCCAGAGACAACAGCAGCTGGCACCAAAGTCAGAGGAGGACACTGGCTGTTCTAAGGTCTGTACGCTCCATCTTCTTGTACTTCTTTTCATAATTAATATGCACGGTACAGGGCTCCACTGTGTCTGTATGACTTTTTCATATACATACCCCATGTTTTCTTCTTATTTCCCGTCCCCTGTGGCAGCTCTTTATGTAAACCAATGGCCCCAGGCTTGACAGGCCTCACTGGGGCTGAGGCAACTCCTAAGTACTGGTGCTGCAGAGAATGAGGGCCTCCAAGCTTCTTCCCAGCTACCCCACTTCACATCTGGCCTGCTTCACTGGGACAGAACACTCCATGTGCAGCCAGGGAGGCACTGGGATTTCTGGGTAGGTTTCTCTCTCTGTTCCTCACCTGATGGTTTCTGAGGGTCCATGTTCCCAGCACACTCCCCTCCCTGCCCACCAATCACATACCCTCTCTGAAGCCCTGTCTTCAAACCTCATCTGGTCCCTAGGCCTTTCCTCAGAGTAAGGGTCCACATAGCCCAGACTCTGTAGTCTCCGGCTCGGCATTGCTAGCTTCCCCTTACTGGGTTGCCTCCTATTCTATTCACTAGTCTTTTCCATGACCTAGGAACGGCTGTTGGGGGTTCCTAGGTTTCCCTCTTGCCTCCAAGTCCAAACTTAGGTGCACACAGGAGCCTGATAAAGGTGGGAAGGTACCATCCCTGCTGGGTCTGGCTGGCGATCAGAACTTGAGCTAAACAATTCTCACTTCATGATAAGACCGCTTCATTAGGCTGGGTCTCAGCCTAGCATGGCAGGCACACTAAGAGAACAGCTTACAATCCTAACACGTGGCCTCCCTCTTCAGGTATCAGGAGGGAACGATCTTCTCCTATCTAGGTCTCATCTTAACAAAAACCAGACCATCCCTACCTTTTACAACCCGTCTATTTAAAGCTTATCAGACAAAGGGCATCGCAGGCAAGCTTGACTGTGAGCAGCTTTCTAATCTCCATCTGGGTCTCAGGGTGGTGGTAGTGGCTAAGCAGAGCTTGATGTGTGTGGGGGGGGTGGGGAGGACGGGTATGGTCAGAGCAGCACAAATCTGCAGAGTCTAGGGCTCTCTGTGCCTTTGCAGCTGGGCCTAATCTGGCTCGCGGCACCTATGGCCCATCAGATTTTATTTTTTATAGCACATCCAACCTGAGTCTGCCCCCACCCCAAAAGTTCCTACAACCTCCAACCCCACTGAAACTTCCGCATCCGAGTCATGGGAAGACAGTTGTGACCTCTGCTTGTGGGACTCCCTGCTGAAGGAGGGATGGTCCTGAGCTCAGGCTGTGCCATGTTGTACGTAGGACAGTGGCTCTCAGGCTCTGCCTGACTGTGGGGCTCTACTTTATCAAGCAGTAATTTGTTCCACTTGGAGAGTAAGTGCCAAGACAGGACTCTGCACCTCGTCTGTGTGAGCAAGCAGCCACCCTCTGTCTTCCACAAACCGTGAGGCACAGCTGAGACCTAGCTAATTTACACATACGCAAAGTGTGACCACTCATAGGTTTACCCAGTAAATGTGCAAACAGGAGAATGCCAAAACCATTTCCGGAAACCAGGTCCACGAATGCACCATCCGGGCAGCATGCAGTGGCTTATCCAGGGTCACGTGATGCCTGCTACTGAGCCCTGATCCTAACCAGGTACTTGTCATCAGACCTTCATGTGCATCCAATGCAGAATCCATACATGGGACTCCTAACCGCATGATTGTGCCTTCGTGATATGCGTGGCTCACCTAAAACCCAGTTCACGCCCCAGGTGTGTCCTTGAGCCTGCTCAGCCTTAAACACACTCATGGACAGGTTTCTCGACATCTAGCCACCTCCCGCCTCCTTTTGCTCTCTGCTGCTGCCTGCAGGAAGGACGCTCTGAGTCCTGCAGTCTCTTTCACTCGTTTGTTGACAATCTGTAAGTAAGTATTTGTGTAAAGTGTAATGTGTGAGCATTAGTGGTGGTGTAGAGGAACCTGTGGTTGATATGCCAATGTCTGTCAGGTACAGTCGGTGGTACTTGGTAAATGAACGCCATGACATCAACATAGCTTGTGAGTTTACTGTTACTTGGTGAACTGTCATTGTGGACAGAAATGTGACCGTCTGTTTTTGACATCTCTTACTTACAATAGTGAGTGTGTAGGTCCCTCAACCAGGAGGATCTCGAACATCACAGTAGGGATGTGTCTCTAGAACCTTTTCTTAAAGGAGCAGTGGCTGATGGCAGCAGCTGGTGAGATACCCACCGCCTCACAGGGCCTTGAAGACAACAGTATTTCTATATCACGAGCAGGGTTGAAAGGCATCTTAGGGACTCTTCTATTGCTCTGAAGAGACACCATGACTAAGACAACTCTTATAAAAGGAAGCATTTCATTGGGACCTTCTTTACAGTTTTAGAGGGTTAGTCCATAATCAAAATTGAAAGCAGACAGGCACAGCACTGGAGCAGTAGTTGAGAACTTTACATCCTGATTTGTAGGCAGCAGACAAAGAGATTAGACCCGGTGTGGACTTTTGAAACCACACAGTCTACCCCAGGTGACATACCTCCTTCAACAAGGCCACTACCGCAAGATCCTTCCCAAACATTTCCATGAACTTCAGACCAAGCATTTAGACATATGAGCCTCCAGGGCCATCTCATTCAAACCACCACAGAGTCCCACTAAAATTCATGTCGTCTAGAATTCTTGAATTGCCTTTTACTTGGTCAGCTAGCAGTTTGGAGGTAAGCCATTTGATTCTAGTGGGTTCTAATCCAGTGTCTAGTGTCTTTGTTAGATAACCAGCAAATGTAGAAGCTGAAGTGGGGTGTAGAAACAGAGAGGCAGGAACTGGAGCTATGATGCCACAGAGTGCAAGAAGACCTGTGTCATCAACATCGAGAGTGGCGGATGGATCCTACCAGGCCCTTTAGAGGAGTGCAATCCTCTAACTCCTTGAGCTCAGATATCTGCAAGGCTCTGTTCCCAGAACCTCAAATGGCCAGGCAGCTGTAATCCCAGGACTCGGGAGGGAGAGGCAGGCGGATCTCTTTGAGTTTGAGGCCAGTCTGGTCTACAGAGTGAGTTCAGGACAGCCAGAGCTACATGGGAAGACCCTGTCTCAAAACAAAAGTTAATAGAATGTTCAGGTCTGGGCTTTGTAGCTTCATGATAGAGCATTTTCTCTGAGTTCCATTGTGCGTGCGTGCGTGCGTGTGTGTGTGTGTGTGTGTGTGTGTGTGTTTGTGTGAAAGACCAGAAGAGAGAATATGTGTGTGTGTGTTACTTGGAATTGTTCCCCCCCTGTGTGGGCATTAAAGACCTTCTTTATTGGGCTGAACATCCATAGCTTGTGTTCAAACACGTGTACACACTTAACCTCTTACAGTGTACATGACCATCTGTGGGAGGTTGGGTCTGGGACAGACTTCCCACCTTCCCCAAACCTCTACTGACTGAATGTACTCCAGCTTCCCCCAGGAATTCTATGGAGGGGCACCCAAAGGCCTGGTGCATGGTCTCAGGAGAGGGGTAGAGGTGGGTGGAGAGCTGGGGCCCCCCACTTCACGGGGCCTCACCATTCTCTGAGTGGCTTCAAATAGTCTGTCCTGTCACAAAGCAAGTCACAGTCTGCAGGTCCAATTATTGAAGCCAAAATTAAAGTTGCAGTGGACTTCAGAGTATTTGAGTCTACATTGAATTTACCTTCTTCTAATGTAGGAATCCAGTTCTCACACATCAGAGGCAGAGAGAGAGAGAGAAAGAGAGAAGAGAGAGAGAGAGAGAGAGAGAGAGAGAGAGAGAGAGAGAGATATCACATAGGTGAGAAAAGAAAAGAAAACAACTTATTTAACTTATTTTCTGGAAACTTCTCCAGTGCCTGCCCCATCCCAACCCAGCCCAGGCTCAGGAAGAAGTGGGATGCCAGCCACAGTGGCAGAGTGAAGGACAGGCAGTCTGGCAGCAGCAGGTGTCTGGGACAGGACACCAGACATGATTAGCACTGCGACCGTGCAGTGTCCAGGAATAGGTCTAGAAATTTAAAACAACCCAGAGGCCCTCAGCCGATGCCAGAGGCCCTGCGTGGGACTGGAATATGCAGACGCTGGCTGGTTCCATGTGATGGAAAAGGGTCCCTGTGTGACCCCTGCTCCCTGCCTTCATCCCTGCAGAGGAGAGAGAGGCTCCTGGGGTTTGCTGGGTTACCTTCTCCTCTGCGGACAGCGGGGACCACACAGCTTTGCTACCCCTGCTAGACTCAGCTAGAGTGGAGTAGCATAAAAGCAAATGTACCTCATCCTGTTACCTTCAGTGGTAGGACAGTGGGTTTCAGCTTGCCATCGGCACATAGACCATGGGCTTTGCTAATATTCATCTTCCCGCTCTCTTGTATAACTCAACATGTAAAAGAATTAGCACAGTATAGTAAGATATGCAAAATCAGTTGGAAAATATGAGAAGATAGTGATAACTATTGGAGGCCTTGGAATGTAGCTCAGTTGTTGAAGTCCATACCTAGCCCCGAGATTTATTCCCATCGATGTGTAAATCGGTCACAGGGGCTGTGTCTGACGTCACAGCACTTGGGAGTTGGAGGTAGAAGGATCAGGAGCTGTTGCCTTCAGCTTTGAAAGAACTTTGAGGCCAGTCTGGGCTACATGAGATCTCGTTTCAAAAATGTCAGGTGTAGCAGCATGCCCGTCTTTAATCCCAGCACCCAGAGGCAGAAGCAGGCAGGTCTCTCTGAGTTTGAGGCCAGCTAGGTTACACAGCGAGACCCTGCTGCTACCTCCTCCAAATCTATAAAAGAATGCCAAGCTGTTGCAAGGATAAAACCAAAGGTAGATGCTGAAGGACAAGACACCTTAACCGAGTTGCAGAAATTATATTTAGGCTCACGAGTCCGGGGGTGCTGTGGGGACAATGACAACAACACACCAATAGGTACAGGAGTCATAGATCTATAAGGAAAATTCGCCAGCCAGCAGGAGAGCAAGGCAGTAACACTCAGGGACGGGAAAGGTGTATCTGGTAAGCCACAGGGGAGTGCACTCTCAGGTCATCATCCCCAACACTTCCTCCCCCATCACGTGACACGATCTTGACAGTTACATATACACACCAGGGAATGTGGACACCACTGTGAACATTTCGGGAGAGCAGTTTGGAAGGATTTTTAAAAGCCTGGGAAAGGAAATGGCACATCAGATGGATGTCCACCCATAGGCCCACGTTCCTATGGTGCTCGGTTCAATAGTACCTTTTATTCTCTGGTTTGGCTTCAGTCTTACAGTGAACCCCTACTTGCCCCTAATGGCCAACATTTTAAAGGATGCAAGCTTTCTTGAGATAATTGTGTGTGTGTGTGTGTGTGTGTGTGTGTGTGTGTGTGTGTGTGTGTTTGGGAAACAGTCTTTAAGTGTACTAGGACTGCTATCTCTGAAACACAGACCAGGGGAGCTGCTGTGCTGCTGGCGCCCTCTGCTGTCAGACCTTCTGTTCTACACCCCTAGCTCCAGAGATAGGAAATTCACTCACTCTAGAAAACTCTGGGGTTTGTATGGAGTTAAATATTAATGAGAAAGAGGTTTCTTCATCAATAAACAGATCTGGGGGAGCCATGTATATACACCATTCATTATCATCCCCAGCCTGCCTAGGTTACGTTTCTGTAACTACCATTAAGGGAACTGTGGCCCTAAGGCACAGACAGGTCTCACTTAGAAATGTCTTTTTCCAGCCCTGAGAAGTCTCAACACTTTGGGGCATCCCAGAGCCGCCCTGGAATGAGGTATCTCATTGGCTACAAGTGGCCAAGGCCAGTCCTGCCTCTGTCCTGTCCTGTCCTAAAGTGACCTCTCCACAAAGCTGTGCCTTGAGGGGAGAGAAAGAAGCAGGGCTCTCCCCAGAGGTGTACTTCTCTTCTTTGTGTGTGGGCTTGCACAGAAGCAAAGGCAGGACCGACCATGTCTGTCCTTCATGCCGCTGTTCCCAAGGACGACAAGGAGGAGGAAGATGAAGTCTTGCTGCTGCTTGGAGAGGACTGATGAGCCACAGCCTGGGTGAAACAAGAGGACCCGTGTCTTATGTTCCTTGTTGCTGTGACAAAATACTTGACAAGAAGCAACTTATGGCTTATTCTACCTCACAGTTCTGAGGATCTAGTCCGAGGCAGGAAGTCGGGAAAGAAACAAAGAGCCGGGGTGCTAAGCTCACTCTGGGTTTGATTGAGTCCAAGCTCCCAAGTCAATGATGTGGTACCACCCACATTGTGGGTGGGTTCTTCCTGCGCCCACCCAGTCTAGAAACTGTCATAGGCAAGTGCAGAGGTTTGTCTCCTAGGTGATTCTCCCTGTAGCTCAGTAAGTCCCCAACCACCACAAATGGCTTGGCCTTCGTGGCTGAGTCCACTTGGAGTAAAGGAGGAAGAAAGCTGGAAGTTTTATAAAGGGACTGGAGCCAAGTGTGTGTGGAAAAGCTACAGACCAGACTAAGCTGTCCCTGGCTGTCTAGGTCCTCTGTGTGTGTCAGAAGCCCCCAGGCCCCATGTGACATGACACCTGACAGATCTAGACATACTGTTTCCAGAACATGGGTCTGATGTGTTGGGTACCCACCTGCAGGGATTCGAGCAAGACAGGTACAGGAAGAACTCTGACTGTCCCTGCAGCAGGTGACAAGGCTCTTTGCGAGAAGTGCCCTTCCTAAGAGCAGAGGAAGGAAGGAATGCCCTGTCTCCCAGGATCCTTAGCTCAGCCCTGGTTCCAACTCGTCATATATACCCACAGCATGGGGGCTCCAGTTCTCAAGATGGCTTCCACAGCATCTAACAGTAAACAGGACCCACAGGAAGCGTGTCTGTGTTCCTGTGTCCCAGGGCTCCCAGCAGGGGTTTTACCTGGGGAGAAGGTTGGCTTGCTTCCTGGCATCCTTCCATGTGATTTCCAGGGATAATGACTCCATTACATTTGCAGGAACTCCAGGCTGGGCCCTCTGACACTGACATCACAGACAACCCGAGCCTTCTTTGTGGTAGGCAGAATGTATTCTTTTCATTAAAAACAATGTATATGTGTATGGGGTTTTCCCTGCGTGCATGACTGTGTGCATGGCTGTGCATAGCTGTGCATGTGGCAGCTGGTGTCCTTGAAGTCCAGAAGAAGGCATCAAATCCCCTGGAACTGGAATGATATCTTTGTGATCTGTTATCATGTGGGTGCTGGGAATCGTACCCAGTCTCTGTTAGAGCAAAAAAAAAAAAGCTCTTAACCACTGAGCCATCTCTCCAGCCCCAATTTATTTTCTGAAAGTTCTATGTCTCTTTAAGAAAGATTCTATTAATTCTTTGAGGATGTCATGTGTTGTATTTTGACATTTACTCCCACTAACTCCCCCAAACTTATCATGGATCTATTCTGCCCTCCCACACCCCAGGTGGGATTTCTGTGTATTCACACGTGTATGTCTTCCTCAACTGGTGTTGTCCGCAAAGGAGAAGTGGGCCCAAAGTCCTAACTAGGAAGCTATTTGCAATAGCTACTGAACGAGAAAACTCAGTTTCCTTCAGTGGAGTGACACTGGGTATAACCACCGTGCGTCAGGGAAGGCCCACGCTCAGGGGTAGTTAGCCAGCACACAGAACTTAGCATGTTTACTGTTGCTATTGTTACGCTTTTCTGGATTTTCTCTTTTGGTTTTCTTTTTTGGATGAGGTAGGGAGAAAAAAAACCATGACATTGGGTAGATATGGAGGTGGGAAAGGATCTGGAGGACTTGGGGAGGGGAAAGAAAATGATCAAAAATATATGTCTAAAAAGTTTAAAAACAATTAAAAAATGGACTGGAGGGGATGGCTCAGCGGTTAAGAGCACTGACTGATCTTCCAGAGGTCCTGAGTTCAATTCCCAGCACCCACATGGTGGCTCACAACCATCTGTAAAGGATCTGATGTCCTCTTCTGGTGTGTCTGGAAACAGTTTGCAGTGTACTCATATAAATAAAATAAATCTTAAAAAAAACTTTTAAAAAAACAATAAAAATGTAATAACAAAAATAAACAGAATGTGTTGCTTTCATTAAGTGGTTAACCCGCTTGCTGGTGAAGTCTCTGTGCTCCATCCCCCTTCCCATCACTCCTATGTTTTTTAACTCACTTTTACACTTTTAGGGACTTGTGTGGGTATCCAGGTTGAATCACAGTGGAATTGACCAGTCATCCAGGCTGAATTCTGGAACAAGCTCTATGGCAACTGCCCTGTCCAGGGCACATGGCGGGGAGATAGGACGTACGAGTGTGTTAAAGAGATGGAACAAGGCTGGGATGCAGCTTGTTGGTAGAGTGCTGCTCTAACATGCTAAGTGGGTTTGGTCTCCAGCATCACAGAAACTGGGTGTGCAATCCCAGCATTCAAGAGGTGAGAAGCAGGAGGGTCAGAAACCCAGGGCCATCCTCGGTGACAGAATTGTGGCCAGCCTCTGGGCAACTGGAGACCCTGTCTTAAAAACAACAAAAAGATAAATTAAGGTGTGTCTCTGACTTTTCTCATTCCTGTGATAAAAGCATGTAAAGCAAGGGTATGCTTTGGCTCGGTGTTTACAAGTGGGCTCGTCCCATCGGAGTGGGAGCCTGGCAGCAAGAGCATGGAGCACCTGCACCACAGTCAGGACCAGAGAGGCATGGAAATTGTTCCCCCAGCCTCTTCCTTGCTCAACTAAGGATGCCAGGGGAATAGTGCCGCCCACATTCCCACATTCCCACATTCCGGGAGGTCTTCCCTCAACTATGCCTCTCTGGAAACACCCTCAGACGCATCCCAAAGTTTGCCTCATAGAATGCTCTAAGTCATGATAATTTGACAGTGGAAGTGAACCATCAAAGAAAGGGTATGGGTAACCAGTATGTCCTGGTCAGGAGGAAAAAAAAAAAACCCATGGAAGTGTGAAGCAAGCAAGGCTAAAGTTGAGTCCTACTACCAAACCTCAAATGGGAAGAGAAAAAAATATTAAAATTCCATTCTTGGGAAAAGAAGCGTGCTGCCATTGTTCCTGGTGAGAATAATTCAGGTCTCCCCCAAAAGAAGAGCAACAAGCTGGGGTCCTTTTCACACCATCCTGTCTATAGGGAATTTGAAATAGGGAGAGTGACACCTATCAGAGCACAAGTCCCCAGAACGCTGCGAGAAGGAGAATAGCTGTTATAGGGTGGTGTCAATATCGTGACATCATTTATTTAACGACGGTGCACATCGATGGTTGTCGTCATACTTCCTGAAGACCCAATTCAACCTGCGCCTATTGTAGTAAATAAAGTTTTATTAGAACACACGGTGTCACCCACTCGCTTATATTATTGTCTGTGCCTTTGTTCACATGCAGCAACAAAGACTGTCTGCTCACAGAGCCTGAAGCACCTGCCATCTGCTGCTGCTTGTGCTGATCCATGCTGCGTGTTATCCACAGACAGACACTTGTATCTGTGTTACAGGATGTAAAGATAAAAGCATGCTTGCTATCCGGGACCCAGACTTGGGCAGGAACACATAGCCTGTTTGGTTACTGAAAGAACTTCTGTAATAATCCAGTCCTGGTGGCACATAGCTGTACATTTCAGCACTTGGGGGAGGGTCAGAGACAGGAGGACCAGAAATCCAAGGTCATTCTCAACTACATAGCAAGGCTGTGGCCTGAGCTACATGCAATGTGAGACCCCAAAGATGAAAGCAGGTATACCTTTCCCCTCTTTAATTTCTCTCTACTTTTCAGTCTTAAACACTTATTTGAGTAACAGAACCGAGAGAGAAGGAAACAATGCAAGTCCACTGTGCCCCTGACCAGGAATGGTTCACAGCATATTTTTATATGACAGTGTCTATGCATGTGGTGGTTTGAATATGCATGGCCCAGGGAGTGGCACTATTAGGAGGTGTGGCCTTGATGTATAGGTGTGGCTTGTTGGAGGAAGTGTGTCACTGTGGGGGTGGGCAATGATACCCTCTGCCTAACCATATGAGATCCGGTCTTCTCCTAGCAGCCTTCAGATGAAGATGTAGAACTCTCAGCTCCTCCTGCACCCATGCCTGCCTGGATGCTGCCATGTTCCCGCCTTGATGTTAATGGGTTGAATCTCTGAACCTGTGAGCCAGCCTCAATTAAATGTTGTCTTTATAAGAGTTGACTTGGTCATGGTGTCTGCTCACAGCAGTAAGCCCTTACTAAGATAGTGTGCAGTGCTCTTGGTCCCCTGGGACAAGTTTGGGGAGGGAGAGAGAAGGAATCTGTTTGTTTTTTTTTTTTTTTTTTTTTAAAAAGATCAGGACTTTAAAATATGCACTTCTGTAGCCAGGCACAGTGGCAAACCCATTTAATCCCAGCACTTGGAAGACAGAGGCAGGCAGATGTCTGAGAGTTGAGGCCAGCCTTGTCTACAGAGTGAATTCCAGGATAAGCAAAGCTTATGCTGAGACCATGTTGTAAGAAACCAACCAGACAGACAACACACACATCTGTGACGTCAGAAGTGTTCTCCATGGGGACACATGAAGTCTGGAACTCAAGGGAAGTCACGCCTCCTTGCCTTTTGGGACACGCATTATTTTTGGATGTCTCCAGGCTCTTTGCCCTTAGTGACTGCAACAAGAAGCGGCGTCTGCTTTAATCAGTCAGGCACTTGAGTGTCTGCATATCCCAGGAACACAGGCGGGCGAGGGAGCCCGTTATTTATGGAAAGCCTTGTCAGAATGCTTGCATCTTGGAAGAGCTTCACAGAGAGGGACCGTGCCGCGCGGGCCTGCCAGTCATGTTCACATTCACTGGGAATGTCTGAGCTTGGGGTGTGGGGGACTACATCTAGTTCTGCTGTGTGTGCTGGTCCCTGGGGTGGGGGTGGGGACAGTCCCAGGGGAGTGCTGGCCCTGAACACTGCTGCCTAGAAGCAGGGAAGCAGAGAGGCTGACTGAGAGTCAGAGGTAGCAGCAGCATTGCCACCCACGAAGTAGCTGTCCTGATTCCAGCCTTGTGCTTCTTCTGAGCTAGCTCTGGAAGGCCTTCTCTGAATGGGCCTGATGTAAGTGGACTCTCAGGGTGAGTCTAGACTAACTGGGGCCCCATGGCAAAAAGGAGAGACTGCCTAATATTCCCATTCTCCTGTGGGACTAGATTGCATGGCTACCCTCCAGTGTTAAGGCTTCCAGGGTAGCTTATAAGCTGGAGCCTGTGGGTGTCACTGGTGTCCAGCATCCGTGCTGAGGGCAAAAACCCACCCTGACATCATCAATTTGCTTAAGGGTCCCACTGCCTTCAATTTCTCTGAAAAGACACTTTCATTTTCTGCTGTTGGAATGACCAAGTAGAAGATACAAGAAGCTGATTTCTGAGCCCAGCGTGGTGGCGCATGCCTGTAATCTCAGCAATTGGGAGGCAGAGGCAGGTGGATCTCTCAGTTTGAGGCCACATAGTGAGTCCAGGACAGCAAGGGCTGCACAGAGAAACCCTGTCTCAAAAAA
This sequence comes from Mastomys natalensis, assembly GCA_021653895.1. NCBI lineage: Eukaryota > Metazoa > Chordata > Mammalia > Rodentia > Muridae > Mastomys > Mastomys natalensis. Next base: position 169,010 of record JAJTUV010000579.1, on the reverse strand, counting down.
GAAAAAAGGAGCTGATTTCTGGATAACAATGCATACATTGCCTGTCGTGTGTGTGTGTGTGTGTGTGTGTGTGTGTGTGTGTGTGTGTGCGCGCGCTGTGTGCGTGCCAGTGTGTGCACGTGTGAGCACATGTGTGTGTGTGTGTGTGCACACACGTGTGTGTACATGCATGTGTGTGCCTGTGTGCGTGTGTGCACATATACATATGTGCACCTTGCAGAGAACAGAGCAGCTGTCCATACCATAGGAACTTAACTCATTACAAATCCCAGGCTCCATTCCTGGCTCCCACTACCCCAGTGCTCAGAGTGCATGATGGTGCCTCCCTTACAGTTTCTCCAAATTCCTTCTTATGGCCTTTGCCTGGAGCATCACCACACAAGCAATCTTCATCATGCCACCTGAGCTTCCACAGTGCCTCAGGGACACAAGTGACCCAGGGGGCTTCCTCAGGAGCCCAGCCTTGCCCTGTACATTCTGTTATTGTTAGGTCACAATCAGAGGGTGTGCTGGGATGGTAGGGTATAGAAACGAATGCAAAGGAAGAAATCTATATTCCTACTTTATGTGGTCAGTAAGCCCCGCTGTTCACATAGCTCCAACGAGCCACACAAACAGCATTTATCCCAATATACCCTACGTGTAGACACCTCTCCATAAACCACACCCCTCTGCAGGACAGAGGTTCAGTGAGATAAAATAATTTACCCTATGTGCCCTCTCTCAGCCTGTGTTTTCAGTTTGCCATGTAAAAGACTTCTCTCCTCACCTGCATTATCCACCATCTTTCTTTCCAACTCAAATCAAATGTCGGTGGGCCCACAGGAGACGTGGAAGTTTTACCCTGGGGACAAGTCCACAGCCCTCACAAACCTCAGGTCCAGTTGGTTTTGGTGAGACAGTGATTCTTCCTGAAGACATTAGTGGTGGACAAGAATCCTGTTTTATTACTCCATGTGACTAGAAGGGCGATGACTTGGTGCCACCCTGAGAGAAAACCTATTTTTAGAAACTGAGTTACCCAGGGGGGCCGAGATCTGGGAACAGCCCCAGCCCCAGGGTGAAGAAAGGCCAGGGAGAAGTAATGGAGAGTCAGCCATTGAGGAGCTAGCTGAAGGGCACAGCAGGGGACTCTGCTCGTGAAGTGCAAAGAGCAAGCCTCTGTGGCCAGGGGCTCTCTCCATTTTGAGTGACAGTGACCCCAGCTCTGAGACAGGCCTTGCCAGCCTACTGAGGGAGCCACAGCTCTCCTGTTCCCTCTGTGGAGCCTGTGGACTCTGCAGCTGGACGGTCACCTGACAGGAGCAGCTGTATCCACAGCAGGGTGACTGATTCTGCCGAGGTCCTGAGAGCAGGAGACCAGGGGACAGGCTCTCCACCTGTGCAGCAGCTGGCGGTGCTGCAGTCCATCGCTTCTCACATTTCCAGGGCCCTGGGGAGACATACCCCAGCTTGAGCACCCTCCCCACCTCTCTGCATACAACTGGCTGTCTCCCACTTCCGCAAGTCTGCAGAGAAGCAGCTCCAGCTTCATGCCTCTTTCACTATGACACTGTGTGGGGGACAACTTGTCTCAGAGGTTGATTTTTCTCCTTTTACCATGGAGGCCGTTGGGCTTAGTGACAAGCGACTCCACTCTCCAAGCCAGCTGGCCAGCTCTCCTCTCCTTTTTGAAATCCCTTATTGTCTTTTTCCTTTTTATATATTCCTAGCAGTATGACCTACATAGGTCGGTTGGTGGGATGAGAAGCTAGATTCAGTGATGTCTCTAAGGAACACACCCCTCTGGCCCTTTGTCTCCCGCTCTCCTGGGGTAGCTGTGAGATCATGCTGCCACCTTGGCCTTGAACTCCTAGCCTCCAGGACTGTGAGAAAGGAATGTTTCTTTTTCACAAATTACTGAGTTTCTAGTGTCTAGAGACAGCAGCTGGAAAGGGCTAAGCTGGAGGGAATGGATCTGAAGGCTGTGTGAAGAAAGGGTATCTGGAGCTAGCTTGGGGAGAGACACTATTTAGGGGAAAACAGATGTGGTATCCAGGAAGAAGAGCATTTGGCAGCCAGATAACAAGGTGAGGGGTGCAGGGCGGGGGTGGGGGCCGCGGCGGCAGCTCTCACAGACAGCAAGTGCCAAGGAGCAAAGATCGGTGTGGCAGAGGCTTGAGAACTGACTGGTTTCTGCAGTAACTGGGTGGGGAGTGGGGTGGGGGAGGGGAGGCCCCTGAGACTTGGGTGCTGGGGATGAGGTTCACCTGTCAGCCTGCCGTGCAGATGTGCCGTGCAGATGTGCAGACGTCATAGGCAGAGGGAAAGAAAACCATGTATATAAAGGGACCCTCCATTTGTGTCCTTTCAGGAAAGCGGTCCTTGCGGTCAGCCTTCTATGGCATCAGCAGGATTACCGGCTGTGCCGTTGTGGGACGGCTGCAGAGAGTTCATTCCTCAGCCCTCCACACTTCTGGGATGCTTAGCAAGGCAGAAAATCCCAGGATTTAGATGCTGGGGAAATGAGCAAACATGGCCCCTGGACTTTCAGCAAACTGAGAGTGGGAGAAGCCATACTTCTTCCACAGAAATCCTGAAGAGAGGGGCTGGAAAGATGGCTCAGTGGTTAAGAGCACTGACTTCTCACTCAGAGGTCCTGAGTTCAATTCCCAGCAACCACATGGAGGCTCACAACCATCTGGAATGGGATCTGATGCCCTCTTCTGGTGTGCACGAAGAGAGCTACAGTGTACTTGCATACATAAAATAAATTTGAAAGAAAGAAATCGTGAAGCTGTCAAGCGGGTGACCCATTGCTGAAGCACTGTGCTCTCTGGAGCATCTGCTTTGCTGGAAACATGGACACAGCCATCCAGAGTCACAGCTGTCCACCCTAGAGTGAGGCTTCCCTCCTGCCCTGGGGCTGGATGGTGCTGGAGGAACTCAGGCTCCTGAGAATAAAGCAGTTAAATGTCCTGAGACAGAGACGAAGCACTGCAGCTCTGTGTCACTCACCAGATGGCAACTTCCACCTAAACTTCACTTTTCCTGCTCCGTTTCACTGCCAGTATAAGCATGCCACGTCATAAGCAAAGATGAGTTAAAGCAAGCAGTGACTGACTCAGCCATGCACTTGCCACTGGTGACCAACATGGGGCGCTAGTCAGCAACTCGGTTCATTCTTTACAGATCTGAACATTGCAAATTGATTTAAAAACAAACAAACAAACAAACAAAAAATATTGGACTGGAGAGGTGGCTTAGCCATTAACATTCTACTACTCTACGGAGGACCTGAGTTTGATTCTATGACCCTACATTGGGTGGCCCATAGCTGCCTATAACTCAGTTCCAGGGACACTCTGGGTTCCATCTTATGTACACACACACACACACACACACACACACACACACACACAAAAACACAGAGAGGGGGGGGGGCAGAAAGACAGGCAGAGAGGCAGAGACAGGCAGAGACAGGCAGAGAGAGAGGTAGACAGAGATCAGAGAGGCAAAGAGGCAAGGTAGAGGCAGAAGCATAGGCAGGCAGATCTCTTGAGAGTTGAAGCCAGCATAGTCTACATAGTGAGTTCCAGGACAACCAGGGCTATATAAAAAGACCCTGTCTCAAAAATCAATCGAATAAACAAAACAAAACCCATACATTTGGGTGGGTATGTGAGGACTTTTCTAGAAATGTTGACTAAAGGATAAAGATCTTGGCTGGATGTGGATGGAACTATCCCATAACCTGGAGTCCTGAACAGACTAAAAAGGGGAACTGGAGGAAGCCAGCTGTGATGGCTAATACTGGTGGTCAACTTGACATGTCTGGGAAGAAATAACCCTTGTGGGGGCTGCCTCAATCGGATTGGCTTGTAGGATTATCTGTTGGGGTATTTTCTTGATTGCCAATTGATATAAGGGGTCTAGCCCTCTGTGTGTAGTGCCAGGGGATCTTGGGCTGTATAAAAAGGGTAGTTAAGCACAAGCCAGGAGTAAGCACACAGGCAGTTTCCTCTGTGATGTCTGCTTCGAGGGCTTGCCTGCCTTGCGTTCCTGACTTGGCTTCCCACGGTGAAGGACCATAAGATATAAGATGAAAGAAACCCTGACCTCCCCAAGTTTCTTTTGGTCAAGATATTGCCCACAGCACCAGAATCCAAACTAGAACACAGCTGAGTGTCCTCATGCCCCCTCTGCTTCCTGACTTGCCCATGTGTACAAGGAGCCGCCTCACGTCTGCTGGAGCAGACTGGAGCCTCTAGCCAGGAGCCCAAGTAACCTCTTTCTACCTTAAGCTGCTTCTCCCAGGCATCTTTTCACAGGGACAGATGTGACACCGGTTGTCGCCCACAAGGGGACTGTTAGACACATGATGATTTCATGCTAAGCTTTTGAGCAGCCTTCTATCATTTCCCACCACAGTAAAGAATTACTTTTGTGTTACTGGGACCTTCGGCTGCCCCTGGAATCTGAAAGTTCTTCGGTGGCTACTGGAGTCCCTTAGGAAGTTGCGGGAAACCAATATTTCCTCAGGGCCGTAGCCTTTCCACCCAGACATTTATGGAGCAGTGCGTACCCGTGTATAAAATAAGACTTCATCAGCTCCCATAGTCGTCCTGCTTCCTGGTCACAGTGAGATAAAACGCCAGATTTGGGCAGCACAGCAGGAGGTGGCAGGGCTGTGGGCATGCACTACAAAGCTCATCAGTAAAGTCTCAGGAGGCAGGGGAGAGTCAGGGGCACAAATATGGACAGAACATGGAAATTATGGGGCCTTAGACCCAGCTAGCCATCCCAGAGTATGCAAGAACCATGGGAAAATACCAAAGTGAGTATTTGTGGAATTGTAATTCCAGAAGAAAAGGAAACAGGGCATGGGAAATATCTGAGAGTTCATGGCCAAGAATGTTTGGAAGGAACAAGGCTCCAGGGAAACAGGCAGATAGATAGTATAGGGAGGGAGAGAGTAACCATATAGCATCCCAAGGGCAGCCTCTGTGCAGTGGCTTCAACCCCGAGGGGAAGGAGACCTCCTTACACAGAGGAAAAAACACTGAGGCTTACTGTGCATCTGAAACTACAAGAATCTGACAAAGTTAAAACATCTTAAATGACTTAAACAAAAATCTTACAAACCCAGATTTTTATACTGGGAAATTGTGTCTTTCAAAACTGAAAGGCAAAGGGAGACACTAGCTATGGACCAAGAGAAGAAAAACAGAGACACAAACATATCCTAAAAGCAGGATCTTCTGAGCACTGGGCACCAGGCCCTAGAGGACTATGGGAGGATATTAGTGTGTGCACTACAGAAAAACCTAGGTCTTCAGCTTGACAGGGGCCACATGCTCCGGAGGACAAGAGTGTGCATGTCCCCAGGGTGACTGCCAGGCTGCTGTCCTGTCAGAGTGGAAATCTGTGTGAACTGTGGAAACATCGTGGGTTTGGGCTGAGCTGTGGAGGGTAAGGTAGGCGGAACAAATGTGCGTGTGACCAAAGTGAAATCCAACAAAACCAAAGCAGTTGTGACCGGAAGGCAGAACACAGGCTACACGTGATCACAACTGCTCAGAACTACCTGGTGCTGGATGCCTGAGATCTAAACACAAGCTACCAGACAGAAAAAGCAGGTAAGTGTGACCCAGAGAGAGAAGAAAAACCACAGGTAGAAAGTGATTCTAGAATGCTCACCCTTGCCAGACACTTGTGGGGACACATTTATGAAACAGCTTGTGACTAAACCATTGAGGCAGGTTTGGCAAACTTCAGCGACTAAATATGAACCGTAGTTTCCATCACATTGATGGTTAAGTTAGAACTCTAAGATCTGTGTGGACAGTTTGAAGAATCAGTTTGGTGAATGAAAACTGACCGTGGGGAAAGCGTTCGAGACAACTATCTCAGGTAGCCCGGATTGGCCTCAAATTTGCTCTGTAGCTAAGGATGACCTTTGACCTTCCGTTTTCCTGCTTTCACCTTTCAGAGTTGGTGTGAAGCGCCACTCCTGACTTACCCCGGTGTGATGGCTGATCTTGGCTGTCAACTTGACATGCCTGAGAAGAGGAAAATCTGGTTGGCCTGTGGGCGTGTCTCTGGGGGTATTTTTGGTTTAATTGCTATTTGTCGTGTGTGTGTGTGTGTGTGTGTGTGTGTGTGTGTGTGTGTGTGTGTGTGTGTAGACTACCTCTGGGCAGGATGCATGAGGAAGGAAGCCAGTTGCTGCATGGTCTCTGCTTCAGTCCCTGCCCCCAGGTTCCTGCTGTGCTCCCCACAGTGAAGGAGGACTGTAACCTGTAAGCCGTACAAACCATTCCTTCTCCAGGTCACTTCTGGTCAGCGTTTATCACTTCATCAGAAAGAAAACTAGGACACTCTGGAATTTTATAAAATATTTAGAACTGCCTTGCCTGGCTTCCTAACAATATGGCACAGATTTTCCCCAGAGAGTACGGCTTAATCTTATATGAATATTGCAATGCACACATCCTTCTGAGTCTCCCTATTGTGTCCTATGCTGTGCTTACAAAGATCATCTGTTTCATTACAAGTGGTCATGTGACCCATCTGGGCTTGACTGCAGGAGCACCTTCTGCCTTCTTTGGGTGAAAAATGCACGGATTTGGAAAGAAAGGCAGGGCGGTTGCTTTCCAGCTTAATGAGTGATTTTTCAATTTATTTTTTAAATTTATTTATTTAATGTATGAGCCCTCTGCTGCCTATACATCTGTCTGCCTGAAGAGGGCATCAGATCCCCCTGTAGATGGTTGTAAGCCACCATGTGGTTGCTGGGAATTGAACTCATGACCTCTGGAGAGCAGCCAGCGCTCTTAGCCGCTGACTATCTCACTAGCCCCTTAATGTGCAGTTTTTATTAAATTTTTACTTGGCGTGTGTGTGCTCACACACGTGTGTGCACTCGCACACTCGTGTATGTGGCATTCAGGTGTATGTTAGTCAGAGGACAACTTGTGGGATTTAGATTTCCTTCCACCATGTTGTCCTGGGGATGGAACTCAGGCCATCAACCTTGGTGACAGGCACCTTTGCATGCTTTAGAATTTTTGTATGTTTGCTTGGTTTCTAGGGATTTATTTTCATTTATGTGTATGTGGCAGGAGGTGGTTTCTGTGGCATACAGAGAAGAATGTTGGATCCCCTGGAACTGGAGTTGCAGATCGTTGTGAGCCATCTGGCACGGATGCTGAGAACCAAAGTCGCATCCTCAGCAAGAGCAGCAACACTGAGCCGTTTCTCCAGACCCCCGTGGAAAGGGGTTTTTGTTTAAAGATTTATTTATTTTGTGTATATAAGTACACTGTCTCTGTCTTCAGACACACCAGAAGAGGCCATCAGATCCCATTCCAGATGGTTGTGAGCCCCATGTGGTAGCTGGGAATTGAACTCAGGACCTCTGGAAGAGCCGTCAGTGCTCTTAAACGCTGAGCCATCTCTCCAGCCCTTGTTTTTGTTTTTAAGTGTATTTGTTTTAGATGTATCAGCTCCCATTTTATTTAGTAGAGCTGTGTGGAAATCTTTGCAGGGTCTATAGTCAGCACATTAGGGAACTGTCTTTAGTTGGGACAGAGCTCTCTCCAGCTCCTCTCAGTGAGACTTGGAGAAGTAGGAGAGACCCAGGCAGGCTACAGAAGCTTGGGGTCACATGACTCGAGCCCTCCCCTAGCCCCTCGTGGTGTCCTGCGCCTGACTTTGATTCCCCTCAGGCTTGTCTCCATCTGTCTCAACTACCAAGGAGGTAAATACTTGATCAAGGGTTATGTTTATCAGCAAGAACTATTCTAAGAAATTATACACATTTTATGAAGAAGTTAAATGTTCTCTAACATAATTTTATAAATAGGTATTAGAGGTTTTTTTTTTTTTTTTAATTAACTAAAACTGTCCACAGTTATCCAGTATTTGCTGATCTTTGAGGAGCAAACTTGACTTGCTTTGTATCTGAGGCTGACTTTGAACTTCAGATCCTTCTGTCTGAACCTCTTGAGTACTGGGATTGTTGGCATGTGCCACCATGTGTGGTCTACGTAGTGACAGAGATGGGACTGAGGGCTTTGTGGATGCTAGGCAGTCAGTCTGCCATCTGTTCTAAAATTAAGCATCTACTTTGTCTCAGTCTGTTCACGCCACCGAGACAGAATAGAACAGATGGGTCATCATTAAAGCACAGACAGTTATTACCTATCGTGCTGGAGGCTGGGGAGCTGAGATCAAGGTTTCAGAAGGCCCATTTGTCCAGTGAGGACTCAGTCTTGCTCAAGATGGTCTTGGAGTAATTTGTCCTCACAGGCTAGAGCACTCCATCCCAGCAGGAAGAGTGGGCACAAAAGCCTCTTTTGAGTCTCAAACCATTCACAAGGGGAACGCTCATAATGTGTTCACTCTCTGAGGCTCTGCACGATCTCTTCCCTCATTGTCTGTGAAAGTTCAGTCTGTGGAGTCTGAGGAGATCATCAAGTCATGAGTAAACTGACTGAAGGTCATACTGTCTGAATTCCTGGGTTTAGGTGAATGTTGGAGTGAATGGTCTTGTCTTCTTGTTGTGCATCCAAACCAAAATGGACTCTGCTGTGTGTGTGTGTGTGTGTGTGTGTGTTGGCGGGGGCGGGGGGTTGTATGTGATTGTGTGTATGTGTATACATGTGTGTCTGTATGTGTTTATGTGTGTGCCTGTCTCCCTGTTGTATGTGAGTATGTGGAGTGTGTGTGTGTGTCTGTCTCTCTGTGTGTGTCTTCTGTGTGTGTATGTGAGGTTGTGTATGTGTGTGTGTGTGTGTCTGCTGTCTGTGTGTATATGAGTGTGTGTGAGAGAGTGTGTGTGTATTTGAGCATGTGCACACGTGAGTGAGAGAGCCAGCAGAGCAGCACGAAGAGAGAGAGAGAGAGAGAGAGAGAGAGAGAGAGAGAGTCCATATGTGTGTCTATAAATGTACATATGGAAGCCAGAAGTTAACCTTGGATCTATTCCTCAGGTCACCGTCCATCTTGGATTTTAGGCAAAGTCTCTCATTGGTTTGGAGCTCAAGTAGGCCAGGCTGATAGGCCAATGAGCCCCAGGGACCTGCCTACCTCTGCTTCCTAGCTCTGGGATTCCAGTGTGTACCACCATGCTGAGTCTTTTTTGCCTGGTTGAACTATGGTCCTTAAACTTGCCTGGCAAGTACTCTTCAGACTAAGCCATTTCCCTGGCACTAAGGAACTTTGATTTTTAAAAATATGGATGTTGGTTCTGCCCAGAAACCACTGTGTCTCAAGCAAGGCTTTACCTACAATTCAGGTCAGCATTTGAGCTACCAGACTTCTGCTTTCTTGTTGAAACCCTGCCAGAGTCACATTCCTCCTGTGCCAAACTCTAGCGGCAGGAAGGAGAGCCGCCAGCATAGCTCAGAAATCACTTCCATGTCTGGAAGGTGTGACCTGCCTGTCTGGGGCCTGGGGCTTTCAGAGCTGGCACTTTCTAAGACAGAATTCCAGGAAGCAGGACACTCCCCAGCTCCCCTCCAGCTCGCATCTCTTCTCTCCAAACCATCCTTGTCACATGCCTCTAAATTCTCCCCAGTCCCTAGTGTGGTCTGGAGAAAAACCCAGGTCTTTCTGGTGTATCTGGTCCAGCAGTCTTCAACGTGCTTAAGGCAAGGATCTGTCCCTTTGCTGAGGTCTTTGAGTCACCTGGAAGTAGTTCCCAATCGGTCCACCACCAGCCTTCTGCCTCAAAGCCTTTTTCCCAGGACTTTCATTCTGGGGCCAAGTGTTAGTTTTTTTAAAGTCAGGGTTCTCTTGAAAACCATTAAACAATCCATAGAGTCTTCAAACCAAGGATTCAAAGGCTGCTATCAGGCTTGGCCACTTAGAGGTCACAATTTCCCTTGCTTTCCTGTGATATAGCATAGGTCAGGGTGTCAGCTGTAGCTGACTTTGCCACAGTGACCAGAACATCTGGGAGGGAGCAGGCTGTCACTCACAACGCCAGTCAAGGTACCAGCCCATTCTGGCAAGGCGATCTTAGGGGAAGTACCTCTCTCCTCTCTTCTCCTCCTCCCTCTCCCTCCCACCCCCGTTTGTGTGTGTGTGTGTGTTGTGGGGTTGTGTGTGTGTGTGTGTGTACACCTTGTTTGGAGGCTGGTCAGAGTGTTAGGAAGATTGGAGAGGGGACAATACAGAAGCCTCTCCCTGTGCCTCTGCTGATCCCACAGGAGACCATAAACCCAACAGGTTTCTGAAGTCTGAAGTCAGGCACTACTGCAGGGCAAAAAAACTTTTAAAGGTAGAGAAAAATTAAAAGAGTTGTACAATGAACAGCTCCAAGGGCCACAGTAGGCTTGGTCTCTGTTACATCCTTGTCAGGGAGCACAAGGTCTTCTGATGGAGCACCTCTGGTCTCTGCATGATCTTCTTCTTTTTTTTTTTTTCAAACAAATCTAGAATCTTTATTACTTTTCTTTAAACAATTGCCAGGACCGGATCAAAGATAAATAGAAGGCACAGTTTTTGCTTGGTTTTGTTATCAGATTTGGGGGTTTGTTTTCTCATGGGAATTTTTTGTCCTTTTTTCTTTTTTCTATTTTTTTCTTTCTTTTTTTTTTTTTTTACAAATACAAATAAAACATGAAAAACTCTACCTCAAAAAAATTTGCCGGGCGGTGGTGGCGCACGCCTTTAATCCCAGCACTTGGGAGGCAGAGGCAGGCGGATTCTGAGTTCGAGGCCAGCCTGGTCTACAGAGTGAGTTCCAGGACAGCCAGGGCTATACAGAGAAACCCTGTCTCGAAAAAAAAAAAAAAAATCTAACAGTTCAACAAAAGTCCTTAGCTGTGTTCTAGACATCGACAGGCTACGTCACAATTTAAAATCCAATGGTAAAAACGGAGGTTTAGAACTGTTTGGTAATCACATGTCAAAAGAACAAAGTTCTGGAAACACCTTTTATTCAGTTAGCCACACCAGCAGGGACCCAGTGGCAATTGCCAAAAGGCAATTTTTCCACACCAGAAAGGAGTCGTGACTTGATTTTTCCTGCTTCCAAAATGTTTATCAATCCCGTGTCTCCCAACAAATGAAACATCCATTGTCAGTGAAACCGAGGCACGCTCCTCTGGGGAATGGCCGTGAAACTCCAGTCTGTGTGTGCAGCGTGAGCAGGAAGGTCAGTCTTTCCCCTTCTTTACAAATCTATTCCTCCTAAAGTATCATTCCAGAAAACTGGGAATGAAGGACTAAAGGGTCAAGGGAGGAAAGGGGTTTGGGGAGCACACACCATGAACACAATGCGAAATTAAAATTGTACAAACTCAAGCAGTTTATAATAGACTACTCCGAGACACCAAAGGCTGGTTGAAGGAATTCACCATTCTGCAGGAGCCGGGGCTGTGTGCTGCGTGGAGATCTGAGCCAAGCAATTCACTGCCTTGGAGTTGTAATCCCCCTGCCCACGCCAAAGCCTGGTTTCTGCACCATGCCTCCGCGGGGAGGGCCTCTCATCCCACCACTTGGCCCACCACGGGGGCCTCCAGGTCCCCAAAGGCGGTTTGGATGATCTTCTAATGGGGCAAATGAAGCAAGCAATGGCCCTTTGTAGCCTATATGATCACGACTAAACAGTCCAGGCAAACGTGGTTGTCTGTTGGACTTACCCCTAAGAGACAGGAAAGCACTGTCATTACAGATGGGCTGGGAGCAGCCTGAGGCCAGGAATGTCTGTGAGGTGAGCTGCGGCCCTGATAGGGTTTGGCGTGGCAGATCTGATAGTGAGTGGTGTCCTTCGAATTGAGCAACTTGCCCAGAGTCACACCCAGCTGTCTGGCCCATCATTTCCCTCTCCCTTCTCCTTCCTTCCTTCCTTCCTTCCTTCCTTCCTTCCTTCCTTCTTTCCTTCCTTCCTTCTTTCCTTCCTTCCTTCTTTCCTTCCTTTTCCTTCCCTCCTTTTTTCCCCTCCCTCCCTCATTTCTTGTGTGTGTGTGTGTGTGTGTGTGTGTGAGTGTGTGTGTGTATGTGTGTGTGTTCAAGACAGGGTATCTCTGTGTAGCCCTGACTGTCCTGGAACTTGCTCTGTAGATCAGGCTAGCCTCAAATTCATAAGAGATCCGCCTCCCTGTGCCTCCTGAGTTCTGGGATTAAAGGCATGAGGCAAGAAACTTTTAAAGGTAGAGAAAGTTAAAAGAATCGTACAATGAGCAATATGTGCCCTCCACCTAGATTCCAAAACCACCTAATGCCTGCCCCCTGGAGATGGTTCTCGAAGCGTACAGGATCACCCATAGCTCTGTGACATATTCCAGGGTCATACTCTTTCCTGAGGACATTCATCTGTGTGACAGTTATACCATTATGAGAATGAAAACTACTTTAATTCAATAATGCTATATCATGTGATTTTTATATTAAAATTCTCTGGATTATTCCAAGTATCTTTAAAAAATACACACACACACACACACAGACATACAGACACAGACACAACCCAGACACACACACATGCATACACACCAGACACATACACACATACACACATACACACACATGCATACACACCAGACACACACCAGACACACACACATACACAGACACACAGACACAGACACACACACACATACACACAGACACACACATACACACACATACACAGACACACACACATACCATAGACATACAGACACACACACATACACACACACATACATACACACCCAGACACACACCAGACCACACACAGACACACACACATACACAGACACAAGACACAGCACATACACACATACACACACATGCATACACACACAGACACACACACATACACACACAGACACAGACACATACACAGACACACCACCAGAACACACAGACACACACACACAGACACACACGCACATACACACAGACACACACATACAGACACACACACATACACACAGACATACAGACACACACATACACAACACACACACACACACACACACACACCTACCTGTTTTCTGATTTTGGAGCCAGTCGGATTTTACTTCCTGAGTTTCAGATCTGCCCATCTCTGGTGTGCCCCAAACCCATCAGGAATTTTGGGGTTTGTATAAAGAACGTATAAAGAATTGATTGCGTATAGAATGTCATTGTTGATCAATATGTGCTGAGCAAGGGGACATCCCTTCTTTGCTGACCTGGGATGTGGCTCTGCAGTAAGCCGGGGATCACTCATGGATGTGATTCTTAGGCCTCCGCCAGTCCTGTCCATCTGGTTTGCCTTGAGTCCACAGCGTTGGGTTACTTCTTGGCCTGCCGTGGTCTCCTTGGACATGCTATTGCTCTTTCTACCCTTTCCTAGTCAATACAGCTCTTTTTTTTTTTTTTTTTTTTTTTTTTTTGGTTTTTCGAGACAGGGTTTCTCTGTGTAGCTTGGCTGTCCTGGAACTCACTCTGTAGACCAGGCTGGCCTTGACTCAGAAATCCACCTGCTTCTGCCTCCCAAGTGCTGGGATTAAAGGGTGGGCCATCACTGCCCGGCATCAATACAGCTCTTACAGTGTACCAGCTGGAATAGTGATTATGTGAGCCAGTCTGGGGACAAATAATGACACTTTTATGACACTAGGTTTCAATTGAGTCATCTTTTTTTTTTTCCCTGGGCTGTGAGACAGACTCACTGTGCCAGAGCAAGCAGAGGCTGGACTCGAACTCGGAGAGATGCCCGCTGCCGCTGCCACTGCGGGCTGGCTGAGTCATCTTTTTATTACTTTTTAAAGTTTATTCTCAATCCCCTCTCCTCTGTGTTCTCTTTGTCTTTCTGTCTCTCTCTGTCTCTCTGTCTTCTCTCTGTCTCTGCCTTTGCTCTTGTCTCTGTCTCTCTTTTCTGTCTCTCTGTCTCTCTTCTCTGTCTCTGTCTCTCTGTTTCTGCTGCTCTCTCTTCTTCTCTGTCTCTGCCTCTCTCTCTCTCGTCTCTCTCTCTGCATGTGTGCATGTGTGTACATGTGCCACACAGGTGTCTTTCAGGAGTCACTTTTCTCCCTCCTCTCTGTGGTTCTAGGAAGTTGAACTCCAATCACCAGGCTTGCCGACAAGCACCTTCACCTACTGAGTTGTCTTGCTGGTCCTGAGTCACATTTATTTTTAACTTGTGGGGTTGGAGCTATGACTCAGCACTTAAGAACACTGGCTGCTCTTGCAGAAGACCCAGGTTCAGTTCCCAGCACCTACAGGGCAGCTCACAACTACCTGTAACTCCAGTCTTGGGGAATCTCAATACCCTATCCCGCTCTCTGAGGGCACCAGGACACAAGCAGACATACCGGCAAAATACTCACACACAAAAATAAAATTAATTTCAACTTGTTTGTGTTATATTTTTGATAATGTTTTCATATCTTACACTTATTCTTATTTTAATGATGACATTTTTGGTTTAAGTTGTTATCACTGGTATTTACTAATGAAGTTGATCATAACTTTATGGTTTTCCCTTCACGGATAGCCTGTATTTACCTGCTGCTCTGTTGTTTTATTTTTTTCTCTTTTGTGGGAGGAGATATTTCCACACAAACAATCAGCATTTGTTTTTTCCTTTCACATCTTTATGCCTTTTAATTCCCTGTTTTTTTACCCATGATCCCTTACTGCATTTTTACTTTTGTAATTACCCATGATCCCTTACTGCTGTGGAATACAGTTCCCCACAGTGAGCACTTTATTTTAGTCATGAGGTGCTATTTCCCACTTGTGGATATGTCTGACCTTCGGGCAGTTGCAGTAGGGGTTTGAGGATGTCACCTCTGGCCACTTAACTGTAAGCAGTCATGAAGCCCATTAGTTTCAGTGTCTCTGGCTACACTTTCTCTTCCCAGTGATTACCAACCTGGAGAGTTGGCTACCTGGGCATGGCTACCCATCCCTGCTTGTGCCTGTCTGTGACACTTGAGAACAAAGCTGAGTCCCTAACGCACCGAGGAAACATCAGAAGAGCTGAAACCCCACAGGGGAACATCCGATCCATCTTGATCTCATTATTGGCCACCAGACGTAAGCATAGGGTCATCTTATGGCCACTCCACCCATGCAGGAGGGTGCAGAGCTAACAAAGCAGAAAGGAGGGTGGGACCATTTCAGACCAGAGACTGGAACTGTGTTTCTTGGTGGTCGTTGTAAGAGCTGGGCTATATATAACCTAGATCTACAGCTCGAAGCCCACCCTAAGAAGACACAGTGTGAAGGTGCCGGGTACAGCCAGGAAGGATCTTACCTGAACCCCCACCGCAGGACTTCGTGAAATAAAAGCATGTTGTTTAAGCCCTTCCATCTGTGGCACATCTTTACGGATGCTTTAACCAGCCAATGCAGGTGGTAACCTACTACAGAAACATTTTCCAAGCCTGACATCAGTTTTGCAAGGTTGGAGACTCGAACTTGACTATGCATAGGAGCAGGTGAGCTCCGTGCACCAGATCAGCAAGAGGCTGCTGTACCTTTGAGATCACCAGATCACTGACCTATGTAAAGAAGTCAGGGGTGCAGAGCTTGCCCCTTCTCCCTGCACAGCTGCCCTCTTGGGTGGAGACACTGTGACATGGCCTCAGGAGAGGGGTTCCCTTGGGCCAGCTCTGGCTGGTATATGAAGATCTGTCTTCAGCAGGAGTCACATACTGTCCCTTACTATGGTCCCCAGAAGCTGAACCCAGTCCTGGAATCCAAGTCCATGAGCCTCCTCGTCCAGCCATGTGCTGACCGTCTATCGGGATGGTCTACTAGCTGAGCCCTCTTGCTGTGCTCATTGGTGGATTCTTCCTATGATATGGAGATGAATTCCGAGAAGTTAGGGAGCCTCTGGGCATCAGAGATGTTTCAGTTCTCCCTAACCATACCTCTCCCAAATCCTCTACAGGATCTGTCAAGCCCCCAGTAAATGACTGCTCCCTTCCCAGCCGAGTCACTGTCCTTGGTGTGTGCTGTTTCCAAGGCAGCTAAAGTACCTGTCACTGTACCTACCCCACTGGGATCCAGTTCTTGGGGTGGGTCCCACTGCCCACCCCTGGCTGGACAGAGTGAATCACTAATGAGGAAGGAGGGACACTAAATGGACCACGGACCTTTTGATTTGGTTCTCCGGGTTCCTGTTTGGCTGGGAGGTCAGTACAGCTGAAAATGGCAGAGACTCACATTGTGTGGCCTTCCTCAAACGGTGGTTTAGAATGTGGGTCCCTAAGCAGCACTGTGCAAGTAGGACTTAGAGAGGGCGGCCTGTAGGCTGTAGCAGGTACTAACACAGAGGACACAAGAGTGGTGCAGCTGACCTCACTCTGGTGCTTCAGCCTCGATGTCATGGCCAGGCAGGGCTAGGGTTCTGCATATTGAGACACCACTAAGTATAGGCTGTCCACCAACAAAGTTCTTTATAAAACTTGAGCTTTGATGGATTTGGGAATGTGAGTGTGGCCCTATTCTCCCTCTGGTGGACTTGTCAGCCTCTTACTTAGGCTGGAGGACCCCGAGGGCACAGAGGCCTTCTGAAAAGCTATCTGTGCCAGGTTTTATAATAGCAGACAATAGGCTGGAGGTGTGCTTAGCCAGCAGAGCGCTTGCCCAGTACACGTGGAGTCCTGAGTTCCAACTCCAGCGCTATGTAAAGCTGCTATGGTGGCTCATGCTCGTGACCCCAGCACTTGCAAGCAGGGAGAGTCTTGCACTATGTAGCAAGACCTTATCTGAAGCAAACACTCCCTGTTTCTTGTCTCTTCTTTGAACTGTGTCCCTGAGCTGAGGGAGTTCCTCCCAGCACTCGGAGCTCCGTTCTACACTGGTAATGGTGGGGCAGGGCTCCCTCTACACACATATTTGCTAATGCTGTCTAGACAGACTTGAAATTGGATTTAGTTCTTGGACAAGCCTGGGAAGTCATGTTTCTTAATGGAGAGCTGGATTCTCCTTAAGCCGTGAGTTCTAACATCGAGTTCCGGTTTTCCAAGCCCATTCATCAGCTGTATCTTACGAGAATGTGTCCAATGCTCAACATGGTCATTTAAACATGCTTCTCACTGTGAAATCATATCCACAATGACGAAGATGCTTATGAAGGGCAACGTCTCACACAGGACTAATTTTACTGTCTCTGAGGACAGAGAATAGAGATGGTCATTTGTGTGAGGCCAGAGAGATGTGTTGTGAGATGCAGTTTTGAGAGATGGCTCTTCTTGTGGAATGGTGGGGTGGGGGAGTTCGATTCCCAGCAGCCATGTCAGGGAGCTAACAATGCCTGGGGCTTGTTAGCTTGTCCAGCACCAGGGGCTTGAGAACGGATACAGAAGAGATATTTAACAGGCAGGTACCAGAAAGATCTTAGAAACCCAGTAGGCAGAGCATGACTAGAGTACAGCTCCAGGTTCTATAGGCAATGGGCTCTGCCACCTGTGGTAGCTACAGGAGTGTATCCATAGAATACATACAATACATATCTCAGCTCACAATACACACACACACACACACACACACACACACACACACACACTATACTATAGGGGCACATGCACATATCCCCAATACACCATACCACAACCCTCTCATACATACCATGCATGCACTACATACTGTACACACCTACCTCCTACCCCTCTCTCTGCTCCCCCTTATATACATTGTCTGTTAAAATTTGGAGAGAGCCATGTTATACATCTGGTTTCGTTACTAGCTTCCCACTTTTCGTTAGAGGCTTGTATTGAAAACGCTCTCCGGTTGTGTGGGTGGCTACGGCTGAGCATCTTGGGTGTGGGGCTCATGGAAACTATTCTTGACACATACTGTGAGTGTACAAGTGTCTCACAGAATTTTTTTTTTCCCCTTCTTTAGGCACAAAGGTTTATATAACACACATTCTCTAGAACAGCGAGCATGCATTCGCGTGCTCACGGACCAGTTTTGGAAAGTGGCATTTACAGGCTCAGTTGGCTAATCACGGCGGTGGCCAGCAGCCTCGAGTTCTTGGCTGTTAAGGGGCACATTCTTCTGTAGCACTGTGGCGAAGGAGAGAGTCAGAGGGAAATTGTAACTCCCTTTGGAAGCGGTAAGAAAGGAAGCGTTCTCTTATAGGACTCCTGGGACACAGCGGCTCTCTCCAGAGGGAGTGGGAACAGAACAGGAGGGGATAGGAGTGGAGTGTTCGTCTTGGAACAAGTGAGGTATCCTGGGGGCCTGCAGGGGACTGAGAGGTCAGCCTCCTGTCAAGTCAGGGCAGTTACCCAGAGTTCTGCTTACTGGCAGGAGCAGTGTGACTCCTGGTCATTCTCAGTAGGTGTCAGGGGTTTCAAATTTTCGTCTTGCCCCTCCCTCCTGAGTCTTGGGAGCTGGGGCAGGGCAGGCAGATGCTGTGCATGTAGACTTGTGTCACAGACGAGGGTCCCTGAGCTCTGGAAACAGTCCTTACAGGATACATAGACCTACCCAAACTTTATCCCACAGAAAAACATGTTTTTAAATGTTTTGGCCAGCCAGAAAATTTGCCCTCAGCCCAGGAGAGGAGATAAGATTTCTCTCTTCTTAGGCAATTGCTATTAAACATTTTTTTTTTTTTTTTTGAGATAGGGCCTTGCTATGTATGTAGCTAAGCTGCCTTTGACCTTTGACCTCCCGATCTTCTTGCCTTTTCCTCCTAAGTAAGTCGTAGGATGACAGGTTCATGTCCAGGCACAAAGTATTTTTGGTAGGCAGGTGAGGAGCCAAAGCTGTGATGTCACCGATGGGATGCCCATAAGTGTGAGTGAACACCCTGCAGCAGACACGGAAAGACAAAAGCAAGCTGGGTAAAGTATGTGCTTAGCATGCACAAAGCCCTGGGTTCAAGTCTCAGCACTGCATAAACTGAATGGTGGCGCCACACCTGTGAGTCCAGCACTGGAAAAGTGGAGGCAGAGGGATAAGTTCACGGTTGTCCTCGGCTATATAGGGAGTTCTAGGACAGCCTGGGCTCCATGAGACCATGTCTCAGTGAATGAATGAATGAATGAAGCTGGGTGATGGTGGTGGCGGTGGTGCTTGCCTATGAGGCAAGTTCTAGGACAGCTAGGACTACACAGAGAAACCCTGTTTCAAAATCCAAACAGAAGGTCTCGAGAGATGGCTCAGAGGTTAAGAGCACTGACTGCTCTTCCAGAGGTCCTGAGTTCAATTCCCAGCAACCACATGGTGGCTCACAACCATCTGTAATTGGACCTGATGCCCTCTTCTGGTGTGCACTCATAGATAAATTTTAAAAATGTAAAAACAAAAAACAAAAACAACAACAAAAAAAATGAAAGCAAGAGGGAATAAGAGCAGACACAGTGATGAACCCTTCAGATTCCATGAATCCAGGATGCTCCTCTGCAGCTCATGATGCTGAAAAAGTGAGCGACGGGAGTAGGTGAGTTCTCTCACCTTGTTCTCTCTGTTGGAACCACAACACAGGGGCCTCATGGAGACTCTTCAGAGACTGGCCCTGAGTCACAGATAGTGATGGCCGGATTCCTGAAGGAGCCACCCTTCTGAAGGATTCCACATCAGAGCCTGTAGAGCCAGACACATGTCAGAGTGTCCTTAGGACCATAACCTTCTGAGGGATGGGGGGCGAGGGGGAGCTCCATCCCTTCCTCCAGTGGGACTGAGGTGGGGTGCTGGAGGCAACTCAGACATCTGATTTTGGGTTGGTATACCCCAACAAACATATTCAAGCCGTAACTCCCAGTACCCATGTGTGAGACTTCATTTGGAAGAAGGGTCTTTATATATCAAGATGGAATCATGCCGGATCAGGGAGGGTGGCTCCAAAGCCTGTGACTGGTGTCCTTCCAAGGACAGGGATGTTTAGACCTAGGCAAAGAAAGGAAGCACATGCCATGTGAAGGCAGGATGGAGATTGGGACGTTAATGTGAGCCAAGGAAGGATGTCCAAAGAAAAGTGTCCCCTGCAGAGACAGGAGGGGACCTGGACAGACCCCTACACACACCTCTACGAGGGACCAGCCATTCAGATGCTCCATCTCAGTGATTTCAGTCTCTGAACTACGGTAGAACTTATTCCTGCTGTTGTTTTGAGCTACTCTATTTCTTGAAGACAATGGCAGTCTCAAGAAATAGCCCTGGACCCAGTGGGGTCACACCAAAGCCCAGGGTTGAGAGGCGGGTGAGGAGCAAAGGCTATCACTGATGGCTTCTTATCACTGCAGTCGTACCCCACCTTCCCAGGTCCTTGTTTAGCCAGCGTTGACGCTATGAATCCGTGCTGAGGCAGGTATGTCGGAGGGGACCCTAGGAGACAGTCACAGAAGAAAAGAGTCTGAAGCCATGTCTCTCATCAGTGGACACCATCCTGGATCACGTACTGTGTCGGGGTTCTCCAAAGAAATGGAGCCACAGAGTATCTCATAGTAGTAAAGGGTCTTTGTCTGTACACTTTCACGTCTCCTTACGTATTAGCTAACATTTATCAATCCAGCATCTACTGCCTGTCTGCCAATCATATTATCCACCGATATTTGCCAATCAGCTGCTTGTCTAAGAAGAGATCCATTACAGGGTACTGGCTCAGGTGTGTAGGGGAGGTGGCTAATCCACTGCTCCAAAAGGCTCAGGCTAGAGTGAGGGCTGCTGACATTCCAGTTGGCGTTTCTCTACCCACGCTGAGAAGGGCATCTCTTCTCAGTCTTGTAGCAGGAACTTAGAAAATGTCGAGGAAATTTGACCAAGTGTTCACCTTGGACACCAGAAGTGTGCAGTAAGCACCTCAAACACACTCAGTTGTGAGCAATGCTGCTCTCTAGGGTCTCCTCCAAATAATGGTTTGAAATTAGCATATATTTGGGTTAAAAGAAGGTGATCTGAAAGGTTATCATGTAGGAGTTTAGGGGCCATTGGCTCCCAGCTTCCTCTGTTAAGTCGGCCTCTGCCTGGCTTCCTTAGGGTCCCTTGACAGTCAATGTATGTAGCTATCTTTTGTACTGCATAAAGGCCAGACCTAGTCTAACGGGATTTAAAAAATAGTAACGAGTTAATTTTCAAATTCAGCACTAAGGAAAGTTTCTTCCTGGTTGAGCAGCTTTGGTTGATAGACTCAGGAGTTGGTTGTCAGTTGATTTGCCACTTCCTGGATGGCCTCTGGGAAGCAGAATGGGAAACTGGCTGGTGTGGGGCTTCTAGGGCAGGGTAGCTGAGGCTACCTCTCATATGTAACCAGGAAAATGGGCAAATAGTGAGGCCTGGGTCTGTCGGTGGGGAAGATACCGTAATTGCAGCAGTGGATGGTTAGGGCTGGCTAGAGCTCTGCTGAAGGCAGCTGCCATCACAGAGAAGCTGGCCCTCAACAGATTTCACACTATTTTAATGCTTTGTTTGGGTCTGGAACAGAAACATAGTCACTTAGCCAGAAGATGCTATTAAATGTGATCGATGGTGGTGATGGAAGCATCTGGAGAATGCAGGGGAGAGGGTCAAACCTGTGATTACTTTTTTTTTCCCTGACAGCATCGCATGGCTTCTAGCCTTGAGCAGTTACAGGACGAACGTGGGTACCTGGCCCAGGGGAAAGGTCTCCTGGGACTTTGCAAGCTCTATTTTAAACTGTCTAGGAGTGGCAGCCAGCAGGGAAAGCATAGAGCCAGGGGCTGGAGTAAGTGAAAATCCATGTCGGTTGACGGTGAGCCCCCACCTACCCCCAGGCTTCTGTCACACCCTTTGCGCTGGAAGAGGACGCCCAAGTTCAGGGCCTAAGCGTGGCCAGCGCGCTCTCCAACAGACGCTGCCCCCCCTTTCCGCGCACACCCACCCGAGGTTGCGGTGTGCTCTTGATCGCTGGACACGTCACCGTCAATTTCACCGGGAGTCATGCAGGGCTTCTGGCTACTAAGGTCGCCCGCGCCCCCGCCTCCCGCTGTCGCCCCCCGCCGGTGGCCTTGCAGCCAGCTGCGTAGCTCGGCGCTCTCGTCCCTGACGCTCGCTCCTGCCCGAGTGAGACCCATCTGGTCACAGACCTAACGAGCATGTGCGTGCCATCCCCGCCGGCTGGCGAGGTGGCGAAGAGACGCCCGCGCCCCGCAGTCGGCGGGCAAGCTCAAGAGAGCATTCTGGGAAGCGCTTACTAATCGCGCGCCACCCTACCCACAAAGGCGCGCAGCCCCGGGGCGCGCGGGCGGCGCAGGTGAGCGGGGGGCGCGCCAGCTGTCGTGCGCCCGGGCTGGCGCGGGGTGCGCGCGGGCGGCCGCCGCGTCTTTCTTCTCCGGTGATGTCATCGGGCGACGGCGGCCGCGGCCGGGGGGCGGCGGCGGGGCGGTGCCGGGCGCCCGCAGGTTCCTGCGCCGCTAATGAAAAGGCACTTGACAGCGGGCCAGGGCGCGCGCGAGCCCGCGGAGCCGAGCGGGACCTGCTGGGCCGGCCGGGCCAATCGCCGGCGCGCGGCCGCCCATGGGCGCGGAGGCGGCGGGGGCGCGGGTGGCCGCGGCCCGGGCCGCTCCGAGGTGATCGCGCGCGGCGCCCCCTCTGTGCGCGCAGCCCGAGCCGCCGCAGCGATGAATTCTGCCGAGCAGACCGTTACGTGGCTCATCACCCTGGGCGTGCTGGAGTCGCCCAAGAAAACCATCTCGGATCCCGAGGTCTTCTTGCAGGCGTCGCTCAAGGACGGGGTGGTCCTATGCCGGCTGCTGGAGCGCCTGCTGCCCGGGACCATCGAGAAAGTAAGTGGTCATGGCGCGGTCCTTTCGGGTGGGTCCCCGGCCCGGGCGGGCGGCGGGGCGCGCGGGAGCACCTGGCGCGCGCCGGCTCGGGGCCCGCGCGCCCTCCTTTGTGCGCGGACCCGGCGGCGCGCCAGGCGCGGGGACCGGCGGCGGGAGTTCGGGGCGCCATTGTGTGCGGGGCGCCGGGAAGGGGACCCGCCCTGAGAGCACAGACAGCGGAGGGGGCCGCGGTGACGCTCGGGGCCGGCTCGGGGTCACGAGAAGGAGAGTTGGTTTTGCCGGCGACATTGGGATTCTGCTCCACCCTAACGTGAAGTTGGGAGGTCGGCTTCGCCCTTCGCCGACACAGATCAGAAAACATCGTCTATGTGCCGCGCAGCTTTCTGCGATGGCTTTGTTTGAAAGGTTTTCGTCGCTGGCTTTATAGTTTCACCCTTGCGTTGAATGGAGCGGTGGCTGGGCATGTTTAAAGGATGCATCCAAAGCCAAGGGAGGGCCGAGCAGTGAAATGACTTACTGCTTTCCCTATCAAGGGATTCCTCACTCATCCAAGCCTGCAGAACAGCGCGCACCGGGTGTTGAAGCCCCCGGCTTCTTTGGGGATGGATCGGAATTTTCGTCTTCACTGCCTGCTAGATTTGGAACAGTCTGCTTGCTGCTGCTGGCTGCCGGCTCCCTGGCGCTGCAGTGTGAACCTTGACCGCAGCTTTGGGTGACCAAAGTTTGTTTTCATCTGCAAGCTCACGGAGCAGGCCGGGTCAGGCTTTGGGAGCACTTCTAAGAACAGCCAGCTTTTATAGGTCAAAAATACTAAAGTCCTGTGTTCAAGAGTATGCCAATACACAATTTATAAGAAAACTTAAAATCCTTAGTAACTTAAAAGGTGTTTAATACAGAAACGGAAGTGTCCCATAATTAGTAAGAAGTAGCACGCACACGCACGCACACGCATACGCACACGCACGCACACATGCACAGGCCCTAGGCAGGACAATTTGTTAATGTCTGAAAAAGCAGACGTTCTAGTTTTATTCATAAATTGGCGTGCTGCAGAAAACATTTAACGTGAATTCCGCATGCGTACCACAGATTTTAGGTATTTTCCCGAATATTATTATGAAAACAACATGCATCTTAGAAGGACTAACTGATGTGGAAAACACTGCTTATAAATGGGGCAGATCAATAAAGTTACGGTTTGAGATGGGACGACTCAAGAGCAGGGTCTGACTTTCCAGGCACCAAGAAAACTGGGCTGTCATCTGGCCATTGGTGATAATAAAAGACAGATGTTTGAGTGAAACACATGCTAAGGCTCTCTAAAAGAGGCTTAAAGAAAACCCTGTTCGGTTTCTGAGGCAGAGCTGTAAAAAAGATTCCTGTGCTATGTCAATGGACATGTCCCCATCCGTGTGCATGTCTCGTGACATGTTTGCAGCATTGATATGGTCTGGCAAACTTCAAAATTCATATTCTATTTTAAATCCTAGAAAGATTTACAGAGGAAGCTGCAGCGGCTCTTTCATCTCCGACATAACAGAGAGAGGGATTGAAAATAAATGGTCCCCAAACGCTCTGAAACTACAGTCGAGTGGGAATCTCTTGGGTTGGTGGTGTTTTGTCCCTCTTCGTGAAGGCTGATAGTCCCTGGCTCTTGGGTGAGGGGCAGTTGTGGGGAGCAAACCATCAGCCGCTGTCTGAAATACTGGATTCCAAGGGTTTGCATCTGCCATGAAGTCATCGGCACTCAGCGATGCCTGCATGTAATCACATTTGTCTCAGAGCACATGTGTGGGGCAGCTTTTGCTTACATGGTAGAATGCAAGAGGAAGGCCCTCTCTCCTTAAAAAGGAAATGCCTGGAAACGGAGCTGAACCTTTGTGCGGCATGCAAAGGGTCTTAGCAGGACCCGTTGCTACGTGGACATGCTGACACTGGCGGGTTGTGAGCAGCGTAGGACTTCCCTTTCCCAAGTTCATAAGTTTAAAACGGAGTTCAGGCCTGGGAACGAATGTGGAATGAAGGCTTCCCATGTGTCTTTTATTAAGAGCACATCCTGTTCTGTTTCACAATGGGGTTGGCTAGCGGGGACGGGACATGCCTTGAGCTCCAGCTCAGGCAAAGCAAATGGTGGGTCAGGGTCCCTTTCCTGAAGCCTCTGCGTTTATTCTTCTCTTTGGAGAGACTGGCGGTAAGAGGTTCTGCTCACCGCTGTCTGCCACGGTTCTCCAATGCAGGAAAGAGGGAAGCTGGGATTGGCAAGTCTTCCCAGCTCTGGGGATCAAGGTCTTGCCCTTTGATTGTTCTAGGGAGAGCCAGGCCCTGAGCGGGTCCCACATCCTGTTCCCCTCTCTTCTGATCTCAAACCTGCCCTAGCCATCATGTCCCTGAGCCCTGGCAGCACCAGCCTGGCAAAATCCCCACTTCAGACATTTCTAGGTTATTTTGTCGAAGGAGGGACACCCTAGATGCAGGAATTTTAGAGGATAGAATAATCATCACCCAGCATAATCTATGCTAAAATGCTGTTTTAATTTACTCGTGAACACAGTATACGAAGTTTCTTAGTTGCCATGAAAACCTCCAGGAACTTTGTTCCTACTGTGTGTCCCCGAGTGGGCCATGGGAACTGTCCCTACTGTGTGTCCCTGAGTGGGCCATGGGAACTGTTCCTACTGTGTGTCCCCGAGTGTGCCAGGGGAACTGTGTGTAGCCCACATGACATTCTCTGTGGGAGACCTGGGGTCACTAGGATTCGGGAGTGTGACTGAAATCAGGGGTCCTCCTGTCTTGTGGTCCGGAAGCCAGAAGTTCGTGATCAAGGTGTGGTGTGTGCTTCCGGCATGTGCTGGGACACTTGCCCAGGCTTTTCTCACATGGCCGGGAATCCCTAAGTTTGTGGAAACACAACTGTTTTATATGAGGCTCTCACTCTGGCCAAATCCACTTCAGGTACCCTACCTGATATGAGGGCGTCTCTCCAATTACATCCAGAGTGGCCATTACCAGATAAACTCACATTCTGAGGTCCCCAGGGTCTGGGACCCTCATGTGAGAATTTTGTGGAACATAGTCCAATCACAGTTGATCTCAGTCAACTTATTAAGAACTTTCTTGGCCGGGCAGTGGTGGCGCATGCCTTTAATCCCAGCACTTGGGAGGCAGAGGCAGGCGGATTTCTGAGTTCGAGGCCAGCCTGGTCTACAGAGTGAGTTCCAGGACAGCCAGGGCTACACAGAGAAACCCTGTCCCGAAAAACCAAAAAAAAAAAAAAAAAAAAAAAAAAAAGAACTTTCTTACTTACTTGACATTGTGGGAGGTAACTTTTGATATTTTTTTTTAATTATCAGAAAACAATTTTTAAATTTAAATATACTCTAATCATATTCTTTCTCTCTCCCAAGTCCTTCTAGATCCTCACCCCCAACTTTAAAATCTTTCTCCAAAAACAGAAACAAATACCCAGCACAACAACCTCACCCCCGCCAAAAAACCTAAGAAAGCAAAATTAACTAATACCCCAAGGGGGGGGGACTCCACCAAACTGTAACTAAACAAAAGCACACATTAAAACTGTATACGTTGGTCAGCTACTCCGGAACATGAGGCCTGCCCTGAGTGGTTGATAAATCCAGTGTTGCTCCATTGGTGAAAACTGGTTTCCCCTCTCCCTTCAGGTATAAATGGCAGCTCAGTTGTTAACCTTTACCCTAGTGGCTAGGTTTTCATTAATTAATTAGCCTTTACCCTAGTTGCTAGGTTTTCATTCATTTTTATTCATTCACTCACTTAAAAATAAATAAAACAAAATAGAATATAATGAGATAAAGCAAAAGTCGTCACGTCAAACTTGGACAAGAAAAATCAACAGAAGGAAAAGAGCCCTAAGTCAGAGCCCAGCCCACGCCAGCTCTCGGGAGTCCCATGAAGAGGAAACTGAAAGCTGTAATATAGATAGAAGTAGAGGAAGGGCCTGGTGTAGGCTGGACAGGCCCTGTGCATGCTGCCACAGTCTCTCTGAGTTCATTTGAGCTTTGCTCGTGTTGATCCAGGGGGCCGTGTTTTCTTGGTGTCCCCCATTCCCCATCCTCCCCACTTCTTTGATGTCTTCTTCTGCAGGGTTCTCTGAATCCTGAGAGGGAGAGGGATTTGATGAAGATGTTCCATTTAGAGATGAGTGTTCCAAAGTCTTTGCATAATGTCTGGATGAGGGTCTCTGTATTTGTTCCCTTCTACTGCAGGAGGAAGCTTCTCTAGTGTTGGTTGAATAAGGAACTGATCTATGAATATAACAGAAATATCATCAGGAGTCATTTTATCTGTTGCTACACTTTTTCCTCATTTTTTTTTTTTTTGACCAGTATTATTTGGTTTTACCCTAGGTCCCCGGGATATCTAGTCTCAGGTTCTTGGTAACCTAAACAGTGTTCGGTTTGAGTTCCATCTCGTGGAGTGGACCTTAAATCAGATCAGTTATTGGTTGGTTACACCCATAAGCCTTGTGCCACCATTGCCGTAGCATATCTTGCAGGCAGGGCACCATTGTAACGGAAGGGTTTGCGGCTGGCTTGTTCAGATAGCTCATTGGTAGCATGCAGAATACTTCATGTACCAAAGACTCTGGAACTTGGGAATGAAGGCTTTATGGAGGCACCAGCTCGGCGTCTTGAATAGCAGGTTCTTCTTAAGGGGTTAGAACAAGAGGAAACACAGCTAAATGCAAGAACAGTGCAAGGCAGAAGGACAGATCTTGTTGGGGGAGATGGGTCATCTGGACTGACCTTCCTGACATGTGACTTGGGCTGTGTGTGCTTCATGTTCCTGTAGCAGGCATAGGAAACCTCTCAAAGGTTTGCTATCTCGCTTGATGCAAGACTCAGTCTGGGTCAGTCTTGGCAGCCGAAAGGAAGAGATAGGATAGCTCCCTTGGGATGGGAAGAGAAAGGGTCTCTGTGGTACGTGGGAAGACAATAGAAATGCCCACTTAAGAATGGCACTCCCTCTGGGCCTGGGCACTGAGCAGCACATGCTCAGTGGTGGCTGTGGTGACAGTGTTAATGACTTGATCACTCAGAGCAGGTTGTGTAGGATGAGGACCATAGTGGCTCTCATGAAGAAGGGGAGCACGTCAGCTGTCATGGAGACAGGGAGCATAGAGGCTCTCAAGATGACAGGGAGCACAGCGGTTCTCATGAAGATGGGGAGCACAGAGGCTCTCGTGAAGATGGGGAGCACAGTGGCTCTCATGAAGATGGGGAGCACGGTGGATCTCGTGAAGATGGGGAGCACGGAGGCTCTCGTGAGGATGGGGAGCATGGCAGCTCTCGTGAAGCTGGGGAGCACAGCAGCTCTCATAAAGATGGGGAGCACGGTGGCTCTCATGAAGGTATGTCAGTTTCTGGCTGTTCATTTGGGGAAAGTTAGAAAATAGACTTCATCTAGACCATCATTAATGAGAGGCCAGCCACAGGTCGGCCTTGAGTAGAGTCTTGCGTACTGAACTTTGCAATAGTTCACTTTGTTTCCTTTAAAAGCACATGACTTCAGGGTGCTGCCTTTGCCCAGAACCAGCAAGTATAGCAGGTGGTTTTGGGTTTCAGGCCTGGAGATGAGTGAACTGGAACTGCCCTGTTGGCTTACACAGAAAAACCAAACCAAAACACTTAAATTCAGTTTAACTCAGGAACTCTGAAGTGATTTCCTGAGTGCCAGACTGAACACACAGTCGTGTTTACGTTGGCATGTGCACACGCACACCCGTCCACAGGTGAACAGGCAGCCGCATGTGCGTGTGCACATACACAAAACTGTGTGCACACTTGCTGATGTCCATGTATATACTCTCAGATACACACAAAGATGTTCACATACAGGTACACACAGAAGCACACGCAGATTACATGTTTATGTGCATAAAGGAGTATTTACACTCACTAGCACGCAAGTCCACCCACGTAGGTGCATACATGCATGTGCAAACTTAGTACACACAGCAGTACACATAAATGTATATGTACGAAGGTGTGTGTGTTCTCACTAGATGTGTGTATGTTCATGTAGATGCACACATACATGTGCACACACATGCACAGGTGAGCGTGCAGCAGCACATACATGTACATATGCACATAAAGGATGCATGCATGCTTGCTAGGTGTATATACACTCATGCGGACACATACACATGTATGCACACAGCCAGCTTGGGACAAGAGAGTGGGAATCATGGCTACCGGTGCCCCTGGGAGTATCGCTGAGAGAGTTCTGAGCCTCATGGGTCCAGTGTGTGCTGTCCTGGCGGGTCCTTCCTTCTGTCATTAGAAGTAACCAGAGCCTTCCTGTTGTACTCTGCCTGCAAGAACGGCCCAATTTTCATCAAGGCTAAGAAAACACCATCCCATAATCGCAGAGACTTGCTTACTTCCTCAGTGCATCTTGTGAGAGGCTCACTTTGTAGAAGGGGCACCAGCATGGAAGACATCTTTCCCCAGGTCACCCAGCTTCAAAGGAGAAGGGAGAATTTGCCTGGTCTGAGGGGAGATCAATAGTCACAGCCTTAAGGAGCTTGTAGCCCAGACTGGAAGATCATAGAGTGTCTTGGGACTGATCTAAGGATTAGATCATATGGCACTGTCCCTGTTCAGTTAGGGATCACAAGAGGGAAGGACAACATTGCAGGCCCACAGAGGACCATGGCAGCAGTGGCCAGCATCATGGCTTCCCCTGCATTTTGCATGCAGCCCTAGCCAGATGGTGGGGGTGGCCTGCTGGGTGCACCCTTTGCATGTGCCTCCTCTGCAGCTGGCCTGTGTCAGTCCTCTCAGGCTCCCTTTCCCACGGGTACCAGGAGGATGGACACTACAGCAGAGCATAAAATAGGCTTTGCTCTGGAGTCTGAGCCTCACTGTGGATCCTGGAGCTTGCACACTGTGTCGGTAGCTACTGAGTTCCTGCACCAAGACACGTGGAGTGGCGTGAGAGTGGGCAGTTTATTTCCTCACACACGACCCATCCCCGTGGAATACAGTGTGAGGCTGGGCAGGGCTGTGTGTCCTATGATGCTTTTAGCTTCTGAACTGGGATTCTATGTAAGATCAAGATGTCCTGTGTCTGTCAGTTACCTGGAGGTGAGGGCTCGCTGTTCCTCTGTGTATGCAACTCTGCCATATGAAAGCCAGACACGGCTGGTCCCCAGGTCTCTCATCCCTTCCTGGAGATCTGTTAGACATAGTTCTCTCAGGTCTTCCAGGGCCAGGGAGACTTGGATTCATGCGGCAGTCCTTTGCTGCATGACTTGAGGTCCCCTGTCTGCCTTCACTGAGTGCCAGTTTTCACAGCCATTACTGGCAGGAGCAGCCTTTTGGGGCAGCAGAGTGTCCCCAGGGTTAGTGAGAAGACATGCTGAGTGTTGTGGAACTCCTGTCCCTGAAGCTAGAAGCTAGGGTGTGACTACAGAACTGCCCAAATCCAGAAACAATGCTTTAGTCTTACAAGGGACAGATTCTGTTAACCTTATTTTTTTTGGGGTGGGGGGAGGGAGGAGGGTGTGGTCTCCCTTTCTTTCCTGGACAGACCACTATCATCTCAGGGAAGGGCACATGGCTCAGCTCCAGGTCCCTGTGCAGCTGCTGGATTCTCAGCTGCTGTGGCTCAGGCTTCCCTGGTCGAGCTTCATGCAGGCTAAAGGCCATAAGTCATGGGTGGAGGGGAGACAGGCAGCTATGCATGTGCCACAGAGAGAGGGCTGTGGGCTGCTGTGGCCTCCTGCTGTCCCTCACTGCCAGTCAGCTTAGGAGACTTTGTGTTCTTAGCCTTTGCCCTGAGCTTTGGCAGCCCCCTCAGCCAGAGGTGGTGCAGCCAGAGCAGCGGGACGCTCACACGGAACATCTATAGAACCCCTCCCAAGTGTACACGTTCAGCTAATCTGGGGGATGGGGAGGCTGCTCAGTGGGTAGTATGCTTGCCGTGCACAAAAGAGGTCCTGGGTTCTGATCTGCAGCTCTACAGTGAAAACTGGGCATGGTGGCACTTCTCTGTCATCCAAGGTCTGGATGAGGGATGGAGACAGGAGGATCCCTGGAGGGGCCTTAGCTCAATCAGTGAGCTTCTCGGCCAATGAGAAACCCTGTCACAAAAAATAATGATTGAGGACGACACCTAATGTTGACCGCTGACTGACCTCCACATACATGTGTGTGCCTGTACACACACACACACACACACACACACACACAGAGAGAGAGAGAGAGAGAGAGAGAGAGAGAGAGAGAGAGAGAGAGAGAGAGAATCATTCAAACATGATGTGTTTGTCAGGCTCCTATCACAGGTATGCTAGCACCACACACTGTTGTGTGTTCTGACCACCTCTTCAGGGACATCATAGGAGACCTGCTGCGGTCTTAGATGTGGCATGTTTGAGCCCTCTGTGTCAAGGATGCAGAAGTCCTGCAGCCCAGATGTCCCCTTACACAGTCAGGTTACCCAAGGGTGCTCATAGAGGATTGTGCACATTGGGAATTTCAGTTTCAGGAGAACTGCTCACACTAGAGATTAAGTAAATGGCGCCCGCAGGGCTGAGCTAGAAGTTGCTCCTGTGTAAAGATCTGGGAGGACATCGGCTCAGGACGCCAAGTAAGGAAGGGGGTGGGGGTGGGGGATTCAGGAAATGACCCCAAGTCTCCAGCCTCTCTGACACCACACCTTTTCATTTTAATTATTTTTTTTTTGTTGTTGAAAATAGAGTCTTCTCTCATACAATACATCCCAGTTTTGCCTCTCTCCCCTCTTCCTAGACCCCACCCCCCACCTCTCCTCTCCCCAGATCCACCCTGCCTCACCACCGTTTCCTCGTCAGAAAAGAACAGGCCTTCAAGAGACAACAACCAAACAGGACAAAACAAGATACAGTAAGACGAAGCAAAAGCCTCATATGGAGACTGGACAAGGCAACCCCATAGGAGGAAGAGAGTCTTCAGAGCAGGCAAAGAGAGAAAAGCCCACCTCCCCTGTCAGGAGTTCTAGACCTTTTACATCATGGCGACTTTACTTAGGTCAAGAGGTGGGGCTGCCTTCTTCATTTGTACATGAGCTAGTCTAGATGGGACTTGGCCAATGGGAGGCCAGGAATATCTGCTGCTGGCTCTTAGCCTGGCTTTCTCAGGTCTGTGCTCATCCACTCTTCAAAGACTCTGGCCCACTGAGAAGACAAGCCCAGGATGGTGGCTGGGGGCTAGGGATTACACAGAGAAGAGCCCAGCAGTCCTCACCTGGGCCCTCCCTGACCGATCAGTCAGAGCTGGAACATACCGCGCTCTACCACTCAGCCCGAGTGGACACCTGCGTGTGAGGTAGGCTGTTAAGACTACTGTGAGCTACAGGCCCCGGAAGTGGTTCAGTTGGTAATGTACTTTCCCGGCATGCCTGAAGCCCTGGAGTCCATCCTTAACACCCCATAAAACTGGGTGTGGAGTGCAAACCTGTAGTTTCAGCCTGAGGAAGGTGGAGGCAGGATGCTCAGAAACTCAAGGTCATCCTCAGACACAGCGAGTGTGAAGCCTGCTTAAGCTGTAGGAACTCTTTTCTAAAAATAAAATAAAATAAAATAAAATAATAAAATAAAATAAAATAAAATAAAATAAAATAATAAAATAAAATAAAAATAAAATAAAATAAAATAATAAAATAAAAAAATAAAATAAAATAAAATAAAATAAAATAAAATATAAAATAAAATAAAATAAAATAATAAAATAAAAAATAAAAAAATAAAATAAAATAAAATAAAATAAAATATTAATATTAATAAAAATTTAAAAATAAAAATAAATAAACCCTTTGGTTAGGAGTACAGCACTGATCGCCTTTTGAACACATGACTAAAGAGTGACTTTGTCAGTCACATTGAGTAAGAATGTCACAATAATTGTGACAGAAGAGAGGATTGGGGAGCATGCTTCAGATTTGCTTGCCTGTGCTGCAGGCTCACAGGAGGAGGGAGAGACTCAGGACACTTCATCCCAGCTGCCCTGATTTCTCCTGAGCCGTCTCCCTGTGGTGTTGAAGAGCTTGCTTTACTTAAGATCTGTGATGTATAATTAATCTCAGGAAACACCACTGCTGGTCACAGGCTTTTCCCTCACAGAAACATACTTTCTGGGTACAGTCATTCGGAAACAGGCTTTACCGTAGCATGTGGACAAAGTGATAGACTCGTGTCAAAGGATGAACTTCCAGACTGTGTCACAGAGACCTGGACAGAGAATAGGATTGGCATCTTCAGACACTATCGGCTGCTGACAAGTGCATGGGGTGAGCTTATTATGGACTCAGCCATGCTGAGGCAGCTCTCCCAGAAGCAACCACAGCTCCGTCATCACTGGCTGTTGGCCATGAGGTGATGCTTGGGGCGGTACCGAGCTGCCCAACCAACACACAGGATGGTTTCCTGCTGTCTGATGGGGCTTCTGCCTGAAGAGATTAGAACTTAGCCCAAAGGAAGGAACGAAGGTGAGAAAGACCAGAATGGGTGCATGAGGTAAGCTCGTGGTCCAGCGAGACCCAAACGTTAAGATGATTTTGGCACCTGGGAGGTCTTGGATGGCTGCTCCTTGGTTGTCATCATGTCATGAATATATTGAATTGCACCGTAATATGGATATCATTTAGAGACTACCATGAGAAAAAGAGAAAGGAAGTCAGAAAGCTCGTGAACATTCAAAAAGGGCAACCCCCCTAAAAACAGCCCCCCAAAAACCGAATGAAAAAGACTATTAAGATGCATGAGAAGAGAAGCCCCAAGCAAAAGCATGATGAGACGACTCCCCAGGGAGCACTTCCTGCATGTCTGCTGGAAGACAGAGGACACAGAGGGAGGCAGTAGAGAGCAAAAGTTCTTTCCAACACGATGAAGCAGAAAGGAGAAGAGCAGGCGGGAAAGTGGGAGGTCCCTCTACCCAAAGTTCGTACCCAAGGAGAAACAGAAGCATTGGAAGTTATTCCAACTGGAAAAAGAAAACAGAAGGCATGGAAGAGAATGGCTACTGAAGTCTGCTTTGTTGGTGATGGTTGGACGAGAAAACCACATAAATACGAAAGGTTCATTAGGCCAACGGGCTTACAGTTCCAAAAAGCCCATGTCACACATCCTGAGCTGAGCCACCTTTTGCCTGCCAATGAGTGGTGTGAAGAAGAATCCATCATCCCCATTGTATACAACTCTGGTGTGATCACCAAAGGTGCAGTTACTGAGAGAATGTGAGCGAGTTGGGCCTTGTGACCCAAGGAGGCAAGGTGATTTGGGAAAAGTGTGCCCAAGTTACCAACAATCCTGAAAATGACGGGTGCATAAATGCGGCCTTGCTGGTCTGACTGTGACATCATACATGTCAATCCAGTCACTACAGAAGACTACACACTGTCAGGAAAACACCATCGCTGTTATCTTTCTGAAGCGCCAAGTGGCCTTACCCTGTGTGCAGTCATCAAGAAGTATTTATTAGATTACCAG
Source organism: Mastomys natalensis (assembly GCA_021653895.1). Classification (NCBI taxonomy): domain Eukaryota; kingdom Metazoa; phylum Chordata; class Mammalia; order Rodentia; family Muridae; genus Mastomys; species Mastomys natalensis. The sequence continues at coordinate 134,834 of JAJTUV010000579.1, read as the reverse complement.
GTTTAAAAAGAGAGAGAGCAGAATGGAAATCATGAAATAAAAAGTCCTACAGAAGAACAAACATCCAGAAGCTGCATCTGATGGAGAACAAAGGAGAGAAGACGAAGCCGGCGGTGTGGGTGTCATGGGCCTCGAGGCAGGGCCCACAGGTGGGAGGGCTCAGCAGTGGACGTTGCTGCAGGAGGGGAGCTTTGCCCGTGGATTCTGTTCCTTTGCCAGTAAATTCTACAGCTCAGACAAAACACACAAGTCCTTTGGAAAGCACAAACGTCCAAAGCTTACTCAAGAGGAAACCAATAGCCTAAATAGTCCTACACCTACTCTAGAAATCAGATTTGAAGAGGAAAACACCTCCCATAAAGAAAATCCCATTTCCCTAGATAATTTACCAAATGTTTGGGGTCGAAAAAATAAAGCCAGTTCTTTGTAAAGTCTTCTAAAACTTACAGATAAAGAATATCTCCTACATTATCCTAAGCAGGGGACCTATCCCAAGGGCAAACTTGACAAAGATATTGTAAGAAGAGATATCACCAGCCTATGACCTTCATGAACTTAGGGGTAAATTGTCTGGGAGGGGCTGGAGAGATGGTGCAGTGGTTAAGAGCACTGGGTGTAACTGTAGTCCCAGGAATCTGGTGCTTTCTTTTAGTCTCTGTAGGCATTGCATGCACATGGTACACATACATGCAGGCAAGTCATCATGTTCATTAAGAAAGTCTATCAGCATTATTTAAAAATGGTACCATTCTTTACCAAGAGGGACCAGTCTCGAGAGTCATATTGGTGTCTCCGTTGGAAACCCATCAATATAATTGACTGTGTTAACAATCTACAAGAGAAAAACCACGGGACTGTGTCAATAGACGCAGAAAAGTATCATCCACTCCTGAAATATCTTGCCAGCCACTCAGGTGAGGGTGAAAGGTCACCCAGCCTGCTGAAGGGGCTGCTGTGGAATCCACAGCCACTGGTGTAAACAGGAGTAAGATGGAGCACCCCCAAGATCAGGAGCAAGACTGGGATGCAACTGTCTCCCCACTCTGCTTAACCTTGCCCTGGATGTCTGAGAAGAAAAGAAACCTAAGTCCCCATCTGGAAAGGAAGGTAAGATTTCCTTTCTACATAGACACCGCACCACACAATTGTCTATGTAGAAAATTGAATGCGTGCCATAAAATAGCCAGAAGCACTAACAAGTGAGCTTAGCAAGATTTATGTATAAAACTCAATTGTATTCCTACAAAATGTATTCAGCAAAATGGTTTGAATCTGAAATAAAAACTGTCGGTTGCCATCCATAGCAAAAGGGGAAAGAGATCGGGAAGAGAGAGAGAGAGAGAGAGAGAGAGAGGGGGGAGGGAAGGAGGGAGGGAACCTTACTGATAATTCCAAGGAAGAATAGATCTGTCGTCATTGATACTGCCCATGGATACCACAGGGAGTGGCACAGGACAGTCTCAGTCACCCGCTTCTCTGGGGGAATGGGACTTTGACTCATCTCACTGGCTGTTCCGTACCTTTGAGTCTCCTTGTGAATGAAGAAGACATTCATTAGCTTTAAAGTCCAAGGATGACTGGAATACTTACGTTCATGGCGGGGGAGGGGAGTTACTACAGAGAGGCTCCCTGTTCATTTGTGTCTTTCTCACCACATCTTGCCTGAGTGTTTACTATGTTCCCAGAGCTGTGGGGTGAGTGACTGGAGAACCGGTGTGAGCTGGCTGTTCTATGAAGGAGCTATGTGCTCGGACAGCAGGAAGACAGATTTCCAAATACGCTCAGCAACAGGACCTGGCTGACCCTTGGCAGATGGGACCGAGGGTGACTTAGGGAAGGGCTCTAGCTTCACAATGAGCCCTGGCAGATGGTGGCTATGTGGAGCAGGGGACACATGCACTAGATAGAGGCCCTGCTTGGCCTGGGGCAGAGGTGACCTGGTTCTCTAGACCTGTGCTGGATGATCCAGGCCTGCATCAGAGTATTCTCTGAGGGATAGAGAGGGAAGACAGCAGAGGGCCTGATGGACAGGTGTTTGCAAGGCTTTGAGCCATGATTGGCTAAGTGTTTAGAAAACAACACTCCTGTCATAGGGTAGAAAACAGGAGAGCCATTAGACCTGAGGTGGGGGGACAGGAGAGCCATTAGACCTGAGGTGGGGGGCTGCAAAGAGATGAGGGTGGGATGGGGTGAGAGGGCATCAAGGGGAGACAGTAGTGGCCTTTTCAGTCCCTACTGATCTGTGGAAGCTCAACAGAAGCCCTGTGAGCCCTGGCTGCTCTGTGGAGGTCATGAGTATGGTATGGAACATTTGGTAATGCTGTCTGTGGAGCTGTCTGGTGGGGTGGGGACAACGGCCGGTTATAAATTTGGAAGTGACAGTTTAGAGACAAGACTTGGAGCTGTAGGCAGGTGAGATTCCACAGGAGTGTGTGTGTGTGTGTTTGTGTGTGTGTGTGTGTAGCATTATATACTGCAGGTGTGGCAAGGCCTGAGGCCAAGATAGAAAGGAATGACAGCCAGTGCCCAAGAGACCAGGAGACCAGGGAACGTGCTGCCACGAGGTTGAGCTGTGTCACTTCCCTCATCACCACGAGGTTAAAGGCTGCACTTATCTTGATGACCTTGGCCAAGGGCGGTATGCTGAGGGAGATGGGCTGAAGGAGAGAGCCTGGAGCTAGCTGGGCATGAGGAGTGGAAATGGAGTTACAGAGTATGGTAGCCTCACTGAGCAAGAGTTCAAATATCCGAACGCCTGCAGAAAGCAGGCGTGGGAACTTATACCGTTTGTGACAGACTCGACCGGAAGTCCTGCCTTTACAAACCGGCCCCAGCAGCTCCAGGAGAGTATGTCTAGGGTGTGTTTCTCTTGTCTCCTAGCTTATAAAGTCTGTTCCTTTTGCTTCCCAGTGAACGAGTCCTTGGGTTGAGCCCAGCATGTGCTGTGTCGGTTGTAAACAGTTATGCCCTGAGAACTTCCAAGATGGTCGCCTTCAGCTCTCAATTATATTTGTGTTGTGTCTTCACTCATTAGGCAGTAGGTGGCTTTTAAGGGAAGACTGACACTGTACTAAAATGTTCTCTGCAGTGTGTGTCTTGTAGTCGACACGTCAGAGTCTCCGTCTGGGAGACGTCAAGCATTTCAGGGATTCCAATGTAGGGTTTCTGCCAAGCTCAGGTTCAAGCTGAGGGTCATTTGTTATAGTTTCATCCCTCCATGGTCTCTCTGGCTTTGTTTCTTTTTCCGTGCAGTAAGGGCTCACGGCGTGTCACATACCACAGCAGCCAGGGAGGGAAGCGAACCAACAGTTGTTTGTTGGGTCAGCACCGCTGAATACCGTGTGATCGATCGATGTGAGCAAGTCTCTTAGGGATTATCTTTCCAACTTGAAGCATTAAAGCCAGCTTGATTCACCCAGTTCAGCTCCATTTTCGTGACTGGGGAAGCAAACGCATTGAGTTTGGCTCCTTACCGCCTTCTCTGGAGAGACCATGAGGAGAGTTTTTGGGAGTCACAGTGGCCATGGCAGAGGTGTCTCATTACTGAGTTCTAGGCTGAAAATGTCTGGGCTGGCTAGCTCACCCTCTCCTCTCTACAGAGGTGGCGTACCATATTAAAATGTTAACAGTCTCCCGTATCACTTAGGAACCAAGGGGTTTGGATCCTCTTCATTTACCATGGCTTCTTCTATTGCCTTTGGTCCAGGTAGTTTCTGGGTGAGAATCACCATATCGGCTCAGGAAACTGTTGATTTTCCTGTACAGAGTTCCAGATCTCATAGGCTTGGGCCAAGCCTGAGAACCTGCATTCTTACCCAGGTCTGAGAGAAAGCTGATGCTCTGGAGGCCCTCAGCTGGGAGCCATGAGCAGTCTACTGAACAAATCACACTGAACCAGGACTATGTGCCTTGGGGACTCTTGCCCAGGTGGCCAGTCTGTCTGGTCATCCTAGAGGTGTCTCCTCATGGTTGGTAGTTCCTCCCTAGTGTCTTTTCTGCTTAGACAGTGGAGTCCCAGTGTCTTCTTGGGTTGACTTCTGCAGCACTGGAATATGGAGGCAGGAAGAGGGGAAAAAGATCCTGTTTGGGTTGGATAGGAGTTTTGAAGTTGTCTAAGAAGAGGGAGGGGTCCCTATATATATCTGTGCATCTAAAAACTTCCTCTGGAATGGGAGGTATACCATCTGCCAAGAGACCACACTCAGGATGCTGGTCTAGAGTCTATGAATGTGGGCTACTCAACATGCAGAATCAAGGGACCGAGAAAGACAAGGGCCTCTAGAAGCTCCCCAAAGAAGCATCAGGATCTGTGTAGACGGTTTATCTCCTAGTGAGACTTTGTGGGGATCGTAGACAAACTCCCGGCTGTGGCTGTGGTTTGTCCCACTGTACCTGTCCACTGACCTCCTTTTGACATGTTTTTGTTTGTGATACATAGTCAGACTCCCTGTGCTCCCACACTGCCTCTAGGGATGTGAGGATAGCTGTCCTTGCTCTGGGCTGTCCTGATCCTCTATAGGTCTGAGGAAGCCTGTGGGGTCAGGTTCAAGCTGGACTTCCGGTTCCCAACAAGACTGATACTAACTAGTGGTCACACCAGCTCCTTGTAGGTGACGTTCAACCTCTGTTGAGAACCGATGGACAGAGATGCTTAGCAGTACTTGTCCCAGCAGACCACAGAACACTGTACATGCATAGGATGATCTGGGGCCATCGAGACTTAGCTCTGGTCAGCATGGATGTTCTTACAGGGGCTTCGTGGAAATCCTGCGGTCAACTCTTGTCTATTGAGATGATTCTAGAGCCATGCACGGAGAATTCTGAGAGGGCCATCATGAGGTGACTTTGAGAAACAGCGACAGAAGAGAAAGAACGTCCCCACAGAAAACCAGGCTGCAGAAAGAGAGACCAGTGGATATCGCAGATCTGAGGAAAGAACCCACTAGAGTAAATCTCCCAGCACGGGCTCAGAAGTAAGCAGAGTTGACGGAGGAGGCAGAAGTGCTAAACCAAGGACATGTCTGAAAATACGCTCAGCAGGAGGGAAGCTGAGAGAGTAGCCAGGCTGTCACCCTCCCCTGGAGCTACCTGAGCTGAGCCAACACTTGTGAGAGGGTGCCTAGGTCAGTGTGGGCAGCTGCCTTGCTCACCCTTCTCTGTCTATGTCTGCCTCTGGTCCAGCCTGGCTCTGTGGTTCCTCATTGCTGTTTTATTTCTCTCTGAAATATCAGAGTTGTTGAGGTCTACATAGAGTCCTCACATAAAACTTAGGAAACGATATAACACAGCCCGATGAAATATGCAGATCTCAGGGGCGGCCACATAAAGTGCCAGCTGGCGGGGGGACCCTGTGTGGAGCCAGCGATTTTCCTCAGTGATAGAGGATGAGCTCTGAAACCAGAGCTTCTTTGGCAGCATAGGCTGCATCGATGCCCTGATGCACCTGCGGGAAACGGAGCCCCAGACCCAGTGTGGGCATGTGTTGTGTGACAGAACTTTTCCTGGGGAGACACAGCGTATGCATCTATGACCCCCCAGATAGGGATCCCCAAACAGACCGAAGTATGAATACCACCAAAACATAGCTCGGTAAACCAGTGAGTTTTATTACAGGAATATGGATGAGGGGGTCCTTACAGATGCAGAGATGGCTCAAAGTTCCTAGTTCCTCAGTTGCTCTAAACCTCCTCCAGGAAGCAGTTTGTTTCTTCAAGTAGCTAGTCTGGCCTCAGAGTCTCCTTTGCCCTTGGCTTGTTTGAGGGTCTTCTTTGCAGATTAACTGCGCATGCCCGAGGTGGGGGGGGGGCTCTCAGCTTTTATTACGCACTCTTGCAGACCTGGTGAATCTGGTCGATTTAGGGGACTTCCTGAAGCTATTTTGAGTTGATTACCTTCCTGCTTAAGGAGCTTTCCTGCAGGATGGAGTGTCGCAATCCCAGAGGGAACTGTCACACAAGAGCATACCTGAGAGTAGGGGAGCCCTAGGGCTGCAGCCTCAAGCAGAAACAGGCCTGTCGCAAGCGGAAGAGTTGTGGTCTTTAGGTAAAGCCAAGGGGATGGTTCATTCCTGTGTCATTTGCTCTCAAGGTTGTGTTTCCAAGGAGGTAGTTTAAGGATGTTTTAATTCTTACATCAGAACGGTCTGACCTATGCTGCAGAGGTCCTGGGATGAGTGTCCATTGCCGAGTCTCTTCATAGCTGTCTGTGTAGTGCATGCTGATGTCCAGACAATGACAGAGTCACAGGAGGTATGTCTCAGGCTACTGGCCAGGACAGTTGACTTTCTAGAATCAGACATTACAACAGCCATCAGCACCACATCTGAGGCTAAGGTCAAGTCAACGTTGGTACTCAGGGGCTTTTAGACATGGGTCCTTAATTTACTAATTCACTGAAAAAATATATTAAGTGCCTATACATATCATATTCGCTTAGATTTGTCCCCCTGGTGGTTTCAATGAGACTGGTCTTATACTCTTCTGTTTTATTTGGTCCCCACTTGGTGGACTGTTTAGGGTGAATTAGGAGGTGTGTCCTTGTTAGGGGAGGTGATGTCACTGAGGGGTGAGCTTTGACCGAGCTCTCGGCTACTGCTATGGCACCATGTTCCCTACTATGGTGGTCATAGACTCTAACCCTCTAAAACTGCAGGCAAGTCCCCAATCAAATACCTTCTTCTATAAACTGCCCCGTCTTGGTGTCTCTTCACAGCAGTAGAACAATAACGAAGATAGTTCCCAAGACCGTTTATCGCTGCAGAGCACAGGGAGATAACTGTAAGGGGCAGAATGACACGAGACACTCCAGACAGGTTCTCAGCACAATACTTATTTGCCCCAAAGGGTTAAGGGCAGGGAATCAGAGCTAAAGACAGGAGATGGAGAATGAGGAGAAGAGGAAGGGAACAAGGGAGAGGGGAAAGGAATATTTACCCAGGGGGAACAAAGAATTGCCTCTGGATTGAAAAGAAACAGACATGGCCTGTAGGAAAATGGCCTATGGTATAAAGGTAAAAAGGGAAACCCATGTTAGGATGAGGTGTTTAAAAGGCATGTTAATTAGGTGGGCTTTTGATTGCCAGACTTCAATACTTGGATAGCTGGACCTTGGTGGTCAGCCTCAGGAGGAGAAGTGGGCAAATAAAGGACCTTGGTGGCTTTAGGATGTAATCTAACAGTTTAGCAAGGCAGAGGGGATGGGGGAAGGGCGAGGCCGGCCGTCCCACCCACCCTCAGTTCCACCTTTTGATTTATTATTAGATATTGGGTAAGTGGGTGTCATTCTCTCTGGATGCTTTCTGACGACACTGGAGCGTCATCAGGGACCCGAGGAAGCTGGGTTTCTGGTCGAGGCTGGGGAGAACAGGCGGTTTCAGTTGGTATCCAGGTTCTGTGGGACCATCCGAGGCTAGGCAAGTGCACTCTGTGACGATGGACGTAGAGGTAGATTCCGAGGAAACATTTGGCTCTGGAGTTTTGTTGGAGCAGTCTGATTTGAAGTCTGCTGGAACAGAGAGAGGTAAAGTTAGGAGTTTATATTTATATATTTAATCTGGGATGTACATTTGAAACTTTTAGGGCCATTGTCCTGGTAGTTGGGATGAGGAGTCCCAAGACCAGAGAATGGGGAAGAGATTTCACCCTTAGGAAGAAGTAGGCAAGAAACAGGCTGTAGGCCAACAGGAGTGCTTATCTGGAGTTTGTTTGAGAGTTCTTGAGAGGAGCCAGGGAAATTTAGATTGGCTGCATCAGGTTAATTGGGGAACTCTGTCATCGGTAAGCAAGATGCTCTGTAAACTCACTGCATAACATGTTTGTGGTGACCAGTGTCAAGGAGGGAAACAGAACAGGAGAGAGGGAGGGAAAGGGGGAGTGGGAGTGGGAGTGGGGAGCATGGGCAGTGGGGCAGTTTGCGTCAGGAAGTCAGGGCGGCTATTCCTGAGGTGTGTCAGCTGAACAGAAACTCATGTGAACACCCTGGGGAGAGTGATCTAGCAGAGAGATAGCAAGCATTAAGGTCTTAAGGTAGGAGGGGCCTGGCCAGGCCCAGGAAGAGCAGGGCTCACATAAGGAGACAGCAGCTGGCTGGTGGTGTTTGGGTGGGAGCCTGAATTCAGGCATAGGACAGAGGGGTTGACTGGGATCAGACTTCTCAGAGCTGCTTGAAGTTCCCAGAAACACTGAGCACAAAGTACAATGATGTCCTGTGTTGTCCCCCTCGGTCCCCCTCCCCGGTCCCCCTCTGTCCCCCTCGGTCCCTCACAGCCTCCCCATGTCAGCATCTCCCATAGGCGTGATGTGCCCGGTACAATTAATGTCGAATATTGATATGTGATTATTGTCTCAGAGATCAGTAATCAGAGCTTACTGACTCCAGGGATAGAGTCTGTAAAGTTGAAGATCCCAGGGCCACCCTTGGTAAGAGCTTTTGTGTCACGTCCTAGCACGACAGAAGGGCAGGTGAGCACTTAAGGGGCAGAGAGAAGCAGGCCAGATGTCCCCCTTTCATTAGACACCCTCTCCTGCTGTGACTGTTAGTTCCTTAAGAGGTCAGATGTCAGCATGAGCTACAGGGACATTCAGATAATAGCAATTAGTAGCCCAGGTCCAGTTTCCTAGGCTCCACTCAGCTCATTCTTGACGAGTGTGGGATGGTGTACATCCACTTCACAGCATCGCAGGGCACAGCTTGACTGCCACCAGATCCTTGCCTTTTCTGGTCCTCCTGCAGCCATGGGCAGATATTGATCTTCAAGCATCCCCAACGTCTGTCTCTGGACATAGCCTAGACAGATGTACAGTAGTTTTTCCAGGTGTTGTCTTCCAGGACGGACTCAGAGGCCTCTCTTATTTTGATCCTGTTGCTGTGATCAACAACTTGGGTTTATTTATCTTTTTTCTCTCTCTTTTTTTTTATTGGATATTTTATTTACATTTCAGATGTTATGCCCTTACCCCATTTCCCTCCTGACCAGGAACCCCCTATCCTAGCCCCCTCCTCCTGCTTCTATGAGGATGTACCTCCATTCACCCACTCCCACCTCCCCACCCTCAAATACCCCCACACTGGGCGTCCAGCCTTTATGGGACCAAGGATCCTCTCCCCACCTATGCTCAACAAGGCCATCCTCCCCTACATATACAAGCTGGAGCCATGGGTCCCTCCCTATGTGCTCCCAGGCTGGTGGTTTAGACCCTGGGAGCTCTGGTTGGTTGGTATTGTTGCTCTCCTCATGGGGCCACAAACTCTTTCAGTTCCTTCAGTCTCCTCTCTAACTCCTCCATTGGGAACCCCATGATCAGCTCAATGATAGCTGTGAGCATCTGCCTCTGTATATGTCAGGCTCTGGCAGACCTCTAAGGAGACAGCTATAGCAGGCTCCTGTCAGCCTGCACTTCCTGGCATCCACATCAGTGTCTACCTTTGGTGACTGCACATGGGATGGATACCCAGGTGGAATGGTCTCTGGACAGCCCCTCCTTCAGTTTCTGTCCCACACTTTGTCTTAAAACTCTCAGGTCCCTCCGTTCCTGGGGGAGGTCAGGGCAGGAACTGAAGCAGACACTAGAGAAGAGTGCTGTTCACTGGCTGGCTTTCATGGCGTGCTCAGTCTGCTTTCTTAGAGGTCCCAGTACTAACTGCTCAGGAACAGCACCCCCTCCCACCCACAGTGGACTGAGCCCTCCCAATCAATCACTTACCAAGAAAATACTGCCACAGACTTGCCTGCAGACCCATCTCATGAGGCATTTTCTCAGTTGAGTTTCCCTCTTACCTGATGACTCTAGCTTGTGTCAAGATTACACAAACAAACTGACTAGCTAGCTAGCTAACTAATTAACTAATTGGTTGCTGGGTGATGTTTTCTGGGAATTCCTGACTCCGCCCCTGAAGCATACCCTGGCTGCTTCCAGTGTTGCCAGCTGTCCGTAAGCTGAGCCAGACATCACCTGCAGGCTCCCCGTGGACAGACGCAAATACCAGCACTCGAACATTCTGGATCTTGTGGTAAGACAGTTTAGTGTGTACGAATCAACCGTGTAGCCTTCTAAAGGGGTTGGGCCGTTTGACAGTGTGTCAGCAGTACAAGTGCGTTCCCATAGCGCTGTTGGCACTTGGTCGTGTCTGCTTGGGTTCTATCACTCTGTAGGTGTGCAGCGGGCAGGGCGGACGTCCCTTCTGAGTGTACATTTCCCCCGAAGATGTGCTGTGCAACGTTTTTCATATGCTTGCTTGATGCTGTGACTGGGGGTCAGTGCCCCTCAGAGGTAGCATGTTAAAGCCTGCTCACCAAGCTCTGAAACATGGTAGAACCTTTAAGCGGTGGGACTTTTTTTTTTTTTGGTTTTTCGAGACAGGTTTCTCTGTATAGCCTTGGCTGTCCTGGAACTCACTCTGTAGACCGGCTGGCCTCGAACTCAAAATCCGCCTGTCTCTGCCTCCCAAGTGCTGGGATTAAAGGCGTGCGCCACCACCCGCCCGGCCTAAGCGGTGGACTTGATCATTGGGGCGTGCTCCTGAAGGAGAGATAAGTCCTTGGTCTTTCCCTCTTCCTCTGTCTGCTTTTTGGCTGACGTGAATGAACAGCCGCCTCTGCCATGCAGCCCTGCCGTCATGAATGAATAGCCGCCTCTGCCATGCAGCCCTGCCGTCACGTACTGTGTCACCTAAGACCAGAAACACTGGGATCAGGCAACCAAACCCTGAGCTCTGAGCGCAGACAAACCTTTCCTCTTTATGAAGTGCGCTGTGTCTCGGGTGTTTGTTACAGTAGTGGAAAGTTGACGAATTCTTGACACCAGTGAGCCGTCGGTCTATTCAGATCTTACTTGTCTTCTTGTGTTTTAGATTTACTTATCTTATGCGTGTGACTATTTCACTTGCATTTATGCCTTTGTCCCATGTGCATGCAGCGCATCTAGAAGCCAGAAGAGGGCTTTGGAGTCTCTAGAACTGTAATGAAGACTGCTGTGAGCCATCATGTAGCTGCTGGGACTTGAACCTGGTTCCTCTGCAAGAGCAGTCAGTGCTCTTAACTGCTGAGCCAGCTATCCTACCCCTTTTACCCATATTTTAAATTGAGCTATTTATTTTCTAATTTTTGAGGTTCTAAGAGCTCTTTCTATATTTAGGATATGGGTCTTTTATTGTTGTTTTATTTTGTGTGTGAGAGTCTTGCCTGCATATCTGTCTGTGTATCACTGGGTATGATGCCCTCAGAGGCTGGAGAGGGTGTTGGATCTGTTCCCTTAGAACCAGAGTCACAGGTGGTTGTGAGCCACCACATGAGTACTCTTAAAACACTCGGACATCTCTCCAACTCCAGAATATAGGTCTTTGGATTTGTGTCTTACGAATATCTTTCCCCAGTCTGTGGCTTGTCTTTCTCTCAAAGGATTTTGGCTTTTTTTAAAAAGTGCTTGTAGGATCCTTTAAAGGATTTTGGGCAGAGGAACGAGGATGACATCAGGTTATCAGCAATGGGATGTCTCAGTCATGGAAACATGGACGCAAGAAATAGCTTGTGTGCGCACTTGCAACCTTATTTTTAATCACTGAGGTCAAATTTTCTAAGTGTGTTTCTTAAAGAAAAAAAGAAAGTATTTCTCTCGGATGCTGCACCGCACACCGAGCTCTCTCCCAGCCGCGTCTGTTTTACTTCAGCCACACTGTGCTGAGTTCAAGAGCCAGTGGCCTTTTATCTCTTTGTCACCCCGGACACTGGTAGAGTCCCTGATGGCCTTGATGCTGTCCTGCAGGGGTTTAGTTTTCAAGCATGCAGGCCAGTGTCACCCTCAAGCGCAGGGGGCCCATCTGGTATTTATAGAACAGCACTTTGCCCCGCTCACCCTCAGCTGTTCCCAACTCATGGCCAGCCGTCTTCCTGAGGGACTCTGTGGGTTTCACTGTCTCTCGACCACTGCATGCCTGCCCTCTCTGTGTGTGCTGCTCCTTCCAAGTCCCTGTGAGCAAAGGCACAATGAGGTCGTCTCTTTGGATGTGGCTTTCTGATGTCTATAAATGAAGCTTCTTGAACAATTTCAAAATCACATGCACCCCCGCCCCCCGTCTCTGTCTCTGTTCCCCTTTCTCCTCTCACTCTTTCACCCTCTCTCCCCCTTCTCCCCCTCTCTCTCCTCTCTCATATACATCATCATAATAAAAGCTAAAGACTTTTTTCCTGTACTATCAATCAAACAGAGAGTTAGAAATGTTATCAGTGCCAGTTTAAGATACAATGAGCAAGAGAAGAAATAGATGCTAAAGGATCCAAAATATCATAGATGTGTAGGAAGGAAGCAAGGCCTGGAGAGATGGCTCTGGGGAGAGCCCTTCCAGCTCTTGCAGAGGACCTGGGTTTCGTTTACAGCACTCATGTCAGGCAGCTCACAACCACCTGAAACTCTGGTTCCAAGGGACCTGGCACCCTCTGTCCTCTGAAGTCACCTATACAGGTGGTGTGCATATAAACTCATGCATGTACACATATACATATCTAAAAACAAATACATCCTTTTAAACGGAGGAAGCAGTCAGCCAGTTAGGCTCCCAAGATACCATCCCATCATTTATGGGCATCCATTAAGCCAGACCTGCAAAGACAGATGACAAAATACAACTGCTCAACGGGAGCAGTTAAATAAGGGAAGCCGCTGAGTGCAGACTCAGTTTGACTTATGACTCTCGTGAGCTTTTCTGTCTAAAGATCCCTGATGATGCAAGAGTGGCTTCTGTAGAGGAGTAGAGTGGCTTACTCTGGTCACACGGTTGGGTATCTGAGCGGGATGCCTGCCCTTTCCAAGTTGCTTTCTTTCGACAGTTCCCACTCTGTGGCTTGCTTATGTAGCATTTATCGGGGAATGCTGTTCCGGGTCACATGATTTATCTCTAAATATTTTCTTATCCACTTTGGGCATTGGCATGCCTTTGGGATGCTTGCCACCTCTCCCCTGGGCTGGACATGCTCGGTGGGACGGTCCTGGGGGATGTGGGTTAATAAGTGTCTTCTGGGCCATCTCCCAGTGTGACATGTCTCCAGTGTTTCTGAATTACGGTGGGAGCGGGGGCTGTGTATTTCTCTCCGCAGTTGCTCATTTTAATCTGACCGGTTTTATCCAATCAGAAAATATTTAGTCTTCCTCCCTGTGGCTGTGGCGTTCTGTCTGGGAGCTGGGATTTGGGATACACGGGGAACAAAAAAAGCAAAAGAAAAATAAACATTACTAAAGGGTTACAACTTTTTTTCCAATAAGCTTTCTTACTAAGCCATGTGTCTCTGAGACGGACTTTATTTGGTAGTTAGCAGCAAACTTTGGCAACTTTGTTCACCGCCTCCTCTGCTGTCCAGTGGATTGGGTAGAACTGTCTGCAGACTGGCTGGGAGCCCCGCTCACACGTGTTCATTCTGTGCTTCAGAGTAAGCGTAGAGTGTCTGGGAGGAGTGGGACCCTGCTGCAGCCTAGCTGGCTTAGCTGGTCAGCTGCTGTGGTGTAATCGAGATCTGCTCTGCAAGGATCTTTACATGAAGTGCTGTACAATAGAGAAGACACGTTGACCTGTGGGAAGGGTGCTGGGTTGAGGATGGTTATTGTCCTCCTCCTAGTTTATTTAATAATGAGATGCAAGTAGCCTTCTGCTGTTATCATCCTTGAGGGCATCTGCTATTGCCACTGCTTGTGGGGACTGCATGTTTTCTGGGCACTTACACGTGATGCTAGCATACAAGTGAATAGTGTCCACACTGTACTCCATATGTTTGGTCAGTTAAATAAAGAAAGTCAGGACTTGCCGGGGAGGGGGGTTGGGACCTTGTTGTTACCCTAGACTGACCTTAAACTAAATATCCATCCGCATCTACCTCCTGAGTCTGGCCGTTACCAGCCCGCACCATCATAACACTCTCTTACGTGCTGTGTAGTGGTGTCCATCTTGGGGAAACATCATAGTTTGTACTGATTTTTTTTTTCAGGTTATCTGTTTCCAGCTGCCCCTGGGAAGCTCTCCAGGCTTAGGTCGCTGTAGCAAACAATTACATTAAATGGATAAGGCTGAAAGAGTCCATTTGTGAGTCAAGAGACAAGTCTGTGCCCAGGAGACCACTATTTCCCATAGGCCTATAGGGAACTAACTCTCTCTCTCTCTCTCTCTCTCTCTCTCTCTCTCTCTCTCTCTCTCTCTCTTCTGTGTGTGTGTGTGTGTGGGAGAGTGTGTGTGCAGGACTCCTGGAGTAAGCCTGAAATAGACTCCAGAGCTGCTGTCATTAAGAGAGAACTTACAGTAGAAGCTGGGCTTCAAAGAAAAATCCAGTGTATGGTGTGAGTGTTTAACAATTGACTCCTTGGGTGGGGGTCCCTGAGTTCTGGTGTCTGTTGATTTCCTGGGTACCAGTGTGATGTCACCAAGTGTGGAGCTGGCATGAGATGCTTGCAGCTCTGTGACATAGTACCAGCACACCATGTAGCCAGTACCACCAGTGTCCAGAGGGAAGCGTCTCCCCATTTCCTGCCAGAGACCTCACACAGGCTGAACTCCTTCAAGGCCAGAGAATGGGCAGCCACAGCCAGCTCATGAAGCTCACAGGATAGTTTGGGACAAGTCTTGGCACCTCTGCTGCTCTCTGCAACCTTTCCTGGGGAAGGCTCCTGTACTCCAGCCCACACAGCTGTTACCAGGTGCACGGGTGCTCTCTCAGCTTAGCTCGTTCCTGTGAGGTGCCAGTGGGTTGGCCTTGGGGCTGATGTCTAACAGGGAGCTGAGGTGTGCTTGAGTAGGTTCTGCTACGTAGTGAATGGCTCAGGGAGAGGCACAGGACTCAGAACACAGCATCTTCCCCACTGGGTGGTAAGATTATTGTTGACAGAGTGGGACCTTGGTTCTGGAGTCAGGAGCTTGAGTGACTCCCTGTGGGAGAGAACTGGAATATTCCTTCCTCAACAGCTCACTCCCCTATCTTCACTCATTCACTCACCAGGTCCTGGGGTCTTGAGCACCTCCCAGGAACCTTAGCCTCTGACAGTTCTTATGTCCAAGTCTGGCTGGACATCAGAATCAGGTGGGGTTTCAGGCACACATAGTGGCTTTGTGCCGTGAGAACCCAGAGACCAGGGATGTTGGGGAATGGATTCATGCTGCCGAATCATGAACAGCTAGCTCTCTCCTCTGGTCTTGTTTGCTCAGGCGGCAAGTGCCCTGCCTGCTCGCAGCCCTGCTGACCCGTGTGTCCTGCCTTCTTATACAGCTGGTCTGCAGACTCCTTAAACGCTGTCCGGCTGTCTGTCCAAGACAGCTGCCTTCACTGGCACTTTGTTGAGACTGTTGGGGGAGGGGATTCACTGCCCCAGCCAGGAGCAGCTGGTGAAGAGTGGAGGAGAAACTGGACAGCTGTGAAGGTCCTGGACTCTGGTTTCAGCATTACTTGATGGCTAAGTTTCATTATCATGCACGCTTCGATCAATTAGCAAGCATAAAAGTTATTTCTATGGAAACCAGAAAGGTCTTGAGATGATTTCTAGTCCTGATTAGCTCCTGGTAAAAGCTTGCAAGTTACTACTGTGGAGAATCTTTCACATCGTTCTTGTGACCTGACCTGGGCAGAGCAAGGTCACGCTAGAGGGCATGCAGAGCCCTCTGCTTGGTGGCCTCGCTAACCAGAAAGCAAGCAGCTGTGAACATTCTGACATGGGGCTTTTGGTGACTGTGGTGATTTCTCCTGGGTAAACAACTGCTGGGTCCTAGGGAAGAAACTGCCTGTTTTCCTGTTCCACTCTCCCAGGTCAGGCTCATGCCTTGCTGTCTTTGACATTGTGAGCATTCTCCTTGTTCTCCTTCTGCTAGGTCTGCAGTGTTAGCTGGAGTTTTAACGTGTCCGTGTATGTGTGTGCTCGTGCGCACATGCATGCGCGTGAGTGTGTGTGTCTGCACGCGCGTGTGCGCACACGGACCCTGACGGCTGATGATGTCAGTTTTTCATTTGTTCACTGACTATGTGCAAACTATCCTTAGAGAGGCATTAAAGATTTTTCCATGTTGTTTTGTCCTAGAAATGTTGTTTTCCACCATAGTCTCCGTTGCCCTCGACTATGTACATTTTAGAAAACACCATGTACTTCTGAAACAGGTGTTTCCCCTCTGGCCTGAGATGGTGTCTTGCTGTATTGCCTAGACTCAAGGGGTAGACCTGCCCCTCTTTCAAGTAGCTGGGACTGCACTTCCATTCTAAATGATAGGATCTGCTGTGAACCTGAGGCCTGGTAAATATTGCTGGATTAATTTATTATCTACCTGATCCAACACCTCAGTTAGGCTACTGGCCTTAAACTGGAGATAAGGAGATAGACCTAGAGGGGTCAAGTGACTTCCCTAGTGACACGTCTGTTATAGAGTTAGAGCTACTCACTTGTACTGTTAATCCATTCGTTTTCCAAACAGCGCTGTTCATTGATGTTCTAGTTACGTGCAGCCACATACAGAACCGGGCTTAAGAGTTACACGGGCAAGGACGTTTTAAGGTAACCCATGGAAATAGCCTCAATTAGTGTGTCCACAAAATGGAGCCTGTGACCATAAGGACACATAGCCAGTTTGGCTGTCCCTGCTGCTCTTCATAACATTCCTCTCCTGTGTCACACAAAAAGGCATACCTTTACCCATTTCTTGTCTTCCTCAGACATACTGCTAAAAGATGAAATTCTTTCTTCTTACTTAAAGGACAATCATAAACATGCTTTATTAAAAAGAAAACAAAAATGAAGTGAAACACCAGGGTGTTAAGACTTCAGTGACCCCAATGGCAGTGTGACTCTGGGTTTGGTGACCCCAGTGGCAGGGACTCTGTGACTCTGGGTTCAGTCCCAATGGAAGGGACTCTGTGACTCTGGGTTTTCTAATTCCTCACTTTCATAGAGATTATAGGAGGCTCTAATGAAGCTTTTAACATTTAAACGTGTCTGAATGGTGATAGGCCACATTTGGAGTTTGGCTCTTGTCACTCATAAAGTGTCCAAGATTAAGTCCCATTACAAAACTCCCATTTCCATGTGCTCGTCTTTATGGATGGCTACCCAGCACGTGCATGGAGAGAACAGTCTGAAAAAGGGTTGATGCTGGACAGCACTTCATTCTAGCAGAGTGGTCTAATCCACAGATGAAAACCAGTCTGGGCCTGTAAGAGAGCCCAGCGGAGAATGGTGTCTGCCACCAAGTCTGATGACCTGAGTTTGATTCCTGGGACCCACACTTGTCCTTTTGACCCCACGCACACTGTGTGGCACACGTGCCCCACGCAAGTACGTGTAACTTAAAAACTACATTTCTCATTAAGATGTAGGTCTCCAAGTAGTTTTGCTTTTTTATAGTTAACGATTATTAAAATTAATGTATGCTTCCATTATTTTGTATATTCATCATACAAGAAAATAAAATAACAATTGGCCTATGGTCTCATAATCAAATGTGGAGATGAAGAAGAGATGATTCTAATTACTTGTGGTAGTTACATTTTATGAAGTTATCTCAAATACTGAACTGCAACATTGTCCTTGGGGGAGATACAGAACTAGGAAACCAAAAGGCCCTGGTCATAATGCATATCTTTTATTTTTAATTTGCATGTACTTGTGGATGTTAGCATGTGTGCACATGGTTGGTCATAAAATTCTGTCAACCAATGAATATATGACCTTATTTTATGGGCATTTTTGGAAAATGTATGCTATAAATGTTATTTACAATAAGACATCATCTCAAGTACAGCACTGTGTATTATACCATACCATGGCTGTACTGGTTTGTCACATATAAGCACATATACAGAATGTTCGTAACCAGACAGTAAACACAGCCCCACGCACACATACCTGGCACTGTATAGTAGGAGTGCAAATAAAGCCTTGAGAAAAGTACTATGCAAAGATCATGTGGTTGGCTTCATGAAAATGTTAAAACTGCACTGTAGAGGGAGCTAGCTGCAAGATCAATGTGCTTTGAACTCTAACCTTGTGGGGATTGAAATTTGTTCAGCAGAAGGGGAAGATATGGATAAAGATGGCTCTCCCTTAGAAGATTGGCCTTTTATTTTTTTTTTAATAGACTTAATCAAACTGGCTTAAGGGACAAACGCAGCGGGAGCAAGGCCGTGTTCAAGTATGGACTCACATTCTCCATGTCTTAGGATATTTTTCCCAAGGCAGACTTGCATTGCTACTTCAGCTGCAGCGAGGACACTTTGTGTTTGTGTTGCTGATATTTACTCTGATGCCATGTTTGATCATTTTGAGTGTGCCAGGACTTGGTCAGTGGTTTCTATGGCCTTTTCAGCCCACATTTCCTCTGGTTTTCCTTCCTGTTGCCAAACGTTCTCCACTCACTTGCTGTGTAGTACTCATTATGGTTTTGATGCTTTTACTTATATTTTCTGTCATACTTTCAAAGTTGTTAAGGCAACTTGGCCAAACCCTTTTCTGATAAGTTACTGGTGATAGCCAGCTTGCTGCTACCCCAGGCTGTGCCAACATAGCTGATACTGCACACGGTGATGGGTTTCCAGTAGTCTCACATGGTAGGTTCCTCGCTGGCCTTCGAGTGTTCAAAGCTTTACTAAACAGCTTGCCTTTAAAACTTGTATCGTGGCCTGACGAAGAGGGTTAAATGAGAGAGATGAAGTATTTGGGGGCATGACAAGAATATGTGTGGGGGCGAACATTTTCAGGTTCTTCACAGAGATCAACAGGGACATTAAGTTAATAACAGAAGGTAAGGCTTTTGTCCTGGAAAAGTGTTCATGGACAGGGACCAAGCAGTTGTGGAACCAATCCCAGAGCATTCTGGATGCCATCCATACATATATTGTCATCTCCTGTGATCTGGAGATTAGGTGTTTTGTCCTAAGTGGCCCTGGGGTTTGGTTTTTTGTACCCCATTAGGGGCAGTTTATATTTAAAATTTGCCCTGGGTATCGACATATAATAGCAAGGTTGCGTGGTCTCTGAAGCATTTGCCCAGGAGTCTGAGAAGCTGTTTTGGTCAGTTTTGTTTTCCAACATTCATGGAAAACACGCCGTCTTCTCCTCAGGACTGGAAACCTGTTCTTCAGCACAGCCCTAGCTACAGATAACAAAATCTTTCCCAAACTCTTTACCTGTACAGCCACTCTGAACTGTAAGTCGATACTTTCATAATGTATCAGTCTCTTAATGACTAGCTGAGGAAACTTTGGGTGTTTCTGGCCCCAGGTAATGTAACTATAAATTTCACTTGCTTCCAGACTCAAAATGCTGTCTAGTCCTTTTTTACTGGTCATCTCATGAATCCACATTTTGTTGCTTTTCCATCTTCTCCACAGCTTTATGAAGCATTCAGTGTTGCCTTAGCAATTTTTTGGAGCAGCCTGGTCCACTGATGAATCTTTTTTCTTGTGGATATATTGCACTATAACTCATGCCCCAATAAAGCTTATCTAATAATAAAGATTTTTTCCCCTGTAGGACACATCACTACCTCCTTGTCCTTAGGAACTCTTTATCATCACTTTAGCATGTTTGGGGGACATCAAAACAGTAAAACCACCAACTAAAAGTACATGGCAAACATGGTACTAAATATGAGAGATGGCCCCCACTTATAGTTTTGAGAACTAAAGCAACTGAGCATGTCCTTTGCGCATTTGGAGCACGGAATGCACATGTAAAGCAACTTGTCACTGGGAGTGTGCTGTATCCTGGGGTTAAGTGGCAAAGTTGATAAATAAGCCTGTGGTGACGTTATGAATGGGTCTCTTGCAAAAGAAAACAAAGACAATGTGGGCGGTCCTCTTCCTCTAAGTACATTTCAGCTGAGGGAGGGGGCTCATTTCTCTCAAGAGACCACTGGATTCCTGAGCATTGTGGATGGGTGCTGTGATTTCCCCCCCCCTTTTTTTTTAAATCTTGAATATTTTCAGTGCTTTTGGATGACGATTTAAATGCCAACATTTAATTCTTCTAATCCATGTCAGAAAATCTGTTCTTTATGAACCCTTAGGTTAAGACAATTTAAGAATTAAATAAAAAAACTTTTCTGCTATATCAGGGTCTTCCTTACATTGTTCCAGTCATGGACTCTGCTCTTGTTTCTCTTAGTGTCTGGTACGGTCGGGTACATAACATAATTTGGCAAGTGTGGCAGGATGCCTCATTTCTGTTGGCAGAAGCACTGGGTGGTAGGTCAGATTTTCCCTTGCTGCTCATGGTGAAGGCTGGCACTAGCAACAGGAGCCTTCTCTGAAGCCTTACCCACAGTGGCCGGCTACTCTGGTTAAGCCTATGTTTGGGAATAGAAATCTGGGCATTTTCATGACGACCTGCAGAATTTATGCTGCTCATTAATTTTTTTTTTATTGGAAATTTTTTTTTTACATTTCAGATGTTCTCTCCTTACCCCATTTCCCCCCTCCCTCCCAGGAACTCACTATCCCTTTCCCCCTCCTCCTGCCTCCACGTTGGTGTACCCCACCCACCCTCCCCCGTACCTCACCTCCCCACCCTCGAGTATCCCCCCTCCCACGACGTCCAACCTTCATGGGACCAAGGATCTCTTCTCCCACGTATATATAGCTCCCTTGCATATATAGCTGGAGCCATGGGGCCCTCCCTAAGTGCTCCCAGGCTGGTGGTTTAGACCCTGGGGGCTCTGGTTGGTTGGGATTGTTGCTTTCCTCATGGTGTCGCGAATAAGCTATGCCTTTAGAACGGAAACTGCACTTTGCAGAAACCTAGGTGAGAAAGAAGGTTCCCTCGAACCTTTTTGGGGCTGTTCGAGCAGCAGGGGCAGAGTTCTGTGCTTAGTGGGGTGCGGCCAGCAGAATGCAGGTTAGAAGGCGGGGATGGGAGCCCAGAGCAGGGCCTGGAGGAGGTGGCAGGGCCGGAGCAAAGCCAGGAAGTGGAGTGCGTGAGGAGGGATCCCAGCCATGGAGGAGGCGGGCGCGCACGATCCCGGAGCAGGGCCTGAAGGAGAGGGAGAGCGTGGTGAGGGAAGAAGGAGAGCACGAGCGGGGCTGGAGCAGGGATGGGAAGAGTTAGCCGCAGCTGAAGACGCAGCACTCACGGGAAGAGACCGCGGGGGCGCGGTTTGACGACGTCACTTCCGGTCCTGGGCGCGCTTCCGGGTGTGGGCAGGGGCGGAGATTGGTGCAGCCCGAGGAAGGGGAGCGGATGAAGCGTCCGGCCCGCTCAGCGCCGCTGTGTGTTGCAGGTCTACCCGGAGCCGCGGAACGAGAGCGAGTGCCTGAGCAACATCCGCGAGTTCCTGCGCGCCTGCGGGGCGTCCCTGCGCCTGGAGGTGGGTGAGCGCGGGGCCGGGCCGCGAGGGGGTGGGGAAGGTGGGGTCGGGCTGGGGGAGGCAGGGCCGGGTTCGAGGATGGCCTGGGGTCGGGTTAGGGTTGCGGGAGCTGATGCTGTCTGGGGCGACCGTTCCTCACAGCCGCCTTTATGGAGCGGGGCTTCTTGTCCCAGGAAGAAGCCCCTCGATGTCTCCTCGCGGCCAGCGTGTGGACCCCCACACCTTGTTCTGGTTCCACGAGAACCACTGGTTCATCGAGCTCCTGTGCAGGTGGCACGTTGGTAGCCCCGTTGCTCGAGGACGTCTGTCCAAACCTGAAAATCGCCCTTTGGGATTCCCCAGCATCATATCCAGGTCTGACCCAGCCCTCAGCAGGTGGTCAGGCAAGGTCCAACCTGAAATGTCGAGGGCCAAACCCCTCTTGGTCACACATCCTCATATGCCGCTTCTGCAGGCCCGAAATTCGGCGGTGTGGCTGGATCCTCCACCCATAATGCTTACGTTAGAAAACTCAACGAGCCTGAAACTGGGGTTTGTAAAACCTGCTTCTGGGGACAACTCCGTGGGATTGTCCTTTGCATAGTGCTTAATGAACACCCTTTGTGGTCCTTCAGTGCCAGTTCCCCAGGGATGTCGCTGTTTCCTTGCTTTTGTGATTCCTGGGGCAGTGTTGTAGATCTAGAAAATTGGCATTGCGTTTTGGGGACGCTCAGGTGGATGAGCTTTGCAGTGACTTCCGATGTTTGCAACCTCACCGTGTGAAGGATTGGTAATATCACACACACACTCTCTCTCTCTCTCTCTCTCACACACACACACACACACACACACACACACACACTCACACCAGTCCTGTGATGATCCCGTGTAGCTTTCCTTTCCTGGTAGGGCAGTCTTTGTATGTTTCTTGAGATGAATTGTAGGAGTCGTCCAATCACGTTTGGAAAGTGTATTTAATTGAAATTGGACAGACAATTGTTTATAGTGATTCAAGTGTTACTGTCTTTTTGTTAATTTATTTGATGTCTTCAAGGAAATTGTTACAGATAATTGGATAGTGGCTGAGCAATTTCAGAAAGCCTCACAGCTCTTTAAAAATGGGGTGTTGGCTTCCCTTGGTGGCACGGGCCTTGCCATTTTAGTGACTGGAGACTTACTTTGTCTGACCTTTGTCATAGGATTCTATCCTCATAAGCCTGGGTTTTGTTTATGTTAGAGTTTTTTTTTCAGACTGTTGTAAGAAATTGCTTTAAAGAAAAGTCGCCCCTTTCAAGCTTTGCAGAGGTTGCAAAGGCTGTTGTTGTTTCATGTAACAATGACTTTTTATGACTCTGAGTTTGTCCAGAGATGCTGTCAGAACTCAACAGGGACCTGTCCCAGGCACCTAGAGCAGCTCGACACAAGGTCCTTGCTAAGGGTTGGTTACTGAGAGGATGAGTCTAGAGTTACACTTGTGATAGTAAATAGGTTTCCCTTTGAAAGAAAGAAAGAAAAAAAAAAGACCAATTGTGTCTTATTTTGTGTTAATTTTAAGAGTAAATATCTCTTCCAGTTACTTAAAAATATAGTAGAGGAAAATAAAAGATTTTTCTCAAGGTTAGTATCCCATACTTAAAACCCCAGTTTGTTCAGCCATCATGTTTTAGAAAGTTCCTGGAGAAAGGAATGGCTTTAACTCACGCATCCTCTGTAACTGTGAGGGGAGGGGCCTATTCAGAGAAAGACCTAGTCTTCCACAGACAGAAGCCCTGAGGGAAGGGCCTCGGACCTTTGAGCAATACTAGGACCGACACATTTAATAGCCAACCAATTCTCAAAAGATGGGAGACTGAAAATATTTTAAAATTGAATGGGAAACAAAACAAGCTAAATTCCAAGTTAGCCTTTGTTCTACGTACTTAATACCAAGGGGCTTTCCCCAGGGCATAGTTTCAGACTGACTTGGGTTAGTAAGAAAGACTGCCTAGCTCACTCCACTTTAGCTCCTGATGCTTTCTTTAAAGAAAAGAAACTTACCATCACCACATCAGTTATTTTTAAGCTTCTGTCGTATGTGTTCATGTGTGTGGCAGTGTGCCACAGCACTTGCTCGGAGGTCAGAGGAACTGAGGTGGTTTCCTTGACCATGTGAGCTCCAGGGAGAGAATTCTTTAGCTTTAATGGCAGTGGCGTTTACCTGCTGAGCCATCTTGCTGGCCTCTTATTATTATTATTTTTTACAACTTATTTTCCACCAACTGTTGTCCCTAACATATTTGGAGCAGGCGCCAGGGAGATAGTTTCTTAGGTACAGTGCTTGGTGTGCAAGCACGAGGTCCGGAGGAAAATGCCAAGCGAGGTGCTCAGGGTCTTAGTGATGTGGTTTGGAGACAGTAGGATTCCCTTGGGCTTGATGCCTAGAGAGGAGAGCCAATTTGCCAAGCTCCAAGTTCAGGTAGAGACCTTACCTCAAAAAAAAAAGGTGGAGAGTGGCAGACAGGCCTCCAGCGTATACTTCCGACCGCCACGTGCACGCCCACATGTGTACGTGTGTATGTGAACTTGGATACATTAACACGCTCATACATGCATATACAAAAATGCACTTTTATTTTCTGATTTGTGCAGAAAACTGGGCACAGCAATGCCAGTCTCTTTCCATTTATATCTAAAAAACAACGAAAACTGTGATGGTGGTGGTGCAGTTGGCAGTGGTGCTATGCTTGGCGTTTGCAAACAGGAGTACCTCAGTGAACTGAGAGGCAAATTACCAAGTCCTCTGTCTGCAGTTCCTCAGGTGGAATGGCTGCAGAGATAGAGAATTCGTTTTATTTGTTGTTGTTCTGTTCTCAGATTATATTAGATATATTTGTTGATGATCACAGTATATTAACTGTGAAGATTTTCTTACCCAGTAATGATAATACCTGAATGATTGAAATGCCAACTGCAGCTACCAGAGTAGAGGCTGCCTTCCTTGAAAAAAACTGGTTTTTCCTGTCACTCCCATGATGCTTGTACTAGCTTTATCCAGTATCTAAAATTGATGTTAGAGAGATGGCTCAGTGGTAAAAGTACTGCCTGCTCTCCAGAGCCTGGTTCAGGTGCTGGCACCTACACGGTGGCTCACAAACAAGCATCTCTAACTCCAGGTCCAGATCCGATGCTGATTCTGGCCTATGCAGCCACACACACCTGGTGCATAGACGTGCATGCAGGCAAAGCGCTCAAAAACATGAGATAGTAATAAAAACAAAACCCCTTAAATTAAGGTCACATGAATCCAGTTCCAGCGGTGTCTTCCGAAGCTTAGCCCATGTCATGACACACAGCATCAGGGATGTTAGCAGCAAAGATAGGAAATGCAGCAGTGAACTTTGATTTAGTTGTTCATCAGAGAAATATCCATTGTTCTAAGAGTTTAGTTGTATGTATATTACATATTTGCAAATGTTGTAATGTATACTTTTTATCATGAATTTTGAAAAGTTGGAATTGAGCACTATTATAAATGGCTGTACTTCAGGTCATTTTCTAAAGTCTAAGTTGAAATTATGAAGTGGGAGCCATGTTGGCTTTGAGCGTTGCTGGCAGAGCCCTCTGCCCAGATGGCACTGGCCTTTCCAAGGTAGGGGGCCTGACAGACCAGTGTGTCACCACAGCGCTCCTGCTGAAGAACTAATGTTGCTTCCAATGCAGTATCTCTGATCTGGGAAGGAAAATGAGATTCGGATGGATTTCTCACGGTTGCCAAGATGATTTCTGGGAGTCTGTCAGATGACGCAAACCACACTCTCTTTTTTCCAGCCAGTTCTGGCTCTGGTACACGTGTGGGACCGGAAGGAATAATGACCCAGTGCTACAGTCTTCCACTTGTAGTCTCACACACCAGATAACATCAACATCATTTTCAGCTTTAGTTAAAAACATTAATTAAAGTATTAACTGTCTTGCGAAGAGGCCATCATCCAAAGGTCTCGGTGATTCAGAACAGAAATGTATTTTGCCCTTCCTTGTTCTTGGACATTTTTGGCTTATACTTTTGGTCTTTCAGTTCATTAGAGATTAAGATACTAACTGTTTGCATAACGTTTGCTCCGCAACCTAGTTTCTTAATACGGTCTAGTGTGGAGTTTCAGATGTGTGGCTACATTGGGAGATGATTAAGTCAAGTCAAGCTAGTCGCCATCTGTCGCCACCATAGGCTTTTCTGTGATGAGAACATGCTAAATTCTTTTTCTAGCACCTTCACATGTATGTTGTGAGCTGTAGCTGCCACACTGTGCGGTGCCCACTAAAACTCATTCTCCGGCTACCTGGACTCTGTCCCCTGTGACTGGGCATCCTCCCAGTGCCCTGTCCACCTCCCGGCCCTGGTGACGGCCGCTTGTACTGCTCTTACCTCACCAGTTGGTGTTGGGCTGTTGGCTCACTCTACCTGCTGGTTCTCCACATCCGCTCATGCTGCCAGTGATGACAGGGCCTCCTTCCTTCCTTCCCACTCCCACTCAGAGTGTCCCGGTGCTTACATGACATCTGTCCATCTCCGGTTGTTTCCATGTTGAGGCTGTTGTGAACACCCTTGCAGTATATAGGGAACACTTGTTTCTCCAACATTGAGTTTCTTTGGCTGTACACCTGGTAGTGGGATTGCTGAACCACAGGGTGACTTTCAGTCACCACTGTATATATCAGTTTCTGTAATGTATAGACTAGCCGACATCCCTACCAATCAGTGAGGAAGATTCCGTCTCCTCACAGCTCTCCAGCAGGTAGCGCTCCTGGTTTTGACAGTGGGCATGCTAAGAGGTCAGAGGTGATAGTTTATTGTGCTTTACTTTGTATTTCCTTGATGTTAGTGATGTTGAACTTTATGACAAATAGCAGTTGGTTATTCTTAGGCCTTTGAGAAGTGGCTGCAGAATAAAGGGCTTAGGTCGTGGTCTTCCTTCCTGGTTTGTTTTGGACATCATCTTCTTTCCAGATGCATGCTTACAGCTTGCTCACTCGTTCACATTCTCTCTCTCTCTCTCTCTCTCTCTCTCTCTCTCTCTCTCTCTCTGTCAGTTGGCAAGTGGGTGTTTTGATGCTTGCCTTTTGTATGTGCTGTAAGAAACACGAGCTAGCAACAAACACCACAGAATGTGCCAGGCAGCTCCTGTTGAAACCACCAGTATTTTGTATGTTTTCAACCACGGTGCTTATTCTGCTTTTAAGTTGCCTGTGGTCTGTGTTTGTTACATAAAGCTCAGAAAGTAGAGAAATGTAGGGAAAAAATTACATGATACTTCTGTCTAGAGATATTGTGACTAGGTGTCCATGTTAGTGGTTTAATCTTTTTTCCATTGCACACATGTAGATAGCTGTAGAGACCTGTGACACCGTAGCACGTATGTTCTGTAACATACCTTAGCTTGATACAGTATGGTAGCAGTGTGACCATCTCTTTATGCCTAGTGTTTGTCTCTTGACTCAGTGACTGCCCTCTTGAAGGCCAGTAAATCCTGTCAGATGTGGACATGGGATTCAGTTTCCTCTGCTGTATACAGAGAAGGGCATTTCTCTCTGTGTGCTAGTACCTGAAGTTGTAACTATCATGGCAGGTATGTTCCTGCTAGGCCACAGCAAGGCAGGAATTCATACAGGCTTTGAACAGCTGCCTCCACCTTCTCTGTTGACTTATGTCACTGGTCTGTCAGAGTGCCTTCCTAGGTGCCCTGCAACTGCTTTTTCCCCTCAGAGAAGTAGACCTCCAGAATACACAGTGTGCCTCTTCTTTGTGTGCGCTTGCTTGGTGCGCTCCTTTTCTGGGTGCAGTAATCCGAGGCAGGAGTGAGGCATTCCCAGTTCCCTGAGGTGGACTTGTGAGGATATGAAAGAGCAGCCTCAGCAGCTACACGGTGGAAGCTGGACTTCTGCAGCACTTCCAGCCTGGTACCTGTAACCAGGGGCGGAGGGTCTTTGCACAGGGGGAGCTTCAGCTGAAAGCAGGCTTGTGGCTGCTTGAAAAGAAGACAGATGCTGAGCTTCCTTTGAGTGAGGTTCTTATTCCTGCCTCAGTGTGGAGAGACTTCCAAAGGACTTGAGTCTCCAGTGTTGAGATGAGCCAGGGTGACTTAGGTAGTTAAAGGGAGGTTTTAGAAAGGAAATCGCTCATCTCTGTCTAAATATTTCTTTTCCATAAGAAGAAGCTCACTAGTGGCCTACGTAAGTCTGGACTGAACATAAGGAATTTGCGATGCCCTCAAGTTGTTTTGTGAGTGTGTGGTGGTGGAGATGATGGAGAGGGCAGAGTTGCTCCAGCTGGGGTGGTTGACGGGGGTTGGGATGCTGAACAGAGCAGAAAATGGTTTTGTTTCTGTGAACTTCCCAATGGCCTGTATGCTTGAGTAATGGTCCCTAGCTGGGGGGACTCTTGTTTGGGAAGGATTATGAGGTGTGGCTTTGTTGGAAGAAGGATGCTGCCAAAGATGGTCTTTGAGGTGTCAAAAAACTTGCCAGGTGTGATGGTTCACACCTTTAATCCCAGCACTTGGGAGGCACATAGTCCTCTGAGTTTGAGGCTAGCCTGGTTCACAGAGAAAAAGTTAGAGGACAGCCAGGGCTCAAACATAGAGAAACCCTGTCTTGAAAAAACAAAAACACCCAAACAAAACAAAACCCTCCCCTGACACCAATGTGTTCCCTCTCTGTCTCCTCTTTATCTCTTCCTGCTGCTCTGCTGCCACTCTACCGTAATGGACTCCAAATCTCTGAAGTTTTAACATTTTAAACGCAATTCAATTCTTGTCTAAGTTGCCTCAGTTATGGTGGTTGTTATAGCCAAGGCACTAATCATGCCTACTAATAAATTTTGAAGTTAAATGTGCATAGTTAAATATTTTGTCAAAAAGTTCTGGCTGTTGGGGTAATTATTTAAAACTGCCGCTAGTCAAGCCCACTACCTAAGCAGCAGTGGCTCTGCCTAGCTCAGCCGCCATTTTTTGTGGCCATGTGTGCGATGAAGCTAGAAACAGCCAGCCAGAAACACCAGCCCTGCCACCCACGAGACCCCAGCGTGGGAGATGGCTCTGCCAATCTCCCACGCTGTCTTCACAAGGCTGGGCATTGCCCAGACCATCCCACTATCCACGCGGCCCCGTAGGAAAATGAGACTCTAATGCTTAAATATTAACCAAAGGCTTTATATGTTTGGTAATGCTCAGTAACAATATGCTCATGCAATTAGAGTTGTTTCCCAATTAGCTAACCTAAATATAAGTTGTTACCCATGTTACCTGCTCTCCATACCTGCGTGGCTCTTCATCCTCCTACATCTCTGCCCTCTCTAGCTCCTCCTCTTCCTTTTCCTCTTCTCTCCTACCCCTCCCACCTTAGCTCCTCCTACACTGGTTACCTGTGTCTGGGGATCTGAGGAGAGCTGGGACAGTGCTGGATTAGTGACAGTTCTGAGGTAGTTTTGCCCAGCATGCATGTGTACATTTCTGGTGGAATTTAAAGGCTCTTGTCTGTCTGTGTGTTTTTAGAGTTCATGCATCTTGTCCTAAGCTATCCTTCTGTGTATCCTCACAATGTGAGCTTTGAATATTACTAGATCGTGGCTCCACACAGAGTATGCTTGGTTTGGTTTTAAATGTCAACATCCCTCAACCTGACATCATCTGAGAAGAGTCAATGTAGGGCTATCTAGATTAGGTTAGCCTGGAATACATCTGTGGGGACTACTTTGGTTATTAATTGAAATTGGGAGACCCTGTCTGAATGTGGGCCCTGAACTGTGTGACTGAAGAAAGCTGGTGGAGTATAAGCACCAAGTGAGCTCTGTTTGTTTCTCTCTGCTTGTGAATGTGTATGTGATGTGGCTAGCTGTTTGAGTTCCTGCCTTGACTTCCCTCAGGGTTTTGAAGTGGTAAACCCTCTCTATGTTACTCAGGGCTCTATTGCTGTGAAGAGACACCATGACCATGGCAACTCTTATAAAGGACAACATTTTATTGGAGCTGGCTTACAGGTTCAGAGGTTCAGTCCATTATCATCATGGCGGGCAGCCCTGGTTCTGGAGAAGTAGCTTGAGAGTTCTACATCCCAGTCTACAGGCAGCAAGGCGGAGGGAGGAGGGTGTGCAAGGGGCGGGGGAGATTGATTGGGCCAGGCTTGGGCTTTTGAAACCTTAAAGCCCACTCCCTGGTGAGTAAGCATTCAGATCTATGAGCCTGAGGGTATATTCCTATTCACACCACCATGCTCCCCTAAGGGCCTTCTGTCAGGCTGTATTTGTCACTGCACCAGAAGTGAAGCGAGCACCCTGGGGCTGCTGCTGGCCTGTGCTCATAAAACAACAGTGGGTTGTGGTTGGAGAGAGGGCTTTGAAGTTAGAGGGAGGACCCAGGTCTGTTTCCCAGCACTCACAGCCACCTGTGACCCCAGTTCCAGGGGATCTGACACCCTCTTTTGGCCTCCTGGGGCACTATACATGTGGTGTACAGGCATATATTCAGGTCAGATATATGTAAAGAATTAAAATTAAGAGGTTAAGGGAGAACCACTGTGTAGTGGTGTACTTTATCATTTGCCTTTTCTGAGTGCCCATTGTCTTAGCAGCTTTACAGAGTCAACATTGATGGGTATTCAGAGTAAACATGTGAGTTGTTGTGTGACAGACTTCTCCTGGAGAGATACAACACACACAGGCGTGTACCCACCACAGATACACAGTTCACAGCAGACAAAGTGCAGTGTGGTGAACCTGTGAGTTGAGTCTGGTTGGTTACAGGAGTGTGGGCAAGGGGTGACCCGCAGGAGCACACATACTGTCTTGAGAGCTGGAATGTAGAGCACAGTGCGTGGTCAGGCAGCTCAGAGGTGGAGAGGTCTTTCTGGGTGCTTCAGTTGGCTGAGCCTCCGTAAAAAGCTCGTCTGGTCTTTGTTTCTTCTGGGCAGTTCAGCTGGCCTCTGCTTCTGGTCTCCTTGGTGGGTCTGAGACTGACTCAGCCTGCTTTACTGCTAATACACTCTTGGCAGGGAGGAGCCTGGTGAATGTGGTCAGTTTCAGGGATTTCCTGAAGCTATCTAGAGCTGTGTAGTTCCTGTCTTAGTTATCATCCCTGCAGGCCGGAGTGATTCACTTCCCCTTAGAAAAGCATGCTGTTTCACTTCCTTCTGTCCTAAACATCCTGGTGTTTCACTTTCTCTGTAGGTTCTGATGATAGGAGTTACGAGAAACAGAAGATTTGGGGAGAGGATAGGTGCTAGGTAAGGACCTAGGCCTGGAACTTTTCCAGGAATTTCCATGTGAAGGAAGGGAGAGCTCAGTACACTGTGGCTTGTACAGAGGCCCAAGTGGAGCTGAGTCTGTGGGTCAGAAGCTAGCTGTTAGAGGTGAGTGAGTGGGTGTGGGAGGGCTAAGGGGGTGAGCCCCGTGTGGCCCCTCCTCTTCCATTTCCTGCTGCAGAATGTCTTGATCTGGGCTCTCTAGACCTTTCCTTGGCTCCTAGACCCAGTTGTCTGAGAATCCTCACTGCAGCCTTTTGCAGGGAGTCCCTGTCTCCATGAGGACCTGGGGCATGGAGGCCCTGAGCATGTCCAGGCTGGGTAGAGTCTGGCCTTGGAGCTTTGCTCGTTAGGAATCCTTCCTCTTTTCTAAGTGTGAATTTTATTCTAACTGCTGGTTGTGCTGGGGTGTGGTCCAAGGGCTGGCTCTTGCTACTTCTGGGCCATGCTCCTGGCCTCTTTTTTTTTTTTTTTTTTTTTTGGTTTTTCGAGACAGGGTTTCTCTGTATAGCCCTGGCTATCCTGGAACTCACTCTGTAGACCAGGCTGGCCTCGAACTCAGAAATCCACCTGCCTCTGCCTCCCAAGTGCTGGGATTAAAGACGTGCGCCGCCACTGCCCGGCCGCTCCTGGCCTCTTTAGAGTTGAGTTCTTGGTCTTCTGTCTTAGTGCTGGGTGACAAAGGAGCTGTTCCCATGTGCTGCCTTTGTGTTTGAAGTCTGAAGGACAGCATCTGTCCTTGGAAAGTTGTGCATAGCATGCAGACTTCCCCCAACTTGTTTCCTCCCCCTCATTATGCTCTTGGTGGGATGGCTCACATGGTCTCCAGCCCAGTGCTCTGCTGACCTGGGCTGTCATTTCTGCCACTCTATTGCCTAACTGACCCCGGGGAATGTGCAGGTTGGGCCTGTCCAAGAGTTGGCCATAGAGGGCTGATCTCTAATAGCATCACCTTGTCTTGACTTCTGTGCTCCTGGCCTGCACTTCTAGTAGTGTCCAACTGCTGGAAATGCCTGTAATGATGGCCAACTTACCTGTGCTAGGAGTTGTAGCTTCACAGGTGTCAACTTATTGACACTTTTGACTTCTACCACCAACACCTGAGAAGTGGTATTAGTGCCTGCAAACTCAGTGCTAGCGGCCGTCATGCCTTCTTGTTCCTGTGCTTGGAGAACCTGCCTTCTGTCTCGTTTTCAGAGTTGTCCTCTGGGCGGTGCCTCCTCTTTTCTGGGTGCTTTGGACTGTCTGCTTGTCTGTGGATCTTGAGCCTCTGTCTTTGCTTGTGGATCACTAAGTAGACATTTGTTGAACTAGAAAAACTCCCCAAAGTGTCTGTCCAGAGGCTTGTGGAACCCTTAGGGAGTTAATGGGTTGTCCAACCAGGGAACTTGGGGTCCTTGTTAGAGACCTTGGGCATCCTTCAGGAACTATGGGGCCCATCTAGGGCCTTAGGTTGTTATCCAAGACAAATAGTAGTTAAATATTCTGTTGTTGCTAATTAGTGCTGGAAATTAATACACTAGTAGTTAGCTTTTTAGACAGCTATTTCCAATATAAGAGACACAGAGACCTTTAAAATTTATTGCAAGCCTTATAGCATTAGAGCTGGGCAGATACTGACCTTCTAAGCTATTTTGTCTGTTTCCCTGTCAAAATTCCTGAGCTATTACTTGCCATATGTTCCCTTCAGACTGCTTCTGCTCCATCAGGCCAGCCCTCATGGCCATATGCTCATGGTCCATGCTACCCCATGGCTGCTCCTCCTTTCTCCTCTGCTGGCTCTCCTCATGGTCCCTACCTGAGACCCCAAGCCCAGGAACTGAAGCTTTGCCTACCTCTCTGATCGGCCACTTTATTAACCAATCAGGGATAACTTGGGGGGCAGGGTTGACACAACAAAAGCTGGTGTGTGGGGTGTGTGTGTGTGTGTGTTTGTGTGTGTGTGTGAATTTCTTGTCTTGGGACAAGCAGATCTTAGGGCACAGTACTTAGTATTTGAATACATAGTAGCGCCAGACCATCAGCAGCAGACAGGACTGAGCTGTGTCCTGTCTGTTACCTCAGTCTCTCCTCTTTCCTCCCCATGCATACCTTTATTTCATCCTCAGAACTACAGAATTTTTGTTTGGCTTTTTCAAAGCCTTGCTGCAGAAACTGTTGCAGATCAAATGTAGTAGGATAGTAAGTAACCTTTGTGTCAGGTGTTTATGTGAACTCTGCCTTGTATCCAGTGGGTGCTGTTAGCCCTGATGTAGGGATCAGTTTAAGAGGACAGATGGTTGGTGGGTGGCTCTGTGCCACTCGCTGGCCTGTGCTGACTCCTGGCTTCGTGCTGGCTTCCTGGTGGCAGAGCTCAGTGGAAGGATGCCCGGATCCTAGAGACTTAGGAGCTGTAGTAGAAGTTTCAGAGCTAGAGGGCCCTGAGCTTAGTTGGGAATGGTGCCCAGCATGTTTCTTCAGTTCTAGGGGAAGCAAAACTGAGGCAGGACCACACACTGTGCATCTGTTTTCTCTGGCCTGTATGTTTCTGCTCTGGGGTGATGGAGATTGCCCAGAGCCATTTCAGGTCCTGTGCAGGGGCAAGCTGTTTGTTTAGTCCTCACAGTGGGAGGGAGGCTTGAAGGATCCTGGGAAGGGTGGTATGTGAAAGAGGAGTCTACAGAGAGCTCTACAATGCCGTCCTGTGTCTACATCCTGCAGGGAGCCCAGTGGATGGACATGGGGGCAGTGACTGGCTTGGGGTAGGTTCTGATGTGCCTGTTGAAGAGACAGGGCAAGGCTTTACCTCTGAGTCTCCAGGTGAGAGTGCAAGTTTCAGGCCAGGCTGTGCTTGTCACCCTAGGTGATTCTGCTGCTGAGCTGGGCGGCTTGTATGGACTGACTCGTTTGACTATGTGGGTCTGGAAAGCTTGCTGGGAAACCCTTTCTTAGATGCCACAGGGCCGGAGCAGGAAAAGGAGCAGGCACTCTGTATATGGAGTGTGCTTTACCCTGCCCACAGTTGTTGTATATCACGGGTGCTTTAGCCTACGTTCACAGTTGGCCAGACAGTGGGAAGATGCATCACTGACATTTGTGCTTTTACTTTCTTCTCAGTCCTTGTGGAACATGAAACAGTGACAACCATGACAGATGAGTGGCTGTGGAATGAAGGTGGAGATGGACAGGCGTGGCTGAGACCGTGGGGCAGAGTGACTGCTGTGTCTGTGTATGTGCGGGGTCCTGCAGTTACTCACAGTGACCGTTCACCCCTCTGTTTACTAATCTCTCCTCTCTCTCTCTCTCTCTCTCTCTCTCTCTCTCTCTCTCACACACACACACACACACACACACACACACACACACACAGAGTACTGGGCATGGAACCCAGAGCTTTGCACCAGCTGGGTAGATGCTGTGTCGCTAAATTAGGTCCTGTCCCCTCCCCTCCTACGTCTAGTGAAACAGGCTTCTTTCTGGTTTCCTTTGAAAACAGATCCAGAAATCAAGGCCATTGTCTGCTTAGATGTCATATCCTTCTCTTCTCTTGACAGCTGTCTGTCCTGCATCTTTGTGTCTCTGAGTGCTCTTTGTGTTCTGGGAACCAGCAGAGGACAGGTTCCCACTGAATAAGTAAAATAAACCCCAAGTCCTTGCACTGTGTTTGGATGTGAAGTCTATATATACTGAGTATGTGTTAAAAATAAAATTACCCAGAATACGTATTTCTGCCCAAATTTGTATTAGGCTTTATTGGTGTTTTCTCTTGTAACTTCCTTCTCCCATGGTGCCTTTGATTCCTGTGGCCTGTGCACTCTACTCCCCAGGGAACGATCACCTTTTCCTCTGTAAGGCTTACAGGTGAGGGGGCCCACCCCTTGTGGGCTTCAGTGTGTGGGAGCATTACGGACACACTCTCAGGCCTTGGAAGCAGCTGGTGAGTTGGTATTTAGAGCTAGCCAGCTCATCCGTTGAACTTTGACTTGCTGAGGGGCATGGATGGCCCCTGGTGCCCAGCTGGGGAGGGGCAGCTGACTTCCCAGGAGGACGAAAAATGGCAAGTCTTGGTAGCCAAGGGCAGGTATGAGAAACGCGCTTCTCTCCAGCCGTAGTTCCACAGAACTGGGCCCAGCTGCCTACCGTTGAGTAGATTGTAGGATTGTGAGCTTTGAAGTTTCGGACTCTGGGGAGGGCCGCTGGGCCTCAGGATTGCTCACTGCCGCCTGCACTGTAGACTGGATGCTTTCGTTTCCCCACTTCAAGGTTAGGGTTGGTGCGTGGGTACCAGAGAGCTTCCTGACCTGCTCTCCCTGGAGTGTTTCTCATGTGGGAAACTGTCTGGAAGACCACCATAGAACACACCTTGGGTCCAGAACTGATACTCTGCATTGAGTTTTACCTCTGCAAGCCTTTACTTGTTTGTTTAAATTGTATTTGCTAAGCATTGAAACTACCTTATAGACCTGGGAGCACTTCTGAATACTTGAGTGCCTGTGTTAGCATACAGATAAATGCCAGCTTTCGTACTTTCCCAAGGCACTTAGCATTGAAATCTGTTCTTTCCTGTTTAGTCCATGTTCAGATGGGCACTGTGTTCTCAGAGTGACACGCAGCTTTTCTTTTCTGAGTGATCTGAGTGGAGTCGTGCCTCATTCACTCTGACATGCCTCTTCAGTGACTTCTAACAGAGATCTGTCCCTCACCTTTATCACTTAGGACTTGGGATTGTTAATTTCTATTCTTTACAAATTTCCACATACATATAGTGTGCTTTGACTGTGTCCTCCATTTACTCTCTCTTCCCCTTTCCCTCCCAGCAAGTCCCTAGCCTTCTTCATGTCTTTGCCCTTGGGGCCACTGTGTTTAACTGGGGACACCTGCATAAGTGTAGGTGGGGAGTTAGGTGGGCAGGGTGCTTTGCGGGGACAAAGCCTTAGGTGAGCAGGTGTGACTTGTAACCCACCCTCCCCTAGCAGCTGTTATTTGCCTGCACCTCCTCCAGGACGGCTGGGCCCCGTATGCATCCCTGCTTCCCCATGATGGAGTGTGAATGGTACAGTCTTGTACACACGGCTGCTCGCTGTGAATTCATGCGTGTAGACGGCCATGTCGTGTCCAGACGACGTGCTTCACTGCTACCTTCCCTCTGCAGTGGTCCTGGGCCTTGGAGGGTAATGCAGAGCTGCTGTTTAGGACTGAGCACGCAGCCACCTATTCTCAGGACTTTGACCAGTTGAGAGTCTCTGTGAGTGGTCACCTACTGTAAACAGAGGCTTCTAAAACAAGACTGAGGAGCGCTGGCCTTTGGGTACAAACATATTTAGAAGGCATTTATGTCATGTCCAGAAAGCAAGACAACAGAGTAGTTCTGTCTTCTCCAACTCCCCTTTAGCTAGGACCATCCCAGCCATAAACTTTTGAGCAGGTTTACACTACCAGGCACATTTCTTCCCCGTAGAAAAGGCCTAAAACCCAGGCAGAAAACATTTGGTCATTACTGTGTGGGCAGGTTGGTATTGTAGCTAGCAGGGTCTACACCAGGGTAAGACTGTTGACACTTTTCTCCATCGGTAGAGGGAGAGCATCTTTGTGAAAGCCAGCCAGGAGGAAGAGGGCTTCCCAGCATAGCTGCTGCTTGTCTTTCTGCCGTTTTCTTTTAGCTCTTTGACAGTCTTGCTTATAGCCGGTGCTGGCCTCCAGCATGAGATGCTCCTGCCCTGTCTCCCCCTCCCTGCAGCTGCTCAGACTACAGTTGTGAGTCTGTGAGATACACACCTTGTTGTAGTTTGATTCTAGTTAAACAGTTTTGGCAAGGATTTGCATGAAGGTGTTCTAATTTCCCATAGCATTTTATGAAGAGGACACTTAGTGACTCCCCCTCTGTCTCTGGGGTGCTGAGTTTAGGGGATTGGTCTGATGCTACTTGCAATCAATTGCTAAATTCTGTGCCCCAAGATATGGTTGCCCCTGAGGTTGGAAAGTGAGACCAAACGTGCAGACTGGCACTGGAAACCACGTGGAGCTGGATAGCAAGGCGTACAGCGTGCTGCACAGAAGGGTTCTCTTTGGCTTACGTGTTACTCTTCTGAATGTTTTGATGGCATCACCCATATCTAGCCTCTCTGGCTGCCCTATTTTTTCCTGCTTACAGGCTTGGAGTTTGTATGTAGCCTGGTTAAAGTGATATTTGCAGCTGCTTGTCGCTGCTGTGTCCAGTTGTCGGGAGGCCTGTGTTCTCTACCTACAAACTCCCTTTCTTACCACATCCTCCTTAGATCTCAGAAGATAAGGGACATAGCGTGTTTGAACTTCCCCTCTCCACAGTCCCTTTGCATCCCAGTCTGCTCTGTATGGCTTTGTGGCAATACTAGACAGTCTTGTGTTTTGTGGTCTGTGGGTTGTTTCCCCACTTCCTCTCCCTGAACTGAGGTTTTGAACTCAGGGCCTCTTTAAACGTTGACAGGCAAGTGCTCTCCCAGGGATCTGCATCCTCAGCCTCGATGATTGTCATTGTATTTACTTTTTGAGATACTTTTTGAGCTGGCTTTGAACTTGTGACCCTTCCACCCTCCTGTGTCAGCTTTGTGTAGCTGGGGTTATGGTTGTGTGGCCCTCTGCCAGGCCAGAAACCTGTATTTCTTGATGCAAAAGTAAGGACATCTCGACTCTAGTTGCGCCTGGGGAGCTTGCTGCAGGCCTGTTGTGGCTTTCCAGCTCCCTGGTTCACTTCACTGTAGAGGTAGGGCTGCACTGCCCCCTTCAGTGTTCGCTGAGGCAAGGCTCCCACCTTACCTCCCACCCTGACTTGTACTTGGGAGAGCAGGCTTTATTTGAGAGTTGTTCTCTCTGGGCCTTTGGTGTTTCTTGGATCATGGCTGCGTATGCACCTGTTTCATCTAAAGCATAAATACCAGTGCAGGTGGGCTGCTTTCAGATCAAGACTTAGCCAGTTGCCTCCCCCCGCCTTCTGAGCCTCATGCTGACAGAGCTTTTTAGCCATGCTCAAGGGGCATCTTCTCCATGTTGTCAGTTGCTGTTCACAGTGTGCCTTGGTCAGACCTCATCTTTATATGGCACTGGTGATACAGCCCTGGTCTGACAGACAAAGACCGCCCCACTGAGCCCCATCCTCACTCGGCCCTCTGTGGCCCAGTCCTATGACAGTGAGTGTCGGAGCCGTCATGGGGTGGGTGGCAGAAAGAGCTGGCAGAGAGTCTAGAGGGCTGTCCAGGAGCAGGGCCTTGGCTAGAGCTTCTCAAGCTCTCTACTTCCTCCTCAGCCAGTGTTACTGAGCTCTGCCTTAGGGCGGGATTGCTGATCCCTCTTCCTCTCAGTGTCTGTCCCATGAGCTCGGGGACATCTGAAGTGGTCTGCGCTTAGGAGCCAGTAGAAAGAGGAGTCAGGTGTTGTTCACCTTCTGGAAGAAGGCCTGTGGGCGCAGGTGAGCTGGTACCACGTGGCTTCATGGAACTGCTCCCCACTGCCTTAGGATTTTCAGAACCCATCTGCTTCCCCCAATAGTCTTCAAAATCTGATGCCCACTGCTTGTAGCCCTCCCCGCTCCCTTCCCCATTTCAAATCTTTGACTTCTCGCTTCAGTGTCCTGTAGGAGGAAGGAGAGCAGTGTCTGCAGTTGATCTGGAAGCATTTGTCCAAGTCTGGCCTTTGTCATTGCAGTGCTCTCACTGCCTTTTAGAGCTGTAGACCTTGTCGCTTCCCTTAGGTGTAGCTCAAGCAGGTGTTATGTCTCTGTTCAGGTCCTGCTGTGGTTGCTTCAGGTCTAGTGATAGGCAGGCAGTGCTTTGCCAAGTAAGGACCGAGAGCCGGCTGTATGGGATGCCTGTGTGACCTGTGGGACTGCACCGTCTCCTGGTGTCTGAAGCGTCATACTCCCCTCCTTCGGCTGCCACTGTACTATTCAGGGCAGAATTCAAATGGTCTAGTCACATTTTATTTCCCCATGTGTAAGATGGTTTGAGCTGGAAGGTCTAGGCTGTGCATGCACTGGTGTGACATTTATCCTCAGCAAGTTTATTTCCACTCTGCCTTGACTGGATGCTGTCACTGCCCTAGCTGTGCTTTATGAAGGTTCCCTCCTAGGGAAGGGTGCATACACAGCAGTGTGCAGGTGACTGTCCTGTCCACCTGTGACTGTGTTCCTGACTGTCACTTTTGCTCCTGGAGGCCCCTCTGGAAATTACGAAAGATAATTGACTTTGTCTTTATGAATATGTTCCCTGCCATAGTGTTTGCATGTTGATGAAATTGATTCTTATTTGAAAGGAAATTGACTTGTTTAGGGCATCTTAGGTGAAAGTGCTGTAATTTCTAAAACCTGTTATGAAGCTCTATTTTTATCCCTGAGGAGCAGAAGGTGGACTTAAGTTCAAAATCTGCAGGAGCCACGAAGATGGGGGCAGGGATGGACCCCACTGTGGATCAGTGTGGACCAGTAGCATTACCCTTAAATAGCACAGCTTACCATTCATTGTCAGTCATTCTTGGTCTGAAATCACAGATTTTACTTGACAATATGAGGACAAAAAATAAATTTTTAAATCCTGCAAGCAACACTCCAGAAATATCTGCCAAGACTCATGATGTGTATTTGTGTATGTGTGTGTGAGAGTGTGAGTGTGTATGAGTGAATACAGCTTCCTCATAAACCTCTTGTGGTGGAACTGGTTGATGTCAAGGTGTTGGGGTCAGTCTGTCCTGCAGCAGGATCCTCATTCCTATTGAGATGGTGTGAGGAGATGGGGGAGGAGAGACACCTTTCTTTCCCTGGCGCTTTCTGGGTGTAGCCGGATAAAGATGCCATTTAGTCACTTAGGTCTGAGGCACTCTGCTTTGTTTGCTTTTAGTTCAGTATCTCAAGGTGCATCACATCAGTGTCATGGCCAGCGGTGTTTATGTTTGTGCGGTCAGGGTATCAGCACACGAGTGTCTGGATGGGCTCCGGTTGTGTATAGTGCTGCTGTTGAATCTTCTCAATGTTAAATTACACGCTGTGTCTATGTGTTGGTTCCTTGGACGGCTCTCCTTCCTCTGTCCGGGTTGACTTACATCTTAGTAGTCTTGAGGCTCTGCTCTCCCTCAAGAAGGAGTGCTCTCTTGTCTGCTGATGTGGGCTTCACTGATGACTCCTAGTAAATACATGGCACACATGGCTTCCAAGGGTAGCCCTGACTTCCTCTTGCTTGCACCAGGCAGCTTTATCTTTGCAGTGAGGGCACAAGGAGTCCAGACCCCCTTCCACCAGCCTTGCCGTGGTGTTCCCTTGTGACCCACATTCATGCAGCAAGCTGCTTCTGAACACTGACAGGTGTGACACTGCAGGGCTTTGCTCTTCACGCTCCTGCCTGAGGCCAGGGTAGAAGAGGCCACCTGGGTTGTTTGTCCTCTTCTGCTTCACAGGTGGTCACCTACTGAAGGACACAGTGGGGTCCTCTGGAAAGGAATGCTCCTCACAGCGGATCAGCATACATTTGGACTTCCCTCCCTCCCTCCCTCCCCCCTCCCTCCCTCCCTCCCTCCCTCCCTCCCTCCATGTTTCTGGGAAGCCTTAGCTGCCAACACTGTATAAGTACTGTGTTTTAGATTTGGGGTGGAAGGGGGACCCTTGTTTGCTAAGGAGTGTGACAGTCACGCCTTTATCTTGCGTCCCAGCATCCTGAGAGTAGGAGGCACTATGTTAAAGTCCTTTTGTTCTAGACGGTCTGATGTTCTGTTTGTGTTTGGGGTTGGAAGGTATCACCTTGCTGACTTGACACTGCTTGTGCACAGCTCCCCCACCCTGTGCTTAAAGCATTGGGTTCTTTGACCAGTTCTGCTTGCTTGCTGTAGCTGCTTGTCATTCTTGACAGCAGCTCCACTTGGGCCTGTCTGGTCTCATTTGAGGAACCTGGTCAGAGGCTTGTTGACCCTCCCCACAAGACTCCTGGAACTCCATGTGATGGGCCACAGCCCCAGTCAGGTGGCCAGTGTTATGTGCCTGCAGGATGAAGACTTACCCAGGGAACTGTAGTGAGGAAAAGTCTTAGAGTGTAGTAAGCCTGGGTTAGAGAGATAAAGGAGGTCAGAAAATTGTGTCCTGATAGCAAAGTTCTGGGTTGGATCGGTTCTTAGCAACTGTGCCAGGTCGTTAGGCTTCTGTCTGTCCTACTGTTCTTTTGATTGAGACAATGTTCGTTTGCTCAGAAGTACTACATCTGGGGCCACAGGTGACCTTGATGGTGACAGCTGTCAGGTAGACACTGGATAGTTGATACCACATTTACCTGCTTCATGCATTTGTAGAGCTAAGCCTGACACTGCATTTGGATACCATTAATACCATAAAATAGGAATATGCCTAGGCAGAGCACTTGGGAGGTATGGAAGAAGCTATGGCAGGAGGTGTCATCTAGGCCAGATTGTAGAGTCTTTGAAGATCTGGACGTGTGCTTAGCAATGGCTTGTGGAGCCAGGGTCACAGGCTTCTACTACACCTGGATAGAAGGGCCATCATGGCAGGGGATGGATGGGCAGCCACATGTTCCTGAAGCAGATGTGGACCTCTGGTCTACATGGTGACAGTGGCGTACTCCTTCCGTGTACTGTGAAAGCCAGCCTTCCTGCCAGCCTGCAGTGTTAGCTTCTTGGTGAAACCCAGAGTGGGTCCAGGCTGTGCATTTTGTCCTAGACACCTCATGACTCTGGGCGCAGTTTCCACGTGTCACTGACTGGTTTATGAGAGGTGTTTCAGAGAAGGTCCTGGGCCTCTTTCCTGGTTCCTTTGCTAGGAACGCTCTCTGAATTAAAGGACTTTTGCATTTGTTGTCTAGATTGCTGTCTGGGGAAGTTGTCTGTTCTGCTCCTTGGAAATGCAGTCCTGTGTGAACGCTTTCAGGTTAGAGTGTGCCTTCTGGCTTGTCTCATCTCATTGTTGGCTTTCCCGAGGAGGAAGATAGCGGTAGGTTCACCGAGTTCTGACGTCATGCTGAAGCCCATTGGCAGGCAGATGCAGCCAGTCAGGTGCTCCGTGGTATCTGGGTAGGAGAGCTATATAATCCTGGAATAACAGGAAGCTTCCCATAGTTCACATCCTGTTGTTCTGGGGTTTGTGACTTTCTGCCTTGCCATAATGAAGGTTAGTGGACATTTGTGTTTTTTGGGGAATATGCTATAGCTTGAATTTTGCAGGCACACTGAGAGCTGAAGGTCAGATCACCACTGTCGCATTTTATAACTGAGGGGGCTTCATATGTGCATGAGGAAACAGGCCTAGACAGGACAATGTTTTTATTCTTAACAAGATAGAACTTAACCCATATGTGACCCTTAAAAAATCAGAACAGGGAGGTGAGCTTAGACAGAGTTCCCATCTGGGCTGGCTTTCTGTCAGGCACAGACAGATATTACACCCCAGGAATCAAACTGTAGCCATAAAGGTTCTGAGGGCTCTGCCGGGAGGGTCAGAGGAAGTCTGTCCCGAGGAGACCAGTGGGGCTTGACACAGTCACTGTTTAGCTTTTAGGGTTTGTGCTTTGGTTTGTTCTTGGGAACTTTCAGCAACCTTCTTTTTTGAACTATGTCTGACTCCCTGGATGGGCACTCATTCCTGGCCTAGTAGACATTAACTAGGCAGTGTGAGATGTGTGGTCCGGTCAGCCTCTTTGGGCTTTATGCTCTAGGGTGGAATGCACACATCGACACTAGCCATGAAGTTCTCCCTGTGAGAAGAGTACTTGGGGATTTCTGTGAGCTAAGTACGGCTCAGGCATGCTCCTTCAGGAAGGAAGATGAGTAAGGCCCAGCAGGAAGGGGGTAGGGTGTGGGAAGGCAGGAAGGGGCGGAGGATGGAGTTCCTGGCACTGAGAAAGGCTAAAGACAGAGTCGAGGAGTACAGAGGTGCAGTACCAGCCATAGGTGCTTATCCCAGAGCAGAGAATCAACATAGCTCCAACTTGCTTCAAGAGAGAAACAATATGGTATACATTTTGGCATCTAAGCCTTTCTTTCTTTAATTTGCACCAGAGAGGTTTTCCTAGGATACAGTATTAGATGATTTGGTTATCAGAATTATTTGTATAAGAAATGTGAGTGTTTTAGCATATCTGCAAGCAGGCTCCAGCGTACACACACTCCTCAAAACAAAAGCCTGATAGGTAATCCTTTGTACATTATCTTCCTTGGTTTAGGTTGGTGATACCTTCACATAACACACAAATGCACACACACTGGTACACATACACGTATGTCCACACACATTTGGTTTCCAGATGTCTTAGGCTAGCTCATGTGTCTTCTCTCCCGCCTTAATCTTGTGGTGTGACTAACTTAGGGTCAGAGTGGTTAGGTAGCCCTGGTTCAGAGTGGGGTTGCCTACAGTCTGGGTTCTTTAGAACTCTGTGCAGAGGCCGATACCCTGTCTCTCTTCTGGGATCCACTTTATGTCCCACCTGTTCCCTGTCATCTTCTGTGCTTTCCTGTGTCTGCACATGCCTTGTGTGCAATGGGGTGAATTTAGTTTACTCCCTTCCATGCTAGAAGAGAACGTCCTTCCATGTCCATGGGCTTTTATAGTCTAAGGAGAGAGGGTTACCACCCTGAGCCTTTACTGGGTACCTTTAACTGTTGGCTCTTGGCTCGCACCCTGGCTTTCGCCTCACCTGGGTAGAAAGGGAGAACAGTTAGGTTTGGTGCTCTTCCAAGGGCTTGATGCCCCATAAGGAAATGCCTCACAAGGGAATTCCAATGGACTCCTTTCCTAGGGGCCACTTGGAGGCTGTGCTGTCTCTTGGGTTTTTC
Source organism: Mastomys natalensis (assembly GCA_021653895.1). Classification (NCBI taxonomy): domain Eukaryota; kingdom Metazoa; phylum Chordata; class Mammalia; order Rodentia; family Muridae; genus Mastomys; species Mastomys natalensis. Next base: position 91,502 of record JAJTUV010000579.1, on the reverse strand, counting down.
AGACCATGCTGCTGACCATGTGAAACCACTTATTGTCCCGAGAGTTTTGTTTATTCCGTGCTAGCATAAAACTCAGTACTAATTTTCTTGTTTTATTTTCTTCTTTCAGACTTTTGATGCAAATGATTTGTATCAGGGGCAGAACTTTAACAAGGTCCTCAGCTCCTTGGTGACACTAAATAAAGTGACAGCAGGTAAGACTCTTAAGTGTCCTCAAGGTGAGGATGTGAAGGCTCATGTCTTTGGTTTTCTGTCCTCAAGGTACAATGAGCATTACTGCATTGAGAGAGCAACTGCTTTGGCTGCACCTTCTGCTGCTGGTGCTCTGTGCTTCTGGGGTTGAGAGCGCTGGGGCAGCACTTCTGGTGCAGGGGGCCTTCAGCACAGCACCTGGAGCCACTCGTCAGCATGCTGCCCTTTCCCTGAGCCCTCCGTTTCCTGCCTCCTGATTTAGAGCAGGAGTGCCGCCCGGCTAGAGCAGGAGTGGGGCTGTGGGTTCAGAACACTAGGGTGTGCACTGCGGTGCAGCTGAGGTGTGCACTGCTGGGGTGTGCACTGCTGGCTGTGCGGTGTGCACTGCTGGGGTGTGGCTGTGTCTTCACGGGTGCACAGTTGAGATTTAGAGGATGTGGTAGATTCACACTCCTCACCACTCACAACGTTGCTGTCTCAGTCAGGGTTCTAGTCCTGCACAAACATCATGACCAAGAAGCAAGTTGGGGAAGAAAGGGTTTATTCAGCTTACACTTCCACATGGCTGTTCATCACCAAAGGAAGTCAGGACTGGAACTTAAGCAGGTCAGGAAGCAGGAGCTGATGCAGAGGCCATGGAGGGATGTTACTTACTGGCTTGCTCAGCTTGCTTTCTTATAGAACCCAGGACCACCAGCCCAGGGATGGCACCACCCACAATGGGCCCTCCCCCCTTGATCACTAATTGAGAAAATGCCTTACAGCTGGATCTCATGGAGACATTTCCTCAAGGGAGGCTCCTTTCTCTGTGATAACTCCAGCTTGTGTCAAGTTGACACACAAAGCCAGCCAGTACAGTTGGTTTCCCAGCTCCTTGTTTAGTGTGGCCTTGAGTCCCACAGTGATGTTTGCTCAGCGGTGGGCTGTGCTGTGGAGCATACTCTGGTGGGCTCTGCCAGCTACTCCTGTGTGCGCTGTCTGGAGAAAGCACTAGCTTATCATTCCTTGACGTGTGGCTGTCCATCCCTGCCTCCGTGCTGTGGCATGTGTGGCATGTGGTCTTGGAGAAGGGCACGTGTGCTCTGTGCTAGAGACTTAAGTGCCTGGCAGTTCCTCATTGAGCAGTTATTGTTTTTCCAGTTGAAGGGACCGTTTACAAACATCTATAGAATGCTTTGCAAACTGTTGAGAATTACACTAGAGAACCAGTAAGTTACTCATCTCCAGATTGTCCCTGGAGAGGTAATTGGGGAATGAATGCATCATTTATGGAGCAGAAGAATCTGTTCTTTGTTACATGTAAATGGCCTGCTTTGTTGTGGACTTCTGGTGTCCCCCTCCATATTGGCCCAGTTTTAGAGCCAGTGTGTGTTTAAGGCACATGGTATGGGGGTCTTCAGCACTTCTTCTGTCTGTACCACCTCTTCAGACATTGGACTAGGAAGTGATTCTGTGTGTGCTCGGCCCTCGTCACATCGGATAAAGTCTTTTGATTCCCTGGGATCCCAGTCTTCACACAGTAGGACTTCAAAATTGCTTCAGAGCCAGTACCGAAGCTTGGTAAGTAAGAGGTTTTATTATTTTGATTCAAAGGCATTTGGGGCACGAGGGGTCTCCAGAAGGGCTTGGGAGAGTGCTTGGGCCCATGCAGACAGAATGTGGAACTTCTTGGGCTCCTGGCATTGCTGGGTGGCTCCTGCTGTGTGTGGTGACGTGTGCTTTTCGCTGGATTCCCTCAGATACTGAGCCAAGTGCTTTTGGACACTTGTTTATTTGGGTTTATCTTGAAGGCTGCAGCTGCTCATCTAGAGAGGTGAATGCTTTTGACATCCAGCCCTCAGGTAATTGCTCACTGTGCACATGAGCATGAGAATAAACAGCACATTTATGCATAAGGCTGGCCACACAGAGAGGGCATGATGAGCAGGCACTACACTGTGGATGCACAGCACTCAGAAACGCTCAGGGCTATGTTCAGCTGTATCCTTATGTCTCTTTGTTTTTAACATTCCCGTGAAACCACCCAAACTTAGTGCTTGTGATGAACTGCAGCTCAGTCCAGTGAGCTCCTTAGGACTCCCCGTTAGCAAACCCACAACTTCCTTTTTGAGTTTAGAGCACATGGAAAACCTCTGGGCTGTCGGTCTTCTTTGGAAGGACTTGCTCATTAGACTCACAGCAGGAGTGCTTCCAGTCTCACAGAGACTCTGGGGAATCAGGATTGCCATCCCACTGGCTGGAAAGACTGCATGGTGGGACCACCTGCTAATGCACACAACTCCCTTAGAGCAGAAGACTGAAGGCAGCTCTTTCTCTGCCTAAAGCCTGCCCCCTCAGTCTTCCTCAGTCAGCTCTGGCTGCCCTGGGCCTGAGAATGGAGACGGCCCCTCTCTCTTCCCCTCCCCCTTGGAGGAGGAGAACTTGTGAGTAAAATCTGGGGTGAGACCTTGGGGAGGCTGACAGCGGGCATCTAGGGGAGGTTGCGGCCCCTGTCCCAATGCTGCTGGTGGGGATGGCAGCCCTTGTTCCCCAAGAGGAAATGTGAAACTTCTCAGAAAAAGAAAACCCACAATTGCCATGGTGAAAGGGACAACAGGTATATCTTACTTAGAGTCTTATGTTTTTAAAAGCCAGTTTACTACTGTGCAGGTTTCTCTCGGCATGGGCTGTCATGTGCCGGGAGCTTCTGGTGAGGGTTTTCTCACGAGTGACACACACTGTCATGCTTTGTCTGTTGAACTCTACTGATGCTGTCGAGTGTCTGGGTCTGAGTGTTTATCCACTGATAGCTAAGTGTGGCTGTAGTCCTCATTGTGGCTCTCAGTGTTGGCAGGCTCAGGGTGAGCATCACTCCCGCTGTCCCTCATCTCTGGGAGGAATGACTAGGTCATAATGGCATTTCCCCCGTTCTTGGAGCTGGGGACCCTAGACATTACTCTGGCACCAGTCTCCAAGTTGACAAAGCTTCTCCCATGATTTTCTTAGTACAGCATCCATGGAAGATGGTCCAGCTGTTTTAGTGTGTTAGATTTCATCCTCCTAGGCCATTTTCTAAACCACTGGGACATCTGAGAGTGAAATGTTCTTTCTGCTGTGCTACCTTCCTTTCATCTGGAGTTGCTCATCATTGATCATCCATTAAGCACTCTTTTCTGAATGGAACGAAGTCTGCTGTGCAATGGGGGACATCTGTTTTGTCTTTGACACTGTGGCAAGGGTTCCTGTGTGGTCCCTTGCCAGTCTGCTGTCTGAGTGGGTGGAGGGCCAGAAAACACCAGTGTGCCCAGGATTCCTGGTAGTCTTCACAGATGCCAATGGGCTGTGGCGACTGGGCATCCTGTCAGCCTTGGCTCATCCCAAGATGCAAGTAAAATGAGCCCACAGTGCAGTAAATGGTGCACTGTATCTGGTCCCTAGAGATATAGGTGCAGATTTTACTTACTGACTCTGTTTCTGTATCGGTGGGGAGAGGCTGGTCTAGGTTAGTCTTTCTGATAGCTTGATGGTAGAGTTATACTTTCCAGCCTCTCCAGAGCCTCACCAAGCTGGGTGGAGAAGAGAGACCGAACACACACACACACACACACACACACACACACACCTGCTAGCCTGCCCTTCTCTGTTCAGAGACCTGGAAGCGCTGTCTCTGAGCATCTCACCATCCAGGATGTGAGGCGGTGTTTTCCTGTTACTGTTCCTGGAATAAATGCTTGTTAGATTCGTAAAAGGGTTCTCTGTCCTGATGGGCATGTTGCTTGGCGTAAGTTTGTAGAACTTTTTTGGAGATGAGTTTAGAAATATCTGTTAAAGTTTGAATGTTTTTTATGAGTGTCCCAGTACTAGAATTTAACATAAAGACTTGTTTATATTTGCAATGAAAAATAGATGTATGAATATTTTTAATGGAGCCTTTTGTAAGATATGAGAAACACTGTGTGGAGTACGTAGACAAGCATTGGGAATAGCCTAAAAATTAGTGACTCAGTTGTACAGTGTGGCTCTGTGTAGTTAGAAGCATGTCCACGGATTGGAGATTAGTTTTCAAGGTAAGAGATAGGCACAGTGCAGGGTCGGGGTGGGGGGTGGGGGAGAGCGAGAGAGCGCATGCATGTCCGAGAGGTAGCACAGAGAGTACAGAGTGTGTGTGTCTCTCTCTGTGTGTGTGTGTGTGTGTGTGTGTGTGTGTTGTAGGAGCTTTAAGCTTCTTAAAGACACTTTCCTGCTGTTTGTTTATTTTGAGGCAGGGTCTTACTTTGTAGTGCTGGCTGGCTGGAACTCAGAGTCACCTGCTTGTCTCTGCTCTGCCTCTGCCTTGTGCTGGGGTTAAAGACGTGCACCACCATGCCTGGTGCTTTCCTGCTGTTGGAATTCGGAGCATTTATACAAATGTGTTGGCTATCTTTATGACAGGTAAGTGTAACTTTTCTCAGAAAGTAGTCCATACTTCATGGAAATTTCTCCCACTCCTCCCCACCTGTCTTCTAGGACATGACTGATAACACCAACAGCCAACTGGTAGTACGAGCCAAGTTTAACTTCCAGCAGACCAATGAAGACGAGCTGTCCTTCTCGAAGGGCGATGTCATCCATGTCACACGAGTGGAGGAAGGAGGCTGGTGGGAGGGCACACACAATGGCAGGACTGGCTGGTTCCCCAGCAACTATGTGCGCGAGATCAAGCCAAGTGGTGAGTCGATAAACCTGACTCTGGGAGGAGCCAAAGGATGTGAATGCTCTAGTCTTGAGTGCCTGTTCTCCCTTAAGTGCAGAGAAAGTGTCTGGTCTTCAGTGGAAAGAACCTCTTCCTCTCCTGTACCTTGGGATGCTGGATAAAGGCCCCATAATTATAAACTGGCTTTAGATCATGCATTAGATCATGACATTTCCCAAATGTTTTCCTAAGAAAAACCTCTTAGGTCTGTTAATTGTTGTCTCTTGCTTTTTGAGACAGAGTCTATGGACATGATGTCCAGGTAATCTTGGAACTCCCGAGCTCAAGTGATTCTCCTGCCTCAGCCTTCTGAGTCGCCAGGTTCACAGGTGTGTGCCCCTGCAGCCACCGATGTGCTTGTTTGTGTTGTCACCAGTCTGTGTTATGTTATAATTGGTGCTTCCCAATGGCCTGGGCCAGGCTGTGTTTTATTACTGCCATTGATTTTTTTTTTTTTAACCAGTTAGTCACAGGCGAGTAATTTCTGCCATTTTTTTTTCTATGAAAATGTGTTGATTTTCCTGTTTCCTGTTATTGACACTTTGTTCATGACAAGTCATTCAGAGGTGAATAGCAGCTTTCATCCCACTTTCACGGCTGCTGAGCTGTGATTTGTGTCTTGGAATTGAAAGCTCTCTGGGGCTAATGGTTTAATGCATGCTTGTCATCAGTGCAAGGCTGGGAAAGTCCTGGAGTTTCAGCGACTTGGGCCAGCAGCGTTGAGTTTCTTTGTTCATGAGACTCAGTACTGTCTTTCCTGATATAGGCATCCTTGATTATTCTCTCGTAGTGGATCACTGCTTGTGTCAAGAAGAAGCCTGGGAAAGATGGCTACTCATTTTCAAGGGGCATACCACACGTGTGTGTGTGTGTGTGTGTGTGTGTGTCTGCATGGGTCTGCGCGTGTATGCGTGCGACTGTACATCCGTGCGATCTTGCTTTCTTGTTGCACTTGGTTTAGATTTTCTTGTTAAAATGCAAAACAAGTAAAGAGATGTCCTAGGCGTGGCCTTTGGGGAGAGTCCCTCATGCTGTAAGCAGGGCCCCTTGGGCATAGAGACCTGCTCAGGAGAGGCAGTTATTCATTCTGGCTTGTCTAAGTCATGTGGCTGTTTCTGCAGTCTCTAGTTTGAATTGCTGTAGTAGGAGTGTCTCGTGACATTTTTACTTCTCAGATATTTCTCTTGGCAGAATTTGTAGTTCACCTAGCACATGAAATGCCACTAGGTGGGCATGGAAGTCCCAGAGTCCTTTTCATGTGACTTCTGGAAATAATTGAAATAGATATAAAATGATGTTTCTTGGCAGCATGCATAGAGTGTGCCTTGCATGTGGGGCTGCTGTGCACTTTGGGTGTGGAGTGTGGGGAAAGAGGAAGCTTCGGGAAGGGCCAGTGCTGTGTGTGTAAGGCCAGTTCCTTCAGGCCACCCTCAGTCCTTATGCTTATGTCTTATTTCTGAGTTGGTGTCTCTGTGCCAGTTTAAAGTGTGCCCAGGCTACCCTGGTGTTAAAGATGTATATTGGGGACTGGGGATGTGCTCAGTGCTGGAGCACATACCTAACTTGTGTGCCTTCTGGGTTTACTCCACAACACAGCCTCTTCAGGAGTACTGTCTTCAGGGAGGCAAGTTGAATTCATAGTTTTTGTGCCAAATTGAGACTTATAGGAATTTTTTTTTAACCTTTTCCCCCACTTTTATTGAATATTTTCTTTATTTGCATTTCAAATGTTACCCCCTTTTCAGGTCTTCCCTCTGGGAAACCTCCCTATCCCATCCCCTCTCCCCCTGCCTCTGTGAGGGTGCTTCTCCACCCATCCACCCACTCCTGCTTTCCAGCCCTGGCATTCCCCTACACTGGGGCATCGAACCCCTCAGGCCCAAGGGCTGCTACTCCCACTGATGTCCAACAAGGCCATCCTCTGCCACATATGTGGCCGGAGCCATGGGTTCCTCCGTCTGTACTCTTTGGTTGGTGGTTCAGTCCCTGGGTTCTCCAGTTTTATATATTAGTGTTATGGTGAATGTCCTCTACTTGACAATGAGACAGGAAAGTAACCTCTTTTGGGAATAGCTCCTGCTTACAGTATTCTCTTAATATGAGTTGATTGTAAGAAAAGCCAGTATAAAAAACCATTTCAACAATGTCTTTATAGCCATCAATTGAGTCCTAGAATTAGACAGTCACATTTTGGTATTGTATTTTCCAATAGTTTATTTGGTATTGTAATTGTGGGATTGGATTCCTTTTGTAATTTATAGTTGGTGCTTAGTGTTCTGAGCACAAAGCTGCAGGTTTGAAAGCACCCTGACTGAAGCTCGTGAGGGCCACTCCTCACTGAACAAAAGCCCAAGCCCAGTTTCTTGGCTGGACCTTTGTCTTTTGCATCCCATTTTGGTTTGATTTACAGCTTTTGTGCAAACAAAAAAAGCCAAAGGTTGCTTCTGAAAGAAGTTTTCTCCCTCCCTCCTCAGCTGTTCTGCCTTTCTGGGAAAGGATGACAGGACTGACTGTCTCCCTCGTGTGGTGAGACAGCCCACGCCTGGCTTGTTTTCAGTAGTTTCTCTTTGAACACAGACCATGACCAAAAGTAACTTGGGGAGTAAAGGACTATTGTGTTACGCATCCTAACCATAAAGGCAGGCTCTCAAACAGGAAGGGACCTGGAGGCAAGAACTGAAGCAGAGACCATGGATGGAGAGCCACTTACTCAGTGGATGGAAGCAGTTTCTTAGGAGAATTTTTCTTTCAGATGGCCTTAGCTTGTGTCAGGTTGACAAACTTCCCAGCACAGGCCCGTCAGGAGTCTGTAAGAATCTTTAATTGGCAAGCCATAATGTATGTAGCTTCTGGTATGTACAGTGAATAGTTGGTATGAAGGTATATAGTTGTTATGCAGCTTTTATGTGCCCCATTTTTGGATGTGTAATATGTACCGATTGCTATTGTGTCTTAGCCATGCAGCCAGTGTGTGTGATTAGCACACACTGTATCCCTCAGTTCAAGGAGAAGGGAGGAGGAGACGGGGGTGGGGGTTCTAGGGCCAGTGGTACTGGGCTTACTGTTGCCAAATGAATGTGAAGGCACAAGTCATGTGTCGGCAGTATGAGTCTGTGCATGTGACCACAGATGACCATCCTAGGGGCTGATCTGGGCTGCCGAGAACAGACATCAATGGTCACATGCTTACCTGGACCTGTTTTACGTGGAGTTTCGTGCTTGCTCAGCGCCCTAAGGTGGTTGTGTCCATATGCCGTGTGTTGTCAGTGTCCCTTCCTCGCAGTCTCTGGGCCACTTGGTAGAAGCATGAAGGCTGCTTTTCATGATCGTTGTCATCAAAAGGTCCTGTTTTTCTTACTGTACCAGGTCTAGGATGAGTCTGCCCCTTGCCTCCTCAGGGGTGCTGTGGACTCTGCCCTTTGGGCCTGTCCTTCCCTGTCCTTTCAAACGTATATCTGTGCTGACATTGAGTGTGTGGACACTTCTGTGTTTGGAGTGAGCAGTGGCTCTCGGGTCCTCTTGCTGTAGACCTGCTTGCTTTTAGCGGAGGCTTTGCGAGGTTCGCTGCAGTCTCTGTGGCCCGTGGCCTTGAGAGCTGAATGTGTTACAGCACACGGTCACAGACTTCCCGTCCACCCTGTGCTCTGTAGCAGTCCGAAGAGGGAGAGGACAGCTGACCCACTCTTGCTGGTTCTTGTTCATTAACATTATAGCCTGAAACTTCATTGTGAAAAACTTTCTCTTGGTTCTTGTAGTAAATACTGAATTTTATTGATTAGGGTGTTGCCTTTTGAGGTTTAAATAAAAGAAGAGAGAAGAGAATGTAGAAAATCTTTGCTTTGCCGTAGCCTTTGTAAGCTCCTGCGCGGGTCCATGAGCTCACAGGTGTGCTTTCTTCAAGGGTTCAGAATCAGACGTCACACTTTACCACTCAAACTCCAGGTTTTCCAGGTTTAAATCACTGCTACCATGGATACAAAGTGTCTCACAGCTGAAATTCCCAGTCCACATCTGAGTCTGCCTGTGGAAAGGATGGGTCTCAGGCAGAAAGAAGTACTGGGCTTCCTCTTCGTTTCCTTACACTTAGGAAATGATTCGGTCTCCGGAGTGATTTTCCATCCTATAGGCAGAGCTCCTTCAACTGGAAGGAGACCTGCTTGGTTATTTCTTTCAACTTTTTGGGAAAATGTGACAGTGACGTACTGCAAGATCGTTTAGGCAGGCAGTCCCGTGGTGGGGACCCAGCGTTAAAGCTCGTGAGTTCTTTGGGCATTTTGGGTTACTCTTGTGGTTGAAAAGATATTAGGGGTACCAGACAGGCAGTTGGTTTTAGGACCTGTAGCCTGGAATGTTGGGCATGGCATAGTCCTGGAAAGCCTAGTGCTGTGAGATGGTAGGGGGAGGGAGTGTGGGCAGAGAATAAGAGAGCCATAGAGAGACTGGACAGGTGCTACCTCACACTCAGAGGGATAGAATCCTCTGCTCAGTAACCAGAATTGACACAGCAGGATTATTACACGGAAATAGTAATCCATTTGTCTGGGGTGCAAATGTGGCAGTATGTCTCCCATCCTGACCTGGAGAGACCCACAGAGCCAACAACAGGCAGACTGTCTGACACAGCCATCAACCCTGAGACCAGTGCGTCCCAGAGAGCAAATCAGGGACATGCGCGTGGAAGCCCTACTAGATACAGACAGATGGACGACACAGAACACTGCTGCTTACATGCCTTCTCCCAGTAGAGTGGCGAATCTGTGGATGGTATGAGGTGGCCACATAGACCACTGACAGGCGTGCTGCGAGCTCAGGTGGAGTCTTCCCTTCGTATGTCTGCAAACATGTTGGTTGTTTAGAAGCCTGTCACCTGCCACTGTTTTAGCATGTGGAATTCCCAAGCTCTGGGTCTTGGCGTTCTGAGACCCTTATATGCCTGCTAACATTTCTCAACTTCTGTTTGGAGAACATTTTATATTTATGACCCTGTGAAGCTGTAGGTTTAGCTGAACTCTTCCTGGCACTGCCAAGTGTAATTTCTCAGATGTTTTCACCCAGCCTGGGAGAAGGGGGTGGGTGAAAAGTGCAGTAACGGAGCCCATGGCTTTGTGGTCTTGCGTTCCCAGTGTGAGCAAGTGGTCTGCCCCTCAGTGGCTGTGCAAGGCTCTTCCTTCACCTTCTCAGGTTGGTTTTTAGGTGAGGCTTTGGCATGTAGGCCTGGTGTGATTGTTACCTTGGCTTCGACCAATAAAGTATCCTTCTGTTTTTTAATTGCAGAGAAGCCTGTGTCACCCAAATCAGGGACCTTGAAGAGCCCTCCCAAAGGGTTTGATACGACTGCCATCAACAAGAGCTATTACAATGTGGTGAGTAACTGCAGACAGCATCTCGAGTCCTAGAGCAGGAAGGCACATGCTGCACACACACAGGTCTGCTGTCTGTCACAGTCTGGTGCTATGACTCTCGAGTGTTTAAAAGTAAGGTTTAAGAAGGGTAGCGCATGATTTAAAACCCTTACACACTTCAGGTGCCAATAAGACTGATTGGAATGCATTAGATATCTTTTAGTTTTATAGGTTCTGGTTTGTTTCATTTTTTTGCTCTTGTCTTTCTTGAGATTACTGTGTCTATCAATGTACATTAGAGGCAGTTAGAGGCATCACCTGGACCAGTGGTTCTCAGTTTGTGAGTTGTGACTTTCACAGGGGTCACCTAAGACATTGGAAACCACAGATATTTACATTACAACTCATCACAGTAGCAAATTACAGTTCTGAGGTAGCAACAAAGTGATGTTATGGTTGGGTGAGTACCACACGAGGAGCTGAGTCAAACGGTTGAGAACCACTGCTCCAGAGTCGAACAGTAGATGGGTGTTATTCACAGTGTGGTTGGTGCCCTTGGCTCTCCTGCTCTGGTCTTGCCGGCCTTCAGCTGCCTGGGCTGAACTCTGACTTGTGATACGTGCTGTCAGCTGTTGGGTCGGGTTCTTGCACCCGAAGCTTGTCCCTGTGGTGTACACTCAGGCTAGCTGAGGCGATGATGGTGCGGTGCAGTGGAAGGGCACAAGTTCTGGCTCTAACCGTCCTTGCTGCTTAGCCATGGAGTGGTTGGGAGACGAGCAATGACTTGATGTGCAGTATGGTGTTGATACTGTTAGCATTGGCCATGTAATGTGAAGAGAGTTTGGGTACCTGCTGAAGTCCCGTGGAGGTTTCCATGGTACCGGGCAGTACATTTAGAAACAAAATGCATGGCAGATTCTGTCTGCAGGCAGGTATCCTGGTCGTTTCTGAGGATGCTCATGAGACCCTAGTCCAGTGACCGCCCATGCAGTCCCAAGAGGCATGCTTGTGGCAAGACCTGCTCTGGACTCGATGTACCCTGACAGTGAGCCTCCTGGCTCCACCCGTAGCACGACAGGCGTCTCTCCCATTAGCATCCAGGAAGGACTTGGATGCCCTGTGCCGAAACCCTTCCCAGTCTAGGATGTGTCCTCACTCATCCCTTGCATGCTTCCCTCCCGAGCACATTGTGTGGCTGAGGGAAGTAGCCATGGTGTCTAGTGTGGAGAGAACGCAGGGTGGCTTTCCCTTGTGTACTTATGCAGACTGCGCGACTGTAATCTACCAGTGGCCGAAGCAGACGCGGAAGCTGTGACAGACACTCTTGTGCTTTCTTCTGTGTTCCTGAGTGGCATTGGCCTTATCCTCTGCTCCCTGCAGCCTCTTGAGTGGTGGGCCAAAGAAGAAAGAGAGGCTGGGGCATACACTGCCAGCCCAGGTCTTGCGCCATCTGATCTTTTGCCTTTTACTTTGATCAAGATTTCCTTTATAGTCCACATCTCTAGTTACTTTTCTGTTTCTTTGAAAAGACACTATGACCTAGGCAACTTACAAAGGGAACTCATTACAGGGTTCACAGTTGCAGACGGCTGCCGTCTGTGATCATCATGGTGAAGAGCATGGTGGCAGGCAGCCAGGCAGGCATGGCACTGGAGCAGCAGCTGAATGCTTACCCTTGATCCTCAAGAAGGAAGGAGGGAGAGAGGGGAAGAGGGGAAATGAGAGGAGGAGAGAGGGAGGAATGGGGGAGGGGAAGGCTTACACTAACTGGCATGGCCTTTTGGAGCCTCAAAGCCTGCCTGCCCACCTTCTTCAACAAGCCATACCTCCTAATCCTTACTGGGGAATGAGCATTCAGACCTGAGACAGTGAAGGACGTTCTCATCCCATGACCTAGGGAGTCTGACAGGTGAGCTTTGAGAGGCCTGCAGCATGAGTCCCTGGCTCTCCTGGAGAGAGCCTCACTTCTTGTGTCCTAGCCACAGTTTCTGGGGAAGTTGGACACCTGTCAGCTCCTCCAACACAGTTCTCCATGCTGTTTCTGTGTAACTGCTTGTGTTATGTGGGCCAGGATGATACAGGCTGCAGTTTCAGGAGGCATCAGGAGCCCAGCATGGTGAGTGAGGGAGTTAGCCTCACCCCGGGGAAGCCCAGCATGGAGAGTGACTTAGAAAGTCCGTCAAGGAGAAGCCTCGAGTGATAGTGCTGGTGGCTGGGTGTGTTAGGTGATGGGTAGGCAGCATTTCCCATTACCTAGCTCAGAATTGTCATACCCAGGAAGAGTCATTTGTATACGAGGAAGCAGGGAGGCTGGCTGGGTGTCTAGCTATATAGACAGTAAGCTGCTTAGCCAGGGCTGAGTACAGCTCTGCCTGAGTCCACATAACTAGTGCCTGACTGCACAGTGCAGAGGGTTGTGGTCGTGGGTGTGGGCAGCTGCGTTCCTGAACACTGCTCTTTTGACATGGATTCTCTGGACCCACTTTTGTCTGGTAAATCTTTTTTTAAATGTTATTTTCCTTATTTAAAATAATTTATTTTTATTTTATGTACATTGATTTTTTTTTTTTTCTTTTTGCCTGCTTGTATGTCTGTGTGAGGGTGTCAGATTCCCTTGAACCAGAGTTACAGACAATTGTGATGGGTAGTGGGAATTGAACCCAGGTCCTCTGGAAGGGCAGCCAGTGCTGTAATCTCTAAGCTGCATCTCTCAGCCCTTTATCTGGTCAAACTTTAACATGTCGCTTCCAAACCTAGTAGAATCTTGAGTTAGGAATACTGTAGTAAAACTATTTGCTTTAAAAGGTAGATATTAAAGCATATTTGTCTGTCAGTTAAGTGGGTTCTAGATGTCAAGAGGGTATTAAAGGCAAGTGTAAATCAAAATATTGTCTCAGTTTCTTTTCCTGTTTTTGTGGTAAAACACCTGACAAAAGCCTCTTAAGGAAGAGCTTATTTTGGCTCCCAGTGTCCGGTTATAGCCCATCATGGTGGGGAAATCAGAAAGCGGAGGTAGAAACAGCTAGTCATGCTGAGTTCTCAGTCAGGAGAGAGTAATGAATGCCTGCTTATCTCATTTTTCCTTCATGTACAGCCTAGGAGTACAACTCAGGGAATGGTACCACCCACAGTGGGCAGGTCTTCCCACTTCCTTAGCCTAGTCAGGATAATCACCCTTTGTTAAGCCAGAAGTATCTCATGTGATACTACATTTGTCTTGGTGACAATTGAGATTAGCCCTCACACAGTTCAGTCAGTAATGTCAGAATGGGTTCCTGTTGTCCCCCTAGAATTGCAGAGCCAGTGGAGCCTTTGCAGCTGCTTATTTCGCCACCACTTTCTTGCTCATAGAGCACACAGACTGCCTGTCAGACACTAAATTGTGACTGGAGTCACACCTTAGCAATTCACATTTTGAAAATTCAGATAGACTGGACTGGCAGTGTAGATATTAAAGCACACTTGTCTGCCAGTTAAGTAGGCTCTAGATGTCAAGAGGTTATTAAAGGCAAGAAAATTCTGTGGAAGCATGAGCCCCTGAGTTTGGATCCCTAACGTCCCTGAGGGAGCCAGGTGAGTGCCAGGGAGGTGAGACAGCAGCTCCCCAGAGCTTACTAATGAGCTGCTCTCTCTGGCTGAGCCTGTGAGTTCCAGGTTCCTTCCCGATCTCAGAACCTAAAATGGAAAGCGATTGAGGAAAACTCACATATGTGCACACATACACACCCACACAAACACACAAAAGACGGAACTCCATGGAAGTGTGTGGAGGGGTGGTGTATAGGATAGATGTGCCATTTCACTTGCCCTTGGACGTAAACTAGGCTTGTATTGTGAACATCCGGGTTTAGTTTACCTTTGGAGGATCTTAAGGCAATGACCTAATGCTGTGTGTTCTTATATGCCAGTCAGTTATTTTATACATGTTTCAACTTTTTTACAGTGCTGAGGATGGTGTCGAGGGCCTCACACAGGCTAGGAGGCATTCTTGTCCCTGGGCTACATACAACTCCAGCCCTGTAGATGAGTTATTTTTAAGGGACACACAGAACATCTCAAGTCTGAGATGCCAAGTGTTCCTTTAACTGCCTCCCGTGAAACCAGCGCCTGCGTCTGCACAGTGTGGGAGTTGGTTTCTTTCAAGGCGGAAGGTCTTAGGGACGTTTGTGTGGCTGCCGAGGGTGCCCGCCCTCCTGGGTGGCACTGTTGTATGACTGGACAGCTCTGTATCTCGTGACTCAAAGCCAGCCATGCCGACTGGGGTTTTTCCTTTGGCCTTCTTCAGCACTGTGGGTCACAAAGTCTGCATCTCCTTGAACACTGCTATATTCTGGGTTCCCAGGCGTGGTGTGATGGAGCTGTGTCCACTGGGGTGAGGCCCATGGGCTCCTGCAGCAGCCAGCATGTGCCTGAGGCGCAGAGAGGAGGAGAGGTGAGGCTAGTGACTGGCAGGCTCAGGCCAGGTAGGGTGATGAGGCTACCTAGGTCAAAAAGCACAGAAACCCCCTGGGCGAGGGCAAGGGGTTGGTGGCACTGTTGTAGGCAGGTGAGCGGGTATGTGGCTCTGTGTTCTTGTGCAGACACCAGTGTATCTTACCTGTCTTCTGGGGAGTGTCGAAGACTCAGTAGGTGTCTGCAAGTAGTGTGTGGTACTGGTCAGTAGTTGGAGTGGAGCAGTGTGGTGAGCTTGCTTCTGTGGGGCCGTGGGTAGCTTGGTGGCATTCCCTTGGGAAGCCTTGTTGTGCATCTGCACAGCTGTTTTCAGGCTGTGGCTGAGGAAGGCGCAGTGTCCTGGGGTCTCTCGCAGTGCTCTTCGTTTGCTCTTCCCCGTGGGAGGATGTTAGGTTTCGAGGGTGGGTCCTGCTCACGTCTCCTCCCTGAGTGGCAGCATTGTCATTGAGCTTCCCTTACACATCCTGGGACGATCCTTTTCTCTTCGGACCTGAGGCTGCTGGTGGCTGCTCTCTTGATCTGTTGCTTTTTGAGAACTGTGTCTGGTTTACGTGACTGTCTCTGGAGTGGTGTCTGCAGTCAGTGTGCTTCTGTCCCCAGGCCTTTGACACTTGGGTTCAGTGAGTGTGTCATAGCAGGACATTGTCAATTTGGGTGCACCATCTAGATTTCCCCACAAAGGAATGAACTCCCTGCATGATCCCTCCCCTCCTGGCTGTCTCCCAGCTGTCTCCATGAATAAGTCCATTCAGGAGGAAGCCGGAGTTGGGCATCCGCGGAGACAGAGCCTGTGGTGTTTCATCTTGGGGCTGAGTGTGTAAGCTGCTTGTGACGCTTCATCTACTTAGGGCTCCTTAGCGTTTACAGAGACAGCACTGAGCTGAAGCGCAGTCAGACAGTGCATGCGAAGTTCAGCTCAAGTGTTTAAACTCAAATCATCAGAATCATGGTCAGAAAGTGAAGTGTTGTCATCTAGACACCCCTTGCAGTCTGATGAGTTACAAGGTATGTGTGGCTTTGCGAGGCAGCAAGTACATGCATTCAGGAAGTGCTCAGAAGGCACACACTGTGTGGCCCAGTTAAAACAGCCCTGGCTGTCTAAAGAGTGGGATGGAAAGGCTGGGAAGGGATTTCCCTCTCTGGTGGGGGTCCCTGTATGTAGATCTGTGATTTCCACCCTTTAGGCTGGAGCTGCCCTGTGGGGTTAGTGACAGAGGGACCCACTGTCACTTTTTGGCTCTGTAGTTCACCAGGTGTTGAACATGGAAGGAGCTAACTGCTTTGAAAAGGAAACTGTGTGTATGGGAGTGGGTTGGGGAGGTGTCCTGGGTCTTAATTTCAGGGACTTGGGCTACCAGGGGCTATGTTCCTATTTCTTGCTCCCAGCTACCCCCTTGACAATCCCCCCCCCCCATTTATTTGGAAACAGCATATCTATTTGCCTATTGCTACTCATGTTGGCTTTGAACTTGCCTTAGAGGTAGGGCAATCCTTAAATTTGTAATAATCCTGATGTAGTCTCCTAAGTGGCTGAGATGACAGGTGTGTGCCCAGGCCCAAGTAAAGGACATGTTTTCCAGGGATTAAAGAGTACTGTACCCTGAGTTAGCTGCTGGGTGCCCAGACAGGGGTCAGTGCTGTGGCTCTTGGCCTTTAGGAAATCCATCTCTTCTGCTCTGCCTGGTCAGGTGCCTATGGTGTTGGCAGGTTCTGGTGGGAAGATTTTGTTTAAATTCACCTGTTGCGAACTGTGTTTGTCTGGAAATTTTAGGAGTTAGTAGTGTTTGCTAAATTTGTTTTACTAACTTTTAAAATTTGAGTTAGTTTATACTTGCTCTGCTATCCTTGAGAAGAATAAATGTCTAAAGATTTTTTGCTTTCATAGGCCTTTTATCTTCAGTGCATGTTGTGTGGGGGATGATCCAGGACATCACACTGTCTGATGAAAGGCTCTGTTTCCCACACATTTATTTCAGTGTTTCAGATCCAGTCAAGGATAAAGTTCATGCATTACATTGGGATATGTCTTACATGCAGGTTAAGTGTCCATCACCTCAGTGCTTGGAACCAGAACTTGGTCAGATTCTGGAGTTTGGGGGATATTTGCATAGACGTCACTGGTTTGAACATTCCTAAACTCAACTCTGAAATGGTCCAAAGTGTAACCCTCGCAGCATCATGGTAGTCTCAGAAAGTGTCATACTCTTGACCACTCTGGGTTTGGGCTGTTGGCTGTGTACAAGAATGAGTAGGTTTTATCTAGTTCAGTGAGCTTCAGGAAGTCTGTTGACCCAGGTAGCCTTGTGCCCAAGTTAGACTTCAGAGCCAGTCTGTCCCCACTCTCTTCTGCCTGTCATCGTAGGTTAGTTTTCTGCTCTTAGACTACTTGGGTGATTTTTGTGCATGGTACTTGGTGGTGGCTTTTTCTGCACCATACAGCTTTTAGAGACACATCTACCCATAGGTGCTTTGAGATTGTCTACAGTCTGTCCTTTGTAATTTAAGTTGATCTTGCGTTGCTTGTTCAAGGATGGAATGCGCTTTCACAAAATCTAGGCATGCCTGTTGGCAGTAAGACAGAAGTCAGACCTCTGGCCTTCATAATTGGTCACCCAGGGTTAGTGGTATAGCCAGTGTCAGATGCCTCTTGCCGTGTGAGTGACAGTCCATTCCTCACCGCAGGTGCTACAGAACATCCTGGAAACAGAGCATGAGTATTCGAAGGAGCTGCAGTCTGTGCTGTCCACCTACCTGCGGCCACTGCAGACCAGCGAGAAGTAAGTTGGCCAGAACGTGTGTGCACTGACTGCCTGCTGGCTGGTCCCCTCAGTCTGTGTTTGCAGAGGGAGGAGGGTGAGGGTGGGGTCAGAGTGCCCGCTTGCTGCAGCACAGTATTGTGTTCATCAAACCAGGGCCCTCAGTAACGCTTTGCGGTAGGAAGTCAGGATTGAAGTCAGACCGCTGACAGTCTTCTACTTTGGTTTTTCTTGGCCTTAGGTTGAGTTCAACAAACACTTCATATTTAATGGGAAATCTGGAGGAGATATCTTCCTTCCAGCAAGTGCTTGTACAGTCCCTGGAAGAATGTACGAAGTAAGTAAACGGCTGACAGCTTATAGGCGTTTAGTTGGTACAGAAAGCATCAAGTTTAACATAATTTTAGAATTAACAGTACTGAAGATAAAAGCTAGTTCTTTTTTCTTTAGGTAGTTTTGTAGTAGAAGCTGTGAATTAGGCTGGCTGGGTTTTATGGCACGGTTTTTAGCTTGGGAAAAGCTTGAGGAGAGCAAGAGTTTAGCTGATGATGGAAGAGGGCACAGCATGGCTGGTCAGCGGACAGAGGTGACCGGCTGACCACCCGACAGGCCGGCCGGTGGCTGAACCGTTTACATATCGTGCGCTGTGGAGGGTGGCTTTTTCCAGTGTGGTCTAGTTTTGTGTTACTCTGGCCTGCAAATAGCCATGTATGGGTAGCGTGCTTTGGCCTTGTAGAAGTAACCACAGGGTTACTTTTCATATAAGCCCTTTATTTACTGAGTTCCTAACATGTGCCAGGCAGTAATCTCAATGTTTAGGTTTATTAATTCATTAACTCCCTTAGAGGATTACCTAGAAGAGAGGTGTGATTTGAGATAAAATTTGGGACAAAGAGTAGTGGACTAGAATGCAAAGCCAGTGGCCTGGCTCCCTCCCCACAGTGGAAAGTGTCCATTGATTCTGAGATGACGCACCCTGCCTCCTCCCAGTCTCTAGAGCTGCTTCTAACTCAGTTTTGGTGGTTGAGTGTTCTCAGAATGTGTTTGGCCGTATGGAAGCTTTCCGCTAACACATTTCAGTTGACAGGATGCCTTCCTTAGGACTCATTATATTCCTGCTAGATGACATGAAGAGTTTTCCCGTTCAATATCAGCGACACTGATATGGGGATGTTAACGGTGGCTTACTAATTTGCTTTTATAAAAAGATGAATTCTGGGGCCAGAGAGGTGACTGGGTGGGTAAAGCTGCTTGCCACCGAGTCAGCGGACTTGAGTTCTGGGGTCTCTTATGGTGAGCTGCTGCTGCTTCTCTCTTTCTTTCTCCCTTCCTTCCTTCCTTCCTTCCTTCCTTCCTTCCTTCCTTCCTTCCTTCCTTCCTTCCTTCCTTCCTTTCTTTCTTTCTTTCTTTCTTTCTTTCTGTAAAAGTCTTTGTCAGTCTTCTTAGCCTACTGTCTTAATTAGGGTTACTATTGTTGTGATGAAATACTGTGGCCAAAAGTACCTTGGGAAGGAGAAAGGGTTTATTTGGCTTACATTTCCTGATTCATAGTCCACTGGACAAAGTCAAGACAGGAATTCAGATCAGGTGGGAACCTGGAGGCAGGAGCTGATGCAGAGGCCATGGAGGGTGCTGCTTGCTGGCATGTCCATCCTGCTGTTTTATAAAACTCTGTAGAACTCAGGACCACCAGCCCAGGGGTGAGACCACTCACAACTGATCACTAATTGAGAAGGTACCCTACAGGCCACTCTCCAGCCCCGTCCTAAAGAGGATTTTGTTGGCCGAGCAAGGCTCTCCCCTCCCAGATGTGTTAAGCTGACCTACAACTGGCCAACACAGCCGCTTGGAGCTGAGATACCACACCGCAGATGCTCCAGCAGCACTGATGAAGAGTTGTGGCATCAGCAGCTTTGGTCCTATTTTTTCTGGGTTAGAGTCCCCAGAGGACAGGAAGTCCTCTTTGCTCTTAGTGTGCTAGGAACTACTGCACACAGGAAGGGGGGTGTCCTCTCCGCCCCTGTCTGTAGCATGGTGTCCTACCCCAGGCCCATACTTGTGGGAGATAGGCAGAGCACGGCAGGCTCTGACCCCACTGTGTCCAGTTGACTGACATGCCAAGCCTCACCACTGCTGTTTACTCTGCATCTCCACAGTGGGCTCTAGTTGGCTTAAACTTTAGAATCCTGGGACCTGCTGTGCTGCTGCTGCCGGGAGGTGGGAAGAGCTGCTTCCTTGACCTGCAGTGAGAGGAGTCTTTACTACTTACTCTTGTGCCACTCTCATTACTACATGGGTAGGAAGCTTCCAGAGACAGCCGTGTGTGTTACCCTCCTCTAGCCATGTTTGTTACCTTCAGTTAGACAGCCATGCTTAGTATCTTCTAACTTTGTCTCCAGCATTTGAGGCTTCAAGACATATTTCTTTCACCACACAGAGAGCATGGATTTGGCTGGGTTGGTCAGTCACTGTGGCATGTCAGACCTAGCCATCTGGACACTGCGGAAGGTTAGCCTGTCAGCCTGTAGGGTTGGCAGGATCAGAAGGGTGTGGCGATCACGCTGAGAAGATCACAGAGCACCCGCCACTCGCTGCTTTCTTCCTGTCTGATGTGTCTGTCCTACCCAAGGTCTCCTGAAGCCCAACAGAGAGTCGGTGGCTGCTTCCTGAGCCTGATGCCGCAGATGAGGACCCTGTACCTCGCTTACTGTGCCAACCACCCGTCTGCTGTGAGCGTCCTCACAGAGCACAGGTTTGTTGCTGAGCCATCTGGCCAGAAGGGAAGGAGGATTGCTAGACTTTGCTGGCTGCTAGACTGGCTTTAGGTTAAATGAGAGACCATGTGTCACAGGTTGTGGCATAGAGCAGGACACCCAACATCTTTCCCTGGCTTCTTCATGTGTGCCCACAGCAGACATGTATTTACATATATTATCACACATACACGCACACACTTGCACATACTCACACGCACCAATACAAGCAAAAACAAAAGAGCAGAACAAAAGCAGACCCTTTGGAACTCTCCTTAGTCTGAGGCCTTTCCTTGGTGGAGAGCCTGGAGGGAGCTGGCAAACTGCTGTAGGTGTCACTGCAAGCCATGCTCAGGTTCAGAGAGTGCGGCCGGTGAGAGAGAAACATTGTACACCACTTGTCCACCGTTAGCTTGAGCCTCTGAACCTGAAACAAACATCAGTGTGCACGGTCGCACTTGCTGCGTGTGCTGCCAGCCATTTCTGTTGAGTTGGGAAAAAGATTGCAGGTTGTTTGAGGTATTTTGGGGAGACCCTCGTGATAAATGCTGGAAATCGAGAGCTGGCATTGTGCCAGGTGACTGAGACATGTGAAGTCAGCTCAGGAATGGTTTCGGATGCTGAAAGAGGCACAGCATTCTTTATTAACACACCAATTTTATTATTGGAAGAAATTATATGGTTTCATTTATAAACAGCAGTTCAGTATTATTCGAAAGCTATTAATGGAAAAGTATTTATCAGCATCAAGATACTTGTCATTGTGCTTTTTATTTAAATACCTTAGTATATTCTTAACTGAACATTTTGATGTACAACTACTGAAACACAAATAAATACCTTGGATGAGGCTACCTTGCCTGCCTGCCTAGAAATGTTGCGGATGCCTGGAGTCTGGAGTGGCCAGTTGGCTGTTCATAGGGTTGGGATGGCATTAGGACCATGCAGGGCAGACACAGTAAGGGTTCATTATTTTGTTTTCTGACCTTGGTAAGAAGTGAGTGGCCCCAGACATTTCCTGCTCCTTGGTGTACTCAGGTTTACAAGGATCTCTGTAGTCCTCACCTGTCAGACTCCTACAGTTCTGGGTGGAGGTAGTAGCGTTGGACCACTGTTCAGGGATGGGCTGAGAGGGCTTCACAGTCAGAGGGGAAGTAGAAACCAACACCTTGGCAGACTGTGGTCCTTCTTTCTGCCTGAGAGTTGGGGCTGGGTCAGCCTCTCCCTCTCTTTAGCATGAAGCTTGCATGCAACTACACTTCAGATTAACTCATTGAGCTTAAAAGTTAGGAAATTTCACAAAACCAAAACACAGATACTGTGTTTATGTCTCTAAATACTCTTTAGGTATTGTTGATGTAATGAAGACGGAGGTAAAGAGCAAGTGATATGCCTGTTCCATCCCTGCCCCAACACACACACACACACACACACCACACACACACCCCGCTCTGGAGAGTGTGCCTGGTCCTAAGGGTGGAGTGAGACGGCAGAAATGAGCAGGGTTGCACAGTTCCTGGGCGAGCCTAACTTCCTCTCTGTGGGAAGGCAGCCATCTGAGGCTGCAGAGCTGAGGGAATGCCTGTATACAGTGCTGTCACCTCCACTCGTGCTATTACCTCAGTGACTATTTGAGTCCTGTCTGAAAGGCAACACATCTCAAAATAACCAGGGGGAGGACGCAGCATGAGTATTTCATGGGAGTGTCCCGGGTTGCCTGCTAACGTGGCATGGTTAAAGGTGGAGTGAGGAATTAGAACCTGCTCTGAAAGCCTGGAGCAACTTGATGTGGGATCCTGAGCAAAAGAGGAACATCTTGTCTGAGCCAGCAGATACAGCAGGATGTGGTGCTTGTGTGCCCTTCTGAGGTCCCTGAGCTGCGAGGTTTCCCCCTCAGCCTCCATAGATCCCATCCTCTCTGAGGCGTAAGTTGGTGATTTGAGCCGTTGAGTTCTCTGTGCCTGACCTTTCCTTCAGCAGCTTCCTCTACTGAGATGCTAGGCTGTCCGTCTTGTCGCTTTCTGTAGCTCTGATGCCCATTCAGCTGCCACACCATGCCTGCTCAGCAGATTCTGCTTGATGCCTGAGTTATAGAGTTTCTAAGTAAGGTTGTTTATTCCAAGTCCGAAAGCTTTGCATTTGCAAGCTGGGTATAGTGTATTGGTGGGAAGTTTTGCCTAGAAAATGCAAGCCCCCGGGGTCAGTTATTGTTCTGCATTCTTAGGTGTCAGAAGTGCTGTGCGCCTGGGGTGGATTTCCCTATGTGGATATAGTCACCAGTTACCATTTGGTAGGAGTCTGGCCCACGGCACCTTTCCTTTCTGTACTGATAGTAGTCATGGCCCTAGAGGCCACTTGTATGGAGTTTTATAAGTTATTCTGTAAGAACATATTTTCCACTAGTTTGTTCCTTTTGCTTTCCGGGGCACCAGAAGAACACTGTGTGCAGACCCAGGCCTTGTTCTTAGGATTTCTGAGCATGGGGTACTGTGCATTCCCCGCAGTGAGTAGGTTGTGATGTTTCAGTAAACCTGGAATACCGTATGACTGGACCCATTTCCTGTCGTGTGGTTCCCTTGAAAGGGAAAAGCCTCTGTATAGGGGTTTGTGGGCTGTGCCCATCAGCTGCTCATTTTCAGAGGGAGTTGGTAAGTGTGGATTTTCTCTGTCACCCCATGGTGCTTTAGGATGAGTGGATGGGTGAGAGATGCTCTTAGCCGGACCAGAATCTGAAACAAAACCCAAGTGTGAGCTGTGAGAAAGAGGTCCTCAGTCAAGGGTTCGAGAGAAATGGAGGATGCTGGGAAATGGTTACCTTTTGAAACTTGTCCTGAAAAACATCAGCTGATATAGTGAAGATGGCTGTGAAAAGGGAGTTGAAGTTGAGGGCTTATGAATGCTCTAAATGCCGGGCGTGCTTGTACCACCGCTCTGTAGTGTGATGCTGTGCCGTGTCTCCCTCCTGTCAGCCTGTGTGTCTGCCCTGCTGTACTGTGCTACTCTGCTCTGTGTAGACCACTGCTACTGCTAGAGAGTGTGGTCAGTTCAGCAGCGCTCAGACGTGCCCCTCATGGTAGGGCATGGGAAGCCTCAGTACTGCAGCTGAGAGTGGGTAAAGGTCTCCATGAAGCCAGCCCAGGTAAAGACGTGCCTGGGGGGAGAGAGATTTTTGGATACTTTTCATGTTGTATGGATAACCAGCACATCTGGGAGTGTAAAGCTGTAGCCAGTACAGTAGGCCATTTGTTTTAGAAGAAATGGCTGTAAAACAGAGCTCTGGCCTGGTTCCTAACTAGAGCCTCCTCTCTTCCCTCCTTGCCTCTGCTGCCCAGTGAGGACCTGGGAGAGTTCATGGAAACCAAAGGTGCCAGCAGCCCTGGGATCCTGGTTTTGACCACCGGCCTGAGCAAGCCCTTCATGCGCCTGGACAAGTACCCCACCCTGCTGAAGGAGCTGGAGAGACACATGGAGGTGCAGTTGCTCCCTGATCTGAGGCCTCAGGCCATCCTTGTCAGACTCCTTATGTCTGTGAAACAACCCTAGAGCTTGTCCAGAGTTTTATAACGTAGTGATTTTCAGGGAGACTCTTCCTCCAGCCCTAGGAGAAAGATCTGTTCTTTTTTCTTTCTTGTGTGCCCATCTACCCACCAAGGGCTCCAGAAAGCTGCAGAGCATAGTTTTCAAGTAGAGTTGGTTATCCTCTCAGCACTGAGTTACAGGACTGAGTGCCGAGTGATAATGGAGACATCTATTGTATGTGGATTAATCTACTGTTTGTGGATTAAACAGCGTGCAGGTGTGACAGGACTCTGGCTCTGCTGATGCTTAGGCTTGGGTGTGTCTGTGGACCGTCTTCACAACGGCTCAGCTCTGTCCGCCTTGGAGGGCAGAATCATCAAGCACTCATGTGGCCATGTTCTCATGAGTCTTTATTTACCAAAAATGTGGCTTGCTGACCCTTCTTGGCAGTTTTGTTCTAAATTAGTTTTCCTCAAGTCTTTTGGCACCATAATCCTTTAAAAGATAAGCAGACCTCATGCTGAGAAGCTAATGGCTGAACAGTATCAAAATGTCTCCAGGTTGTTTTCGATTTGAGAATTAATCCTGTCTTTCTTTTTCCAAAGGATTATCTTCTGATAGACAAGATATTCTAAAAAATATATGACTGCCTGTCAAAACCTTTCAGTAAGTGGTTCAGTATATGGCACTTTGTCTGGACATTCTCATCACAAATGCATTGTTAGGTTAGCACCCACTTTCGCGCGAAAGACTGGGGACCCACGGTAACACGTGGACTTGTGGTTACATGCACTGTTTAATGAGTTGGAGTAAAGGACGTGCAGAGCATGTTCCCGGGCGGGTTCTTCAGTGAACATCAGGGACACACTCCTTCCCTCCTTCAGGCCTCTCTGCTTGCAGGTACTGATGGAGCAGAGGTGGCCTCGCTCCCACCGTACGTTGCGAGTCCTGTACACTAACTGAACTAGCCTGTGAAACATGAGGTGCCAGTATGCAGGAGAATCCTGTTGCGTCCATTGGCTCTGACTTTATTTCCTCCATTATAATGAAGCAGACTGCAGCAGGTACAGATGCGCAGTAACAGCGCTGAGGTACGCAGAAGGCAGGGTGGTGCTGACATTGTGTTCCGTCCGCACAGGCAGTGTCAGAAGTACGAAAAAGGAAGGGAGCTGGGAGCCGCAGATTCCTCACGGAGCCCATCCGGAGTCTGGGGAGAGGGGATGACATATAGACGCGGGGGCAGTGTCACCTAATGTCCCAAGTCCACTCCATTCAGTGTGCAGGAAGTGAGGTACAGTGGCCTGCCCATCACAACCTACTAGAGATTGGGTAATCCAGGTCTCCCCTCTGGGTCATCCACGTGGTTTATTGTTTTGGGCTGGTTCAGTGGAGACGGAGTCTGTAGGATCTCTCTAGACACATGTGTTGTCCTCTTGGCGTATCCACATGACAAACATAATGGCAGTTTAGTGACGCTGTGGTTCTGGCGGTAGAATAAGGTTTCTAGAATGAGCCATGGATCATAGATGAATCTGAAACGAGGCGTGATGTATCCCCAAGGGCCAGTGAGAGGGGTCCCTCCGTGAATTGGTCTGTTATTGTGCTCGAGAAGAACACTGGGGCAATATGAGCCTGGTCGTTGTACTGCTAGGGGCTTCTCTGGTTGATAGTCTCTTTCCGATTGGTATCAAGCTTGCCTGACTTATGGGTGTGGTTCTGGTTGGTTGTGTTACGTAATCACATGAAAATTTTTATGTCATACGCGTTTTATTGTACGAAGGTTGCGATGCAGTATGCATCCAATCGATAAAGCACCAGTGGTGAAAGTTGCGCGACTGTTCTAAGGTCTCCCTAGAACTGGAGTTTACTGTACCAAGTTACGGTAACGACCCTGCCTTTGCTCTATATTGTGAAGTTCTTGATTACGGGCTCGCTGGTGAATATGGGATACGAGAGCGGGTTCCTTCGGTTAGACATAATGAAGACCAGTGTCCTAGTTCAACCCGGAGCCCACTGTGTCCTAGCTCCCTGAAGTCTTGATAGGTTTATTGTTGGAGCGTCCGTCGGTATTTAGAGTAAGTAGGATCTAACATTTCCCAATAGTGCTAGATGACTTACATTAAACACAGTGGTACAAGTTCGAAGTGTCACTCCACAAGAGCTGTATCATTCCACCCTCGCACTAAGAACCTTGGTTCTGTCTGTGACACTCCACAGCTCTCAAGGTGTGCTCTCTCAAGTTCCTTGAATTACTGAGAACGGTTATTGGCATGGAGGTTTCATGACAGGCCCCCCTCTATAGGTTTACACACCTTTTCCCCTGGTCGCCAGCTTGGCTGGATGCCTTCTTGGATGTGGCTAGTCGGGTGTTCTGTGAAAACTGGCGTTGGTGTGAGCTCGCTCAATCTCAGCACCATATTCCTGAAGGGCAGTGCTCACTGGTGACTCACGCCTGTCTTCTGCCCTCAGAGTCTCTGCGCTCTGTCTCTTAGATGTGTGTGTTCTCTTTGGCTTTTGTTACTTTGAAATGGTACTTAAAAATCAAATGATTTTTAATGTACAAGAAATATTTTTATGTAAGCTTTTCCAGAAAGGTTTATCAGATAGATGACAGTAACATTTACTTAACATTTTGTCCTACTTTTCTTGTATCTTGAAGATCCACTGTCCCTATCCCTCGTTAACATTTTCTAAGTTCCCTTTTCTGGGCCATACGCAGACAGTTACCAAGTAGTCTTCAAGATAGTCCACACAGGGATGGAGAGAGGCTCAGTGGTTATGAACGTGGGTGTTCTTCCCTAGGCCCTGGGCTTGATTCTCAGCGCACACATGGCAGCTCACAGCCTTTTGTAACTCTACTTCCAGGGCGTCCACACCTTCTTGTGGTACAGACATACATGCAGGAAGACAGTCACACATATAAGCAATACAAAGAAATATACCTTGCAACCCAATCCTCCTCCTCCCTCCCTCCTATTTTGTTTTCTTTTCTCTTTTCTTTTTCTTTCTATCTCTCTCCTCCCCCCCTTTCTTCTCTCTCTCTCTTTCCACAGGGTCTCTGTTACATAGCCCTTACTGTCTTAGGACTCAATATATAGACCATTGGCCTGGAATACACAGAGATTTGCCTGCTGCTGCCTCTGCCTCCCAAGTTTTGGGATTAAAGGCTTGTGCCATCACACCTAGCTAAATAAATCTTCTTTAAAAAAGTCTGACAAAGAGCTTGCAAGCTCAGGTCTCTTGAGTCATTTAATTACTTTGTGTTTTGAAAATCTAGTGGTTTGTGGTTATTCTTTCTGGTTATAGTTCTCTGACTGTGCTAGTGTTTAATGTGGACTTGGTTATATTCTGGTGGCATTTAGTATTGCCCATATAGTTTGGTAGAAATCTCAAGTACTAAATAGGGTCTGAAGTCCCATGGGGTTTTGTATAAAGATTTGTGCACACATTTGTGAACAGATTCTTTTTATTACTAGGAGAAGAATGAGAGATACCTCCTGCTCTTCCCAAACCTTCTGCTCATGTTGTCTGCAAGTCCCAGGATGAGTGGTTTCATCTATCAGGTAAACACAGCTAAACTGATTGTAGTTTTGTTTGTGGTGGATGTGATCATTGTTTTCAGGATGCCTTTGAATGTATGTATTAATACTGGATTCACCTGTGTATGTGCCACGTGTGGTACTGTGTCATGGCTGTGTGTTCTTTTCTGTGTTCACTTCTGTTGCATCTTTTGATGTGACTGGAGAGAAGTGAGCAACTCATGTCTGTCACTCACTGACCACATTGTCCCCTGCAAAGCTCGTTGCTTCCTTGGGCTTTGATGCTCCGTCCTGCCTGAGGCAGGTCCCAGCTAGGTGCTGTGGGCTAAGATTTTCTGTTAGGGGTAGAACATCCCAAACTCGGGGCTGTGACCTGATCTTTTAATCTATTAGTAACTTTCCTTTAGTGTCTTAGTTTGTCACCGTTTTTTGGAGAACATTTGAGAGCTGGTGTAGGAGAGAGTGTGAGAGACTCTTCTGTTAGTCCACATACTACTCTAGAGGAAGTTACTGCTTCACCCTCACCTGGTTTTTCTCTGATGTGTGTGTTCTGTGTTGTCCTGTGTAAAAGTCCTTAGTGGAAAGTAGCAGTGGCTTGGTCTGCCCCAGGGGGGGCTATAGTCACCACCTGTGTTCCAAGGGAGCCTTTATAGATAGATGGCAGAGCAGATATGCATGGAAGATTCAGAAACCTGAGGCTTCCCTTGGTGAGGTCTTCTGGGTGGCTGAGGTGCCAGAGTGGCAGCTCCCTGTTGAGAGCTGCCTGTTTCAGGCTCCATTCCATACCCCAGAGCTTTAACCTAGGCTGGCACTTGTGCAGGGATTGTCTGCTGTTGTTGCAGCGTGTCCCTAGAGGTGCCATCTCTATCCCAGGGCCATGTTTGTGCTGATCAGTCCTGTGGGGATCGTCAGCTCCAGTGCTAGTGTCTGTAGGTGGAACACTGACGTCCAAGGCAGAAAGATCAAGATTTCTGAGGCTAGCATGGGCTACATAGCAAGAGTTGTCTTCAAAACAGAATCCCCCCTTGGCTTTGGGGATGCCAGCTCTAGCAGTGGGACTGTGGCTCCAAAGATAAGCTGCTCCAGGGAACGCACACAGAGACGGTTCTGCTCTCCGTGCAACTTCTGGGAGCTTAGCTTATCCTCAGCCATGGAGGTGTCAGGCCGTCTGCTGGGCTTTCAGCCGGGCCTCAGCTGTCTGGACTGGGTGACTTGTTTGTTGTTTGTTTGTTTGGTTTGGTTTGGTTTGTTTTTGCCTGGAGTAGGGCACAGGATAGGGAAACCGTTGTCAGTAGTTTTCCTAGTTTGCTTTGGACTGCTGTTTACACATCATAAGCAAAAGAAAACGTGTGGAGTCAGGGGTGTGACTCCCATGTCCAGGTCACAGTCCGTTTCTGGGGAAAGTGCAGGACAAGAGGACAAGCAGGAGCAGAGAAGGGGCTAGGAAGGAATGCTGCCCGAAGCAGCCTGCCCTCTGCCCTCTGCCGCCTCTGCCCACAGGTGGCACTTTGCATGGTGGGCTGGGCCTCCTGCCTCAGTCACTTATCAAACCTGCCTGGGCAGGTTTGTCTGTGGGCCCCTGGGAAGCTGGCAGGCCCTCAGTTGCAGTTTTCTCCTGCTGGTGTCTTTAGCTGTGTCAAGTGGACAAAAACTCATCAATACAAACACTGTCTCCTGCCTGCTGGTAAAACCCTGTTCTCTGCCTAAGTTGTTTCCTGGGCCCCAAACACCTATAGACTTTGTAAAGATGTGGCCTTGGGCTACCAGCTGTCAGAGTTTATGTAGCCCAGGGAAAACCGTTGCTTGCTGGATTTTACAGCTTAAATGAGCTTTGTCTCCTGTTTTTCTAAGCTGACATTTCCTGCTATGTTGTCAATCCCTCCCATTTTACAGACAGATTGACTGCCACTTGGGCACCCGTGGCATCCATCTGACACCATGGCATATTTTCTGTTTGACAGAATACTTGTCTCTCAGTGTGTGTTCTTGTCTCTGTTTCTCATCTGTTGAGCCTTTGAACTCCTAACTCTGTCTTTCCCTGTAAGGCAGTGATCACTCTGTCACATGCCTTTAAAGCAGCCACCCTGTGCACCCTGGCTGTGTCTTCTGTCTTTCACTTGTAGAATCACCCCCTGGGTCAAGACCCTGCTTTGCTTCAGTTTGGGTTCTTGATTGGGTTTGCTATCAAACAGCTGCTGCTGTGTGCAATCATTTAGTGTGTGTGCTGCCTTCTTTATTGGGAACACATTGTTTGGGGTCTTTTGTAGGGAAAGCTGCCAACAACAGGAATGACGGTCACAAAGCTGGAGGACAGTGAGAACCATAGGAATGCGTTTGAGATATCAGGTACTGCATCTGTGCCGTGCCAGCGCTGTGTTCCGGGCGAGTGAAGAGCCTTGAGCATGTTTGAGGGTGTGTGCGGTGTGGGTCCTGGGTGTGTATATGTGCTCGTGTGCACTCACTGTGTCTCTCCTCTCTAGGGAGCATGATCGAGCGGATTCTGGTGTCCTGCACACCCAGCAAGACTTGCACGAGTGGGTGGAGCACCTGCAGAAGCAGACAAAGGTCACGTCTGTGAGCAACCCCACCATCAAGCCCCACTCGGTGCCATCACACACAGTAAGGCAACATGGCTTCCGTTCGCCACTGTCACAGTAATGACTTGTGCTGGGGCTGTCGATGGATGCAGGATTCTAAACCCTCGCCTCTGCTCCTGCTCCTGTAGGTGTCATCACAGAGCAAGCTGCCCCAGACACTTTGTGTCTACTCTCCAGCTCAGTGCTGCTTAGAGCTACTTCAGAGGGTTCCCACTGACTCCAGACGCCACTAGCCCTGTCAGTGATGTTTTTCTCTGAGAATTTTAAACTCTACATATGTCATTCATAAACAGAAAACAAAAGAGAAGTGCCAAGGGTGTTGAAAAGGCATCCAACACAGCTCCGATTTCCTTTAAGAAGTGGCAGGAGAAGGGGAGGTGTTCTTCCTGAGCACAGAGTTTGAGACCCGGAACCCCCAGCACACACCTGTGCTCCCAGCACATGGGAGACAAGCAGGAGTTTGAAATTTAGGGTCATCTTTGGCTTTATGTTGAGTCTAGCCTGGGCTACTTGAGAACCTGAGTCTAAATGGAACAGAACACCGTTTATATTTCACCTGATGAGAACTCAGTGGCACTTTGATTTCTTAGAGGTATAGATTTCAAAACAGGTTAACACTGTGTGTAAACTCTGGTTTTGCTTTTGAGAAGCTGGTTTTATGTAAAGACTTAGCAGACCTTTAGAAGTGAACTTTGATGACACAGTTTGTAGATATGGATTTCCCTTCTTCTTGTGCCTTTTGGGATACTTTCTGTTGTGGAGGTCATTTTTCCCATCTATGCTGTCATGTAGAGGGTCACCATAGTTACTCATAAGTACACCTCTACCATGCGTTCGCTGTCCACTCTGTCTCACATCAGGGTCCAGTTTTCTGGTCTTGCTGTGCTGTTTTCACAGTTGGAGCTTTAGATGCCTTGCTGTATTAGCTACCACCTCAGTCCATATGGGTGTGCTCCATAATTTATCCTGACTTGAGACGGTCCTAAAGAGAAGGCTGGGAATTGGCGGTGTGGCTCAGTGGGAGAGCATTTGCCTGATGTGCAAGGTGCTGGGTTTGATCCCTGGTGCCACCAAAGTAGTAACAAATGAACCCACTTAGCTCCCGTGGGGCTGGGTTTATCCCAGGGACATGAGCTGCCTCAGAGGAGAGAGAGAGAGAGAGAGGAGAGAGAGAGAGAGAGAGAGAGAGGAGAGAGAGAGAGAGAGAGAGAGAGAGCAGGAAGCAGCTGTGCATGTGTGGGCCACCGTCTCTGTTCAGTGGGAGGCAGAGGACACCCTGCCAGAGGCAGCTGTGCAGTCCTGCTGTGGAGAAGGCAGTGTCCCTCATGTGCCAGTGTGAGAAGCTCTGCTGTTCCCAGGAATCCCTCGGCGGCAGACATAAGCTTTCTGCCTGGGACTAGTTCTGTTCGGCATCAGTTAACCTCTCATTTTAGTATCGGGCATAGCTCTTCTTTTTCCAGGAAGGAGAAACAAGCCAGCGTTTAATTATTACCAGATTACTGCTGCAAGGGATGTGGGACACAGCTTTCTCACATGTAGGTTGCTTGGTTTGAGCAAGTTTATTCTATAGTGGTAGAGTGTTTTGTAATATACCATGAGCCAGCAACTAGTGGGCGACCTGGAGCTTAGGTTCTGGTTTCAGCTCTGTGGTGCCGACTGACGTCATGAATCTTAGGTTTGTGCTCAGCCAGTGTTCAGTTCTCAGAGCTCGCAGAGGCCTTCTTTAACTGTGTGCTGTGACTGCATTGGCTACAGGAGATCCAGGAGCTCATTGGAATGTTGCTTAGTTTTTAACATTTTCATTTCATTGTCAGTGGGGTCGATTTGGGGGTTTTCTATGAATATAAACCTTGTTAATAACATCCTCCACTGACGAATCAGATCTCAAATTACTCTGCTTTTATTAAAACAAGCTGAGATTTTTAAGATAAACATATCTTTATTTTAGATATTAACATCCTCCTATAAAGGCCAATGGTTTCTACTCCTGGCTTCACACAACTCTGGTAGCTGGGTTTGCCAAGCAGGAAGAGCCATAGATGGGATAGACGAGGCTGCAGCGCCCCAAGAAAAGTTCCTCCTTCTCCCTCTGACAGGTGACAGTGTATGTCTAGGGAGCATATCCTCCTCAGTCACTGATTACAGTCGGCGACCACCTGGCAGCTTTTACAGTTTGTTTTGTTTTTGGTGACATTGTGATGCGTGTACTAGCTTCTCATACACTACAACATAGCAGCTGATACCTATGCAGAGTGTGGGTCTCCAAACTCCATGTCTGCCCAGGAACACAGTGCTGGGCTCCGGTCCCTTGGAGCCGTGTTGTTAGGCCTTCGTCTCTGTGGCCTTGCCCATCTCATGCTCTCTGCTCTTGCTTTTGTGCCTGGCAGCTTCCTTCCCATCCTCTCACTCCATCCAGCAAGCACGCGGACAGCAAGCCCGTGGCACTGACGCCTGCGTACCACACACTCCCCCACCCCTCTCACCATGGCACCCCACACCACCATCAGCTGGGGACCCCTGGAGCCTCCGAAGACCCCAAGCTTGGAGCCTGAGTTGCCTGCGGCCTGCACCTCCCTCCGGCCCTCAGCTGCTCTCTGCTACAAGGAGGTGAGGTCCTGCAGCCACTCAGACTGCCACCACAGTGAGCATGCCTTGACATCTGTGTGTGAAGTCTGCACTTCAGAAGTAAAAGTCTTGTGTTTCTGTTTATGGTGTGAAGACACACCCCACCCCATGACATCTTCAGAACCAAGAAGAGGATCTACCCTTACTCTGTGTCATCCCCTTCTGCTACAAGGGCCAGGCGCCACCTTTAAGCATCATGAAATGGGCGTGCACTCCTCCAGTCCTCTGCACTTTGCCCACACTTGGAGGAGTGGTGCCCAGGAGGCACTGAGCCTGAGGTGCTCCTGAACATGCAGGCTGCGAGGGCCTCACCTTACTGCATGTCATTCTGCTGTGCCTAAGCTCTGTCCCGGAGTCCTGAGGCAGCTGGAAGTAAAGAGCAG
Organism: Mastomys natalensis; assembly: GCA_021653895.1. Classification (NCBI taxonomy): domain Eukaryota; kingdom Metazoa; phylum Chordata; class Mammalia; order Rodentia; family Muridae; genus Mastomys; species Mastomys natalensis. The sequence goes on along the minus strand of JAJTUV010000579.1, from coordinate 58,633 downwards.
GTTCCCTAGTGAAACCAGTCGGTCCCTGAAGGCAGCGCCTCCTTGGGCTGAGGGCAGGGTGCAGCAACCTTCCTCAGGCCGCGCCTGCTCTTTCCTGCATGTGAGTGCAGCCACCGTGCACTCTGTCTTCACTAAGTCTCATGTGCTCACCTCACTCACCCTGCTTTCACCTGAGGAGGCTCAGCGCTGCTGCCCAGGAAGCCAGGTCAGCAGTAGGTAGAGCCTGACATGGCACTCACGCCTGAGACACACACTGAGAAAGACTGAATGGAGCAGGCTCCTTGGGGTAGGTGTGCCTGTATTTCAGGGGTCTTTTGTCAAGTCCACAGTTTGGAATGATTTCTGCTCAAGGGTCTCTATAGCACAGAAAGTTTGAAAGCCCCATGGACCATAAGAGAGCTTTCAAAAATGAAGTCCAGCATTTTGATCATATTCTTTCTCCTGTCCATCTCCTCCCAGATCCTTCCCACCTCCCTGCCACCCAACTTCATCTTCTTTCTCTCTCACTCTCTCAAACAAAAAAACAAATAAGACAGACAAAACCCAAGCATACATTTAAAAACAACACAAAATACAGAGTCCGTTTTGTGTTGGCCAACTCCTTCTGGGTGTTGGCATGGTGGCATATGCCTTTAATTCTACCGCCCCAGATGCAGAGACAGGAGGCTCTCTGTGAGTTAGCTGTGGAAGTCTGCTCTGCCCTAGAAGTGCCTTAGCGTCTGTAACAGCAGCGGTGTGGAGGCAGATGCCTGTGCCTCCTGCATCCAGCTTCTGTGTGCAAACTCCATTTTTACCTTAAAGGAAAGAGGCTGGCATCTGGGCCATCTCTACTTTGCCCAGAGCTGGGACATGGGCTTGCACAGAGTAGCCAACAAGTCCCATCCCTGAGTCTGTGCTTAGCCATGGCTCCCTGCCTGCTCCCTTTGCTTTTAACTTTGGGATTTTGTACTTGACTGAAGGAATCTTTACTTTTCTTCCCTTTGAAGTAAACTAATTTCCCTTCACTCCATCCCCAGAGTGAACAGCCGTGCCCTGGCTATGTGGAGCATGCCAGTGGGCTGCCTGCCCTTCCTTGTCTCGGCACAAGCCTTACTGCCGTGTACACTAGTAGGGTCCTTTTCACCAGAGCTGAGGCCTGTGCTGAGGGCTGGTGAAGTGTCCTCTTGGCTCTTGGCTTCTGTTTATGTTGGCGTTGGCAGAGAAACATGGAGGAGCTGGTGACAAGGGTGGCTGGCTGCTGTCGTACGGTTGGTCAGTCTGTTGCCGTGGTGTCTCCCTAGGATCTCAGTAAGAGCCCCAAGACCATGAAGAAGCTGCTGCCGAAGCGCAAGCCTGAGCGGAAGCCTTCTGACGAGGAGTTCGCTGTGCGCAAGAGTGAGTGCCCACCGGTGGGAGCATGGCCACGTTGTGGGCTGCGGCAGTGCGGGGAGAGGAGGGCCTGAACCTCCACAAGCAGGTGCCAGAGTGGATGAGCAGTCCCTGTGTCAGCTGCTCTTCCAGCCTCACTCCAGCCCACCTCTCTGAGGGGCCGTGGTTCCTGTTGCCTTTGCTGCACCCTGTGATCTGAGTTAGACCGAGACTCCTCTTGCTCACATGTGGCATGTCTGTGAGGAGAGGTAGGGCTGGGCTCAGGCCTGCCTGGTGGCCTGATTGAATAAGCATTTACCATGTACCCTCCACGTGCCGACACGATGGGGTGCTGGGACGAGACCTTCAGTGCTGGCAGACATTTAATGCTGCTTTGTGCCCAACTGTGAGACCAAGTTCATAGTACTGGTCCTTGGGTGGGTAGATGTGCCCCAGGAGACAGAGCAATGTGTAAAAGCATTTGACTTGTCCCAGCTAGGTGCCTGGGGCACTGGTGTCATTGCTGAGAGGAGGATGCTGTGTAGTAGCCTTTTGAGGGTTGACACTGATGGCAGCAGCACCCCCTTCTGGGCACAGCGGGCGTTTGTTGAGGGGCCCCCAGCTGTCTAATTGGTGCAGGGTAGGTCTGTATTAGGGAGACATAAGCCAGAGGCAGGGTCGAGTGGTACTTGGCCTGTGTTTCTGATGAGAGAGCTCTGCACCAGCTGAAAGCTGTGTGTGCTCAGAGCTCACAGGAGAGGCAGTCTAGGACCACATCTTTACCCAGAAGTCCCAGCAGTTTAGGGATGAGAGAGAGGATATGGCAGACCAAGGACAAGGGTTGAAGAGAAGTGTTATGTTCTGGATCCCCACTCAGTACCTGGTGCCAGACAGATGCTCAGCAAACCTCACCTCTCAAAAGCTTCTGTAGCTGGATAACTTGGTTATCTTGGAAGGCTAGGACATTCTATGTCCATGAGGTAGTCCACACTGATAACAGGAGAACGTCTGCAGCTGTGAGGAGAGCAGCTGGCACGGCTGTGGACACAGCGAGCCTGCACTGTGCTTCTGGCTTCATTGGCGCTCTCTGCCCTTGTGTGGTGTGTACGTGCTCACACAGGTGTGAGAAGAGCAACTGGTTACAGCAGCCAGACAGAGCACCCTGAGTGAAGGTAGCTTCTGGTAGCTTCTGCTGCCCAGAGGGAAGGAGACCTTTCCTGCAGTGTCCTGCAGCCTCTGAGGAAGCCTCGTGCTGTGGGAACTGACTTGAGGACTTGTTGCAGATGGTGAACTAGGTGCTCACAGGGCTGCAGTCCTCTGTCTTGAAGTAAACACTTGGTTTGCCTTTTAAACATTTTACTTTCTTATAATATTGCTGAGACCTGGACATGGTGGTGCATGCACTCCAAAGGCTGAGGCAGACATCTCTATAAGATAAGAGGCCAGCCTGACTACATAGCAAGTTCTAGAAATATCAATGCTACATAGTGAGACCTTGTGTGAAATAAATACATCCATAAAAGTTACCGAGGCACAATTATTTACAGCTCTGAGAGGAGCAGCCTTCCATTCTCCCATGGTTTTAGAGTAGGTGAATTAAAAAAGAAAAGAAAAATATAGCTACGTAACTTCAGACAGAACCAGAAGAGAACAATAGGAAACAAGTAGCTTTCTTCCACATGTGACTGTGTTCTGAGCACAGGGCGAAGGGGCTGGGACAGCCATTGCCTGACAGGTTCTTCTGGCCTCTACCTGGAGATGAAACCTGTACTCAGGTGGCTAGGCTACATCTCAGGCAGAGCTTTGAAGCACTTGTGTGCTTGGCATGGTAAATTTGTTACCTCAGTGTCTAAGAATCCCAGAGTCAGAGACAGTGCCCCTTTAAGGCCTGTGATCTGGTGCCTTTCCGGAAGTTTCCTGTTGTGGCTCTAAGCTCTCCTACCCACACTGAGTCAAGGCCCAGCCTGTGACACTTGGAGTGCTTAGCTGTCATGAGACTTGATGTCTTTCTGCTACTCCTGTGTCCCGTAGGCCGAGTATTTCCAGTCCTGTGCTGTCTGTCTGGTGTGTGGGTGGAGAAACTGAGGAACTTAGGACTTTCAGAGCTGTGATGCGAACCTTTGCAGTGTGCGGATTTCAAACTTAAAAGCTCTCGAATGTACCTGTTTATAACTATGTAGAGAATCTGAGTCTTAGCCCACAAGAAAGTGAAGGGTGGCGTCTGCAGTGCGCTGTAGCTCTGGGCTGTGTGCTGAGTGGTGATGGCTCGTGTGTTTCAACAGGCACAGCTGCTCTGGAAGAAGACGCTCAGATCCTGAAGGTCATCGAAGCTTACTGCACAAGTGCAAAGACGAGGCAGACCCTGAACTCAAGTGAGTGTCCCAGCTCACTCTGTGTGGGCACAGATGACAAGCAATTGCTGCTCGGACTAGCTGCTCTTGAGAGGGAGGTTTCGGGAGCTTAGCAAGTAGTGTAGCAGTGTGCCCAGTGCTGTGTTCTAGAGAGCATCCAGTGTGAGGACCAGCACCCTTCAGGAAACTTTAATTGTGTGGCTGCATGCAGAAGGCAGTGGAGGTTTCTTTATTTTTTGCTCTTTTTTGTTTTTTTGGTGTTACTGGGTCTTTTTTTTCCTTTTAAAAATTATCTAAAATTCAAATCTAGAGTCATCTTTCTATCATCTTTAAATTTTATTTTGTTTTTAATACTTGTTAATAAACAATGGTAGTTTCTTTGGTGAATGCCAGGTAGCTTGTCTTAACTCCTCACAGGCGGGGTCTGCACTGTGGTGTCATCCAGGAGCATTGCCTGACTCAGAGGCCTCTGCCCTTGACCTGCAGATGGCCCTGCAGTCCTCCCTCTGTTTCGGAGCTGGCTGGTCGGCAGAGAAACTGGTTGCTGTGGATCTTCTACCTTTTCCCCTTCTCCACCCCAGTTTTTGGAGAGATACCTCCACATTTTAACAACACCTTCAAGGTGGTGGCTCAGATCACATCTTGCCAATCCTGGACAGGAAAGGTGGGAGGGGATTTTCAGCCGATTTTGCTTTGATTAAAGAGCCTGCAGCTTAGCCAACAGATTTGGCAGGCACAGCCCCGGGTAGCGTTTAAAGGTGTAGAGGGGCCTCCTCTTCCACTTGTAGTATCTGCAGCTCTGCACTGCCTTCTGCTTATGGCGTTAATAAGGTCAGTGAGGTCTCTTTTTGTCCCTGCCACCTCTAAGGAAGAACCAGTTGTGACTGCTCAGAAGAGTGGGAGAGACATGGGGAAGGCAGCCTGGGAACCCTAGCAAGCTGTGGAATATATTTTGTGATGGTTGAAGAGTGACTCATAAATATAATTTTGATGATTAAATGTGATGTATTCTGATAGGTCATAACCATAGCCAGCAATTTCATAGATTTTAGATGTGTGGTTTTAATTAGTCACCTCACTCGAAGTGCTTAAAGGGAAATGAGAATCCCCAGCTGATAGTCCCAGGTGACCTTGGCTGCTCTGTGAATCCCGCATGTGACACAGGCTCTAATTCCCTCTGGGGAAAGGCCATGCCTAGGGTGAGCTGTGGCTGCCTGAGTAGGGCAGCCTGTAGTTTTTGCAGAGCCTTTGCTCCTTGCCTGGCCCATGCTCTGGACTCCATTCCTTCCATGCAGAAAGCACGGCCACGTGTGTCCCAGCTGGCATTGTGGGGCCTCAGAGTTTACAGCCATACATGGCTTCCTCTTAGCACTCCGAGAAACAGGATGGATGCACCGTTTGTGCTGCACAAGTGATACTGTTGATGAGGGCATTTGGAGATGGGTTCATAGTGAGCACATTTCCATAGTAAATGCCTAGCAGAACGTTTCGAGAATGCGAATATGTCCTTACCTAAAGCTTTGCTCTGTTCAGTACATGTTTGGATGCTAACAGGACTTTGCAAACTGAGCACAGTTGGCATTGTTTTCTGTCTCAAAGAAGGAATGGCCTTCACAGACTTGGAACACAGCCTACTTTGGTTGCTGAGGCTTTCCTGTGGTTTCTCCCTACAGGAGCATACAGCCTTGCATGCCCGCCTAGCTGCTGGCCGGCTCACGCTCACCTTGCTAACCACGCATGCAGTTCCTTCTGCCCCATTCCCTTGTCCCTGCTTCCTGTCAACTCCCTTTCCACCTGGTGGCGTTGCCAGTCACCTTTCTGATGGTTGAGGTTCCACATCAGGGGAGGTGACATAGGAACACACTCTGCCAGGGCTGATTGGGAGTGGGGAGCCAGGGACTACTCTGTCCCTCTGTCTACACATAGACTTTGAGACTGGGGCAGGTTGTAGACTGACACGGTAAGTTTAGGCACCTGCTGCTTGTGTGTTATCTTGGCAGATTAGTAACCAAAGGGGTGAAACAAAATAGGAGATAATCCTTAAGGCCACATAATTGATATCTTTTTACAAATTATGTCCTAAATAAATTGCCAGTAGAATTGGTTAATTGCCAAGAGTTTATAGAATCATGTTTTGGCCATGAATGAATGTGTAGACTTTTTAGCTGGGACATACAGGTAACTTCAGATGCAGCCATTTGAAGCAGGACTGTGAATTTTTGGGCTTAGAAAGAATTGGGTTTATTCTGAGGGTTGTGCTAAGTTCATTGGGAAAGGCCAGCAGTAAGTAAGGAGAAGCAGACATGTTGCCATTTTTTTAACAATATTTTCTCTTTCCCTTCTCTTCCCATCACCTTTTGCTTTTGTTCCATGTTTTGGTTGTGGCTCTCCTGTCCGTCCCTCCTCACCCCTCTGCCTGTCGCACCTGTCACTTCATCCGTCTTAGCATGGCAAGGCACTGACCTGATGCATAATCACGTCTTGGCTGATGACGACCAATCAAGTCTAGACTCCTTGGGTCGTCGCAGTAGCCTTTCTCGTTTGGAGCCCTCAGACCTCTCGGAAGACTCTGAGTATGACAGTATATGGACAGCCCATAGTTACAGAATGGGTTCTGCATCCCGTAAGAGCTGCTGCTCATATATCTCTCACCAGAACTAACGCACTGAGCCTTTCTTAACAATGCTTGTACTGCAGCCTGCTTTTCTTAGACGTTTCTTGCTGTTCCTTGTCTCTCTTATGTGATATTTTAACAACTCTGGAGCGTGTCTTGGTATTTCCCATTGTACCTAGTAGAGGCTTCATTGCCAATCTAAGAATGAATTTAAACTGCTGCCTGTTGGAGGGAGGCGGTGAGTCCAGTGAGTACCTGATGGGCTTTTCCCAATAGGGAGCGGTTTTTTTTTTACAAGCTCCATGTAGCAACTGTTTCACTTCCTTTTGGATACAGCCGTATGGACACTTTTCTATTTTATGCAGCCGCCTAGGTTTGCGTCCAAGTGCCACAACGGAGAAGACTAGCCTTACACACAGGGATCTTTTTTTTTTTTTTTTAAATGTATAATGCACTTGACCAAGTAGCTGTGGAGAGATTGAGAGGGTTGTCTGTGACCGAAGCACCGAGTCAGCTGACAGCTGCTCTGGTGACGGTGCAGGACTCCGCTTGGACTCCGTGCAGGGCCGATGCACACCAGGGTGGTGCCACTGGGTGTTGAGAGCAGAGTCTGGAGTCTGTCTCCACCCATTGCTCTGTGCCTTTTCCTGTGTGTGGCGTGGCTGTGAGGTGAGAACTCTCAACACTGCACCACACTTCCTGAGCCACAGTGCTGACAGGTACGGGGTACCATCAAGGCTGCGCACCGCAGGCATTTACAGCGGTGTGGTGAGTGCTTGGCTTGCCTGCAGCCTGGCTGCCCCACACCCACACAACGCTGTGAGAGCCGTGAGCACCTCGTGGTTTCCGTGGAGCCATTTCCCGCAGCCCTGTACTCCATGCAGTGCGGTCTGAAAGACTGTGCATGCCCAGTCCCGCAGGGTGGCCTGGGAGACCCTCCCTCAGAACCCTGGGGTTTGTGGTAAGGAGTTTGCACTGGCCCTGAGAAGAACTGAATGGCAGGCTGCATCAGTTAGAGCAGACAACCACAGCTAGCTGCTTGAGAGGCAGCATGGTCCTGCATACTGTGGTGTTGCAGTGTAACCTTAGGGTTGTGTTTTAAGTGTTTGTGGACACCTGCTTTAGAAACGGTGCCACAGTGTCCATAGGGAACAATGCTCTTTCCATCCTTTCAGGGTGTGGAGCGCTGGTGGCCATGACCTCTGACTTGAGTCCTTCTTGCCAAGCTAGTGGATACAGTGTTTGGACTCCTCTGCTCTCTCTCCTGGAGCTGGTCCTGCTCTAAAAGCATTAGAGGAGCTCGTGCACGGAGGGAGGGAGGAGGGACGGAGGCTGGCCTGGAGCTGCTGGGGCAGCACAGCTGCTCACTCTGAGGCTGTCTGTCCCCAGTGACTCTGGAGCAGCTTTGCTCCTGAATCAGAGTTTGTATTTTTATAAGAAAGTCAAGGAGCAGCCCTTTAAACTTGCACCAGTGTTAACTTCCAGTAGGAATGAGGTTGTGTTGGATTCAGCAGATAGCAAGTGGGATTTTTGAAAAACAAAACATGAAACGTCTGTATTTAGTGACAGAGATGGCTCTATTGTTGCACCCACATGGCGGTTGTCTTTGCTGACTCTGCCTTAGCATGGGTTGCCTATCCTAAGCTGTGTGGTGCAACAGTGAGGCACGGCTGCTGTACTTGGGGTTTTCTCATAACTCCGAGTGAAGCGGCACTGCCGTCTCCAGGAGCCGTCGCTGTCGGCATTGCTGAGCTGGCTCTGACAGTTTGCCCTTGCTCGTTTGTACCAGTCAGAGCCATTTGGGTGACAAGTTCTGTTGAGGCCGACGCTGTGGAACAACAGCTCAACCTTTTTGCGTTTGTTTGGAATGTCTGACATTAGTTTTGTGACCTGGTTAGAAATTTGTTAGTGCCACAGGCACAGATGGTCCTCATGTGGCAGAGGGGACACAGTGTTGGAGGGGCCATCGTTTCTACGTTTGTGGAACTGTAGTCATGCTGATAGCACATAACATTTCTGCAGCTCTGTAAAGCCCTGTGTGCAGTGAGTGTTAACGGAAGGATGCAGACTTGATGGAGAAGGTAGGTTGAAGCCATCCCGGGCCTTCCGCAGGTGACCCAGCAGTGTTCCTGCCTAACTGATCCTCGCCAGAAGTCTTTATTAAGCTACACCAACTCTGTGTTTGGCATACGATTGCCGAAACACAATAATATGTATATAGTGGTATAAGATCTGGGGGAAATTATATATTGTGCTCTTTATCTGTGAATGGGAAAAGCCATTTTAGTACAAGACTCCCATTTGAAAAATCACTTGGATGTATATCTGAATGTTGCATTGTATTGTACAGTATGCTTATTGTCTGTGGTTGCATATGGCAATGAAGTGTCTGTTTTATATTTAAAAAGACATCTGTTCTGTACAGTTGAAATAAATTTGCATTTGCTAGCCCTTGGCTTTTAATATTTGTTACCTGGGGGAGGGCATAGCATAGTTTAAAGTCAAGTGTGCCATGGCCAGTTCTCTCAAGCTGGCATCGTCCACGGGCATACGTTCTGTTTGCTGTAATGGAGGACTGGCACTTTCTTAGGTGAGGTATATTCTAAATAGTACAAGGTCGGGTCTCTCTGTGTAGTCCTGGCTGTCTGGAACTCACAGAGCTCTGCCCACGTCTTCCCTGGAAGGCGGGATGGAAGCTGTGTGTCCCCAGGCCCAGCTGGTTTGGAGAAGCTTGTCCTCAGAAGCAGTATCCCGTTCGCACAGGTGAAAAGAAACTTAGTTTTTAAGTCCTTCATTTGGACCAGGGCCAGCATTTACCTTCCGTTTTGCAAAGTGCATGCCTAATTTAGAAGAGAACGCCCTTTCTAGTGACAGCCCTTCCTTTTTCTAGGATGGAAAAGCCAATCCAAATCTCAGAGCCATAGACAGTGTAGCCTGTGAGACTTGGATGCTCCTGAAGAGATCTCTAAGTGCAATGCTTTGTTTCATCCTGAAAGTAGTATCAGTTGTGTTTAAATGATGTAGGAGCATGTCACAAGTGTGTCAGGCCACTGGCCAGGTGGACTGATGCTCTTTTGTGACAGACTTAGTTATTGCTTTGGGTACACATACCCAAACACATCCCTGTGTGTGCCCACATACTTAACATACACAGGGTGTGAGTGGACAGTTGACTTAGTTACTGCTGAGTCCTAGCTGGATGTCATCCAGTGGTCCCTGGCATGAGGGAGGAGCCTGGGGTGATCCTTGGCTGTGGCAGCCTACGTAGATCTGTGTTTCTCAACTGAGACCCACTGCCTGGTGGCCTTTGACAATGCAGGGCAGGATTCCGAGACTACTAGTGTTTGACTCTTGTGTTTCTGTTGCTGTGGACATGTTCTCTGTCTTGAATCACATCTGTGAGTGGGTGTTGCCATAGGACCTAGAGCCTGCAGGCATCCTCTGCATGCCAGTGTCCCCCAAAAAATGACCTTGTAAAATTGTCACACAGGACTTGAGGTTGGTGAGGCACAGAGTCTGCATGAGAAGTGCCAGGTTGGGCTGATTGCAGACTGTTCTGTCTTACGCATGCGCCCTTTACTCCACTTGCACGTGGAGGTCATAGTGGTAGGTGAGGGCAGACTGATAGTTTTCGTAGGGGCTGTGGGCCACCTGGCACTTCTCATGCTGTTGCCCCTAAACACCACAGCTCATACTGATGCTGAGATTTAACAAGTCCACTGCTTAGGCAAGGGGCGGGGCTCTGGATGGACTCCATTATAATAAAAGGAGTACTTTCATGTTGCCTTCCCCAAACCTGTAGTGTTCTAGAAGTACGCTGTGAACTTCCAGGAAAGGGCTGCATGCAGTCTTTCAGGAAAGCAGCAGCAGGTCCTGACTTCATCCCCTCAAGGACCACAGTGTGTAAAAGACAGCTCTCCACTGTGCAGAGCCTTCACAGTGTGCTAACATAATCTAAGCTCCTGTGATGGGACTCCATGTAAAGTACTAGAACATTCTCTGGTTCTGTGGTTACATGCTTTTTTTCCAAGCTAGGTATTCAAGAAAATTGTGCTATGATGTCACTAAGCATAGTAATGTTTCAGTTATAGTGTTAAGTATGTATTTTAGAAAACTGCTGTTCTTAAAATAGTCTGCTAACTCACAAGCCTGGCTTTGCTATGCTTCATTGTTTTTTTGAAAGGCGGCTACACATTAAAAAAAAATCATTTTAGAAATGCATGTTGTGTTGAAAGGTGGGTGGCTTGTAGTGACCTGACAGATGTCTGCTGTACAGATGAGCAGTCTCTGTTACAGGCCTGTCACCCGCTGTCAGCTTCAACAGCAGTTCCCTCTGCCTGTCTCAGAGCTGGAGCAATTATACTTGCAACCCAGAGCACAGTTCCAAATTCAGACTTTGAGTTCTTGGGTGCGCTGTGCACACAGCAGTTTCACGTCCAGGACCCTGTCATGTGTTTTCAGCTGACCACTGGAGCCATAAAATTTAGTTCCTCAAATCCATTGTGTTACTTCCTGGAGCCCAAGGCTTTTACTTAGGACTTCATTTGGTAAGAGCTGGCTGTCAGACTATATCCCTCTCAGAACAGCTCTGTAGAGAAGGTTGTCCCTTTTGGCTCCAAGGTTTGACTGGACGCTCAGTGGCTGACTGAAAGGTCAGCCTTCATTCAGCATAGTGTCCTCACTGAGTCTGGACAGTCTCACCCTCACTCTGTTACGTAGTCTGGAAGCTTTAATGTTAGAAACAGATCTTCCAGTGAGAAAAGACAAAGAGCTGAGAGGAAGCGCACAGACCGCGCTGCTCTGGTACGGCGACAGAGCCTCGCTGGGCCTTACCTGCGGGTCCTTCTCAAGCCTATAGTAAGTTTAACGTGACAGGGTAGTCACCAAGACTTTTTAATTTGGGGCTAACACGGTCACCAGCAGTCAGCCCAAGCAGAACACTTGGTTGCTGGATGACGGCGGGAAGCCTGCAGAGCTACCTGAGCCTGCTCTGGTTCTACACCTCGTCACCCAGGAGCCGGGGTCCAGCAGCTCAAAGACCGGAATCTTTGGAATCCTCATTTTTTGACACTTTGAGCATGCAATAATTTCTTCTAAAGACACCTGCCCTCATGTGGGAGGCACACGTAAACACGCCTGGTGCTCTCTCTGTTTCCCTGTGGACCTGTGTGTCCATCAGTGCTCATCAGGAAGGGAGCCTCAGAGTGGGCTCCTGCTAAATCAAGAAGGCTTTCCAGAAAGGACATCTGCCTGTTACTTGTACCCTGCTGAGGGTGGGGGTGGGATTGACACTGTCAGCCGGCTGGTGGTTTTTAAAACATGTTTCTCCCTAGGGCTGTGTCTTAAAGCCTACCATCTCCAGGACTTGAGACACAGAGAGAAAGATAGGTGGTGTGTTTTCAGTAGAGCACGTAGCTGTAACCCCTCCAGGATGGATGGCCATCATTTTGGATAGTCTTTCACAAAGAATATACTCTGAGCATATTAGGATATTGACAACCTTCTACCTACTCACATGGGAGTCAAGGCTGGAGTACCTCACCGTATACAGGCCCCCTTTTTACTGACAAAGCTGTGACGTAGACCTGGCTTGATGGCTACCCCTGAACTCCCCATATGTTTCCAGTCTCTGTCATTCTGGGCTTGATTGAACACCTTCCAGTGCAACAGGCTTGGCAGATACACAGAGGATGGCCTGGGGCCATGTACCCGAGGCCACAGTCTTCCAGGCCCCATAGTTGCCCTGGTGGACAGCTATATGTCCCTACATGCCAGAGACATTTCATAAACCTAGACAGCAGCGGCTCACCTCGATTCATTGGAGAAAGAAGCACAGGCTTGAGTTAAATTGCGGGCAAAGCTGCTCTTCACAGTTCTCTCTCTCAAACGCTATTCTAGGGTTTCCATGCCAACGAGGGTGCACATGAAATGCTCCTTAAAATCTGATATGCTTTTAGAAAGACATACAAAGGGCACCCCAGAAACACAAAAGCAAATTAACCCCTTGTGCACAGTCATCTTGCCTCATACTGTGTGCTTTCCTCTGAAGAGCTGAGACAAGCACAGCCCTCAGCAGGCGTCCATATTCACACAGAGCCCGTCCTTTCTCCAGTGCATATCTGGTGGCGGTGCTCAAAAACAATGGGAATAATCAGATACAATAAGAATAATCACACCGGGTGATTCTTCTTTCTGGTACCTTCCCTTTCAAGGCCAATGTCTGAGGCACAGTGTGTCATATGAGATGGTCATTAGGCAGTGTCTGTGCCAGGACCGTATGCCTCTTATGCTGTGGGTAGTGTCCCTGCTGCCCATTAGAAGGGACTGAGACCCTCATTTTTCCTCAACCATGTGTTACAATGTTACTGATGTTTCCAGTGTTACAATGTTACCGATTTTTTAAAGATGTCACTGTACACTCACAGCTGTTTCTTGATGTTTTAGCTGTGAATCTTAGCCCTTAACACTGGGCTACCACTCCAGCCCTGATACTTTTTTCACTTGCCAGACTTTTATTTCTAAGCACAAAAGTTAGGCATTCTTTCATGGTCTGGTCTGGTCTTTCCAGCATTGCTGCTATGGTATAATGGTTTAAACGTTGATTGTGTGTTGAGTGCAGTGTGGTCAGACCTTTAGTGTACTTGCTGTTGGAGATTAACGTATTTAAAAGAATTTAATAAGTGGCAAAAGAGGCTATTTTTACTTAGTTTGCCTTTGCTGTTTCCTTTGCTCTGTAATGTTTTGGTTGGCCACAGTCAACAGACAGCTGGAGAAAAGTGGTCAAAGATTTTACTGTGTAGTCACTGGCACTGTACGATAACTGATGTGTAGTGAGTAGGTTCCCTTTCCTGCTCCTCTCCTGGCAATCACACGAGCCTTCTCTTCTTAATGACCCAGGTTCACGCAAAGAATCTGCTCCACAAGTGTTGCTTCCAGAAGAAGAAAAAATTATAGTCGAAGAAACCAAGAGCAACGGGCAGACAGTGATAGAGGAAAAGTAAGATGGTTTTCTATTCTATTATGGCTGCCTGCCCCCACCCCACCCCCACCCCACTCTATCCCATGGCTGGCACAATCTCTAAAGTCTGCTGAAGGCTGGGGTGCAGCCCCACTGATGGGTGATGGTCTAGGCTTGGGGTTAGCCTGAGGTACCCAGGTGGGCTTCGCCCTGGAGGCTCTGCCAGTCTGCCTCTTTGGCACCCCACTGCCTTTCTTGTGCTTACTCGATCTCTTGTTTCAGGAGCCTCGTGGATACAGTGTACGCATTAAAGGATGAAGTCCAAGAGTTAAGACAGGTACGCCAACCAGTTTTACTTTAAATCAGTTTTTTTTTTTTCTTTTTAAAAATGGGAGAAAAGGGGAAATGCTGTTTTAAACATGAGGCTCATTGTATTCTAAAAGGAAACCACAAAGTCAGCAGCCTTTCTCAGGAGTGGCAGGCAAGGGCTGGAGAGACCGTGCAGTGGTTAAGAGACCCACGTTCAGTGTACAGTCACACTGCAGCTTATCTGTTAACTCCAATCCTGGGGCATCTACTGCTGCCTTCTGGCCTGGGTGGGTACTGCATACACATGGTACACAGACATGCATGCAGGAAAAACACCCCACATACAAAACAGTACACGCACATGCGCACACACAGACACAGTCTAAAAATGAATTCTCTAGACTGTCATTTTAAAACACAAGCGTGAGAGGCAGGAGATGCCTGCCTGTGGAGCCCTGCTGTTTGGGGGCGAGCCGCCTTGGGTTTGCTGCAGTGATGTAGGATGCTGGGCACTGTGGTACTTAGCCAGCCATGTGTGTGACGGTCTTTTGCCTAACTTTTAAGTTGTGGTTTATGACTTTGTGTGTATGATGTGGGCTGGGGTATGTGGCATGGCACATGTGGAGCTGGTTCTCTTCCCTCCTTGCGTTGGAGGACAGGGCAGCAGTGTCCTGAGGGTGAGGGAACTGGACACACTAGGCAGTGCCTGTCTCTCCTTCCCGTGCTCAGGGCAGTACGCTTTCCTTCCATTCTGACGTGCTCCATTCTGTTCTGCGTTTGACTGGACGGGAATTAAAAATACTAGCAGTAGGTGATAGACACTGTTCCTGTCACTGTTACCAGCCCCTTCCTTCTGGCATGTTTCCTCCAAGTTATCTTTAGGTGTGTAAGTAGGAGACAGCCATTACTGTTCAGGGTACATTCATGGCTCCGTCCAGTTGGCTAGCCCTCCCAACCTAAGGACTCAGCTAAGATGAAGGATGTGTAGGTGCCAAGGTAGTGAACCTGCTGTCATCTGCTTACCTTACAGGATAACAAGAAGATGAAGAAGTCCTTGGAGGAGGAACAGAGGGCCCGCAAGGACCTAGAGAAGCTGGTGAGGAAGGTTCTAAAGAACATGAACGACCCTGCTTGGGATGAGACCAATCTATAGGCTGACTTCATTCTCATAGGCTGAAGACCAGCAGTTCCTGGACAAGGCTGGGGCCTCTGGCCCCCGGCACAGTGACATTCAGGACTAAGGAAGGCGGTCTTCATCAGGCGAGCAGCCGTAGTGAGGCTGTTGCTGCAGTAACTACCTGTGAGTTATAGACACTGAGGCCTGGGCTGAGCGAGCAACTCTCTGCCACTTCTCCATGTAGTGACTGACCAGAGTCCCTTGGCTCTGGGACTTCAGTTGACTCTATAAATAGCATACCTGTGTACTCCTTGTAAATACTGAGATGGGCCTGGGCTATAACCCTCCTGCTAGGATTTCCTTCTCAGCCTTTCTGGCCACAGGGATCTGAAGTTGTGTTGTTGAAGTGTTGAAAGCAGAAAGGTGAGGAGATGCCCGGGCAGCTATCTGACTTGTGTGCAGCGTGGGCTCCATGGTGCCATCAGGAGCAGGCTCTCGGGCACAGTGACTCTGTGTCTCTGTTCTCAACTACAGTATTCCAGTCCTGAGCTATGACTGTGCCCAGGGCATCATGGAGGGGAGACTGCTGTCTGCCTGATGCCCTCTGCTGCCCTGTCCTGTCTGGTCTGGGCCCTTGGTCAGTGTGGAGAAGTGGGCTAGCCTCCTGTATCGGGGCCCTGTACATAAATGTATTATTTATTCCATATTCTCTAGCCGGTGCTGCCGGGCAGGGTTTGGCTGCAGGCTGTTTTCACCCACGATCTCTGCTCTGCCTTTGGCTGCAGCCACCATTGTCCAGGCCACTGAAAGCCCTCCTCTCCCTCTGAGCAGGAATAAAGCAATACACACCCGAGTGGGGCAGCACAGCGAGAGCCCTCAAGTGCTGCGCCCACGCCCTACTTTGCTGCCTCCCCAGGTCCAGGCAGGCCCTGGAAGGCTGGTGGCCTGGGCAAGAGGCCCTGTTTCTGTTGGGCCAAGCTTGCCCCTGGCTTGGCAACAGTGACAGTGACAGTGACCTCAGGAGCTTGGCTGTCCTCTTCCTTCCTCCAAAGAGGTGGTTTTGAAGTCAGAGATCCTTTCCCTTAGAAAGGTGTTTGTCTTTAAACACTGAGGAGCACTGTGGCCGCTGGGCCTCAGCACAGCCTCTCTTCCTAGGATGTGACCCATCCCCTGCCTGCCCGTCCTGTGTGGGCACTTGGAGGCCGTTTGTACTCTCTCCTTCCTCCACACTCTAGCTGGTTGTGTCTGTCAGGATCCACCAGAGCCTCCCACTCCTGTTAGCACCAGCTCAGTCTGTGCTGGGTGAGAAAAGCTGAGGTGTTCCTTTTTTTTTTTTTTTTTTTTTTTTTTTGGTAAGCCCTGTTTTCCAAGCACTCTGCTGACCCAAAAGACACTGCAGCAAAAGCCAGTGTGTTTGCTGTCACAGCAGGTCTCGACTCAGGAACAGCACTCCTTGCAACTCCACTGCTGGCAACAGGTGCCAGGTGCTGGGCAGACCTCCGCCTAGAGGAAGCAAAGACCATCTTTGCCACTGTCCTCGCCACTGCCGAGGTTGCTGTCCACACCCCAGGACAGTTTCTTACAGGCCTGCCTTAATGATCCGCTTGGAGTGTTCCATGAGTATTCACGTTCCCAGTATCCCTACCCTGGACAGGGCGGTGAGCGTTGTCAGCATGCCGCCTTGTCTTTCTGAGGATCCAGTGTCTTCCAGGCTCTCCAGGGAGCGAGAATCTGCACCCAAGAGCAGTTCTTTTTAAAACCGGCCCTGGCGGGCGTACACACACCCTTTTCTCTCCTGCAACTCTGCAGGTGGAGCTTTGATACCAACAGCACAGGGCACCTCTCACCAACTCTTAAGTCCTCCGTGTTCTGTAAGGGATGAGGGGGATCAAGCCATTTCCTGTCCTGTAGATGTGAAGCACTTTCCGTTCTGAACCGTGCTGCAGTTGTAGCGGCCTCGGATGCCCCACCGCTCTCCCCCAGCTGCGGGCCCGTGCGCCCTCTGCACTTCATGCCAACTCCTACTTCCCTGGGACACTACAGGAAACCCGGTGCTGGCAGACCGCATGCACGGGGGTTGACTACTGCAGTGTGTGCTACACCCTTGGAATTATTAAACTCCTTATTTTTCTTATCTCACAAACTGTGTTGCTTCATCTTCCTTGAGATGGTTTCCATGTGTGTGTCTTGGTTTTTTAGGTTTGATGTGTTCAATGCAGGAGTTGCAAGTTGCAACCTTTTGGGAGCCTTTAAGGATGGTAAGAGTAGGAAACAGAAGTTGTAGGGGTAGTTTCTCACCACCCCCACCCCAGCTCCCATCAAACAGAACAACAGCTACTGTTAGGATGTGCGCCATTGCGTGGATTTCAACAAAAGGCGGTGTTCTGAAGGAATCTGGGATCACTGCAAGAATCGCTGTATGACAAAAGAAAATTACTGTGTGCTGTTCAGTCAGCCCTACCTGGCTTCCTGGAGGCTGGGAGTGTCCCTTGTGAACGTGCCTCTCCCTCCAGTCCAGCGGGTTGGAAGACACCCTCAGCACTGGGGAAAGCTGCCAGTCAGAATTGCAAAGCTAGGAGCTGCGTCGGCGTACCTGGGATATGGTGGCCTTACCTTTATGACAAGGTTCCTGGGACGCTCAGGGAAGAAGGCAGTGGGCTGTGTTAGCTTTCAGAGGTGGCTTAGCTGTGTGACATGGGGCCTGTGGTGGGTATGTGTGTTGGTCAAGGGTTCACTTAAAGAGGCCAAGTGCAGTCAGGAGGGCCAAGGACCAATAGTCCCTTCACACCCAAGTGACCTACCTTTGATGGTTCACATTTCTCCCAGTATTACCAAGCCTCAAGCACCAGGATCTCTGGTGGCTCTCGGGATCCAGACTGTAGTATGGGCCAGCTTTCAGAAACCTTACTCTTGCCCAAGGAAAGTGAGCTAGCGTGGTGTGTTAGTTACTTCTCTGTTGCTGATAACACTAAGGCAGCTTACAGAGGGGAGTGTTTAACTGGCCTTATGGTGTCAGACAGTTAGAGTCCATGATGGTGGAGCAAAGGCAGTACCACCGGAATAGCTGAGAGCTCATGTCTAACCACAAGCAGGGCAGAGAGCTTGTGTGGAACAGCCAGTCTTCTGAAACCTCAGAGCACTTCTCCAAGAACAGCTGCTCACCTCAGGAACATGGACTGAAGGAGTTGGTCAGGAGACCCGTTAGGAATTTTGTACCAGGTTTCAGAGATGCAGCAACAGCTGGCCTTCCTAAGTTTGACCCCAACCCCACTTTGTACTTCAATGCTCTGTGATCTTCAGCGTCTTCTACCAGATTCGGTTCATCCAGAAGGCAAGCCTGCAAGCAGCGAATACAGGTGTAGACCAGACACCTTCCCTACCTATGGTGTTGAGGCAGACCTCAGTCCAACCCAATCAGTAAGGATTTGGAGCATGCAGCTCCTCCAGAGAGCAGGCCCTGTTGGAACACAGTGATGATGCTCTGTCTGGAAGGGCTCTGAGGCAGTGCAGGACTCAGCTCTGGTGGACAGTGCTGTCAATTGCCAAGGTAACCATGTGGAGGAGTCCCTGGCCAACCACCCTTCAGATGAGAGAACCCGGAGCAAGTCAGAACCTAAAATCTCTTCAGACAAAAATGACTAGAGATTTGTGTTATAATTGACCACGTGCTGTGGACACTTGTTCGAACTGGCCTGATTTGAGACACGTTACACCTTTGCCTTTTGTGTAGTGCTTTTACAATTCTAGAAATCCCTACTTTTCGAGGAAACGCAAGCACCGTGCTAGTGTACAAGTCACAAGCACCTACAGGAGAGACTTAGGAGACAGGCAAAGGCTGAGGTGTGCATTTGTGCCATCTTGTTGCCCAATTAAATTGCAGCCTGGCTCATTGACTTCTCTGAAGGATGCAGACCACTTCATGGGGTGGGGGCAGTTGCTAGCAAGTAGCCATGGCTCTCAGACATGCTCAAGAATAGGGTGTGGGAGCTTCCTGCTCTCCTGTGTGTAGCATGGCCCCTGGCAGTGTTGCAGTCCTATTGTTGCTTCTGCATGTATGGGGTTGAGTCACGTGGCCTGGGGCTTGCAGCCGTCTTCCTGCTTCTGCCTCCCAGGGGCTGGAATTAGTGTACAGACATTTTGGTTTGGGGCTTTTACAGATGCTGGTTTCTGTACCCCAGGCTGCCCTCAGACTTGTGGCATTCCCCCTACCTCTGCCTCCTGAGTGCCCGAATTAGCAGGTGTAAGCCTTCATGGTTGTCGGGTGTAGATGCTGTCTTAAACATCTCTATTCCCAGCACTCAAAGCTGTGCCCTGGGCTGCTGTGCCCTGGGCTACACAAGTGCTGTGCTTTGTCCCTATCTGGCTTCCATACCTGGGCTGTTCTCACAGATTGTTCCCCACGTGGCAGCACTCATCCTTTAAGGGAGAAGGCAGCTGTGGGTCTTCAGTCAGTCCCTGCACAGCCCCTCAGGTCTCTACAGTACTCCAAAGCACATGGATGTTTCTTGGGGTTGGGGTAGACAGGCTGCTCTCTCCAGACCCCAGGGCCAGCTTCTAACGTGGTTTGGGGAATCTCTTTAAAAGACCACAGTAGCAAAGTTGGGGCTCCAGGAGAAGGGCATACATCCAAGTAAACAGTCTGGAAGCTCAGTGGAGGTCATGAACATAGTGTCCCATGACCTGCAGGTTTCTCAGGGACTCTGCCCTGTACCCAGTCTTCCCTGTCAGGTCAGGGATGGTAAGTGGGTTACAAGACAGGAGAGCTGCTGTCCAGCACAACCACAGCCTCTCAAAGCTTGTGAGTCTGCTGATGAGGACTGGCAGGACATGAGGCATCTCAGAGCCTCAGATGAGACCTCAAGTCTCTGTCCCGCTCAGCTTGAGGCTCGGAGGTGTGTGCTGTGAAGGAGGCGCCACCTTCACAACCAGGGCCTGCTGCTTGCCCCCTCCTGTCCTACCTGCTCCATCCCTGACTGCCCCCATCGTAACCATCCTTTCCTCATCCCAGAACACACAGGCCTCCTCCAGCCCTCGGTACTGCCCGCTGTACTGCTCCTGATGGCAGACTGAGCAGAGAAGCAGGAAGGTGCACGCCTCTCAGACCATTGCTGTCTAGGCAGGGTGGCTCGGACTGTCCCTGGAGGACAGGAGCTTGGGTTGCAGTGAGACTGTCTGATGTCACTGTGTGTGTCCCAGCATTCCTCTCCTCCTGGTCCCAAGTGCCAGGAACCTTGGCTTCCCATGTGAATGTGCCTTTTTGTTTTTTTATTGGTGTTTTATTGAGATCACGGCTCTCGCACGGGTATTTTCATTGTGTGCTCTGAACACATCCCACCCCATTAGCCTCATCTTCACCCTCCTTCCCCAACTGCCAGTCTCCTCACATCATCTCCCCTCTGTTTGATGTAACGTGTGCACACACATGTAACCTTGGTTGTACATGTGAGAGAAAACATGGCCTATTTGTCTCTTGGGGTCCTGCCCACTAACATGCTAGTCTCTAGTGCTATGTCTTCCTGCCAGTGACGTAGCTGCTGCTTCATGACTGGATAAGATGCCACTGTACAGATATAGCATGTTTTGTTTTTCCTCCCTCCCTCTGCTGAGAGACACCCAGACTGATTCCTTCACTTTGTTACTGTTTATCATGCAGCAGGGAACACACAGATGAGCAACCGTGTCTGTGGTGTGTTAACTTAGACTCCAGGCCTGCCCTATCTGCTCAAAGAACTCAAAATGGATCAAACACTTTTCAAACCTTATATTCTGAGATGCAAATGGAGTGCAGAACTTTCTGGACCGGACTCGGACAACTCTGGACACTATTATCCATAGCATGCAATAGAGACACGTCTCCACAGCAGCCCCTTGGTTTGTGAATCTCCCTGCAGATTCCCCACTCTCCTGCCCCCAGCCTGGCTTTTCTCATCTCTCAGTGCTTCCCGTTTCCCAGTCTGGCTCCTGCACCGAGAATCTGGCCCTGTAGCAGTGCTGGGGAACCTCTGTTCCTGAGAAGTTCTGTTCTCAGGCTCTGCCCCAGTCCATCCTCATGTCCTTATTTCTTTTCCTCCCTTCCCTCTAGCCTTGACCCTCCCCATCCCTCTCCGTGACAGCAGCAGGCAACTGCTGTGTGGAAGTGCAAAGCTGCCTATAATATAGTTGGGGCCTGCTGTGCCGCCTCCCAGAAGGGAACTGCGGGTGAGGGGCAGGCTAGCTGGAATATCATTCCCTTCTAAAAGCATTTCCTTTCTAGCCTTTCTCCCAGGATGCTGTTGGGGAAGGTTTGCACTGGCCTGTTGAGGCTCCTTGGCTGTCTATGTTGTTGGCTAATCACAGGCAGCCTCAAGGAGCCTTTGTCAGAATTCACTCTGTTAGAGACTCCTTAAATGAGGACAGGTCTCTCCTCTAAATTACTTTCTGCTGTTTTGGAAGTCCTGAGGGCAGGTGTGTGGAAGGGAGACCCTGCAATAGCCAGCTGAGCATCAAGCACGTGTATTACTTACCACACCTGTGGTCTGGACACTCCCCCCATCTTCTGGTAACTGTTGGGACACAGCACATGCAAGTGTCAGCCCCCACCTCAAGAAACAAATGGGAGTGGCCAGGAACAGTTGCAAAGACATCCATAGTTACAAATCAAAAGACAATCACAAGTCAATACCTTAAGTGATACACTGGTGGGAACATGCACTGGCAACAGGGAGATGGCCTTCATAGTAGGTTTCAGATACTATGAGATTACATCATTAGCTCTTGGCTGTGTGGATGCTAATGGTATATTGATACATTGTAACAGGCTTTACAGCGTTAGGTTTAACCCAGAAGGAGGGCAATGAATGGCTGTTATAGGACTAATACCAGCCCTGGATTGTTTGGATGTAGATCTGTAACATTCCAACTCTTCACTGCTCTAACCAGCCACTCAGCTTTGCAGATTGTGTAATAAGGGTGCGTGGCTGTCTTCTGGGGTTTGGGGCTTACTGTCAACACATAGCACATTAGTGACAATGGAAAGTTAAGCTTCTCTGACTAGAAGTGGGCCTCATTCACCACTGATCCAGTGTCTACCTGGCGTGTAAAGGCAGAAAGCGGAGTGCACAGGTTATAGAAACCCCACCGGAACACTCACTGCTGCTATGGATATTGTTTGTGTAAAAAATGTAAACGTGTATTAGAAACCATGGTGCGAGATAGAATATTTGTCTAGAGATCAATTTTCGATAGGTCAGGGGCAAGTTTAACCATTTTTACTAATAACAAAACACACTAAATAGAAATAAAGTGAAAGATGAAAGACCGGAAGACCGAAGGTGTTGAAGCAGATAACTGTGGTCATGGTTTAGGGGTTCCCGACTAGAAGGGTGCTGACTCCTCTAATCTATTTCACGCCATGCCTAGGAAGTCCTGAATTTTGTCGTTTTTGTTTTGTATCTCTGAACACACCAGGGACCTGAGCCCTGGGCTGTTTTGCACTTGGGTCTCCCGCTCCACTGAGCCCAGATGTTCCTGCAGCTCAGCTCTGCCCTCTAGCAGGGCTCTGCTCTTGGCAACTGTGAGAAACTGAAAGAAAGGGAGCCTTGCCAGCCAATCCCTGCTCTCTTGCTCTCCACCCAGCCAATCCAGCCAATCCCTGCTTTCCTGCTCTCCACCCAGCCAATCCCTGCTCTCCTGCTCTCCACCCAGCCAATCCAGCCAATCCCTGCTTTCCCGCCCTCCACCCAGCCAATCCCTGTTTCCTCGCCCTCCATCCAACCAACCCCTGCTTCCCTGCCCTCCACCCAGCCAATCCCTGCTTTCCCGCCCTCCACCAGACAGACCACTGGTTCCTCTGCTGCACTTGCTTCTTCAGTGACGAGCTGATCACCAACGTCACTCCAGGGAGCAGTAGCTCCCAGGTTAATTAATTTCCCTCCTACTGTGCAGCCACTGGCTTTTAATTCTGTAAAGTTGCCATGTTTGCAAGAGCTACTTCTTACGCACATCCTCTTGGTTATCAAATGCCAACCACATTTGTTTACAAATAAAACCAAGTTAATTAAATATTGTATCTACGTTGGCAAGAGATGAGAGCACTGTGGTCTCTGTAGACTCCAGACCTGTGTTGGCCTTCAGTTGTGTGCTGCAGGGAGGGCCCTGGTAGAGCATTGCAGTTAGAAAGGGGACCATCTCCCGGAGCTCACTCCCCAGCCCCGACCCACTTGGGGTTCTTGCAACACCTGGAAAGTACTGAAAACATGGCAGTTTTCAGCAAGGAGCAAAGAAAGGTTGTCACGGTTACAGCCCCCTTCCAAGGATACATTTGCACAGTGACATAGTGCAAGCAGAAGGGACCCACTCTGGGGGATGTAGGCATAGGGCTTACAGCATCTTGTTCCATCTCCTGCGTACAGAGGGGACCTTCATTTTGTCCATGGTTGCACCCTAATAGTGTCTGCAAGAACAGGCTCCCGGAAAGCAAAAGTCACATGGCAAGATTTAAAAGTCTGATCCTGCAGCCAAGATCAGGATTCTGCATGAGTAGCTTGCAGGAAGGAGAGACTTGGACTTGAGGCTTCCGAACAGTACTGTGGGGCTGATAGCTCTGGCACGCGATAGCGCAGGCGTGGGTCCGGTTGGGCGGAGTTGTGATTTCTGCATGTCTGCCACCCCAGGCCGCTGGACACTGCTCTGGGGAGAAGAAGCGCAGAAATTTGGCTGAGCTAAGAAGCTGCTCGCCCCCAGCCCCCCTTCACCCTGCCTCCCCCACCCCCCGAGCCCCGAGCGTGGAGTGATCTCAGCCTGAATTTCCTGTGGGGGGAGGGCTCCTGAGTGGACCAGGAGGCTGGTGGTCTCCATTCTTGGTCTCCCAGACTCCGCTGGGGGGACGCGGAAGAACAGAGATGCAAGAGGAAAGATGGGAGAGAAAGAAGCCCCAACAGTGACCCGCAGGAAAGAGATCTGTTACGACACTCGCTTGGCTGGTTCAAGGCTGGCTTGTTTGAGTTGGCAGGGCTCTGTGTGAACGCAGAGAGGTCTTCTGGCGGGAGATTAGGCAGTGGTGGGTGGTGGCAGCTCTGCTCATTAGTTAGAGTCCTTTTTCATGGTTCCCCACGGCCGGGGGTGGGGGGATCAGGGACAGAGACATGAGGAAGTCCATGGTGTTAAAAGATTTATTGTCATGGCGGATGGTGAATGAATCTGGTTGTACCCCCACCTCTCTCAGGGCAGACCTGAGTTAAATAGGGAGGAAGGAGAGTGGAGGGTCTGGGAAGGAATACTTAATTGGCTATACCCTCTGGCCTTTAGGTATCTCATTAATATGGAGATCTCTTTTTTTTAAAGAGGTTTTTTTTTTTTTTTTAGGTTTTTCGAGACAGAGTTTCTCTGTATAGCCCTGGCTGTCCTGGAACTCACTCTGTAGACCAGGCTGGCCTCGAACTCAGAAATCTGCCTGCCTCTGCCTCCCAAGTGCTGGGATTAAAGGCGTGCGCCACCACTGCCTGGCTATCTCTTGAGGCTGAGGCCTGTAGTCACGCCCTCTAACTGTGGAGGGGCTGTAGGGGCTATGTGGTAAGTGACTGAAAGGTGCGGATCAATGGAGGTCTTTGCTGTGTGTCAGGAGCCTGGAGTCTGGGGGCATGGCGAGATATGTGTGGTCCCTCGCAGGCAAGAACACCTATCTCCAGCCAGTGCTCTACCTGAAACCAAGCTATCCTTTCACGGTCCCACACAGTACCTTGCATAGGGCATCTTTCCCCAGCCTGTCAGCGTGTTTGAGCATGTCTCTCCACACTCATTCCATAGAATGAGGTGCTGTAACACCTGCATGATCTTGAGCTTCCAAATGATGTCATAATAGGCAGGGACAAATGATGTCATAATAGGCAGGGACTGGCTTTCTTATGTCCATCCCAATCCCCAGCTACCTGCGAGCCATAGACAAGAGGAGGAGGTAGCCGGTTCCTGGTTTAACCAAAACATTGTTCCTTCTTAGAGGCTACCAGAGAGGCAGTACAGAGGACTCAGTTCTGGAAATGATGGACAGGTCAGTGGTCACACCTTCTACCCTGGGGCCAGGAAAAGCCCTCAAATCTTGACCTGTTAATTCTCTAGTACCACAATATACCCAAAAAGATGGCCACCCTGCCACCCTGTGCTGAGGTGTCCTGCCCTATCTTCAGGTGTGACTGCTCTGATGTCCCTGTGTGCTGAGGTGTCCTGTGCTATCTTCTAGATGTGCAAGTCCTGTACTCTCTATAGTGAGGTGTCGTGTCTTTCAGGTTTGGATGTTCTAGGGCCCTCTTTTCTGGGATATTCCCATCTTCCAGGCGTGGATGCTCTGGGGCCCCTTGTGCTGAGACATCCTGTCTTGCAGGCATATTTGATCCTTGCATCCCTGTCAGCTGCTACCATGAAATACAGCACAGAAATCAAGAAGTCCCCACCACACCTCCTGAAGAAGTTTGCAGGTAACATGGAAGGGGCTGCTGAGGCTGTTTGCATGGAGAATTTGACCACCAGTGCCACCTGGCTTATCTGATCAAGGGAGGCAGGGAAGTGTGTTTCCAGGTAACCCCAGGGGCCACCTTGAGATCTCTGAGTCAAGACTCAGAGCAGCTTGCTTGGGATTTTTCACACCAGCTTAAGAAACAACAGGGAGTTCCAGGGCTTTCTGTTGGTTATACTCTTCAGTCACTATAAAACTCTTACCTCAGAAGTGGCTTTCATATAATAAATTCTTTTTTCAACAAGGAAGCACACCTTGCCTCCCCACTAGATATATAAGTAGGCATTAGACACTTGACCCTTGGGTATGGAAGCCACGCAAAAATATGATTTTCTCAAAGGCACTTTGACTGTACATGGTATAATTGCATTTACTTTAAGTCAGGCAGGAGAACCTTCTAGAATTTTGTGCTTCCCAGGAGGAGCCTCAGACCACTGGGTACTCATGAAACGGGGCTGTCTCCTTCCCTCCCATATCTCACTGTTTGAAACTTCTTTTTATTTTTTTTTCTTAATGGAGCATGTATTCACGCATTGCCATTATGCCACATGACATGGAGGAAGAGAGAAGAAACGTGTTCACCTTTTGTTTGTCTCCCTTGGAAGGCAGGCCAGGAGCTTTTCTATGGGATTCCCTGAAGGAAAGCCAACTCCTTCCTAGATGCCGGGAATGTGAGGGGAGGCTCAGCCATGGTGGGGTTGGGGAGGCTCAGCCATGCTGGGGCTGGGCACCTCCACAGGCGGAAGACTCTTAAAAGGACTGATTATGATTTCTGATTCAGAACAAGCAAGATACGAAGATGTAGGCAGCCTGGGGCCACAGAGAGCAGCAGATGCTCAGGGCCAATGCTCTGTGTGTTTGGCTAAGACTGAGTGGCTCTGTCGTCTCCCAGAAGAAAAGCAGCAGCTATGACAAATGGTGAGGAACCCTGTCCTCGAGGTCCTTGTGGGCAGCCTCTTGGTCTCTGCCTACAGCCATGAGCCCTGGGGAACTATCTTGAGGGTGGGGGATCGATACCCACCTACCTCTGCAAGAGGTTCCTGGGAGCTGTTGGACACTGGCCCTGAAATCCTAAGCTTGGAGCTGGGACACCCCACTCCAGGTTTCAAGGGCCAGGTGAGGGGAGACCTCAGGACACAGGTAAGCTGTGTTCTGGGGTTGGAGGCTGTCTTAGGGGTGCATAAGGTATCTAGGAACTGTTGAGCTGCAGCCCAGGGGCAGGAAATGTTCCCCACTCAGTGTCCAGGTTTCCTGGTGTCTCCAAGCTGTGGACCGATGCTTTTCCTGTCTGCTGGACTTCTAGCTTGGACCACGATAAATGACAGGGGCCATACCCCTGTTGCCCCTTTCAGCCTCAAAGGCTTGTTGAGAAAATGTAGAGAGGTGAAGCTAGGTTTTCTTTCTGCAATGTCGGAATTTTTTGAATGACAATACATTCAAATTTCAGCAGCTCTGCTGGCAGACTTTGTCCAGCACTTTCACTCTCCTGGCCAACTGAGCATGAGTTTCTTATTTTTCAGTTGTAACTATTAATACCAGTTTTCAGATCGCACATCCACACAGTAAAACATATCTGTGAATATATTATATGTTATATTATATATTAATATTTATTATATGTTAACATTAATTTTATTAATTATACATAAATAAATAATAAATACATTAATATACATTAATATATACTGTTTATATATGTATATAAACATAGATAAAATTACATGTGTGTGTATATACACACACACACACATATTATATGTATATATACAGGACACCTCTGTAATATACATATATATATTACAGAAGGGGCAACAAAGGGCTACCCAGGGCTCAGGAGAGTTCAAGGACAAGAGGAGAATCTGGAGTTGCTGATAGAGACGAAGAGGCTGGGGTTAGGGTAGGGTTGAACTACAGCACCAGAGTTGAGCTGTGGGCACAAGATATGGTGGAGTCTGGAACAGTGAAAGGTGACACTGAACAGTGAACTGACAGCTCAGATGACATCATCAGTTGGCACCCAGCTGAGCCAAAGCCCCTGAGACTGCTGGGAGTTGCCTGTTGGTCCAGATGCACCCTGGGGCGATCAGGCAACAGGTCATTGGTTCTGCTGCTACCATAGTGTGAGGTGTCCTTGAGTGGTCCAGGTGATGGCGTGCCACCTTCCCTGTGGTGTGTCCAGCTGTTGGTCTGATTCTCAAGCATCCGTGCATCCTTTTCATCCTGATTTCTTCCCATAGTCTGTGCACATAGCACCCTGAACACACCTGGTCTTTCTACGTTTAGGGGTAAGTCAGTCTGTCCCACCTGGGTGGCTCCTGTCACCTGGTACTGTTGGTTGCTCAGATTCAGACATCCTTCATCTTCAACATGGAGTCTCTCAGGGAAAGGCAAAGCCTGAAGAGCCACAGCTTTATGTAAAGGCGTAACCCAGAGCAGGACAGAGCCTGATGTCAACCCAGGTGGAGGCACAGAGGCTGGGAGAATACCTGGCAGGGCAGAACCCAGCTAGTTCATGCTGGCCCTGTTAACTGTTCTTCCAGACCCTTGCCTCGCCTGGCCTACTGCTTGCCTTTAAGGAAGCCTCCTGAGAGGGATCCATGGCTGTCAAATGTCTCCTAGGCCAAGTCTGCATAGGTAGCCAGCTCTTAAACTACCCTGTCATGAGTAAGGTGAGTTGGGTCTAAAACAGATGCACATGTTGGTATCTTTCCACAATGTCAGTTAATTGGTTGACAGTATATCCACAAGGTATGTTGCAGTTGCAGTGGCAGCCATTTATGAGATAGCGGCTTTCCTGAGCCAAGCCTCACACCACACATCCCTCAGTAAATACATCAAGTGTCTCTATGTATTGCACACATGTGGGTTAGATACTAAGGGTTAATGAGGCTGTAGCAGAGTTTCCAGAAGTTTCTAGAGTGCCTGATTGAAATGTGGGGAGAGTCTATGTTGATAACAAATCCAAACCAGCTTCAGAGAAGAAGCCGCTGTCCTGAGTCTGACCACCGTGGGTCATGAGCTTGAGAGCTGCGTTGTAGAGTTGAGTCTGGCTGAGAGGCAAAAGGGGAAGACCCCATTCAGATGAAAGCTGGGCATTAGGTACACAGCAAGCCCACATGGGTGAACAGGCAGATGGACAGAGTAGGCCACATCATAGTGGGGATAGGACCTGCCTGTCGGTCCTTAACTCACATACTAATAACAGTTGGGGTATATGGTCTCCATGCCATTGGGGTGGAGGGAAAGGGAGGAGGTTACACCCTTCCCTGGGTCTGGTGTGTCCCATAGGTTCTTGGGCCTAGTTTCTGTGATAAGATTTTAACATGTGCAGCCGGGCGGTGTGGCACACGCCTTTAATCCCAGCACTTGGGAGGCAGAGGCAGGTGGATTTCTGACTTCGAGGCCAGCCTGGTCTACAGAGTAAGTTCCAGGACAGCCAGGCTTACACAGAGAAATCCAGTCTCAAAAAATAATAAAATAAAATAAAATAAAATAAATAATAAAAAATAAAAAGAAAAAAAGATTTTAACATGTCCATGGGTCCCCACAGTCCCAGATTCATTCTAGTGAGTTTTTGAATGACACTCTTTCCATTCTGAAGACCAAGTCCTTTGTCAGTTTCTGCTGCGTGGGTAGAGCCAGACACATGGTGCTGTTCATGTCTCTGCCCAGGGTGTGGTCTTCTCTCATCCTCAAAGTGGAATTCAAAGTCCCTTGTAAAACGGAGTCTCTCTGGCAAAGTAGTGTGAGAAAACAATGTTATACAACATGAAGTAACTTAGAGCAAGGCCAGGAATTGATCAACATACCTCACCCCTGGGGGATCTCTGAACCTTCCCACTGCCCTTGCTGGTGTGAGTCCCATCCTCTTGTCCAGGCACAAAGATTTTCTATCCTCAGGTGGGCTCTCTGCATTCTTAGGGGTAGGGTCCTGTCTGACGAGGTCCTACAGGTACACTGCATTGGCTGTCCAAAATGGGAAAACCTGGGGGATGGAGATCAGGCCTTCCTGAGACAGGCCAGGCAGAGGCTGCCTCCAGAGGCAAGGCCGAGGGATGGGCATCCTCTCTCAGGCTTGGCCTTTATCTGCCTGGTAAGTCTAACCTGTCTGTCAAGTTGATCTGCATATTCAATTAATGTTGCTTCCTTTCATGTTGCCACGACAATGAAATTGTTTCTGTAAATGGCTGTGCACTGTGCCTGTACCATCTCTGTGTCTTCTAGGAGGCCTATAGAGAGTAAAGTAGGTCTAACTGACTTGTCCTGAGCCAGAGTGACACAGTGTCCACACACAGAACACGATGACCTTCCATGTCCCCAGTCCTCTGAGAGTCCAGCTTGGCCTTACAGCTCAGCTCTGTGCCCTTGGAAGTCCATTCAGGAGGGCAGTTCCCACACATGACTTCTCTGGGGAATTGCACTCTGGCACCCGTGTCTGTGACTTTTAACAAAGGAGACACCACTGCGATAGCAGTGAGCACGTGATGGGAGGGGGCTCCATCTTTTGTCGTTTCCTTTAGGATCTGTTTTTAGCGATGTGCACATGTCTGTGTGTGACTGTATGATCTGAGTGCAGTGTCAACAGGCCAGAGGTGCAGAAATCCTCTGCAGCTGGAGTCAGAGGTGGTCTCGTTTGGGTCCCTACAAGATATTCATCTTTTACAAGATTTTCACCTTTAGCCTCAGAGCTGTCTCTCCAGTCCCAACTTCTGTCTTTTGGATTCAGCTTCTAAATTCAGGAGCAATCCTTAACCCACGCTGCTAGCCAAAGCTCATGATGTACCTCAGTGTGCATATTGCACGGAATGACCTGGTCACCCCAGCAGTCATGTGTTAGCCATCTCGGATGCCTGGTTGGAGTCCGTACTTGGCTTGTTTTGGCTGAAATGCCTTATCACCCTGGTCCTCAGTGGCCCTTGTATTATGCTCAGTAATTAACTTTATATTATTTTGCTCAGAAATTTAATTCTATCCTCATTTCAAAGCGAGATTCTCATAATGAATAATGGAATTAACGGAACCTCGGTTCACTCTGGCAGATTCCCAGCGTACCCCGCGCCCCCATCCCGCCTTGTCTTCTGCCAAGTCAGTGCTGTGTCTGTCTGTGCCTTGCAGTTTGTGACATCCCTCTGTATGACATCTGTGACTACAACGTCACCAGGGACCAGTGTAAGATGCTCGGGTGCTGTTTCTACAAGGGCGTCTGCTACAAGAAAGCTGTTCCCAGTAAGTGATCCAGTCCTGGTCCTTGTCCATTGTTTGTGTCACATTCCATCTGCCACAACCTCACATACCTCTGCTCTGTGCAGAGTGGGAGGGTTTTCTCACCACTCTCCTTCCTGGAAAAGGCTGGGATTATGAAGACTGGGTATGAGAATGTCCCTACCAAGACAGCTGCTGGACCCAGGGTGCTGCTGGCTGCAGCCAGCTGAGGGCCTGATTGGGCCAGGCTGATAGTGTCTAGCCAAGGACCGTGGGGACAGCTGAGAGACACGATGTGACTGGGTTTCTCCTGAGATCATTTTAGTGCCACATGAAAACACAATACAGTCGTGAGATCAGGCTTGGGCTATCCAAGGAGCTGCAGGGCTGGCTCTTTACTCTGTCTCACCCACCTGCCCGGCTCCTGAAGAGCCATTTCTAGCCATCCCCGATATCTGTGAGGAGTGGGAAGAAGCAGAGGAACCATAGAGAACCAGGTTGTTGTAGTGAAGGATGGTGTCCATTCGGCCTCTGGGAGATGTTTTCCCATGTCGGGACTTGGGCCTTCTGAATTACTAGGATTTTCTAATGCACCACCTCCAAACCTTCATTAAATTTCACTTGGAGGCTCCTGTATGTCTTCATTCTTGATAGCTTTCAGAAGGGTAATTATGGAAACTAGGATGAATCCACTCTTAATTTCCGTTAGAGAACAGGAGTAAACACTCTGAGGCCAGGAAAGACTATACTGGCCACGTAGCAGAAGTAGCTGGTGGGGACCCTTGGTGTGCTGGCCTCTAGCCCCTGTCCCTCTGCACAGTGCTATGTGTTCTTGGGCCTCTCTTTCCTTCCTGTTCCTTCCCCTACTAAATCCCCAGTTAGAGCAAGTCCTTCCACACAGCGCTGTGTTCCCTTCCCTGTGTATGTACGTGGCTTTGGATGTCAGGGAAGAGTGATCAATGTGGCCTATCAGATGTGCTGCCCCACACCAGGAGGAGCTGGAGGAAAGCAGACAGGACCACACTTTCTTATATCAGTGTTATGGCGACTGGGCATTTAGGTCTCCGATAGCAAACAGACTTCTCCCAAAGAGATCACAACGGACACACCATTAGCACAAGGACTCTCTCTGACAGCACATCTTTAGGTCTTGACTTTAGAAGGCGCAGGGCCCTTCTCACAAGGGGAGGAGTGACCCTTGCATACCAGGACCCCTTTCTGCCTTTTGGCAGAAACAATCATAGCTGGTGTCTTTTTATTATTTCTGTTGAGAAGAAATGGCCATTCTATAAAATTCATTCTTTTCCTGTGCTGGCAACAGATCCCAGGGCTCACGCACGTCAGGCGAGGGCCCGCCTAAAGTCTACCCTAAGGATGCAGCTCAGTGGGTATTAGTGTGTCCACAAAGTCAGACAGCTTCTAACCCCATCTGGCCTGAGTACACATCGTCAACCCTGCTAGCACTCACTCCTCTCTTCCTTCGGCTCCATGGATTTACCTATGTATTCACCTGTTCTTCATACCAGTGGAATCGCACAGTGTAGGTTCCTTCACAGGCTTGATCTCCCCCCCTAGTGCCCCTTCTCTGGAGAGGTGGTTGGGGTGCTACTGTGGGTGTGTCTGTGGAGGCTAGATGTCAGCCTTACTCGTAACCATTACACACGCGCGCCAACACACACACACACACACACACACACACGCACGCACACGCACACGACACACGCATGCACACATACACGTGCACACACACATACTCGCAAACACGCACACATACACACACACAGATACACTCACACACGCATGCACACATACACACACACACGCACACACACGCACACACGCACACGCACATACACACACACACACACACACATTCCCAAATATATAACTGCAAGTGGCCATTCCATGTAGTGTCCTTACATGCATGTGACTTTGGGGCTGACCGCTGTGCACTAAAGAGTGAGTTTGGGGTTCTTCCCTGGGAAGACGACTTCTCCTTCCCTCAGTGTTCCCGTTCCTTAGCTGTGGTTCTCTAGGGTTGGGCTCCATGAGATGTTCCCCACATTAGCATGTCTGTGGGTAATGCCTTTGTTCAGATCGTGTTTAGGCAGCCAGGTTGGTGTGGTTTCCTGGGTGTAGCTTTGACATGTCTACTTTGACGTGTCTAGGAGACACAGTCTCCCAGCAGCTCCTTGTTCCTCTGATGCCTCCTTTCCCCGCCATGGTCCCTAAGCCTTGGGTGGGGACTTGCGTTGTAGAAGCCACACGTGGGCCTCAGTACCACATGGTCTCTTGCTCTCTGCATTCTGATTGGTTGTAGGCTTCTGTGTTCTAAGAACTTGAGCAAAGTTGCATTAAAAAAAAAAATGACCTGATTCGTTTGGCAGAGGAGCTTTTGAGATAGAGAGCGTTGAGCTCGGTGCTGACAGAGCAGGTGCAACCATTAAAGAGGTCAGCAGCACTCACGAGACACCCGTGTGGCACTGGGACAGTAAGAAAAGTCATGAAGGCAATGCCCCCACCCATCAGAGGCACCATGCAATGAAGATCCAAATTCATGTGACAGAAGAAAGTTTAAAATAGGTTCCATCAAAGGCAACAGTCTAGGGAATGTTCTCCTCAGAATCAGCACGCAACTTACACAGCTTTGGTACAAGGGGCCATGTTACAGCTTGAGCTGTCAGAAGAACTTGGCAGCATCAGTCGCACGGTATTGGCTTTGCAGGCAAAGTTTAACGGTGGACACCTTAGGTTAGTGGAGATGCCAGGATTGTGGGGCAGAGGCCAAGGAAAGCTCTAGGCATGGAGTAGAAGTAGCCCGAGAGAGAGAGAGACTATGTGTGTCTTGGGTGGCGTAATTGGAGGATAAGGCTATCTAATTCCCTGGAACCAGCCAGTTGCATCATAAGTCACAGATGCTGCACATGGCCTTGTAGGATTTGTGTTTGCCCTGCTAGCATTTCACTTTGGCTAGGCCTAGTCATGTCTTGATAGACCCAGATCCTTCCATTTTGGAACGGACATATTTGTTCTGATTTGTTCTGTGTAACATTTCTGTACAACATTGTTGTATGTTAGAAGTATATAGCTTAGTTTTTGTTGTTATTTTTTTTTTTTTTTTTTTTTTTTTACTTTATAGGGGCTCACAGTTGATGAAAGATTGCCTTGAATCTGAAATGAGATGTGGACTTTTAGACTTTAAGCTGCTGTAATTGTTAAGGACCTTGGGGCCTTTTGAAGTTGGATTGTATTTTGCATTCTGAGATGAACATGAGACTTTGAGGATAGGAAGCAGAAGGTCATGGTCTAAAGTGATGTGTTTGGGTATCAAGTTAACAAGCACAATTGGGTCAGGCCACGCAGTTGTCAACTTGATGAGCTCTAGAATCATCTGGATGATAGCATTTGGGTATGCCTTTGGGGGCCATCTTGATTACATTAATTGAGATGATAAGACCTATCCACGGTGGGTGGCGCTGTTCCCCAGGGTAGGGTCCTGGACCGTATGACAGTGACCGTGAGCTGAGCTCAGGCATTCATCCCGTCTGCTTCCTGGGTGTGGCCGAACCAGCTGACTTCTTGACTTCCCCACCATGATGGACGGTGCCCTTGAGCTGTGAGCTGAAATAAACCCTTCCTTACACTGCATAGGCAGGGGGACTCATCATAGCAACAGGACAGGGGCTAACAGTCCTTCTGCAGCCGAGAGTGTCTGGAAAGCTCTACATTCAGAGCTGTGAGAAGTAAGAGGAGCGAGCATCCACAAGACATTTAAGAAGAGCGTTCAGTCATTTCCACAGAAGCATATGAGGCACACTTAGTTTCTCGTCCGAGCCAAGAGCTGGAGTAATTAACTCAGTTGCTACATACCCTGTGAAGTAGAATCCCAACAGTGGGACCTGGGGAGCTGATGCCTCAACCACTGCTTTTTAAATCTGCTGTGTCCTCTGGACAGCCTTCTGGTAGATTTTTAAGAAGTCTCTAGTGATTTTGTGAGTGTGTGTGCCACCCATTGCTTACACGAGGGCCATAACCAGTCACTCACTCAAGAACAAGCTGTGGTCTCTGTAGCATCTTAGTTATGGGTTCCTTCAGGAATCCAGAAAACAGCGCAGACTCTTGGGAGCAAGGGATCACAACCTGATGTCATGGCAACAGATACTGACCCTCAGTCCATCTCCCCCCTATTCGTCAACATGTGTGTGGGCGCTACTTTTTCTTAACTTCTGACATCTTTCGTGTTAAGAGGTGGGGCCATCTGTAGGAAGATTCTGGGCAGTGAGCCCTACATTTGGGTTCTCACTGTGCCCTCAAAATTTTTTTTTTTTTCGTTTCTTTGACATCTTTCTCTTTCAAGGCAGCAAATGAGCCTGTGTGCTGTGTAAGTTGTAGGATTTAGTGACAGGGTATTATGAGCTCTTTGTGCATATAATTCCATGTTATGAAAACCTTTCACCAACTTCTTAAATAGGCTGGTTTGAAGCGCACAGTGTGTTATGGCATATCTGTATTATTAAGAATATGAACTTGGGGAATTAGCATTAGATATTTCAAAAAGGAACTGGGGAGCTAGAGGGGGAAGACTTGCCTTCATTCTTCAGTCTTGATTTAGGGCACATTATTTAATATGTCACTTCTTCTAAGTATTTGACTTCAGTTGCTTCATGGGACTTGCTGAGATGATTTCAAAACTTTTGTGAACTCTGCTGGGGAGATGTTACCCTTGGGAAAATAACCCTTTCTTCTGCCTAGAGAAGAGCAGTCACAATATATGACTCCTGACAAACCACACATGTGGCTTCTCACAGCCAGATGCTGTGCAGAGGAACGCACGGAGTCCTGTCAATCGTTTTTGTTAACTTGACAGCAGGGCCAAGAGACCACTACCACATGCGGAAGGCGCCTATACTAAAACATGAGAATATATGTCCTGTGCTCATGGATGGTTCTGATTTTATCACTCTGGGATTCAAGAGCTTGTGGGGTTTTACCTGAAAGCCCTTGATTCAGCCATGAACACATTTCCTTTCATTTGATTCTGAGGGCTCAACATCATGAACACACTTTGTACCATATCGATTTATGCTGTAGTAAGTTGCCCCCAAAGTTCAGAGGCTTGAATCAACAGCTCACAGACTTCATTGGGGCCGCGACTAGACATTACATCAAACACAGTAGCCAGGCTTATGTTGCCATAGTCTCTATTAGTTGGGAGGCTCTGCTCCTGGTGAGACTGGAATAGCCAGTTTTTTGGTGTCTGCCTTAGGGCTCACATCAGTATGAGATGGAAAGACTTGAGCTGACACAATGAGCTGCTGGGTTCAACCCTTGTTCAGCTCTCAACTTCTGCCCTCACGTAAGGGGTCCTGAAGTTCTGCCTCCTCTTGGAGAACCTCAAAGTAGTCAAGGATCATGGGTCCTGATGGAATCTTGTCCATTGCCTAGGGAGCAACTTGCTCTCTAGCTGTGCTGTGAATGGAACTCTATGCTGTTTGGGGGCTAGTATATGTGGTCTGTCTTATCAAGAGAGTTGCTTTAGTTTTTCTTCCTGTCGCTGTGACAGAACATGCTGACCAACTTGGGAGAGGGAGATTTGGTTTTCTTTTTCAGGTCACAGACCCAGGAAACTTGAGACAGGAACCCAATGCCAGGAACCATTAAGGAATATTGCTTGCTGGCTCCCTTGGGCTTATTCTCAGCTAGCTTCTTTAGATAGCCCAGGATACTTGCCCAGGGGATGATACCACCCACAGTGGGTTGGGCTCCCTCATATCAATTAACAATCAAGAAAATCTCTCACAGTCATGCTTATACCAACTTGATACTGACAGTTACTCTGTTGAGACTTCTTTCTTTGGTGATTCTAATCTGTCAAGTTGACAGGTAACCAGGACAATCCACCTCTTCTCAAACGGACACACATACACAACACTTTAGGCCACGGTTTTTTATTTTTGTCCCAAAGATCTATGATAATATTAGAATATAAAACACAGTTCAACATAAAAGTCCCGTGCTGTTTAAACATTTCAGCACTTAAAAAGTCCAAGGGCTCTGGGGTTGGGGAGATGGCTCAGTGTTTAAGAGCACTTGTTGCTCTTTCAGAGGACGCGGGATCAGTATTCAGCACTCACAGGGTGGCTCACAACCATCTGTAGCTCCAATTCTAGGGGATCCAACACCCTCTTCTGACTTCAATGGACACCAGGCATGCATGTGGTACACACATGCACACACACTCATACAGACATACATACATACACACGACACACACACACACACACACACACACTTGTAGGCAAAGCACTTATCAAAAAAAAATCCAAAAGAACCCCAAGTTTCTTAAGGACTCTGAGGTCTCCTAACTGTGGACTTCTGTAAAATAAAGCAAGTTAAATATGTCTTATTCCAAAAGAACCATGACATAGGAACACTCAAGAAGAACCAAAATCAAGATTCTGTACTTCAGTGTTCTGCATCTACCAGAAGGTCACTCATGATCTTTCAGCTTTGAAGGCTTTGAGCAGCTACGTCTCCCCAGCTCTGTCGTATTCAGAATATGGAGGTTGTCTTGAATGTTCAGGCCAGCTATACTACACACTTGCTGTCATTCTTGGTGGACATCAAATGGTCCTGGCATCTCCAATATCCTGGAGGCTTCACCTCAACTGATATACCTTCAGCCATGGCCTCTCCTGTCTTCTCTTTAGGAACTCTGACCCAGCCACATGGTACCAGACCTCAGCTGCTTTCCCTCAGTCCCTCAACCTTGCGTCTTTTGTGCCCTCAGAACAGTATGAGTGTGGGTGACTTTTTACACACTGCCAAGTTCATCCTCCGGCGTGAGATGTGGTTTTGACTTTCTTAGATGATAATGTCTAAGTGTTGACTTGGAGGGAATGCTTTCCATGGCCCCAAAGAACAAAGGACATTATTACCTCAATGGGGATCTCTTGTTAATCCCCAATGATTTCCAGCCTTAGCCTGGCCAGAAATCACAGATTCTCAATTCAATTTTCTCACACATAGAGTGTTTGAAGCTTCACAAGCCAAGCCTCCACTGTGTTATTCTCAGAGTTATTTTCCAAGTTCCCACAACAACAGCCCATTAGGCTCTGAACGCTACCTGGATTTTGTAGCCCAAAGTTCCAAAACCACCTGCAATCCTCTAACAAACTAATCCAAAGACATAAATAATTGCACAGTCAGGTCCATAACAGCAACATACTACTTAAGTCCTGGTACCAGTTTCTGTTCTAGTGTCTTTTCTATTGATGTAACAAAACATATTTTCCAAAAGCAACTTAGGGAAGTAGAGGGTGAATCTGATTTACATTCCTAGGCTGTCATCCATCATTTGGAGAAGTTAAGGCAGGAATCTGGAGGCTGGAACTATGGAAGAATACTGCTTGTTGGCTCATTCAGGCTTACACACAGTTAGCTTCCTTACACAGCCCAGGACCACTTGCCTAGTGAATAGAACTGCCCATGGTTGACTGGACCACCTTGATAAAGGCAATCAGTCAGTTGAGACTCTTGCTTCAGATGAGTCTAGTCTATGCAAGTTGATGGTTAATGCTAACTAGGACAAGAGTCTTTGTAGGTGTGACTAGTAAAGACTGGAGCAAGATGACCCTGACAGGCCCCATGTGTTTCTGCGGAAAAGACACAGAAACACAGAGGAGCCAAAGATCACCAGAAACCACCAGAAGCCATAATGAAGTAGGCTGAGGATTCTCAAAGCCTTTAGTGAGAATCAGGTTTGGGATTTTTTCTAAGGCCCCTGTTGCAGAAATGTCCTTCAAGGACATCACATCCAGCAGAGTTTGGTTTCCTTTTCCTGTCTTGTTAGGGACAACTAAAAGTCATTCAGAGGGGGACAAGAGTAGGGGGCTTGAGCGGAATCAAATCTCTTGGGTCGGATGTTGCCAGCAAGATAGTTTCTTTCCCCTAGCGGATGGAATACAGGATAGAGAATGTAATAATTAAAGCATCGGTGATGGTGTGAATGTTGTGTCCACACAAGCTCCAACCTTTGGCCTCACACAACCCGGTGAAGGCAAGTATGGTGGAGCTAGAGAGCCTCTTCCTGACTGAGAGACTTTGTAACATTGACTACCCCGTGGAGACGTGTCGGACTCAAGAGCCCAGAGACAATGTTCTCTTAGCTGTGGCATCCCGATCCAGTGGGCTAACAGACTGGTGGGATGACAATGACCTGCACTGGACCACACAGGGCCCCTCTGGGTGGGACTGGCCCTCTCTCCTGACTACTTTCCAAATTCTAAGCCAGGGCTTGTCTCCCAGTTTACATACAGGTGTTCACTATCCTGATTGTGTTCATGGCAGGGGCCTTCATCATCATCATTTACAGGTGGGTGCTCTGAATTCTGTGTAGGAGGAGGAATGGTCTCGGGCAGGCATACAACCCCTGCTGCCTCCCTTGAGCATCTGCTGTTGCTCTGGGTACATCCCCCCTTAGTGATAAAAATGAGTCCCCAGCATTTCCTGGACGTCTGAGACTCAAGAGCAGCGTTTAGTGCAATGGCTTTGTCAGCCTCTGCAACTACTGGTCCTGGGACTGTCTTCTGCTACAGTGATCGAAAACAGCACCCGGGAGGTCCCATGGCTCGTGCTAAGGGCCAAATGGGCTCTCTTTTGTCCTTAAACACTGCTGTGACAAAAATGGCTAAAAGGCCAACCTAAAGGAAGAAGGGTTTATTTTGACTCAGCCTGAAGGTGCTGCTGCCAACAGTTAAGGTTGGTTTGGCCACCCCGATGAATCTAGTCTTCAGGTTCTATCAGATATGCTCTGTGGGCTGTTGGCTCAGTGATTCTGGAGCCTGCCAAGTTGATAACACTAACCACCACAAACCTCACACGACGCTTGAAACCCTGGGCTGAGCAAGTCTATGTACTGTGCGTGGCATGACAGTGTTTGGGACACACTCAGAGGACACCCTTTCCGTCATTGTCCCGGAGATAGTGAAGCCTTAGACCACACAGCGGTTTCTGTCTGCAGAGCAGGGCTGGTATTCAATTCAGCGTCCAGTTCTGGTGTGCCTGCTGTTCTTAAGGCTCTGCCCTGTGCTTGGCACAAAGTCATAGAGAGGATTTACATACCTCGCCTAGCACCTGCTCTAGCCTTTCATGCGGCCAACACAGCCAGTCTTGCAGCACAGTGTATATTTTCATCCTGGGTTTTGCCTTAGAGAGATGGAACTGAGACCACGGAGCAAAGCATGTGGGTCTCATTCCAGAGCCTGTGTACAGAGCACAGGGCAGGAGGCATTCAGGGCCAGGAGCTCCCGTCTCCTAGCTGCTTGGATGTGATCGAGCCTTTCTTCCTCAGGGTTGTACAGGAGATTAAAAGAGAGAGGGAACTCTGATGGAGCCCATGCCATCATTAGTCAAGACCCCTGAGGGGCCTGTTCAAATACCCTCTCCTACATCCTCACCTACAATCCCCTCTACAGTCCCCTCCGTGAAGGAGCCTGAGCCCCAAGAAAAAAAAGGTAGGTTGGTGTGAACAGTGTCTGTCTCTACC
The DNA here is from genome assembly GCA_021653895.1 of Mastomys natalensis. Classification (NCBI taxonomy): domain Eukaryota; kingdom Metazoa; phylum Chordata; class Mammalia; order Rodentia; family Muridae; genus Mastomys; species Mastomys natalensis. Next base: position 18,702 of record JAJTUV010000579.1, on the reverse strand, counting down.
TTGTGGCCCTTCCCTTGCACATGCTCTCTGTCTTTGATGGCCCTTAACAGAATGACAGACACTGTTTACTTGCTTGTAGGTGACTCCCAGGAGGAGGTAAAGACTTCTTGATGCTTTTGGACCAGAAAAAGTCCAGGTTAGAGAAAAGGATGTCTCAAAGGTGGCATCTTGTTGTGAGATGTGGGATGGAAAGATCTGTCTTGTCTGACATCCTCATGCCCTGGCTTTATGGAAGCCCCCAGGGCAAGCGGGCCTGGAAGACCCTTCCCTGCTAATCTGTGGATCTAAGACTGCCTGCAGGACACGGGTTCATCTTCCCCTTGGTGCCTTCTGTGTTGAGACAGAGAATACGAAAACCTCCTGCTGAGGCTTCAGTCCTCACGACTATTGGGAAACCATGGCAGTACAGGCCTCTTACAATTGGCTTCTGGGAAAATGCTTGTCACATGTTCATTTTATTCCAAACCCTTGCTAAAATCTCCTAAGGGTGCTGCATGTCTCATCAGAGAAACACTCAGATTTCCCCCTTGTAATCTAGCCCCAGTGACCACCTCACAACCAGAGGAGAAGAAAGAAGACACCGGTGGCAGTGCCCCGCTCCAGGCAACGCCTTGAATGTCTGCGACAGAGAGACTGTCTGTGAGAAAAAATAAAGGTATTTTTTTTTTTTGAGTGTTGTTTCTTGCTCTCTGCTCCCCTGTCCCTGGCCATGTTTCTACTTAGGAGAAAGAGCGTGCCTTTGGGTGCAAGCAGGGACTAGAATTGGTTTCTACAGCTCTGTCTGCCATTAATACTGAGACCATGAGCAAGGACACTGTCATAACACAAACAGGCTACACAGTCTCTGTCTTGTCAGGGTTTCTATTCCTTCACAAAACATCATGACCAAGAAGCAAGTTGGGGAGGAAAGGGTTTAGTCAGCTTACACTTCCACATTGCTGTTCATCACCAAAGGAAGTCAGGACTGGAACTCACACAGGGCAGGAATTTGGAGGCAGAAGCTGATGCAGAGGCCATGGAGGGATATTACTTACTGGCTTGCTTCCCCTGGCTTGCTCAGCTTGCTTTCTTGTAGAACCCAGGACTACCAGCCCAGGATGGCACCACCCACAAGGGGCCCTCCACCCTTGATCACTAATTGAGGAAAGCTTAAGCTTCTCATGGAGGCATTTCCTCAAGGGAGTCTCCTTTCTCTGTGATAACTCCAGCTTGTGTCAAGTTGACACACAAAACCGGCCAGTTCAGTCCCCTTTTCAGAAGAAAGATCAAGGTTGCCACACAGATTCAGGGAGTCCATGACGTGGCAGGGAAAGCTTTCTAAGGAGCAGAGGACTCTTCAGAGAAGGAGGCAATCCTACTGTGGATATTCCAACCATCTCTAGCCATCTCCACCCCAAGGGTACCCCTTCTTCTCTGATGCCTCATCTGTGGTGAGAGTTTCCAGGAACTGCACAGCCAGGATCCCAGAATGAGAAGTTCAGAGCACCCATGGAACACTAGTATGGAGTGACTGGCTGGGAAGCCCTTCATCTCGGGCATTGGGCTCTTCCCTTTGGCAATGAGCAAGATCTATACAGCTGCGGCTCTGAAGAGACGCACACGGGGCAGACAGGCCAGACTCAGGTTCCTGGAGAGTCACCTGGATGAAAAGTCAGGATGAACCTCCCCCTAACCCCCCACCAGAGGCCCTCAGGTGTCTCTTGATGATGCTGTCTCTATACTGTGGGTATAGAGGCTGTCCCCCGCCCCATAGAGGCTTCTGTCAGGGCTGAGGCAGGTGGATTTCCATTAGCTCTATAATTCTCACTGGCGTCTGGTTGGTCTTATCTCTTAGGTTTCAGCATGCTTTTGGAAAAGGGATCCATATTCTAGACCTTGCTTATCTCAAGGTTCTGGACTCTGCTTCAGCACTAAGATGGACACAGACAAGTGCACCAACGGTGTGTCAAGACCCAGTGACTCTGCTAGGAATGCAGGCCGTAGGTTGGACTTAGGTGGAAGTCACAGGCCTTGCCTAGATGTTAGCATGCATTTGGAGACTGGGAATGTGGGAAGCCAAGGTCTCCTTTATCAAGGAACGTTGTGGTAGCAGGGTGACATCCTCCCTGGTACATGCTCGTCGCAAGAAGTTTCCACCTCTTCCTGTATTGTTTCCATGGAAGTGATACATGAAACCTCAAGGTGTGCCTTAGGGTGTACCTATGTACGTTTTTTAGGGGCTGCCCTGCCATCACAAGACTCCAATTACAAGCCTCCTTTGTGGTGCCCTCTCTCTACTAAAGCCCCACCTATGTCCAGGTCCCCTGTGTAGTTCTTAGTTGGAATCATCAAAGATCTGTTGATGCACAAATGAGAGGACACTGTTCAAAGATGTGCCGTCAGTCATCTGGAGCCCGGCCCCTGGGAAGTCCCTCTGTTATGGGGTAAATGTAGAAAAGGGCTTTTCCAATTTGGGTCCCATAAGACCCACTGCCCCTTCCATAGCACTTTAGAGACCAATGAGGAAGGATGGATGGGGCTGAGTCTTTTTGGGGACCCTGTTGGGGTATGCCTGGTTTGGCGCACACATGCAAGGTGGTCGGTAGGTGGCCCTGTGAAGGACAGCCTGCTATGGTCTGGCGTTTGGCTCTTCCTTGCATACACCTATGCTCTGCCTGTGGGAAGGCATGGGTTCTGCCTTCCTAGAGTGTCTGGAAGAAGTGTGGTGGTGTGGCCTCCACTCCAGGTAGATGGTGGAGGGCACAGTAAGAATCAGGACTACCGAGATGGTGAGGCCTGGGACAGGAGTGTAGGCTCCGAGTTCTCACCGCTTACTAACAGGCTGTGATAGCTGATACCATTAATTTGATGGGGGCCAGAATCATTGAAAAGCTAAGCTCCTAGGTATATCTGTGAAGTTTCTAGACTAGATTAATTAAAGCATGAAGGCCCACCCTTGTCCTGACCGAGTAAAAAGGAGAGCGCTGAGCCTCAGGATTCATCTGCTTCCTGACTGTGGGTGCAATGTGACCAGTTGCCTCAAGCTCCTGCCACTGTGACCTCCCACCATGACGAACTGCATCTTCAAAGGTCAAAGAAAGCCCTTTGGTCCTTAAGTCGTTTTTCTTGGGTATTTGGTCTTAGCGACGACATAAATAATGATACACACAGGTACTGCTTAACCAGGAGGGCAGAGGGTGCACACAGCAGCTGTGGACCCCATCAGGAGGTTTCTCATGCAGTAACCATCACCCCAAGTTTACTGGGTGGGGTCCTTGCTCAGCTAAAGGTCTGAGCACAATGCAAAGCTTGGTGAGCATTTCTTACCCGCTTGTCTCTGGGCTGTGGTATTGGACTTGGGTTTGACTGGATCCTGAATTGATACCCTGGTATCAGACCTTTAAGACTTGACTGGAATTCAATCTCCAGGACTCTAAAGTCCCATCTTAGCACAGCCGCCCTTGGGAATGCTTAGTGTCTTTCTCCATGACTGCACATATGGTATATGTCCACCATGACTGCACATATGGTATATGTTCTACCATGACTGCACATATGACATGTTCTACCATAACTGCACATATAACATGTTCTACCATAACTGCACACATGATATATGTCCTACCATGACTACACATGGTATATGTCCTACCATAACTGCACACATGATATATGTCCTACCATGACTGCACAATGACATGTTCTACATAACTGCACACATGATATATGTCCTACCATGACTGCACATATGACATGTTCTACCATAACTGCACATATGTATATGTCCTACCATGACTATACATATATGTCTTACCATGACTGTACATATGATATATGTTCTACTATGACTGTAATATGTTGCATATATCCTATCATGACTGTACATATGGTATGTGTCCTACCATCACTGTTCATATGTTATGTGTCCTACCATGATTGTACATATGGTATATGTCCTACCATGACTGCACATATGGTATATGTCCTCTTAGTTCTGTTTTTCTGACCTGTGATTATTGAACTGAAAGAAGAAGATGGAGTCTGTGTTTTTTTCATCCTGCTATTGGATGTAGGTCACCTGGGAAAGGGGGACTTGGTATCAGAGGTCCTTTGGGGCAGTGTGGCTTCCATTTCTTGAGGGAAAACCTCAAGCAAGATGGCAGGCGTGACATCCTGTGCTGTGGGGCTGGCTCATCGGATCTGCCAAAAGGCCTCCAGGGAACTGTTGCTGCCACCTACTGTGTGCCAGGATGGCCTGTTTCCACCCCTTCTCTGTGACCCTGTGCCTGTGACTTGCTGGAGGTCAGTCAGAGATGCGAGTGTAAAAGTTATGATCACCTGCGCATCTTTCCAACTCTTGTAGGGCACTGGGTACCAGGCTAGGGCAGTTGCCGGCCTGTCCATGGCCTTTCCCTCTATAGCTGCTTTACTCCACGAGTTCAGGACTGCTTAGGGTATTCAGCCAGGAGATGAGTGAGCCAGTGTGGGATACACTTAAGCCCCAGGCTCTCACTGGAGCATGACAACTCTCCAGTCTCACCAGTGGGCTCTAGTGACACTTTGTGTTTGAGGGTGAGTGCCCTCAGAATCCACATTCCTCCATTCCTCCTTCTTTCTTTGGTGTTCATACCTGTTGGCATTTGCCTCTGGGGAAAATGAAAGTTTATGGGTGTGTTTCTGCTGGGAGCCAAGACCTTCTTCTTCCTGAGAGCAAATGCCAGTTAAAGATATCCTGAGTTAAGGAAGACCTTATCAGCCTTCCTGCCTGGGAGAGAAAATTAGCAACTTGAGCCTAACAAATGTTTTATTGCCCTCTTGCCCATGAGAAAGTGGTTTGGGCTAAGGAATGCTTGCAAAGAACTTGACAGTTACCAGATGGCCCTGATTCCCTCCTCCCTGCTTGTCTTTATAAGGTGACCCGAACAATAAAGTTCAAGCCCTGGATCAGACATTCAGACTTGTGCTTCTTCTTTGTGTCTCCTGTCCCATCTTTCGCCCTCCCCTTCCCTAGGGTCTTGTTGAATCCCCGCGGGCCGGGGCATGTTTCCTACAAAGGTCTCTTTCAACGATTTCCTATTATAGGGAATCCATCAAGGGCTCTGGATCTAAGTGCTTTGATGTTCTAGAGCCTGTGTAGTGAGTCTGGTGTCTGTCACTAGTGACATGAGAGTTACCCTAGAAACTAGAACACCCAGCCACGAGTGAAGACTTTGCAGTCAACTGCTTTACAGACTTTCAAGGTCAAGGCTTCTGTGTGTGTCCTTATAGCTTATTGCAATGATGACAAATGTGACCTGCAGCACTGAGCTCCCCTCTGCCAGCTTTGTGCTACCAAAACGAAGATTTATTTATACCCCAAATGATGGTATGGAGAGGTAGTGCAGTGTGAGCACCAAGAGGCACACAGGATACACCTGTGATAGTGAGCGCAATGCTGGTCACATGACCGGGGGCCATAAAACTGCCTATACAGACAAGGTTGATTTCTAGAGTCATGTGAAGGGACAAGGACTTTCTACCCTTATCTGAAGTTTCCTGTGTACACGCACACTGTGTGTGTGTGGTGTGGTGTGTGTGTGATGTCAGTCTTCAGTGCAGAGAGGAAGTGCATGTTCCTATGTGGATATGTGGATAGTCTGAGGAGCACTGTGGTGCTGTGACCAGTGTGGGTTCATACTATGGTTCTGTCCCAGGAAATCATACAGACACGTGATGGCTGGCACACATGTGGTGGTTAGCATATGCCTTTTGTGTTCCCTGAGTGGTGTTCTGTTTTTACCTTATCCATGTGATTTATTTTTTTTTTTCAAATCAGCAATGAAATCTTGAGGAAGACACTGGGCTCCTTCAGCAGTTCAGACTCCTTAATTAGCTTGCATCTTTCCCTTTGTGCTTTCTTTTCAGGGTGTTCCAATTTTGAACAAAAAAAGGCTTTGCACACTGATAACTATTGCACCAATTACGTTCATGCTATCTTTTCATATCGAAGCTGATAAAAATAGAAAAATTTAAGAGTCTTGTATCAAAGAGCAGAGGACCCCATGCAAAAATTCTTTTGTGCTGTGGCCTTTCTCCACCGTGTGCTCGTTAATGCCGAAGGAATCCAAATCTTCTTCCCTAAGGACGGAAGAACCTATCTCTCCTTACTTCCATAGCATCTCTGTTCTGATGGATGACATTCATGTCCCTACTGGGCTGCACTCTGCTCTCACCATGTTTATGATTAAAATGGCAAACTCTAAGGGATGCTTGAGGCCTCCTTTCTGTTCCCTCTCTTCTCTTCTCTTCTCTTCTCTTCTCTTCTCTTCTCTTCTCTTCTCTTCTCTTCTCTTCTCTTCTCTTCTCTTCTCTTCTCTTCTCTCTTCTCTTCTTCTCCTTTGGGTCATTGTCTTAGTTAGGGTTTACTGGTGTGAACAGACACCATGACCAAGGCAACTCTTTTAAGGACAACATTTAATTGGGGCTGGCTTACAGTCAGGTTCAGAGGTTCAGACTGTTATCATCAAGGTGGGAACATGGCAGCATCCAGGCAGGCATGGTACAGGAGGAGCTGAGAGTTCTACATCTTCATCTGAAGGCTGCTAGTGAAAAGACTGACTTTCAGGCAGCTAGGAGGAGGGTTTTAAAGCCCACACCCTCAGTGACACATCTACTCCAACAAGGCCACACCTCCTAATGGTACCACTCCCTGGGCCGAGCATATACAAACCATCAGTCATGAACTCTGAAGTGTTCTTTACCACATGACCCATTCCATCCTCATCCTATCCCTTCCTCTTCCCTACCTCATAACTATCTCATTTCCAACCAATCCCCACTCCATGCCCAACTCTAGGCCCTGCCCCATGCCAACCTCCACTCCATCCCATGTCCTGAAACATGTCCATCATTTTCACATCACCGTCTTCTCTTAGTCATATCCCCAGGAGAACCATCCCTCTTTATCCTTAGGGGCATTTGCTAATGAGTCTGGTAGTTCCTGATTTGACCTCTTTCCAAAATTATTCCCAGAGAACTCAGAATAAGCAGCCCCCTGGGTAATTCCTTTGTAAACATGCTGACTAAACAATTTTACAGATGTTAGCCTTACACCAGGAAATCAGGCAAAGCATTTGTGTATTCCCCAAATCAGCATGGTAGTTGCTTTCTTTTCACTGCTGTAGCCAAAACACCTGACAGAAGTAATTTAAGGAGGTGAGGCATGTTTCTCTCGGTGCCCACTCTTCCATCACAGTGGTGGAGATGTGGTGGCTAAGATAGCATCTGTTGGCAGCTGCAAATTAGGCCTCAAGGGCAGATCAGAAGTCAGAGAGCTTGGGACAGAAGTGAGACCAGACCATAACTCCTCTAGTGACTCACAATCCCATGGCCAATAGCAATCCCAGGGCTTCCCAAAGCAGCGGGACCAGTTGAGAAACAAGTGTTTGAATGCAGATATTTTGGGGGAACACTTGGCATAGGAAACACAGGGACAGTCTGCAGTGGTATTGTGTAGAAGAAGGCACAGTGAAGATGGATGGGTAGAGACTGAAGCACTGTGTGATGAGAATTTTGTCGCTGCTGGCTCCTGCATGTGCAGCAGAGACACTCGGGACCGACTTCTCACTTGTCTCCCTCTAGGATATTTGATAGTGAGCACGCAGTTCCTTTTTTGACCCCAAAACAACTCTGGGTTTCTGTATTCTATCTCCTAAAGGTGATCCCCCAATATATAAGTCTCCTGCCTCAGGAAACAGCCCGTCTATGATTCCCACACTGCCGTGAAGGAGCAGTCCAGGCCGACACTGAACTGTTTTTGTCATGTTCATCATCTCTCTGTGACAGACACATGCAGGGGGAGCTGCAGTGGGCAAGTGAGCTGGAGATGGCCCTCCCACATTGCACGCTGCGGTGGCGTATCCTCGAAAGGCACAGCCTCAGAGATGGTCTTCTTGCTGCTGATATCCCTTCTCATGGTTGTCATAGCTATTCCTTATTTTTCTGACATGCCTGACTAGGCAAAGAAAGACCCTTTCTGCCTATAGTTTATTAGGATTGAGTCCTGGATGTTAGCCTACTCTGTGGGGCGAATTTCCTGCAGATCAACATGAAGATGAACCTTTATGAAATAATGCTGTTTAGATGAATTAATGATTGTATGGAATTTCTGATTTGATTTAAATAATTTTAGGAAGTTAGTTTGATAGCGTAATTGATAGAAAGTTAAGGGGATGGTTTCAGTTGTTTTGTCAGAGAGATATAAAAAAGTAAGAATCAAAACGTACCTCTCGGAGCGGCAGCCGGCTTGGGGCGGTACTGAGCTGGGTCATGTAGCTCAGGTCCCGGGCTTGGGTCACACCGCGCTTTGCACGTCCTCCGGTCCTCGCTCGCAGTCTCTCTGCCACCATGCCTATGTTCATCGTGAACACCAATGTTCTCCGCCTCCGACCAGGGGTTCTCTCGACTACCAGCCGGCGCAGCCCACGCAAGCGCATACATTGCTGTGCACGTGGTCCGGACCAGCTCATGACTTTTAGCGGCACCACCGACCCCTGCCCCTCTGCAGCCTGCACAGCATCGGCAAGATCGGCGGTGCCCAGAACCGCAACTACAGCAAGATGCTGTGCTGCCTGCTGTCTGATCGCCTGCACATCAGCCCGGACCGGTCTACATCAACTATTACACATACCATGATGGGCCGGAACGGTTCCACCTTCGCTTGAGTCCTGGCTTCACTTACCTGCACGCTGTTCTTCAGCCTTGTTGCACGCAGCGTTCTGTGTTTATCCACCCGTAGCGATGCCCACCTTCCGGTCCGGAGAAATAAATGGTTTAGGAGGAAAAAAAAACCAAGCAAACAAACAAAAACAAACAAAAAACCCTGCCTCTCCCTTGCAGAATAGTAAAGGCTGTCTAGGTGGGAACAGAAGGACAGTGAGCTTTCGTGTGTTATATTGTACTAGGATGAAAAAGAGGCTTGGAACAAATTCATGATCAAAGAAAACATTCATTCCAGGTTTGATCTAGGGATGAGGTCACAGATCTCAGTGTTCACCATGAAAAGTAAGGTTATGAACAAGGAAGGGGTAATTCTGAGTGTAAGAACAGAGAATAGAGATTAGCTAGACTTCAAAAATCAGATGTAAGATAGATGACCTGTTTCTTGAAAAAAACCAAAAACCAAAAACCCCAAACCTTGTTACCTATTGCTTTGAACTTCTAATAAACATATGGAACAAAAGATAGATAAAACCATTCCTCTGAACTTTTAATGAACTTGTAAAATAAAAGATAGATAAAACTACTGCTCTGAACTTATAATGAGCTTATAGAATAAAAGATAGATAAAAATGTTAAGTTAGGTACAGATTTTAATAGGAAAACGTAATTAAAAACCCTGCTGTATCTCCCTCTTGTGTAAAAATTTAATGTTTTTGAGTGAGGTACTTATTCTTTCATTGAGAACTTTGCCTTTGGGGTATGAAAAGTCTAAGAGGAAGAAAGAGCTTGCTCATTAGAGTACGTGTGTACATATATGTGTGTAAAATGGGTAGAGACAGCATGGAGTTTTTCTCCATCTGCCAAATATGTGTGTATATGTATATATGTATGGTGGTTGGAACTTTGCTGCATCCACCCAATGTGTGAATGTGTGGCTGTCTGTCTGTCTGACTGCATGTGTATTTGTGAAGTTGTTGGAACTTGCTTGGTTGGAGTCTGCTTTGCTTCATCCACTAAGTTTCTCTCTCTCTCTCCCTCCCTCTCTCTCTCTCTGTCTCTCTGACTCTCTCGCTCTCTCTCTCTCTCTCTCTCTCTTTCTCTCTCTCTGTGTGAATTTTCTATTTTTCTTGGTTTCTTCCCCCAATGAGTTTAAAATATTCAGAGTTTCTCACCAGTCACCAGCACTATCAGTGTGGTGCTGGCTTTGTAAGTCTCCTGCTGCTATAGGGCAGGGGGAGTCAGTTGCTATCAGCACTGGATCTACACTAGGCTCGCCTCAGTTTACTCTGTGGTGTCAGAGCTAGCCTTCTACAACTTTGCAATAAACTAGATGCCTGCCCGTTGAGTGTTAGCAAGCCCAGGAGCAGATTGTGGGCTGTACTGCATACATGCACTCTGGGTGTGTTCTGTGTGGACTGTACTGCATACATGTGCTCTGGGTGTGCTCTGTGTGCTCTGTACTACATACATGCACTCTGGGTGTGCTCTGTGTGGACTGTACTGCATACATGCACTCTGGGTGTGTTCTGTGTGGGCTAGAGAATGATCTACAATAGCTGTTGGTTATGAATATGTGAGTTTATGAAGAATACAGCAAGCCAAAATAAAAACCACAATAGATAGACAGATAGCAAACATCAGGAAGTCAGATGTTTGAAACATCCATCAGAAATCAACTGGGGAAGCCTGTTACGGCAATCAGCTAGAGTTCCAGGGCAGAATAGATGTCTCCTTCTGTGAGGCTTCCAAGCAGAACAAATAGCAACAGACAGAGCTAATGTCATCAAATTGGACACTTGCAACATCAAGCAGAAGCTGACAGGGAATTAGAGTTGCTGACTGACCTTTGTCTTCATGGCTGAACTTTTCATGGCTGAATTCCTTGTCTCCCTTTCCCACTGCAGGCACTTGTATATCATAAGGTGAATGTAGTGACCTTGGCTTGAAATGGTCCATGTTTCAAGTGTTCTCAAGGATGCCATGGTTTTACTCTTGGGCTGGTTTACTGTTCTCTTCCCTCCCTGTCAGGTTCCGGGACTGGTGCATCCCTGGACCCAAGGCCTTGGAAAACACAGCAAGAAACCTACCTAGACTTGAAATTGGGGTGAAAGATAGTAACCCTGCTTCCAGAGCTGTCTTTTTAGTGAATTCAAATAGCATTTGACAATTTACCAATATACATGTTATCTACCCACTGTGTGTGGGTTGGGGAATCGGATATCTTTGGGGAATGGGTAGCCTTGAAGACACACCCCTTCCCATTCAGACAAGGTTGGCCCCTTAGAGCCCTGTGTCTAGGTTCACCAGGTGATCCTGTGAGTAACTGCTGGCTGGGTCTCACTGAGAGTTCCTTGGTCCCTCCCACCAATGTCCGTTTTCCAGGCTTCCTGGGCAGAGATGATGTGCAGTATTCTGAGTCCCCTCAGCTAGGGGTTAAACTCAGGCAAGGAAACAAAGGGGATCTGCCCAAAGGAGGAGCCCTGTATGGATGTGTCACACTCTGACTGTCACACAGACTGGCACCAGGCATGAGGAGCGAGCAGCAAGGCATACTTGTGAGTCTACAAGGGTGGTCTAGTAGCCAAGCCCTAAGACAAGCCAGAGGAGATTGTGCATATCCTACTTAGCTCAGTATATCTGTACTGGTTGGTTTGTGTGTCAACTTGACACAAGCTGGAGTTATCACAGAGAAAGGAGCCTCCCTTGAGGAAAGGCCTCCATGAGATCCAGCTGTAAGGCATTTTCTCAATTAGTGATCAAGGAGGGAGGGCCCATTGTGGTGGTGCCATCCCGGGGTGGTGGTCCTGGTTCTATAAGAAAGCAAGCTGAGCAAGCCAGGGGAAGCAAACCAGTAAGTACATCCCTTCATGGCCTCTGCATCAGCTTCTGCCTCCAAGTTCCTTCCCTGTGTGAGTTCCAGTCCTGACTTCCTTTGGTGATGAACAGCCATGTGGAAGTGTAAGCTGACTAAACCCTTTCCTCCCCAACTTGCTTCTTGGTCATGATGTTTTGTGCAGGAATAAAACCCTGACTAGGACAATATCTAGCTATCATCTGCTAAACATGCTCAACACCTACTACTGACGAATGACACGCTATGCAGTTCTTCCTGGAGTCTCAGTGTGCATTTTATACCAGGGAGCTTCTGAACTCAGACTGGTGTTTCATCCTCTGAAGGGGAGGCATGGATTCTATCCTGTGCACACTGCTTGGGCAGATGATGTAAATCTCTCAGGTGGTCCCAACACTGGGGCTCGTGTGTGTGTGGGGTGTGTGTGTGTGTGTGTGTTGGTGTTATTCCTGGCTCTTCTCTGTGGGAAGCATATCCTCCCCTTAATCCTCCTTCTACTGTGGAGAGGATCATTTGAACCCAACTTTTACGGAAGGGGGTATCAGCTGTCAAAATTGGGTAGAAAATACTTGTTATAGGGCTTCTTAAGTATCTACTGCATCAGACAGAAAAAAAAATTATAGGAAATACAAAGACTCCAGAAGTATGGTAAAAAATTATCTTTTCATATCCCTGTGATCCCAATGATCTATGTCTGGGTTCTGTACCAGAAAAATCACACATCAGTGTTTTGTGACTTGTGGGTTTTTGGTGCATCACACGCATGCTTGATATGTGCAGAGGCCAGAAGAAACTTATTTCTTGAGCTCTAGATATGGCTCAGTGGTTAAGAGCACTGGCTGCTCTTTCAGAGGATCTGAGTTCAATTCCCAGCAACGACATGACGGCTCACAACCATCTGTAACTCCAGTTCCAGAGGATCTGATGCCCTCTTCTGGCCTCCGCAGGTAGTGCATGCATGTGGTACACAAAACTCTCATTTACACGTAATAAAATACAATACACTTCCATAAAACAATTATTCATTTCTTGCATTTCTGGAGGCTGGGTATCCAACATCCCAGGGTGAGCATCTGGTGAAGGAATAGCCAGAGAAGAGCACATGACCACAAGCAACTTGGAGAGAGGTGAGGTATTTGGCTTGTACTTCCAGGTCACAGTTCATCCATCAGGGCAGGACCTGAAGCAGAAACCATGAAGGAATGCTGCTTGCTGGCTCCCCCACGGCTTGCTCAAGGTTCACACTCAGCTAACTTTCTTATATAGGCTAGAGCCTACCTGCCTAGCAACGTCACACGCAGTGAGCTGGGCTACATCAATAATCATCAGTCAGTCAAGACAGTCCCTCACAGACAGCTTCAGGCCAAATCTGATCTGGACAGTCTCTCAGTTGAGAATTTCTCAGATGACTTAGGTTACACCAAATGGACAGCAAAGGTGAATGAGGGCCGAACACTTACAGCAGCCGCTCTGTGGACCTGGAACTGAGCCTCTGTGAAGGCAGATCCCCTTCACCCGATCAGTGTTCCCTCAGTGGTTATGTTTCTCACATATGTGTGGTATGTGCACATGCATATGGAGTCAGACATCAACATTGGTTATTGTGATGGTTTGTATATGCTCGGTCCAGAGCGTGGCACCATTAGAAGGTGTGGCCCTGTTGGAGTAGGTGTGTCATTGTGGGTGTGGGCTTTAAGATCCTCATCCTAGCTGCCTGGGAACCAGTCTTCTCTTTGTGGCCTTCAGATGCAGATGTAGAACTCTCAGCTCTGCCTGCTTTATACCTGCTTGGATGTTGCCTTGCTCCCCCCCTTGATGATAATGGACTGAACCTCTGAACTGGAATGCCAGCCCCAATTAAAAACTGTTTTTTCATTGCCTTGGTTATGGAGTCTGTTTACAGCAGTAAAACCCTAACTAAGACTGTTTCAAAGGCATTCTTCCATATTTTTTGAGGCAAGATCTCTCACTGACTCTGGACTTTTTGATTTGGCTTGGCCAGAAAGATCCAGGGATCTGCCTGTGCCTCCCCAGTGAGGGTTTCTGAATATATCCCATTTTCCTGGGTTTTTATGTGGGAATGCTCTGGGCTTCCACACTCAGGCCTTCATGTGTACACAGCAAGCATGCTACCTTCAAAGTTATCTCTTCAGAGGATGACTGCATTTGTTGAGGGGCACACAAACCATTGGAATCACAGATTGGATATTCCCCCTGACATTTTGAGCCCATCAGACAGTAGATGGTTACATTTTGCTGTGAAATAAAGGATTTGACCTCAAAACAGACTGCTAATGGATACAAGGTTTCTCTCTGTGGGGTGCTTTGAAATCAGTGTTGACAGAGGCACAGCATATTGAATATACAAACCTTATATAAGGATTATTTTCATGCTATGTGAATTGTATTTTGAATCCCTTCATATCTCCCCCCCCCAACACACAAATGGTTCCACTGTAAGCCAGCCCCAATTAAATGTTGTCCTTATAACAGTTGCCTTGGTCATGGTGTCTGTTCACAGCAGTAAAACCCTAACTAAGACAGTCCCTATGCCTGATGGGTGTTTCCTTTCTGGCTGAACAGGATGGAGGCCCTGTCACTCCATCAGGGAAGTCTCTGTGACTGGAACGAGGTTTAAGTAGGTAAAGTATGGATGTATGCTGTTGGTCCAGACATGGGGGGGAGGCGGTGCTGTGGAGGTCAAATTTATGAAGGAAAAAATGGGATCGAGAGGGAGGTGCCACTGGCCTCTTACCCAGCTCCTAGGATGTGGCCTCTGAATTCCCAGAGTTTCCCTTATCAGAGAGCACTGGGAGGGTGGGTCTGAGAAGGGCAGGGATGATCATGAATTGATGGGGGGAGTGAGAGGAAGCCAAGAACTCTGCCTCAGAAGTGGCCCCCTGCTTCTGCATGAGTAACACAAATATCTTAAGAAAACTTCCCGACATGTGAGGTTTTGATCCTTTGCTGCAATCTGTTGACCCTTTACAGCAGAGAAAGTTCTAGAAAACCCTCAAGGTAAGGAAACAATACTTTTAGCTACACAGTGCCTGGCAGATTATGTAATGAATCCGTTGTCCTTACCTGCCTGGGAATGAAATTCTTTATTCTGGTAGTAAGGTAGCACACACTATAATCCCATCTTTTGATGAAGCAAAGGAAAACTGGGTTATTTTTAGATAATACTTGATGATCAGTCTGGATTTAGACCCAGGATGTGGAACCTGCCTCAGTACAGAGTGGCAAGCTCTAGTTCTTGGCCTAGGGTATATCAATATCTTAGGACCTATGCTTCTATGGATGGTTTTCAGGACTACAAGCAGATAAATTACAGAAAGGAATCTTGATATCCAGCCCTTGGAGTGATCTTAGAGTTAAATGTACATGAAGGTCACTATGGTGGCTTGACTAGGTTTGGCCAGGGAGTGGCACTATTGGAGGTGAGACCTTGTTGGAGTAGGTGTGTCACTGTGGGTGTGGGCTTTAAGACCCTCATCCTAGCTTCTTGGAAGTCAGTATTCTGCTAGCAGCCTTCATATGAAGATGTAGAATTCTCAGCTCCTCCTGTACCATGCCTGCCTGGATGCTGCCATGCTCCCGCCTTGTTGATAATGGACTGAACCTCTGAACCTGTAAGCCAGCCCCAATTAAATGATGTCCTTATAAGAGTTGCCTTGGTCATGGTGTCTGTTCACAGCAGTGAAACCCTAACTAAGACAGTCCCTATGCCTGATGGGTGTTTCCTTCCTGGACTGAAGTCTCTGTGACTGGAACGAGGTTTAAGCAAGTCGGTAAAGTATGAATGCATGCTGCGTGGTCCAGACATGGGGGGAGCGGTGCTGTGGAGGTCAAATTTATGAAGGAAACAATGGGATGGAGAGGGAGGTGCCACAGGTTCCTGTGACTCCTCCAAGAGACCTGAGCTCTCTTACACACCACATTAGATCTAAGATGGCTCCCGGAACACTGGTGAGAGACAGCGGCTGTTTCCCATCTTCATAGAAGTTCTAACAACTGATGATAGTCTCTCACCCTCCCCAAGTTCCCACCCCGACTCCTTCTGAGTGACCTCATCAGGCAGGGCTTTCACTGGGGCACAGTGATGATGTAGCAAGATACAACTGGCCAAAGGTTTAGGGGCTTGGGATCGGCTCAAACTGTTGCATCTTAGCATATGTGCTGCACAATAAACTCAGATCTATACCCTGTTGCTAGTCTCTGGAGTCTGATTCCTGGGATTCATCATGTGACCCCTCCCATTCTCCATCCCGTTCTCACAGGCATGTGCAGTGCATACCATCATGATGAAGGGAACTGGTATCGTGGGTGACATTGGCAAGGTCAGACCTCCTGGGGTCTGGAGATGGGAGCAGGGTCTTGCTCTGGCCTGATCACTGAGGGGCATGTGGGCAATATCTGATCAGTCATTTTGAAGGAAGGAAGGAAATGTGTTCACATTTCCACATGCCAGGCAGTCATATATATTGACATTATATGGTGGGAGACAGGGGTACAAACACTACTAAAATCCTGTAGGTACCTGGAAGCCACCAATTGGGGAGAAGGGCAGAGCCCTAGGATGAGGCCTAGAATGGCTTGTGGTAATCATTCTCCTTATATGTTTAAGGTGGTGTAAGAACTTGAGGTGGGTGATTATCTTGGGCCTTCCGGGTAGGGCGGACTTCTGGGGTTCTGAGAGAGGAGCCCTCCTCATACTGTGGAGAGAGGAAGGCTTTATGTGGAGGGTGGGTAGCTCTGCGAAAGATCCAGATAAGGAGGAGGCTTTGTGAGTCACTGCCAGTTACATGAAACAGACTGTCCCTTAGAGTCTCAGAAGGAAAGGTAGTCTGGTGGCATAATGGGGCTTCAACCTCCAGACCATAAAGAGCATTTGCAATTGTACAGTGGAAATGGGGAACAAAAAGGGTATGTCAGGAAACTGGGAAGTAGAGCTAAACTGTCACCTTTAAGACCACAGAGTACTAAGCAGTCAGATTAGCAGTGTCAGTACCATAAGAGACTTGCTGGGGTTTGCCAGAGGCATGGGTAAAGAAACCCAAGGTCAGAGAGGCTTGTTCAAGGAGTAAACAGATCAAGCAATGGAATAAAGAGAATAGTGACCTGGGGGAAGACCCCACCCAGCTAAGCTCCTTCTTGTGAAAAGTAATTAAAGAAAAGCTTAGATCCAAGCAATGATGCACACACCTTTAATCCAGCACTCGGGAGACAGAGGCTGCATATCTCTGAGTTCGAGGTCATTCTATAGGCAAGTTCCAGGACAGCCCAGCCTAGACCGTGAAGGAAATCACGGAAGCTGGTGATGATGTAATAGAAGGGGCCATGTTTCAGCCCCAGCAGGCAGCAGGACTTGGCAGCTTTGCCTTGTGGTTCTGACTTTAGAATCAAAGGTAGAAGAGAGGGGTTATGGAATCTCCCTCTGTGACTAAGGAAAGTCATTGAGGCCAGATGTGTGGCAGGGGTGTCCCTGCATGGAGGCCCAGAGAGGCCAGTGTGAAAGCTGTGATGGTGGAGCCTGGATTGCCTTAGAGACCCCAAGATGTTGGAGATGCCAGAGCCATGGGAAACCTACTGAGGAAAGCTGCTAAGAGGGAGTGGAACCCACCCAAGAGAAAGACATTTGGTACAGTCAACAAAGCTGAAAGGAGTTAAAGATCTGAAGAGAATTCTGACATCAAACATGGAGATGCAGAGTTTGGAGTTTGCCCAGCTGGTTTTTCGTCTGGCTTTGGTCCAGTATTTCCTCACTGTATTCCCTTTCCCCCATCTTTGTAATGTGTATCCTATACCATTATATGCTGGAGGTATGGGATCTGCCTTTTGATTTTGATTTTACAGGGGATTACACTTAAGAGATTACATGAGTCTCAGAAAAGACTTTGAACATTGACGTTTAAGGGAGTTTGATACTGTTGTTATAGACTCTGGGGACTTTTGAAGTAGGACTATGTTATATCTACAAGCCCGTGGGAGCCAGGGAGTGGAGTGTGGTGGTTTGAATAGGAATGGCTCCCACAGACTCATGTGTTTGAATGTTTGGCCAATAGAGAGTGGCACCATTAGGAGGTGTGGCCTTGTTGGTGGAAGTGTGTCACTGTGGGGGAGGGGCTGTGAGGTTGCTATGCTCCAGCTATGCTCAGTGTGGCACACAGTCGCTTCTGCTGCCTGTGGATTCAGATGTAGGACTCTCAGCTCTATCTCCAGCACCATGTAGGCTTATATGCTGCCATGTTTTCTACCTTGATGATAAAAGACTAAACCTCTGAGACTGAAAGCCAGCCCCAATTAAATGTTTTCCTTTAAAGAGTTGACGTGGTCATAGTGTTTCTTCGCAGTGATTGAGCCCTGACTAAGGCACACACTGTGCCTGACCTGTGCCTTGCATTGGGGTTGCTCTGGTGGCCACTGCATGGCTTTGCACAGAGCTATGATGGGACATGACGTCCTTGTCATCTATGGGTCATCAGATTGAGTGGTGGCTGTGACAGAGATCATCTTAGCCACAGTCTGAGATATTTACTTCGATGTAAAGTGTCCCTGCTGGTGGTGCCATCTTGGGTCATGAATGCTGTGGAACCTGTAGAAAGAGGTGTGTCAGTTGCGCAGCGGGTTGCTATGGGAGGTTCTTAGAGATCAACCCAGTTGTGTTCTCTGCCTCCTGGTTCTGCTGTGATGTGACCAGTCTGTCCCTGCTACATACTTCCACTGCGTGAACTGAGCAGCTCGGTCAAGAATTTCAAAATGGACATCACGGCATCAAAACTGTGAGGCAAACTAAATCTCTGTTCCTTGACACGGTTCCCGTCAGGTGTCATGGTCACAGTGACACAGAGTAAATAAGACAAAGGATTGGTGTCAGCCAAAGAGGGGCTGTTGTTATGATAAATCGGTTGTGTGGGTCTCAGGTGTTTGGGATCAGTTTGATGGAGGAATTGGAAGAGTTTGGGGGTGTGAACAAGAGAAACTACAGAATGTGGTATACAAAGATTGATGGGAAACTCTGGTGAGGAGTTTAGACCAGAATTCCAGTACACACATGACAACAAAGACCATGCACATGCGCTTTCAGAGGGACTTCACTGGGGCTTTACAGCAGGGGGCATCGAGGTTGCTTCTGGGAAAGAATCTGTCTGTTTTGCCCCATGCTCTTAAAA